>VDFB02353493.1:211592980-212026811 GCA_007258455.2 Sequoia sempervirens
ATAATGGGGCTTGTCCCCAGATGACTTCTCTTTGTCGGAGTTATAGATTTTGACTAGCCCTTTAGCAATGAGGGCTCTCTCAAGAATAGGACCTTTCTCCACTATTTCAGCAAAGGTCGTGAAACAATGGAGCTTGAAGTTGTAGGCCATGTCTGGAAGGGAATTTTTTATGAACAAGGTGACCATGTCCTTTTCTCGTAACGAAGATTTCATGTGACTGGCTAGGGCTTGCCACCTTTGAAGATAGCTCACAAAGGTTTCTCCCTCCCGCTGCTTTTCCTTTAGGAGATCTAAGGTGTCAATATCCTTCTCCAAATTAAAAGAGAAGTGGGAGACAAACTCTTCTAAAATTTGTGCAAAGGACTTGATAGATCCTTTCTTAAGACCCATAAACCAGTCAAGAGCTATTCCGTGTAAACTCCTAGGGAACAATCTCATGAGGTAATTGTCATTATGCATGACTTCTTGACAGTGGGCGTAGAACTCTTGGAGGTGAGCCTTAGGGTCTTTGGTTCCTTTGTACTTATCAAATTTTGGAATTTCAAAATGCTTTGGGAAAGGTACTAATGAAACAAAAGGATCAAACAGATAGGGACAAATGTCCTCAAACTTGAACGATTGTTTTCCAATCCCAAATTGTAAGTCCTTTAATGTAGCTTTGACTTCTTCCAAATCTTGATTGATAAGTGTTGCGGAAGTAGGATTGGATGAGCTAGGCTAATTGCATGGAGGATATTGCTGATAGGATGAGGATGGTGTTGAAGCAGGAGGATCATAAGTAGGTTGAAGTGTGTATGGAGGTGTTTGTTGGTATTGATTAGCGTAAGCGGATTGTGGATTGACGTAAGGTGGATATGACAGATTTTGATGGTAAGAGGTGGACGTCGCTTGTTAGTATGGTGGTTGTTGTTGATAGTATGAAGCAGATGGAGTGCCCTTATGGTATTGTGTAGCAGCTTGATAGTACGATGACGTGGAAGCCCCTTGCTAGTAAGGCGAAAGTTGCTGATAGTAAGAGGTGGATTGAGAACCCTATTGATAAGGTGGTTGTTGTTGCATATAGGATGTGGATGAAGCACCTTGTTGGTATGAAGGCTGCTGTTGAGCGTAGTATGGATTGGACTGGTAATTATACACAATATTGGGTTGTTGTGTGAAGTATGGAGGCTCTTTTCAATTAGACTATTGTTGATATGGGTTTGTGTGTGATTGTAGAGGATTAGTGTAAGGAGGCAGTTGAGTCTGCGGGGGGTTCTGAGTGGTCACATGAATGTTCTGATTAGGAGTGGACATAGCAGCATAAGCAGTGTACGTACTAGACGGGTGGTAAAGATATTGCATGAGAGGATTTCATTGTGTTTGTGTGGGAACGTGTGTATGATGGGATGGTTATTGCAATTGTGAGGGTTGCTAATAAAGTGGGTGAGATGGGATGTGATGTTGTTGTGGGACCGCTGCAAACGCTCCATGGGGTGGTTGTAGTGGCTGTGATGCAGTTTGCGTGACTTGATGTGGGGGTTGTGTTGGAACAGTGGTGTGTTGTTGAGGAATAAAAATTTTTTGTTGTGGGATGGTAACGTTTTGTTGCAAGATTGTGACGTTTTGCTACGGAGGTTATTGTTGGGGTGGTTGGGATGAAATAGTAATGGTAGTAATATGTTGTGGTGATGCTTGCATCACAATGGATTGGTGAGGATTAACGAGAGGCTACTGAAATGCAGGGATATTATCTTGATGGGGAGGTGGTAGATTTCCAGCAAGTGTAGATCCTGGAGGTGGCATCAATGCAAGAAGTGGGGTGCCCCCGGTGTTGACACGTGGTTGACCAGGATGTTGAGGTGGGAGTGGTGGAGCAGTCAAAATGTTCTGTGGCATACCATAAGCATGGGGGTCATTAGGATTAGGTGGGGTCATAGAGGTCGTAGATGGGAGGCAAGGATAACTGGCAACTTGGTTCATCACAACATTTCCGAACTCAAGATGATACCAATTCTCTATAGGTGGACCTTCGGGAATATAAGAATTTCTTGGAACATTTGTCTACAGATTTTGTGATATAGAAGGGACTGGGTGCCAGTATACTGTGACATATTGAAATCGGGTGGTGGTTTGACTCCTTTCATGATCAGAGTAGCGAGAATCTTATCCCCACGCTCATTGAGGAGGTGATCTGTCATATGAACATTAGTGGGATTGCTTAGGTTTTCGTCAACAGTGAATTCAAGCTGATTGACCATGTTCTCATCTCTGGGTGGTGAGGTGTTTTGGACGTCAGTATTGGACTATGATGATGCACCCTTATTGGGATCTTGAGGGATATTTGTACCATTGTTGGAATCTTGTGTGATGTTTGTAGTGTTGTTGGGTTCTTGTGGGATGTTTGTAGTGTTGTTAGGATCCTAAGGGACATTCAAGTCGGAACCTTGGGCTTGTTGTTCGGCCATTTGTTTCTTGGCTTGTGACTGAGTCTGAACGGGCATGAAAGTACAAAACTACTATGAGACTAAGATGCGGGCAATGCCTAAATGACGATTGAAGGATTGATTTGGTTGAATAGTGGATTAGCTAATTAGATGATTTGATAAGGATGAGATTGGATTGGATTGATAGACTCAATGATTGGATAAGGATTAGATTGGATAAGGTTTATTGATGAAACGATTGATAAGTTTGAATGATTGGATAAGATTGGATGATGGAAGGGATTCTAAACCAGGTTCAGAGATCACCCTAAGTGACTTAAGGTGTTGATTGATTGGATTTAGGATAGGTAGATGATTGTGGCATTGAATCCAACTTGAGATGGAAGTGGATTGATAGGGCCAAATGATGATGACTGACTTAGGACGGATGGTGATCCTAAGCAGACGTTATAGGATGACAATCGATTTCAGACACCTGGGTCAATTTGGATAGTGACTTCAAATGAAGTTCAAAGGATTTTGATTGCGAAAATGACGATGGATTTGCAACCTAGAGATGCTTTATGATGTGCCTATATGATTTAGATGATCCAAATGCAAATTACGGAAGATGCAAAATGATGGGATAAAGATCAAACTCATCTAACCAAGGTGCATGATTTCCCAACTAGGGGGAAAGGTCGCCCAAATGAAGGTCAGGTTCGCCTATCCTAGGGAAAGTTCACGTATCTAAAGGTCAAGTTCACCTATCCTTGGGAAGGTTCTCCTATCTGAAGGTCAGGTTCGCCCAAGTTGAGGTCAAGTTCAACCAACTATAGGTCAGGTTCACCCAAGTTAGGGTCAGGTTTGCCCAAGTTGACTTTCAAACTTGTCTAAATCAGAAAGGAGGATCAAATAGACTATCAGAATGGGAAAATAGATGCTCACAACAGCCAAACGGGTATTCAGAATGAGGAAACGGGTACTCTAAATGAGGAAACAGATGCTCAGAATGATTGAACGGATGGTTGGAATGATTGAACGGATGTTTGGAATGAGAAAATGGGTACCCGGAATGAGGAAATGAACATTTGGAACGAGTAAACAAATGGTCAGAACAAGTAAATGGGTACTCGAAATGGGGAAACGAACGTTCAGAATAAGTAAATGGATGGTCGAAACGAGTAAACAAATACTCAAAATGGGTAAACGGGTATTCAGAATGAGGAAAGGAGTACTCAAAATGAGTAAACAGATGGACCAAATGGGAAACGGATGCTCGAAATGGATAAACGGGTACTCAAAACAAGTAAATGAATGCTCAGAATGATTGAATGAATGGAAAAATAGGCTATTCAGGGTGTAGGATCACCCCACTTGGGGTAGCTTCACCCAACTTTAAGGAAGCTTCGCCCCTGTTCAGGGCAAGTTCGCCTGTTTGGTGAAAAGATGGATAATTTTGATAGAAACAGGTTGAAGAATGACTAAAACAAAGGGCAATTTCGCCCCTGTTTAGGGCAGGTTCACCCCTGTTCAGGGAAGGTTCACCCCTATTCAAGGAAGGTTCGCCTATTTGGTGAAAAGATGGATAATTTTGACAGAGACAGGCTGAAGAATGACTGAGATAGAGGGAAAGTTCGCCCCTGCTAGGGGCAGGTTCATCTGTTTGGTGAAAAGGTAGACAATTCTGATAAAAACGGGCTGAGAAATGACCGAGACAAAGGGGAAGTTTGCCCCTGTTCAGGGCAGGTTCACCTCTCTGCATAGAAAACTGAACTTGACTTGGGTGAAAATAGCTATAGCAAAGGACTAAAAACAAAGAAAACAACAAGCAGAAGGTAAGGCTGACTTGACTAACAGAAATGCAGTGGTTTAGCACAACAAAGACAATTCAAACAACACAAATCCTAAGATGTGAAAAGGGATATTCCCAACACGGTCCTCTAACTGGGCTAAACAAGGCAACTAGGGAGTCCTCAATATACGCACGGTACGTGAGGCACAAACTGTGAACACCAGCCTATCATAAGTGTGAGTCGGGAACCCCAATGAGATACTAAAGGATCAGACCAACTCTTCACCTCTATCTAGGTATCACCCTAGCTTTGACGCTCCACCAGACACGATGTGATTGGATTGGGGTACAACTTTGGATCTCCCCCCTTTGTATACCCTGACGGTACGCGTGGTTGGGGTCATCCCTTGGGGTGATGAAATCCCCAAGTAGGTCCAGCTAAAAAGAGAACACTAACCACTTTCGGCTACTCCCCAGGCTCACACAAAGTGCAAGGGGAAAGCATGAACGAGATAGTGCCCCTTGGGTGACAGAACGGACTTTCAAACACCAAAAACAATATGTTGACTCCCCCTAGTTAAACTATGTGCCTAAGTAATATGAAAAATGAAAGACAAACAACTAACTAATAATTGGACTTGTCCATCCTGCAACAAATATGTTAGAAGTTTTTCTTTTTGATCTTCACCAAGCATGAAACAAGCTACACAAATGTTAGTAAAAACTATCACAAATAACAACAGGACAAGTCAAGGGATCAATATTAATCAAAACGACAGAAAATAGAATCTGAAAATGACGTTTAGATCACTGTTTTACCTTATAGAAGCCTCTGTTTAGGGCAGGTTCACCCCTATTAGGGAAGGTTTTCCCCTGCTATGGAAGGTTCACCCATGTTAGGGCAGGTTCGCCCCTCTACAAGGCAGGTTTTCCCCTTTGCAAGTCAGATTTTCCCCTCTGCAGAAAATAGTGAAGAAATTTGGCCTTTGTTGCTCAGAAGGGCGACTCTGTAGGGCAGGGTCACCTCTATTAAGGTCTGGGTCACCTGTCTTTGGGAAGGTTCACCTATCCTTGGGCAAGTTCTCCCCTATTTTGGGTAGGGTTGCCCCTATCTAGGGCAGGTTCACCTCTCTGTGACCTGAACCTACAAAATATCAAAAAACAACAAACGTAAAAGTAAAAGGACTCGTTTGTGGGTCCCACCGGGCATGTCAGAAATGTGACCAAGATAGCCTATCTAAATGACACAAAATAGAATGAAAAAGACAACAAACAACACTTAACACCTCAAGATAGGGCTATGTTAACTCAAACAAAATAGAGATAAAAAAACAAATTTACCTTGCAAGAGTTGCTCCTCGGTTGGCCCTTTGATGATTGATGTCTTGTGTGCTCCTTTGATGGCAAGATGGATTAAAGATGGACTCAAAATGATCTATGTGAGATAATAAATGCAATGATCTATGTGGGTAGTTGGATGGATGAATGCAAGTGCAAGAGATGGAAGCTTGAAAGTATGCAACAATGGAGGTTTTTTTGTGAATGAAAGAATGCAAGTATGCTTGAGAGCTTGAATGCCAAAATGTGTGAATGCCTAATGAAATACAATCTTTCATTTTAAGGGATATTTCTCTAGAGAATTGGACGGTTAAGATTCTTCCAACATGAGCAAGATGAAGGGTTGTGGTGAGTTGAGAACTCACAAGCCCTCACATCTTGCCATGTGGAGGATGAAGTGTCACAAGGACAAGTGAGTTGGAAAAGGGACATGTGAGGTGGAGGTACTTGCAAGTACCTTGGGATGAGGAGAAAATTTCCTCAAAAAGCGACTTCTTGTTCCCATATGAGAGGAAAGTGACATATGAGGAATTTTAGTATTCCTCAAAAATCTCTATGGGGAAGAGAGAAGTGGTTGGGGAAATAAATGTGAATTTTAAATTCACATGATTGGAAGGGATAAGGTGGTTGGGAGAATAAATATGAATTTTAAATTCATATGAGAATCACCTTGTGGATAAGACAAGGTTCTTATGAAAGAAGCTAAAAAGTACCTTGTGGATAAGACAAGGTCCTTATAATGGAAGGTTCTTGGCTCCATGTGACTGATGTGACAAGAGAGGATTTCTAGAATTTCTAACAACTTGCATGGGGAAGATGAGAGTCTTGGAGGGATAAATGTGAATTTTAAATTCACATGGGGAAGAGGGTCTAGGCTAAATGTGGAAATTGTGAAGGTTGACCAAAAAGGTATGCTAAATGTAGCAAGGGGACTAGATTAAGGTTGTGCAAATAGGTGATTAAAAAACTTAATGAGGGATTAGAGGCAAGTGGGAGAATATGGAGGATATGACATTAATCCTGATTAAGGTGTGCACATCCTAATCATCGATTAATTAAATTAATCCATATTAGAAGAGGGTTATGGAGGATGTGACAAGGAGAGAGAAAAAGAAGAATTTAAAATATTTTTAATTCAAAAATGCCAAATGACTAAATTAAATAAATTGATATGTTTATTTAATTTAGGGAGAAAAATATGAAAGGTAAAGTATTTAAATAAATTAAATACTTTAGGAACCTTAGGCAAAGGTGAGATATTAATTAAATAAATCATTTAATTAATATCAATGAAATGGAAGAATAATGGAGACATGTTTGACCATGTGGGAGTGGTCAAATTTGGATGTCTACAAACATATTCAGGCTATTTAGTACTACATACAAAAGAATAGAGTCTCCATCATTCTGGTATTAACAAATAAATAATACTAGTATCCTATTTGCAATAAATGAATAGAATGACATGTTTGTCATTTTAAGACCAAAATAATCATAAGAGTCTTGGAACAATATCATTATTTCTAGGGTTATAGAAAAACCTGTGTTTCCTATTAGTGACTACAAGAAAAAGACTAAAGGTTCAAGACACTTGTCATTCCAAAGAATGACCAACAGTCGAATGACTATTCAGTTTAACCATAAACAATAACAATGGTCAATCATGATGAATGCAAGTTTTTAATGGCTTATAAAGTTTGACATACAATATTTTACCTATGTTCAATAACATGCCAATAGTCAATCTTACAGATTGATACACAATGCAAGAATGGAATGATATCTTCATTCCTCCATCATTTGTAATGAAGATTCATACTTATTTATACAATTGCAATGATTTTTCTATTGCTTTAAGATTTCAATTTAATCCTTACACCCCAAGGGTGCAAGATCCATTATTGGGTCTGGCTGGCATGGGAATTAAAACTATGGAAAATAAATAACAATGATAATATGGTCATTCCCTAAGGGAACGATTTTTCTACATCATTTGAAAATAACACAATTTTTTCTATTCAGATATAATCTAAATAGCCATAAAATGGCTAACAAACTCACATGCAAGGAAATATGAATACAGTCGATAATGATTAGGCATACAAATCTTAGCCTTGCTCGACTAGCATGTCGATAGGGTGTAAAAATCACAAGAATAAAACATGCAAGGATGGTCGATAGGCCCTAGTATCCTAAATCAAGAAAATATGGTCGATCTTACATAAAACAACCAGGCTCAAAGCCGAAAACATTTGTAGACATTTATTAATTTATCACCGATTCTATAGAATCGACATTCTGAGAAGAAGATTTCAAGATTTTCAAACAGAGATTACTATGAAATCAAACATATTCTCAAACATAAATTGATTTACCTCAAGGTCGAACCTTTTTCCTAAGCTTTTTCTTCTATTTCCCCCACAGCCGAGTCACTTGCCTACTTTATCCCTAGAAACCTATTTCCATTGCCTGATGTTTTGCTAGTCATTCCCTTTCAAAAATGGAAGGATTTTCCTTCTTACCTGTTCTCTTGGATATCGGGTCGCTTCTTTCATAATGGGCATTAATTTTCCACCCCACTATTTGAATTTAATTTAACTTGGCCATAAATTTGAATACAGGCCACTTCATCCAATACATGCTCATTCAATTTTATTTTAAATCAGTAGTATACAATTTAATAAATTCAATCCATATTCGATTTTTATGTGGAATATATATATAGATATATATATATACATATATATATATATATATGTATATATATTAAATATATATTAAATATATACTTATCTATATGTACATTTACACACACACATATATATAATAGCCTCTAAATTAAATTCTTATCTTTTTAATCATGCCTTTTGAATACATGGTGTGTTTAATCATAGTATCGTTTTTCTTTCAAATTCAAACACACACAAAATCAAGATAGAAATTTTGAATATGAAATCATATGTTTAACATTCCACAAGGCTTTTGATTTTTTAATCATTGGATAAATTCGAAGTAAGTAAATAAGTTCTTCTATATGAAATTTCAAATGCAAACATCATGCCATTTGTGGTGTGTGCACGTCCTAGATTCTATCGATCTTACCGTTCAATCCGGCTAAATGATCCTACTTCAACTGTATTCTCGTCCTTCAACCTGTCATCCTACAATTACACACACTTGCACTTACATAGTTCATCAGTAACATTCAATCATGATAAAGTATAAGATAGTTCAAAATATCACATAGTCAACAATGATCAACTTCTTTCAAACTTTTCAAAAATATCAAAATTTTCATTCAACATATTGAATTTTCTTAATAATTCAATTTATCATATTATAATTTAAATGCAATAAAAATTGGATTATGACAGTAAAAACTTGCTCCATATTAGTTTCCTAAATAGTTCCCTTGCCACCTCTTTCGACTCTCCAATGTTGAGAAGAATAGCCAAAAACATTACCGAGATGTTTGTGTTGACACGGTATCTATGGTCCGCCCTGAGGAAATTTGGCCCCAATATCATTTTAGTCACATGCAAAATTAGACCATGCTTTGAATTAAATACACATCCCAAGCGCTTCTCTGATATATCTCCCAAGAACATCATTTGTCTTCCCTTGGCCTCTAGGTGAATAGGCATGTCCATCGCCAATCCCTTTCGGCTGCTCAGTTGCTTAACGCCTAACCACCTATGAGTTTGCATAAATTTTAATGCACAGGTTACACACCTCTCGAAGCAACCACAAAATGTTGATGTGTCACACACTTTCATAGTAATTTGAGATCTCCAGGAATCACTAATAAAGGCTACCACTTTATTGAATGGAATACCTTGTCCTTTCACTACTCATATAGTACTACACTACCCACCACCATGGCACTTAGCCCCAATTCAAATCTGGCTTGGATTGATACCCTTTTCCATCGTGGCCCTTTTGGCCAACTCATCAGCCACTACATTCCCCTCTCTAAATATATGCGAGACTTTACACTCCTCCATTTCATTCAAAATTTGCATTATCGAGGGCAACCATTTTTTGAGTTTCTAGCTTGGTGTCCAACCACACCTAATTGCATTAACTATGATTAAAGAGTCTCCTTCTAATTGGATCTTCCTCATACCCCTTTGTATAGCACATTGAAGACCAATAAGGGTGACCCTAAATTCAGCTTCGTTATTGGTGCCACTCCCTAAGCGGACAAATTTTTCCAACAAAATTACTCCATTGTGATCCATGATCACACATCCAACCCCACATTCCCCTAGGTTGCCTCTTGCCACCCTGTCGAAATTTACCTTAAACTAACCTTCCTTTGGGGATTTCCAAATTAATCCCAACTGAGGATTGGATAAAGGATCATCCCTCTACACCCCATTAATGGGGGGAATAATTAGATCAGGCCAAGATTTCTTGACATCACCATCTCGACTTGTGAACCCGTTCTTCTCAAGTTTCTGGTTGCGATCTATAGTGTTGGCCACCTCTGCAATTGCTATCTCGATTTTTCTTACTAGCATATACTTTGGAATCACCTTCTCTTGGAAGATCCTCCTATTGCGTTCCTACCAAATATCCCAAATTACAACAAAAGGTGTCACCACCCACAAACTCTAAAACATCACCTTCCTTTTGATGATGGGCCACGTAAGGAATAGGGTCTTGATATCCTAGGGCAATAGGCATTGCTAGCCCAACTTCCCCAACACTTGTCTCTAGCAGAAGTCTACATATTCACACCCAATCAGTAAGTGATTCACCTCTTCTTCCTCCTCACACAGTACATATCAACTTGGGCCTTGAATTCCCATCTTTAGCCTTTCGCTAGTTAAGATTATTTTTTGAAAGGCCATCCATGCAAACACCCCTGCTTTAGGTAGACAAGATCGATGCCATAATAAGTGATTTGGCCATTCCTCCTTTTTTATTGCATTCTCTTTTAACTTGTAACTCAATTTCACATTGGATTCCCCTAATTTTTCCCCACACCATCTAATTTTATCTTCCTCCTCTCCTCAGTGATGATTAATGTCCTCTCTTTCAATATACGTGTTGCAATTCAAGCTTATGTGCTTTTGGTGCTTCCTTTTCTTGGAGGGATTTCCATTTCTAATTCTCTAATCCGTTCAACCACTCTAGCTCCATATAGTTAAAAAATCTTGATCCCCATTCACATTTAAGGAATACCTTCATATCCTCCATAGCTTCATTTTTATCCAAAGCTTCCTTCTCATCCTAGGAGTCCTCCTAGAATGAGGCACTTTTTCCATTTTTGATGTCCCATGTCACATGTCTTGTGATTATGTCTTTGCAATCCAACATAAGATTCCACATTGTCGAACCCCTTTGGGGATCAAGAATTGACAGAGTTCGGGTTGGGTCTTCTGAATCCAAATATTTGTTTTGTAAGATCCTTACCCACTTCTATTGGCAATTGTGATACATGCTCCAAACCAATTCGCTCCTAATGCTAGATTCCTTATTGATAACTATCTCAGCCTCACACTGTCAGCCTCCTTCAATGTACATACTTTATCCAAAGTGATCAATGGGAGCTTCTGCTCGTCCCCAACCCTACTCCAAAAGAATTTGTGCATTAGCTAGTTAATACCTACTTCTACATTCTTAGGAAGTTTCAAACAAGACATGGAGTATATCAGGGTTGTTGATAGCACAATCCTCAATATCATAATTTTTCTAGCCGATGACAACCACCTCCCCTTCCATGTTTCCATCTTTTTCCTACAACTATTCAGTATAGTCTCCCATAACACTTTTTTATTGAGCCCAGTGAACAACGTTATCCCAAAAAATCTTCCAAGGATTTTAGCACTCTTAAGCCCCAATATCCTTCGTATATCCCTCTGAATACTCGGGAAAATGTTGAAGAAAAAGAGTTTAGACTTTTTCCAATTTACGCTTTGAACCAAAGCTTTGCAATAATCATCCAACACCCCTTTTATTGCCCTGACTTCCCTCCTGCAAGCCCTACCAAACAACATTGTGTCATCAACAAATTGTTGATGAGTGATTTCCTCCACCCCCCTTGTGACTTGGATTCGCTTCCATTACCCCAAGCTCTTTGCCTCCTTAATTTTTCTTCCTAAAGCTTCAGCCATAATAATGAATAGGGAGGAGGAGATAGGATCCCCCTATCTTAGACCTCTTTTTGATGAAAAGAAACCCTGTGGTGATCCATTCGCTAGAACTGAGAATTTTGGGGAGTCAATGCATGCCATTACCATCGAAGCCAAATTTATTCATTACTTCCATCAGGAATCGTCTATCTACCTGGTCATAAGCCTTTTAGATGTCTAATTTGATTATCATGCTTTTTGAACCTTGCCTTCTAATGGAATGAAGAGTTTCATGTGCCACCACCACACCCTCCACAATCGACTGCCCAGGCAAGAAACCACTCCGCTCTTCAAAGATTAAGCACCCCAATATCAATTTTAGTCTATTAGCCAATAGTTTGGTGACTATCTTGTATGCAGTATTGCACAGAGAAATGGGCCTAAAGTCACTCATTATTGAAGTCATGCTACTTTTTGGGATCAATGCAAGAAAGGTATGATTCAATTCACCCAAGATTATTGTTTCTCGCCTTCATTCCTCCACCGCCTGAGTTGAGTCTTTCTTGACAATATCCCAACACTTTTGATAGAAGTTATCAAGGAAGCCATCTGACCTTAATGCTTTGCCTGGATTTAGTTGAAAGGTTACTTTCCACACCTCCTCTTCTTATATTCCATCCATAAGATACTTGTTATCCTCCTAGCTCACCAGCCTCAGAATGTTCCTAGTTAGATTATCTCTCTCTTCTTGTGTTGGCAAGTTGTCTTTATTCAAAAGATCTTCAAAGAATTTTACTGCCTCCTTGTTAATCTTTTCCTCAGTTTGTAACATATTACCATCTTCCTTCTTAATTTATGATATTATGTTCCTAATCCTTCTAGCTTTGGTCAACTTGTGGAAAGTTTTTGTGTTTTGATCCCCATCTTTTAGCCATATTTCCCTAGATTTCTATCTCCAGAACAATTCTTCCCTTGCCAAAATTTCATCATACTCCAATTTTAGCCTTCTCTCTAATTCAAAATCTTCCACCTACATCCCATCCTTAATCACTTTTGAACTGAGCTCTGTCAGCTCCTCTTCCACCCTCGCCTTTTCATCAAATATATTCTTGAAGTGATCCTTGTTCCACTCCTTTAGTTTCTTCTTGATGAAATTCAGCTTCTTTGTGAAGCTGTATAGCTTATGGTTACTCTGGATCTTTGCTTCTCTCCACCATTTGGCAACGAGTGGCTTAAGACCTTCCTCTCTAAACCACATGCTTTCAAATTTGAATGGACATCTACTTAGAGTCTTATATGAGGTTATTAGCAATTGAACTGGGAAGTGGTCGGAACCAGACTAGGGTAAAATTCTAGACTCAATTATTTTTTATAACGAATCCCAATCCCCAACTAGCAAGTATTTGTCCAATCTCTCTACTATATTAGAGAAACCTTTACGTTTATTCATCCAAGTGAAAATTCCATTCTTAGGAATCACATCCCTCAAAAGTCCTTTATGAAGCTTCAAAACTCTATTTGCACTTGAGACATGTGAGCCAGGCCCCCCTTTTTTTCCTCCCCACTGATCATGGCATTGAAGTCACCAACCACCATTGTTCTACCTTCACACCCCACTTGCAACAAGCTCCTGATTTAACACCAAACCACCTTCTTTTTATTAGTCTTAACTAGGCCATAAACATTAACTACATTGAACTCATCACATGAGCTCAATACCTTCAACTTCACACATTACCAGTGTTGATTCTCTGCCACCTGCTCCCCCTTCAACCTATACAATTTCCATAAAAATCCCATGCCTCTCGAAGCCCCTCTAGCAAGTTCAAAGACTCCTTCCCATTGATTCCACCCTTTCAACAAGTTCAAACCTTCTATTTTTGTTAACTTTGTTTCTTAAAGCAAAATTACATCTACCTTTGCTTGGTCAATTTGGAACTTGATCATACACCTTTTGTTAGGGGCATTCATGCCCTTAACATTCCACGTAATGGCCCTCATGGAGTCCCAGGAAGAGAGACACCCTTCCCTAATCTCAATTTCATATGTCCTACAATGTTCCCAACAATCTCTAGCTTCTCCTTCTTCGACTTCCTCCCTCTCTTCCTTTTTTGACCTATCTTTGGATTTTGATCTTATATTGAGTTTTTTCAAGCATTCTTTCCTCTTGTAATTCTCCTTCCTCCTCTACCTCTTCCTCACTCTCACATTCAGAGTCTGATGTTACCTGCTCATAACCTATGTTTCCATCTATTGATTGATCCTCCATTTCATTCTCCATCAACTTGAAGCCTTTCTCTAAAATTTCTTCCAACTCCTTATCCCTTTCTTGCATTGCCCTTAGACCTTGATCAGGTGGTATATCATCTACCTCTCTTTCAGCTCCTTCGGTTCTCACCATTTGCTCCTTCTGCTATCCTTCGGGGATCACCTTCGATTGGTTTGCTTTTGATTCTTCCATCTAAGGAGAACTTGGTTGTAATCATGTATGGGATCTTTGGGTGTCTTCACGATCCTCCAGTTGCCCTTCCTTGTCCTTCCCCAAAGACTTGTTCTCCTCTGTTTTTGACCCCTTAATGCATTCTTGTTCATAGTGGCCCTTTGAATGACATCTTGGACATAGGATAAGTTTGTCTTCTCTTTCCACCTTTTGCCCCCAAGGACTACGACCTATGTTGATTTCTAATATCTTTGGCATGGCTAGAGTCAAATTGATGCTTAAGCACAAATTGACATACATCCCAAAATTTCTATCAACCAATTTTTCATCTGCTTCTACGAAGGTCCCCAACCTATTTCCTATATTCCTCTATGTTTACAAGTCCTAGTACTTCGAAGGGAGGTTATACATTCTTATCCATGTCCTTATCACCTCTACGGATTTCTTATGTGGATCAAAATTTGGTGTCCAATCCATGATGAAGAAGACGATACCGTCCATCATATATGGCCCGACATTCAAGATTTGACACTTTATTCGTCCCTCAGGACATTCAATTAGGAAGAAGCCATTCGTAAATGAATTTATTTCAACACCACCCCAGTTTTGTTCACACCATCGTCTAGTTTTAGGGATTGGTAGCCATCCCCCTCCCTATTCGATGAAAAAGGCTTTCTCCTTAGACGCTTAATTAAATTATCTAGATCTACATTATCTAAGAAAACATAAATGCATCTGCTCAAGGGTTGGTCATTATTAAACTCACCTTGATCTTGTGTTTCCTTCTTCTCGTCCTCCTCTCCCCCACCTTGATTTGGATGCGCATTTTTACTTTTCCTCTTTGAGTCGTGGTCATCCCACCACCTCGCAAAATTATATTTTCCTTTATTCACTAACCAACTTCTTCCCATCCAATCGAAGTTGCCTCCCCAATTGGAGGCTTCTTGGCGATACCAACTAAACCTTGATCCTCCATTCGCCCTCGCCCTTGGAACTTATGGTTGTTGTTCAGAGGCATTGTTGCCCCTCTCACCCTGATTTTTCTGCCATCTACCATACACAAGATCCTTCTTCCTTTCATCCTAGCGCTTATCTCATCGTGTCGTCCATTGATTCGTTGTCTGTCTAGCTTCTTTTCTGCCAAGACCAACCGTATTGGCACCAATGGCGAATGGAAGTTGTCGCCATTCCATTTCATACCAAAGACTCCCATTCCAGCCAACTAGTCCAAAACGACCCTTTCACCCCTGATTTGCATTATCAGCCGTCTTCCACTTGGTCGCTTAATCGCACCATTCCTCACTTCTTACCCTCTGCCTGATAAAATCCATTGGATATTCATGCTCTGCCTCTGTCGCCTATGCACCTACTCTTGCTCCGCTCGCCCCTGCTTTGCTCGTACTTGCTCTCTAGTCGCTATTAGGGCTTAAATTTGATGGCCGTATTTTAGCTGTAAAATACAATTAAAATTTTAGGAAGACTGTATCACTTGAAAGGCAAAATTTTAGTTAAACTGTCAAATTTTCAATGTAATCATTCCCATATATGTTTTTTCAATCTACATATATTTTTCTTAAAATAGATATCCTTTAATATTTGAAAGGCAACTTCAAATAAATGACCGTCACAAAAAAATTTGCTTGAGTTGACCATCAAATTTAAGCCTTGGTCGCCATAATATCTTTTCTAATTTAATATATATTAAAAAATATTAACTTTTGTGTTTAATATTTATAAATTGTGAGTGGCTCTTATTTTTCAAAAAATTGAGATTAAAACAATTATTATTATTTTTTATAATGAATAGTGTATTATTATATTAATTTATAAAAATATAATAAACTAGTTCACATCATCATATAACACAAACATTTGAAAATATAGAAGGTAAATATTTATCGACAAACCTATCTTTAGAAAACCTATTTTTTCAAAATTATTTCATTTATTTATATTGTTTACTTTATTTAAATTATTGGAAAGAGTTATTTTACATCTCTAAAATTACACTTATTTGGTTTTCTCAAAATTGTTTTATATTGTTTAAGAGTTATTATGGGAGAAACCTAGGGTAAAGTGTAATGAAGAGAATGTGTTAACAAAACTCAAATACAATGAACATTTATTTTAAGAAAAAACTAAACCTATAAAATAACTCTTACATAAATAAAATAAAATAAATAACTCTTCAAATAAAATTTCAAACAATGTAAATAAACTAAAATAATTAAAAAATAAAATAGTTCTTAAGTAAATAGAATAACTCTTTTAAGTAAATGAAAATAGTTCTTAATATATATATTTTAAAATGGTTCTAAAATAAAATAAAATAATTATTAAATGTATAATAATTCAAAATTGATTTCAAATTGATGTATTTAAGATATCTATACTAATTTGATTATGTTTAAAGGAAAAAACTAAAATAGAACATATATTTAAAAAACACAACTATAAAAGAACTCTTACATAAATAAAATTAAATACAATAACTTTCAAATAAAAATCCAAACAATGTAAATAAAATAAAATCATTCTTAAATAATTCTAAAAAATAAAATAATTGTTAAGTAAATAAATTAAAATAATTATAAAATAAATATAATAGCTCAAAATTGATATCTCTTTGTATTTTCTAGATAAATGTATTTAAGAAAAATATACTAGTTTATTTACGAGTTGATTTATGTTAGTTTAGAATTTTTTTTAATTTTTTTTATTAAAGAGTTTTCATTTTTCAAACATATGTCAATGATCTAATATTTTTTGTTAAAACACTCACGTCATTATATTCTACCTCTTATTATCATGATAATTATGTCTCTAAATATATATATATATATATGTTAAATCTAAATAATTTTACCATGCTAAAACACAATAAAAACTAGCACTTGCACCATTGGGGGTGCAAGGGTTACACTAATAGAAAAATATATAGAAGTAAACATGGAAAGGAAGTGTAGTGCAAAACATATACAATATTGTTTGTATTTTATACAAAATGTACATATTTGGAGATTGGAAACTGAACGAAAGATTTGCAACAACTTTAATTGTGATTTGCAAAATTTACAAGATGTTTGTATTACATATTTGGAGATTGAAAATTGAATGAAAGATTTGCAACTATTTCAACTATGATGATTTTGTATTTAGTGATTCCATGTGCTAGTATGGGATGATCCGACACGTATTTTTTTCTGTCATTTTAAAAAAAAAATTTATTCAGTCAAAGAATAAGTTAGTGGATTCACATCATAATGCAATGATGGCTTTATCTAAATAGTAATATTTGCATTAAAGTGAAAGTAGTTATTGGTAAGAAAATAATATATTAGTAGCATGATCGAAGTAGTTGATGAAGAAGTATACGAATTTAGAATGTATCCACCTACATGTGATTGCAATTGTGTGCAAATATACAAATAGTAATATGTATTATATGAAGATGGTAAGAAAAAAATAAAACAAATAAAGTTTATGCAAAGAAGGGTTAAATTCCATATGTGTACCTCATCATAATGAGAGAAGATGTAGTCGAAACTCTTCCTTTTTCCTGATAATTGTGTATGGATTATTTTTCATTCTTGAATATCAATCGAAGGAAAATGGTGGATCTATCCTTAGGCCATGTATTGATTTCACTCTAGATATAGCTATAAAAATTAAACCTTGTCTTTCTTTCTTACCTATATCAATTGTTGCTTTGTCGATTGTTAAGCCTTGGGATTTATGTATGGTAATTTCCCATGCCATGCATAGTGGTATTTTTCTACAAGTACCTAAAGATATAGGTGTTATTGGTATAGTTGTTGGGACATTGACGTTCCAAGGTGGGCCATTGTAAGTATCAAATTTTACTACTACTTACAATGGTAAATCTGGTGGTTTAGAGCTAACTGTGTAGAAAATATCTAAGACCTCTCCAAGAGACCCATTGACAAGGCTTGTTTGAATCCACAGGTTTGTAATTAACATGATGCATTGGCCTCTACAAAGCAAGAGTCCCTAGGGAAGTTGGCTAGAATCATTATTGGCATTTGATTTTATGTTTGTTTTTATTGCAACACTAAGTGCAATAGGAAGATTTAACAGTTGTAGCATTTTTTTGTTATGTGTTCTAACTAAATCATTGGTAGGAAATAGGTGCATTGATTGGTCAAAAGATTTTTTATCATTGTTTGATAGCAATGTGTTTGTGCGATTTATTAGTAGTTCCTAGTCTTGTTCAGTTGGTTATGCATTACGAATATTTTGTAGAGTTCGTCAGAAGTCAATTTGAGCTTGAGTGTCCCTCTATTGACAAAAATTTATTTCTAGTGTAATAATTATATATAGTGATTTTTTCCCATAGGTCTTTTGCATTTGAGTGTGATGCATGGATAGGTTTGTCCATAATAGGGGTAGTTGTGCCAAGTCACCTTCAAGAATGATAGATGTCCCACCAAAGCATAAGTGTTGTTGGTAGGAGAAAGCTTCATGTAGCCTAGTATCTATTTTCAAGAGTAATTTTGGGCCTATGAAGCTCATCTCATCAATAAGGAGGTATTTTTTGTGTCTCATGTTTTGTTGAAAAAATGTAAGTGACTAACCCTTCAATGGTTGTATTTTCTTTATTGGAATCTTAAGGGTTGAATGTATAACCGATGCATGTATGTTGAATGTTGTGATTCCTGTAGGAGCAACAACAAGGAGTGGGCTATATTTTTTTATACTAAAGTGCAAAGGGAATGTCTAATGCAATGAATAATATAGGATTTTCATGTACCCATTGTTCCTTGTATGATCATGTGCAAGGTTTCATCGAATGAATTATCAAATTATAATGTTTTAGAACAAGATTCATAAGAGTGAGTTGTTATTTGGGAGAGAGTGGATATGGGAGATCGTTAAACTCAAATGTCATTTGGGCATCTTGTTTGTGCTTACAAAATGTTTTGGAATGTCATGTAAATTTTGAGGTATTGTACGCTCATTCTACTTGTTGCTATTATCAAAGTCACATCTTCCAATCAAGGGAATTAAGATTTCCACCACTAGCAAGGCCCATTTGCGATAACAACTCCCATTCATTCATTTGTACTATATTTCCTATATATCTATTTCATTTTCTATTTCCTCCTCCTCTTCATGATTAACCTTTGTATCAATTACACAGTCAATATATCGCACAAAATATTTAAGTATATTTATTTCCATCTGATTTGCAACAACTTTTTCTTTGTCGATGCCTATGTCTGTGACAATGTTTTAGAAATTCTTGTATAAAAGTAGTTCGCTCCAACAAAATGTCTCAAAATGTTTTGAATCCTCCTTTGGAATAACACTAAATCAAGGAAAGACACTGATAATTTCCTTTTGTTTCCTTTCTTTTCACTTGCAGCATTTACGTTTGGATGAAATGAGAATAATCATACAAATTCAAGTGGTGTTATTGTCTCCATTTGAAGAGAATGTTGTATGTACAATTGGAGATAACTCAACTATAAATTATTTTCATTTGGGTTTGTTCTAATTCAATGGAACACTTTTCAACCAACATTAAGTATCATAACCTCACGATTGCATACAACAAGTGGAAACTTTTGTAGCATATGGCATGTTTCTTGTGCACCTATATCACGGTTTGCAATAATCTCAAACATGAATTTTTTGTATGCCGCGAGAGCTTGGTCTTTTAATGCTTGATTTCTACATATTCCTATCAACATATCAATACAATTTTTAGATTTTTTTCTACCTTAGATGCATATTTTGCAATGTATTTTAAAACAAGTGTTTTTGAAATGACAGGTTGATAATCCATATTGGCTTTCCATATGGAAATCATTTATGGACTATGTATATTCAACCTATCATCATTGTGTGTAGGGGCAAAGGTTTTTTCCCATTTTCATCGCAGGACAAGGAAGAGTTAACACATTTAGGCCAAGGAGCCCTATAACGACACTCCATGTTTTTGCCTTTCTTGTGAAGTCATGTTGATTCAAAACATTTGGTGTGTCTTTGGACACGATTGATTAACTCTTCGTAGTCAACAAGAGTATTTGTAGAGAAGATTTTAGGTGTTTTTAGTAAGCATGGATCATCTTGTGAAGACCGGTGTAGTGTGTTATTTCTGTCGGCTAGAATACAAGGTTCCATGCACTAACATATTTGTCAAAGAACAATTTTTTTATTTCTACATTTGCACGATTGCTCCAGTCAAGTTTTTCCATGTTTGGTGGACCTTCAAGTCAAAGGAATCCATGTACATGTGCAGACCCTCGATGTTGCCACTATATCTATACCAATAGTCTGTTGC
Source organism: Sequoia sempervirens (assembly GCA_007258455.2). Classification (NCBI taxonomy): domain Eukaryota; kingdom Viridiplantae; phylum Streptophyta; class Pinopsida; order Cupressales; family Cupressaceae; genus Sequoia; species Sequoia sempervirens. Next base: position 211,613,343 of record VDFB02353493.1, read on the forward strand.
ACAAAAAACTTCTCTAAGACTTCTTCATGAAATATTGTGAATCATTGATGCAAGTATAAGGATGTGGTATGTGGGTTATTAATAATGTTATTTATGTGATCTTTATTGTTTTTTGTTCTTGATGTTGTGCCCTTAGAAAATAGTTGGTGTAAATTAGGCCATTTAGTATCACAACACTTAATATGAAGAATAGCATGGAGGAACCTATTTGGTTGATCATGTTTAAAAGTTCTCCATGACACTTATTCCAATATGCTCGGGTACCTCTTAGGGAAGATCCAAAATGCATCAACTGTTCAGCTAGTTGAGTGTCAGGCAATTGTTGTATATGGAGACCAAGACTGTCAATGGTGGTTGGTATGCAGTCCTCTACATTTTTCTTGACAAAAACAAAGGCAACAACTAGGCTTCAATGGTGCATCAAAAGGTTCAAAATAAAATATCTAAACCTTGGATGGCTTCCAAATCTATTATCATAAAACCTCATTAAATGCAACACATTCATGCATTTCAACTTGTCTATAATGAGGTTGCAATTGTAGTGCAATACCCTTTGGAAAGAGTGAAGGAAAATTCATGTCTAAAAGGCCCTTAGTATTATATTCATTTACTAGAGTGGAGTCAAGTTGTGGCCAATCAATAATGGTGTCATTTTCATCTCTAACTTGCAATGTTTCTAAATGATGATTTCTAGCTCATGGCGTTTATTTTGTAATTTAGTCATTAATGATGAGGAGTTAGTTATTTCATTGTCAGGTTGATCCACAAAAAATATAGATGTAATGTTTGGTGCCACCATTTATTCATTTTTAGCATTAATGGTATGAAGCATATTGGAAACGTATGTACTTGTATTAGGGAGTTGTTCAAGTGATGCAAAATCTACCTCAATGTCTTTGTAGTATGGGTCATATGTGATTTTATATTTTAATGCAGCCCAAACACGACTTCTACTTACGTAGAAGTCATAATGGTTACCTTTTTGTATGGAATCTTTGAACTACCAAAACATCCAAGTTTGTAATTTTATGTGGAAGGTATTTTGCTATTGTTTCAATATCTTGTGTGAAACAAATTGTGACCACTATATTTGAATTGGCCTCCATGAGCATGGGTTACTTGTATTATCAAATTAACACGTGCTATAAGCATATCATCCACTTGTGTTAATTTTTTTAACTCGTATGGTTGTACTCCTAGGTCCATAAAGTTAGATGATGAGAAATGATGTCTACCTTTCTCACGAAAGCATCTAATACAAATTAGACCACTATTTATTGATTTGGTATGCTTTTTGAGGTAGCATTCACTGCAAATTGTGCAAGTTGGCAAGTTCGATAGTTCATCTATTCTCGAGCGAAATATTCTAGAAGCTGCTATAAAGTTATTGTTAGATTATGGTAAGCTTGTGGATTGATTTTGAATATTTTATAGTGTTTGTTGTGAACCCATTGACAAACATTGGGCAGAAAGGTGTAGACATGCAAAATTCACATCATGCATTCCTCATATTTAATTAAATCATATTCACTAGATCAATTAAATAAATCAAGTTTATTTAATTAATCTCCTAAAGTCATCCATTTAAATTAAATAAATTCATCTTTATTTGATTTAACACTAACATCATCCTCTTTGATTAAATAAATCAAATCTTTATTTAATTAAATCTAAAATCATTTTCTTCTCATTTTGATTTATTTTAATCCTAAAATCTAAGTCAAAAGTCAAAATCACCTAATCTCCTATTAAATTAATCAAATCCTGATTAATTTAATCCTAATCACTTGAATCCTTTGGATTTTGCAACTTGCACAATAAATCAATTTATTTGATTTATTATTTCATCTAATTTCATTCAAAAAAGGCATCAAGATGGAATATTCTTCAAATTTGAATTTTCCCTCCCACATGTCTTGTCCTCCAACATAGCATTAACCTCTCTTACATTGTCTCTTACATGTCTCCCACTTGGCATTTAAGACTCTTTCTTCTCCCTCCACCAAGCCATCTTTTGAATTTCAAATCTCCCCCTCTTTTGCACATTGATCAAAATGTGCACAACATTCATCCTCTCACATCTTGACAAGTGGCATCTTGTCATTGGCTCATGTTTTGTCCCACATCCTCCATGTTTTGTATTCTTCCATCCTTCTTGGTTATAAATAGAGGCCTCCTCTATTTTTTTAATCCTCCACAACTTGATCACTTATCATCTTGCATCATCCATCATCTAGGAGCTTATCAAGGATTGGAAAAAGGCTTCTTTCCACATCAAAGAAGCACCAATCCACTATGAGATAGAGTTTGCATCATGTTTTCATATGCTTAAATTGTTTAGTTTCATTGTTTATTTTGTTTGCAATGTGAAACATGTTGGATTATTTCATAGAGATGTTGTTGTTGTTTGCTTTGTTTTAAATAACTAACCATGCTAAGAGTGTGTGTTGGAGCTTTTTAGCAATTTGTAGATTTCACCATCTACAAAAGGTGCTCAATTTGGGATACTGTAGATTCATATGGTACACTATTGTGTTGGTTTGACTAAATAGAGGTTGTTGCGTTGGATTGTATTGTCTATTTTTCTACATGTTGCATATAATGACAAATACTTATTTCTTCTTTATGTTGAATATAATAGTCATGACTTCTTTTACGAGGTTGTAGGCTTTTAGAGTTAGAGCTCGTCATCTATAAAGGAAATAGGAACTACCATCATCACATGTACAATTAAAAATAACATATAGAATTAAAGAAGATAAACATGTGTGGGGAAAAAATGTCAATTGTATCAAACGAGTTCTTCAAGCATTCTAATTTGATAATTATTTGAGATATGATTAGTATGTTGTATACATAAATAATTTGATGGAAGATTTCAAACACATTATTTTCATAATAACAATATATTCAAGTAAGTATGTATACATGTGACTTTGAACTGACATGCATTCAAACAAAAGTATACTATATTACGTGTTACAAAATTGTATGTACATTGCATAAGCAATCAACCTAGATTTAATCACTAGTATTATTACACATATCAATGAGTTTGCCCAACATGAAGGAATTTTCTCCAACAAAATCTAGCTCATCAACCTTTGTGATTGTTGATTTTACTTGTCCTTGAACACCACTTGAATCATATGAATTTGTGATGGTGAAGAGAAATTGCTTGAATAACACTCCTTTGATTATGGTCTCAACTTCAATGTCTTTTTCATCATTGAATTGCAGTATGTATAAATCATCTGCAAAAATTCCAAGAAGTTTGGTGGTCGGTTCTTCAAAAGCAACAACCCATAATATTCCTGTATGATCTGCTAGCTTTAGTTAAATTATGTATCTATAGGTACAATTGGAAAATGTAGCTATGCACTTTGAATAGTACCATGTTTGATCATCATTTTGCACAATTTTTTTTACATTGTTTTCCATCTAATTCAAGGGCACAAGATGGATAGCAAAATGAATTTGTTTTTATGAATTGCACTATTGCTTTTAGAGTGCATTGGATAGTTTGTTTCACATTGGTATTTTTCTTTTCAATATTAGCAATTGTTTTTCTTGTTATTAGGAGAGGTGCATCCAAAGGTTGTGTATTTGATGGTGTAACATCATTCCCATTCTATTCAAACCATGATTTTATTTATTCTTCCTCCTCTATGCTTGGGTTTATAAGTAGGTGGGTACTTGCCAAAGTGCTTATGACCTTTCCATTATACTCAGTGACACAACCATTTTTTATTGCAAGTACAACAACATGATTTAAGTGATACATCTATTGGAGTTGTTTACCTTCCTTTTCAATAGTTGGACCCCATAAATTAATATTAATGGTAGATGACGATATATCTATCAACTTGACACTCCTTCAAAGGACTTTAGTCCCATCCCTCCTCCTTATGGTTGAGCTCAGGTCCACACATATGACTATTCCAATAACAACAACAAGGATATTATTGGTGATTTCCATAATGTCCTTGAAGTCCATGAAAGAGAGCTGATGTTTTGGAATTGCAAGGTCATCTTTGGAGAGAGAAATTCTGGAATCATCCACTAAACAAATTTCAAATTGCCTATTAAGTTTTTTGTACAACCTATTAGCTAACGTAATAGTTTCACCAGATATTGTATATACTTCTCCAACTTGAACATTCATGTAATGAAGGTTTACAACTTCATTAAAGCAAGTTACACATATTTCAGTGTGCTCACAATCTATAGAATCAAATGAAAAGACCTGCCCTTGTTCCTTTTGTGTGTTGAAGTGGTGCATTTGTTTTTTCATGGTAACATGACCCTTTATAAGCCACCTTGTCTGGAATGGATTCAAATTTCTAATAGGAGTAATATTGGAGCGAAGGTCTTTCCTTTCTAGAGATGAACATATTCCAAAAAGTGCCCTGCAAGGAGGTGGTTGTGTTACTCTAACACTGTCATCCAAACTTGTAGATGGATCAGTTGAGCTCATAGCATGTACTTGTTGGGATTTTTCTTCAAATAGGTAGGCGTCTTGACCAATGACATCATGCTACAAACATGTGATTTCTAATTCAGAGATGATAATCCACCTATAAAGGTACAATGAGTAAGTATTATGAATAGGAACAAATGCGACATAATAGGTTCAAAAATGCTAAGCTATAAGCTGTCAATTGGCATTTTGTAGAAGAGAATTGAAATATGGTGGCTTACCTTGAATTGCAAATAGCAGGGCAACTGTATCCTATGAGTTTAAGTATAAATCCCTTCTAGAGTTCTTCAAAATCTATGTAGTGATTGTATTTTTTTGGAAGTGTAGCCTTTTGCTTATGAACCCCATCAGAGAGCTCTACTCTATAGTGATTGGTCGATTCGGGGCCATGCCCAAACATTGAAATATCTAATGTTTGTGGATGGGGTTGCAAGTCTAGGTTTCCATCATTGATCATCTTGATTGCATTCTCAGTCAAAGAATACATTGTCATGAGAGAACAAACTAGTCCTAGAAAAAGTAAATTGCAAGCGACAACTATTATTTACTACACATGAAATATACAAGCATACTTTATGAAATAGAAATCGAGTATGTAGTTTAAACAACATAACATGTAGCTGACTAAATTACTAATAAATGAAAAAGTCACAATCTAGTTTATTCAAACCATGCAAAGATGAGCTAAAAAAATAAAGTGCAGAACTTTTACATAGGATAGAAGTAAATTTTGAAGAATACATGTAAATGTGATTGTGTTTAGGTTAGTATATCAAAAAAAGTGGCTTTGTGGTAGTTAACTTGCTGCATTTCTAAGAACAATAAGAAGAAAAGGTAGTGAGCAAAAACAATATGCAATTTTATTAAATATTCTAAGTAAATTGGAAATAGTATAGATGTTGGAAAATGCATTCAATGTTATAAGCACAAGTGAAAAAGTGGTTTGGAATCAACAAATATTACAATAGTGCATTATTAGCAAGGAAAAAACTTTGAAGGAACATACATTAAAAATTCAAAGTATTTGACTGGCAAATGTGTTAATCATTTGTGGTGCAATGAAAATAGGAAAGCTAACTCTTATTTAAGCTAATTGTAGTAAGTAATTGAACCATGCAAGTTAATCTTATGTAGGAGAGCGAAAGTTACATAACTTATGTAGGAGAGTGTAAGTTACATTTCGATTATGTCTTGGTTGAGGAAGCAAATGCTAATAACCACAAAAGAATAATGGCATGGAGTAGAAATAAATTGTGTACCTGGATCATTAAGATTGAGATACTATGTACATCCTCTTTGAAGCTATAAGTAAAATATATGGTGTTAAATTTATATTTTGAGTGAAGCTTCATATGGGAAGACGTGTTGTATTTTGTATATGTTTTATTTTTTATGCTCATTTAATATACTTTAATGTGGTATATTTTAAAACATGAAAATTTGTTTAAACTAATAATTTTAGTGAAAAGGGTTTGGGATTGAGAAAGAAATTAAGATATTATAGTTCCACTAACTTAACAAATTGTAAGGAATGTAGGTATAAGAAAAAATAAATTAGTGAAGGAGACATATAGCATTCATTGTCGATATATTTTAAACAAGAATTATAACTTATATGATGTGAACAAGATCGTTAGATGATAATTAATTCTAATGAAATGTGAAAAGGATTGTGATACATGTGAGAGATAGTACTAATTTTTATTATATATAATCAAAGATGTCATTTATTGTTGGAAAATAAGTAATAGAAATGTAACATATGAGGCAAGTAAAGAGAGCAAAAGTAAAAGTAAAAGCTAAGAACAAAGTTACAATATTGTTACAATAGAACATAGTATATATATTTTTATGAAGCAAAAGTGTAGTACATGGTATTCTAATAATTCTTGAAATGTACTTTTGATGCAAGGCAAACTGCCTTGTTCATAGCATTTAGGACCTTACATTTCTTGTAGGGATTCAAAATATAGCCAACTATGCATAAGTTGGTAGAAGGCGTAGTTACATGTTTACATCACATACTATATACATATTTATAAAGAAAAAGTATATTAGACATCACTTAAGTAATTTTGAAACGCTTCTTTAATGTAGACAACACTGCCTTGTGCATAGTACTCATCAGCTTGTAGTTCACAAAGGAAAGTGCAAAAGGAAGCCAACTTCTCGCAAGTTGAATGGAACTCATGTTATGTTATTTCCATCGATTGAATGTCATAGTCCTTCATACTACACATTTGGAACAATGGTCTTTGCTTGTTGTAGCAAGTCAAGGCAACTCACTCTAATGTTACTCACAAAATCCTATATGGGACTTGTAGGAATGCCATTCCAATTGATTGATGGAGATGAGTTCCAGGTCAATAGAATGGGGGAACTCTCACTACTTGAGATCTCAATAATATCTTTGGGTTGATGAGAATTGTCCATTCCTGAATGAAAGAAAATTTAAAAAATGGTAAATAATATACAATTTGTGTAATGATTTATAAGCTATTTGTAACTTCCCTTTCGAAAGATAACTATTTTGTTCATAAAATAGAAAAAAGTATTTTAAATTATTTTACTTTAAAAATGAATACCTTTAACCTTTTAATATACATTATACTCTAATTCAAATATAATACTATTAAAATTAAATAATTAAAAGAAATGCATATCTTCACAACAATTCAATTTGTATCATCTAAATTAAATAGATTAAATAAAAATATAACTTAAATAGTTATAAAATTGAACATTAAAATTATAATTAAATTAAAACAACTCAAATTATCATATCCTTCAAATTTTAAATATATGTAGCCTAGTTTGCATGCATGAGACTTGTTTCAAGCTCAAATCTCACACTATATGTACCCTACTGACTAATAAAGAAAAATTAAACAAATTATTTATTAAATAATGAATAACAACTTTTCTACAAATAAATTTAAAATTATATATAATAGAAATAAAAAACAATATACATAATTCTTAACTAAAAATTAAGTTTATGTACCTATCTATATTAAATAAAATAGCCTTTTTAACCCTTAGCTAAATAAAATAGCACATGTTCTAAAGGCTAGATCCTCTTGAATTTGCTTTACATAACCTAATAATCTATGTGCTTGGTTGTATGAAATTATGAACCACCAATGTTATTTTCCTATGCCCAAATGTGCTCAATGGAAGGGTCGAGTCATTATTTACTTTAAATATCGCTAGCATAATGCCCGGGTTGTTATGTGAACACCCAACTTATGCAGACACGCACATGTATACCTAAACTGAATCATGGATATAAGTTGTGTCGGCATCCCGCTGACAACATATCCACTGACACATTAGCAAATTTGTAGGGGATGGCGCCCACTCAGAGGAGGGAAAGGGTGAGTATGAAAGACCACACCCAACTAATATTTTTTAATGAAAGACCACAACTAGTCTAAAATGAAGATTCAACAGTAAAGCGGAGAAAACATGTCCCTACATAATTGAGATAGTGTAATTTAAATAATAATAAAATATAATATTAATATGAATTGCATGTCTTCCATGTTTAGACCTACATGTCTCCCACTTGTCTTCACTGTGAATAGATTGAAGTAGTAGCTATAGGGGAAAGTTGTCTCATGTTGGTAAAAAAATTTAGGCAGTTGAAATATTTCTTGGCTTACAACTAAAAACAAATTTTAACTCGCAACTAATATTTTGGTTTAAAAGGTGAAAAAATCTTGTCTCTTGCTCAAGAATATAGTAGCTCTAAAACCCCAATATTTTCAGATCTACTTTGTCAATAGATTAAAGCAGCAACTGCAGGGAGATTTTATTTTTTGGTTCAACTCTACTACACATTTTTTCCCTTTGGAATCGTTGATAGCACAACACAATTTGTGTAGAATCTTGAGATAATTCACTCATCATATTTTAGTGTTTTTATTACTTGTACAATCCTCAAAACATTAAATATGTGGTCTCATTTATATATTCATTGATATTTGGATTAAAAGCTTTGACAACAAGCTAAATGCAACATGATTCCTCCAAAGCCATGTGTGGCATTGTAAGGCGTATATATCATTTCCTCAATCGCCCTCTTTGTTTTTGCTTTAGATTGTTAAGTTATTCATGTGAGATATGTGGGTGTTTCTGGAATGAGGGGTGCTTCTAGATGGTAATCGTGTTGAGTGTAAGCTTATAGCTCAGAAGCTGAAATAGTAGCTCCAGAAACACCAGCACAAATTCTTGCATGAAAGTATTTAGTATCTACAAAAAAGTTGCCTTCAAACTTGCGTAGTTACCGTTTTAGTTTTCTAAATACTTTATTGTAAATTTAAAATATAGGAATGAAAGAATAAAAAGTGAAATTTAGATGCAAAGCAGTAAAATAGTAAACATATGTAGATATTATGGTAACTATCTAAAGATTATGCATTCAAAATAATTTAGAATTCAGAAAAGAAATACTAAATACTGAAATTTAGAGGTTGAAATAGCAAATAGTAAAAAATAGTGTAAACATATCGTGATTTCTTGTTGAATGCGGTATCCTACCATATCTATGATGGCCCATCTCTTGAGTTTGTTAGGCGTGTGATTACTTTGAGAGATCATTATTAAAAAGGTTACTCATTTACCGATATTTTGTCTCTATAACACATTCTTATTCGAAATCATATCAAATATGCACAAAAATTCATAATTTCAGCAATCAATACACACTTGGAGGCCACTCTGTCCCAAATTTCCACCAACTTAATGAGACAATTAAATTAAATCGCTGCAAAAGCAAAAAGGATTAAATATATTTCAAAAAATTAAATTGAAAATACGAGTCAACGTTTTAAATTATGAAAACCATTATTAGTACTATTGATAATTATTATTAATTGTTTTTTAATTAAATACCCGCAGTTACTTTTACTTATACTCATGCTCTCATTTAGAGTTTAACATTTTTCCATGTAAACGAATACATTAAAATTCAAATATAAACTATTAATCTTACGGTTGTCATCTGACATATTCCATAGATAGCAGTGAAGCCATGCTGATAGAGCCGTTTGCCAGCTTTTAAAAAATTAATATGGTGCATAATCCAAAGACAACAACCACCGACAATGTTATAGTAGACTGTAAGCCCCTGTGAGCATGGCGCCACATCCCAGGTATTTTCTATTCTATTTTAAGTATTTAAGAAAGTCCTCACAGTCCTCATTACAACTCACTCTTGGAACATGCTAAATACAGTCGAGTGAAGCTGCCCATCCTCAGTGTGATTCATACTTTGTTTATTTCTGTGTCTGGGTATTTCATGTGGTTATCATGTGCAATCATGCCAAGTAATGTCATGTGGTAGCTCTGGAGAAGGGGGATAAGAAGATTTTCTTATTACTAGGTTTATACAACATTCCAAGTGTAAGAGTAGCTCTTTGGCTTCCATGGAGAGAAGGCACATCCTCCAAGATATGTCCATCCTCTGCCTCTTCCTCACCACTGTTTTCTGCTGCCTCTTTTGTGCTCAGACCTGTGCAGGTAAGTCTGGCTGATAAGCATTGCATTTTCATGCCTTTCTGTGAAGGAAAAGTATTGGATGAAAAAGTTAAGAGCATTGATTTGGTTTTTGAAGATATTATATGTACTTGCATTTCTTTTTGAGGAAACCACTATTTGATGTGAAAACGAATAGTGGGTTGTGTATTTCTCTGAAAGAAACATTGATTTGAAGTGAAAAGACATTATGGGTATATTAATCTGTGAAGAAGGCATTAGTAAGGAATGAAAGGACATTAGGGGCATGCCTGCTGTACTTAGCTTTGTTCAGTATGTGCATTTTCCCGAGCTGTTACAGGGTTTCAATGGTTGTTTGTATGTTAAGTTAATGAGGGTTTCTTTTCACAGGAGCTCTGTCTGAGGTCTCAAAAGATGGTGGTCATGGGGAGATGGGCTTGAAGAGGCTTTTGGAGAAGGAAAGAGAGAGCTCTTCTAGGACTTTAGCACCTGTTTCTAGCCCAAACAAGACCAGCAGTAGCATTGCCCCTTCCCCAGCTTCAAAAGGGAACAGCACCAGATCCAAGGCCAAACCCCTTGCAAGTGCCATAACAGGACAAAGTTGGTGCGTAGCATTGAGCAGTATTTCTGATCAGAACTTGCAGGTTGCCCTGGATTATGCCTGTGGGGTTGGGGGTGTTGACTGTACGCAAATCCAGCAAGGGGGCAGTTGCTTTCAACCTGATACTTTAGCTTCCCATGCTTCCTTCGCGTTTAACAGTTACTATCAGAAGAATGGGATGGCTCAAGGAACCTGTGATTTTGGTGGTTCTGCAGTGACCACCTCGACAGATCCAAGTAGGTTATACTTGAGTTCTTGACATTATTGTTTTTTAAGAAATTTAGGAGATAAAATGATAATCTAGATTTGTGAAACATGGTTAGACAAATGGCGTTTCTCTATGCTGCTGTCGATTTTGCAATCGATAGAAACAGGGTTAGTTCTTTTCTTAAGAGCATTAGGAGACGATTTAATGTTTGGTATAGTTTTGTGAAAAATGATTAAGCAATTTGTGTTTGTCGAGGCTGTTGCTGCTCTTGTGTGATAACATAGGACATCTGAACAAATCTGTTTTGAATAGTTTTCCTTTCAAGATGCCTTTCTACTTTGAGACAGCATTGTTATTTCCAACACTTTCTCTTAGTTCTCCTTCCAAGCCAACAAAGCTTTGATACCAGGCTAGAAAACATGGATAACTAGGATTTTAACTAGGACCACCCTTTGGCTATTTGTTTGGTGTAACATAGGTTTATTCATTTCATAATATGCTTCTCGCAAGGTGTGCATTGTGTACCTACAGTTTTCAACACAAATGCAGATACTCATATGATGAAGGTCATACTCACATAAGGTACGACTGGGTGGAAGTTGAACTCCATAAGGCAAGCACCTCAAAGTTGTTCCAGGAAAATGGAGAGAGCACCTCTATCATGAAGTAAACTTGTGTTTCATCAGAGTGTATTAATCATATTTCTTCAAGTAAATATTGGATCAAGCTGGTTTTTCACCATTTAATACAGTCCAGCTTAATAAGGTATGGTGAGAAGATAGTCAAAAATAGGATCTGTAGGGCATGCTCATGCCCCTTTTAGTGTGTGCTATAGTTTCATGATGTGAAATCTCAATGAGTAATCAATTCTAGTACGAGCCAAACCAATCTTCTTTAGAAGGAAGACTATCTGACCCTGTCCAAACATGATTAAGAAAACTCTACAGGAAAGGACACTCTCTAAAGCCATTATTGTATAAAGCCAAAATTATCTAACTTACTATTGAATGGTGCTGATCATGCACAAAAATATTCGATATAAGTTTCACATTTTGATAATAGGCAATACACCAGACATGCTATGAAATTGAAATCTTGAGAGAACTGGATGTAGAAACATATTTTGTGCTTAAACTATACAGGATTTGCATAGCTTTGTTAAATGGTTTGAGTCTTGATTTCTCATTGTATCTTTCACCATCTGACACCCATCTCTGGATTTTGTGATCACAGGCTATGGCACCTGCCAATATCCCTTAAGGTAAGCACTAAAATGTTTGGGTGTTATTTAACATCAGAAGACCAATGTTTTCTTGGTTTGGACTTAATATTGTTGCTGAATGATTTCTTGCAGTGGAGGTTTATCATTGACCAATACTACTAGTACTACACCCGGGACGACTGGGGGTTTTGTACCGCCATACGTACCAACCATGGGTGGAGCACTTCCAATCATTATCAATCTGGAGATTTTGCTATCATTGACATCTGTGCTTGTGGCTGTATTAGTATTCGCAGATCAGTTTTAAAATATATGATGATAAAGTTGCTTAATTATTCAGCAAAATTTTGTTATCAATGCAGGAAAGACTGCATATGTTTACACGCTGTATTAATGGTCCACGGGTACCGCTGAGATCTCAGGCAGTAAGGGAAATTGTTGTAAATGGAAATGTCAACTGTAAAGTTGTGTTTCCAAGTTTTCTATGGACTCTCTATTTCAGCTATTTTAGTTCCTTGAAATCTGTGAGATAATTGTTATATTGTTTATAAAGATATGGTATTTATGTAGATTCTCTTTTTGCCCTTTTTGTTATGTAGATAAGCTAATTTCCTTTCTCAACTGATTTATTTATTTTTAGATAGACATACCAGATGTCCAAAATGACATTTCAATTTGGGAATTGGAAATGGACTCTGTAATTCAAAATCAGTTTTTTTTTTTTCACTGCAAGATAATAATTATATCTCTTCAGCAATTTTTGTTGCCTGAAAGCTGAGATCATTTTTACATTGTTTATAAAGATGCCCCTCTGTCAGCTGTTTTTTTTTTCTTAGATAGATATCTTATGTGTGCAAAATGACATTTAGTCTCTCAAGTTGGAAAGCACAGGTAAATAGTAAATAATTTGTGTTGGTCCATTAAAAGGTTAATATGATATCAGAATCCAGGTTAGTAGAGCCAGGCCAAGGTAGTTGAGCCACAACTGAACTAAATATAGAGTGATCATCAAGAGGGTCTACTTAGTGATAGAACACCCCAACAACATATGGAAGGGGAGGGTCCTGGATTCAACTGAACCTAAATGATCCATAAAAATTTAATCCTCTGGCTCACTTCAACTTTAAAAACTACAAGTGACGGTGAGAGAACATTTACAGAGGTCACCTCTTCTGACCCTATAGACTAATTAAAATCTTTGAAATTCAATTTCAATTCAAGCATGAACTCTAATGTTCTCCCGCGTAAACAAACGTACTTAGTTTGCATGTCTAATTTTTATGCTTTTGGTGCATTCCACGATGAATCATTTTTAAATTATTAACATTACTTCTGATGTGAGAAGGGCATTGGGCATTGCTCTAGAATACAAGGGCAGCCTAGTTGCATCCTCGGTTCATGATATCCTCTTTCTTCGAGCCTGAATATGGAGATCTAGGATACTAGCTTATAAATTTAGAGTTGTATGATATCTTTTGGCTGGTTGGCTGGTGAACCTGGTGTGTACTAGGTCCTCTTTGTCCTTTTTATGTCATGTTTATAAATTGCCAGTCTATAAATTTAGAGTTCTAAAATACTTTATGGCTGTATGGAATTGGCTATGTAGCCCTCAAAATGGGTCTGATCTGACTATTTGATTGAATTTATTAATTAGTTAAAAATAAAGAATACAAATGGGTTTGATTTGACTATTTGATCGAATTTATTAATTTATTAATTGATTGAATTTATGTAGCCCGTTTTGAGGGTTGCATAGACATTGCCGGTGTGTACTAGGTCCTCTTTGCCCCTTTCATGTTATATTTATAAATTGACAGCATATAAATTTAGAGTTCTAGGAAACCTTTTGGCTAGTGAACTTGGTGTGTACTAGGTCCTCTTTCCCCTTTCATGTTATATTTATAAATTGCCAGCCTATAAATTTAGAGTTCTAGGAAACCTTTTGGCTAGTGAACTTGGTGTGTACTAGGTCCTCTTTCCCCTTTCATGTTATATTTATAAATTGCCAGCCTATAAATTTAGAGTTTTAGGAAACCTTTTGGCTGTTGATCTTGGTGTGTACTAGGTCCTTCTTGCCCCTTTTATGCCATGCTTATAAATTGTCAGCCTAGAAATTTAGAGTTTTGAATACCTTTTGGCTGGTGAACTTGGCGTGTACTAGGTCCTCTTTATCCCCTTTCATGCCATGCTTATAAATTGCCAGTGTATAAATTTAGAGTTCTAGGATTTCATGACATGCTTATAAATTGCCAGCGTATAAATGACATGCTTATAAATTGCCAACGTATAAATTTAGAGTTCTAGGATTTCATGACATGCTTATAAATTGCCAACGTATAAATTTAGAGTTCTAGGATTTCATGACATGCTTATAAATTGCCAACGTATAAATTTAGAGTTCTAGGATACCTTTTGGTTGGTGAACCTGGTGTCCACTTTGCCCCTTTCATGCCATGCTAATAAATTGTCAGCCTATAAACTTAGAGTTCTAGGATACCTTTTGGCTAGTGAACTTGGTGTGTGCTAGGTCCTCTTTGCCCCTTTCATGCCATGCTTATAAGTTGCCAGCCCATAAATTTAGAGTTCTAGGATGCCTTTTGATTGGTGAACCTTTGGCGTGTACTAGGTCCTCTGCCCCTTTCATGCCATGCTTATAAATTGCCAGCCTATAAATGTAGAGTTCTAGGATACCTTTTGGCTAGTGAACCTTTGGCGTGTACTAGGTCCTCTGCCCCTTTCATGCCATGCTTATAGATTGCCAGCCTATAAATTTAGAGTTGTAAGATACCTTTTGGGTGGTTAACCTGGCGAGAAATAGGTCCTCTTTGCCCCTTTCATGCCATGCTTATAAATTGCTAGCCTATAAATTTAGAGTTCTAGGATACCTCTTGGCTGATGAACTTGGTGTGTACTAGGTCCTCTTTGCCCCTTTCATGCCATGCTTATAAATTGCCAACCTATAAATTCAAAGTTCCTAGGATACCTTTTGGCGGGTGAGCCTAACGTGTACTATGTCCTCTTTGCCTTTTTCATATCATGCTTATAAATGACCAGCCTATAAATTTAGAGTTCTAGGATACCTTTTGGTTGGTGAACCTAGCGTGTACTAGGTCCTCTTTGCCCCTTTCATGCCATGCTTATAAATTGCCAACCAATAAATTTAGAGTTCTAGGATACCTTTTGGTTGGTGAACTTGACGTGTACTAGGTTCTCTTTCCCTCTTTCATGCCATGCTTATAAATTTAGAGTTCTAGGATAACTTTTGGTTGGTGAACTTGGCATGTACTAGGTCATCTTTGCCCCTTTTATGCCATGCTTATAAATTGCCATGCTTCTCACCAACTCTTCAACTAGGTTGGAGACATTAGATATGGCTGCATTCGAGTTGGGCTCCATCAGGGGAGAGTGCAAAATCTTCCAATTTTGGAGGTCACTGTGATTATGGGTAACTTTCTTGACTGTAGGAATCAGGTGGCCCCTTTCAAAACTGCAGTGTGCCTCATTAATTTTTTTCACGTCACCAGTGATGTTGGCATGACATGTCCTCTAGTACCATGGGGTGGGGGAACATTGGACCTCTTGACCACTTGTCTAAGCCAGACCCCCTGCCCCTTCAGATAACTTGATCAGCTTTATGCAGCTTTATGCATGACAATTTACTCTAATAAATATTGTAGGGGCAAAAAATCTGAACCCTAGAATTCTGTTCACTACATTAACAAAACCAGTTTTATTAGCAATGGGAAAAACGAAATCCAACCATGGTTAAGAAATTCTCAGCCGAAGAGGATAGGATACCTTGAGAGCAGAGGATACTTCTGAAGTGGCCTGAGCACTCGCAACCATTCAATATAAACTCCTACTGTACGTACAAAACACGTTAATATAAACAATGCTGCAGAAATGCTCTGAATTCTGAATTCTGCTCGATATTGCTCCCTCCAAATTTCACGTACTTACTCATCGTGGGGGGCGTAGATCATCATATATCAGATTACGAAGAAAATGGAAAAAGAATTCAAAGGGCCAACTTCTTTTTCATAATACCCCTGTTTTCCGGGATCCTGTCTAAACACGCATGCATAAAAGAATAATGCTGACGTTGCAACCTTTTTTTTATACCAAATCTGTGTATATGGGATCCTGTCTAAACATGCGTGCATAAATAATTTTTTCTTTTATAAATCGAAGTAGATTAAATAAATGCATATAATCAATGAAATTTTATTTTAAAAAATTAAATACAAATGGTTTAGTTCCAGGGAACTTTATATAATGAAGAATAATGTTGATGTTGCAATTCTTTTTATTTATTTTTTTGTATAATCACAAATTGTATTCTCTAGAATCTTGTCTAAAAACAAATGCATTTTTTTTTTTAATAAATCAAAGTAGATAAATGCATATAATTCATGAAATTCTATTTAATAAAAAACAAATGGATAGGGTATTTAGTTTCACGAACTCTATATAATAAAGAATAATGTTGATGTTGCGTAAAATTTGCTCATAAACATCTAAAAACTGAAACTTTTGAGGTAGGGACATTCCTCAAAATTAGAATAATCTCACAGTTCTACATAAATCGAATTTGAATCCTTCAGGTGAACCTAAGCTCAACAAAAGTGATTTTGTTTGCCTAATTGTCTTGTAATTTACAATATTGATCTAGTAGATTGAACAAAATGATTGATATATTTAGAAATACCTTAGAGTAGGTTGTCAAATACCTTATTAGACCAATTTTAAGATCTTGAGCAAATATTTGGATACAAGAAGCATGTAAGGAGCTTATGGGATAGCTTATATTGCAATAGATTATTTTACGTTCCAAATTAAATTGTTTCTAGAATGGTTGCTCTTTGTAATTTGAATGTTCCTTGTCATTCCTTACATGTGTTTAATTGCACAAATAAATGACTTTAAATATCAAGGCATAGTGATTAGTCTTTCAAACATGTATCAAGTTGATTCCCAATAGCTAGTAGAAAAGGGTGGAATTTGGAAAAAATTGAATTTAAAAAGAATTGAGTTTTGGGGTTGATTCTAAGCAACATTGTGGAATCAACCCAAGATGAGGAAAGGTGGATCTTGGGATGCTCAAAAGCTTGGGTTGATAATTAGACAAATATGGAAATATGTGCAAAAAGGGCTAAAATGATATCTAGTGTATGATGTGTGTCATTCCTTACATGTGTTTAATTGCACAAACAAATGTCTTTAAATACCAAAGCATAACAAATTAGTCTTTCAAAAATGTATCAAGTTGGTTCCCAATAGCTAGTAGAAAAGGGTGGAATTTTAAAATTTGAATTAAAAAAAAGAAGTTTTGGGATTGATCCTAAGCAACTCAAGACCAAACTTTAGTCTTGTGGAATTGACCCAAGACAAGGAAAGGTGGATCTTGGAACACAATTTTTTTTGAGTTGATAATTAGACAAATGTGTGGAAATATGTGCAAAACAGGCTAAGATGATATCTAGTGTATGATGTGTGTAAGCGAGTAAATGGGGAAAAATAAGGATCTAGAAATGGTCCAAATTCAACACAAGAGTGCAACACTTGTTGCTATGTATTAAGTCATGTTATCAAAATGGGCCCAACACTAAAACAAGAAATGAGTGGTTCTCAAGGATTGGATAAAATTTAGATAAAAATGGAATAAGAAAAGAACCTATATTAGATTATAGAAGTTTCACTCTTCAAAACTTACACGAAACTAAGAGTGGTAGTGAATTCAACTAGTGTGCCAATCATGCCCTTAATCAACTTAGGTTGGCTCACACAATGATTAATATTAGAATTGTCTTATGATTCCACATACAATGCATTTTTTGAAAAGACATAGATAGCAGAAAAAAAAATTGTTATGAATATATAGTGCATAACATAGAATATAAAAGCTTAGCACAGGTTATAACGAAAAAATGACAACTGTTGGTGTGGCGTTGGGCAGGAGGTCGTGTAGTGTCCAACGGGATGGAGTGATTTTGAATGACACTGCACAAGGTGTGGGCGGGGTTTTGCTGCAATCTATTGGTGGTCAGGTGGCCTGCGGGGGCCCTTCTCTTCTGGTGGTTGGGGCTCCCTTTGCTACATTGTGGGTAAATGATGCTTCTTTGTAGGTGATTGGAGATTGTGTGGATGTTGCGCTTTTGGGTGCGGTCGTCCCCTCTACTCCTTTTCTCTCTGTGGTGCCACCTTCTGCTCCTACTTTTGGTGTTCCCCCTATTGGTGGTCATTGAAAGTCCTTTTTTGAGGCAATTTCAAAGGATTATGCTCGATCTATGCTTACTTCGGCTAGGGTTAGACCTTTGCCCTATGCTCGTGCTTCCCTTGTTGTGGTTTGTGGACCTGAAGTTGTTGAAAATGAGGATTACTATTTGAAATAGGGTGTAGTCTGCAGGTTTAATGGCTTGTGGCCCTCCCTTCTTGATCTCCGTGGTTGGGTTTTTGTTTCTTGGAAGCCTATTGTCTCTGGGAAGATTGAGCTCTATCCCAACACTAGAGGGTTTTTCTTAGCTACCTTTTCCTCCTCTGAGGAGCGAAACTATGTGCTAGACAGGGGGTGGATGTGGGGTATTCATTCGCTATCCATTAGGCCTTGGTCTCACTCTTTCAATCCTCTTACTGAGCCGCTAAATACCAGACCAATTTGGGTTCGTTTGTTGAATCTCCCTCTCTAGTTTTGGGAGGATTCTTGTTATGAAGCTATTGGAAACACCATTGGAATCTTTCTGAAGGTGGACTCTACGACTCAGGATCTAGGGAACACTACGGTGGCTCATATTTTAGTTGATTTAGACATCTCCAAACCTTTCCATGGTGATGTGATCTTGATAGTGGAGGACAAACCTTGGACACAACTATTGGACTATGATTGCCTCCCCTTTCGGTGCGGGAGGTGTTTCTCCACTGGTCATTTGGCCTTTGGTTGCCCTCTTGCCCGCTGCAAGGGCACTGCTACTTAGTGGAAGAATGCTCTCTTAGACCATCTCATGGTTGGCTCTCCCTCTTCAGATGGTTCCCCCAAGGAGGGCGACCTTCCCTTGGCTCCCATGGTGTTTGAGTCTTGCTAGGATCCTCTTCTGGCTATCCTTCCATGGAACCTTTGTTGCCTCAATTTGTTGTCGTTGCTCAGGTGGAACCTACCTATCCCTCGTTGAACGACTCTACTAGTCCTTTGATAGCTCTTGTTTCCTCTTCTATGCTACTAGCTCCCTCGCTGCGTGGTGGCTCCTTGCATGGGGTGGTTGTTGAGGATCCGCTCCTCTCGCCTCGCTCGGTGGATTTCGATTCCAAGTCTTCCTGGTCTTTTGTGCAAAGGAAGAAGGGACTCCTCAAATCCATTGCTTTTGCTCGCCGCAAGGGCATTGCTACTTGGTGGAAGAATGCTCTCTTAGACCATCTCATGGTTGGATCTCCCTCTTCGGATGGTTCCCCCAAGGAGGGTGACCCTCCCTTGGCTCGCATGGTGTCTGAGTCTTGCTAGGCTCCTCTTCTGGCTATCCCTTCCATGGAACCTTTGTTGCCTCAATCTGCTAGCATTGCTCTGGTGGAACCTACCTGTCCCTCGTTGAATGACTCTACTAGTCCTTTGATAGCTCTTATTTCCTCTTCTATGCTATGGGCTCCCTCACTGCGTGGTGGCTCCTTGCATGGGGTGGGTGTTGAGGATCCGCTCCTCTCGCCTCGCTCAATGGATTTTGATTCCAAGTCTTCCTGGTCTTTTGTGAAAAGGAAGAAGGGACTCCCCAAATCTGTTGCTTCTTCGCGGCCTAGGGTTAAGGGAGTCAGATTAGTCCCCTTAGGTTCTAGGGTTGTCTAGTCCTTGTTTGCTATTCTACAACTATCTGTCAACTGTTTCTGATGGTGGCATGTTTGGCCTGTTTTATTGGGCCCTAGTGGCTCTTGTTTGTTCTTCTCCTAGTTCATGTTCTGGTTTGAACTAGCTTCTTTTTGGCCCTGTGGGATTTCTGTGTGAAGGGTACAACACCCTGTAAATGCTGCTTATTTAATCAAAAACATAGAATAAAGCAATAAATAATAAAGTAACAAGTTAATGTTAATTTATCATATGTTAGTTTTTAGTTAGTTATTAGTTATGAGTTAGTTGGTAGTTGGTTTGGGTAGTTAATAAGTTGAATGGTTTTATAAAATCATATAATGTAATCATTGAGGATTGTTGATGAATAAAGAATTTCCAAGTTTGAGCCTTTGTTTCTCTCCATTTCAATATGGTATTGAAGCAGGTTTCTAAAGAGGCCACTTTGAATTTTCACCTACTCATGTTTTGTTGGCCAAGTTGATTAAGGCAATGGGTTAATGGATACCATGGACCTCTACAACCCCATTACCTTTTTTTTGTGCCTATCCATTTGTTGTGAAGTCAAATAGTGCAAACAAAGGATTGACAAATACCATGGACCTCACACAATTTGGAGTTTGTAACATCCACCCCTCTTACATATTTGTCAATGGTACTAGTGGATACCACAAAACATGCAACAAAATCGTTGGAATTCATCATTCATGTGCATCTCCTTTCTTTTCCATGGTGTGCATTATTTCCATAGTATCTCCTTCATTATGTTCATTGTGTTCATATTCAAAGTTGTAGAGTTACAAGGTGTTGCAGAAAAGTGTAGGAGGTTAAGGTGGTTGAGAAGAAGTTTTTTATCTTTAAGTTATGAGAATTTATTTGTTTCAATATTGGTATGGATATATTATGTTTCTCTTTGATGGATATTTAGTTTGTGCAAAGGAGGAATCATGTTCTCATTAGGCACCATTTTATTGTAGGTATATTGTTCCGATTTTAAAATAGTAGTCTAACACAATCTCACTAAAATTGTGATATCTTTCTCATTTCTTAACAAAATTTAAAAAATCAAAATGTTTTGAAAAGTTGTTGAATAGGAGCACAAAACCCATAAATAATTTGAGAATTTTTGCTATATTTAATTAAAAATTGGATACAAAAAAGGGAGATATTTAAATAGTTATTGTCAATTTAATTTATCTTTTTATTTTGAATAAAGATTTTGGAGCCATAAGGGTGTAATAGATTTTGTATTTGCACATTGTAATTGGATAATTTATTGATAGAAACCAACATCCAAAAGAAAAAAATTCATCCAAGGGGGACAAATTTGGGGCAAACCAATTGTTGATATTGTAGACCAGAATAAAGTCCCTATGTTAGCACTAAAGCCTGGTGTTTGTAATTATAGTGCATGACATAGAATAAGTAATAAATAATAAATTAACATGTTAATGTTAATTTACTAGATGTTATTTTTTAGTTTATTGGTTATGAGTTATTTAGTAGTTAGTGGTTTGGGTAGTTAATAAGTTGAATGGCTTTATAAAGCAATAGAATGTAATCATTTACCTGTTTGTTGATGAATGGAGAATTTTCAAGTTTGAGCTTTTGGATCTCTTGTCACCATTTCAATTAAAAAAGTGACATCTCAAGAGTCATGACAATCAATAGTTGTACTCTAGAAAAAAAATATTTTGGTTTACATATTGATTAATGTTAGATTTACCTTGGAATTCCACACCAAGTGCAATTTTTGAAAAGATAGACACATTGCAAAACAAAAATTATAGGTTTTTTATATCCCATCACTGGTTGTGCAAGTTAGAAGAGTAATCACATGTGCATTACTCAAATTTATTGTATCATTGGTCTATTGCTTTAGAAAAACTAAAGCAATGACAACTTCAATCCATGTTTTCATAAAACATGTGTATGTAACACTTTTATTTCTCTCCCTAGATTTCTCGATGGTGGGAAGAAGCTAATCATATCTAATGCCATTACATGTTGAATATTCATTCTTAGACCATTGATGCACATAACAAAATTTTCATATTCCTACTCATTATGACCAAACCTAGTGGAGATCTTGTATAATTCCTATGTAACAATTTACACTTAGCTCCCCTTACCTCAACTATTGCAACTTCTTCACCAAATCAAGTTGATATTTAGCTAGCAAGAATTTGTCCTTGATTCTTGTCACCATCATATTCCATCTAATAACCTTTTCTATCCCTTTTCTCCTTTCAACCAATACCTCTTTCCACCAAATTGCAACATGATTTTTTAGCTTGCCTTGTGCTAAATTCACTCTCCTTGGATCCACTATCTCACCATATTCTAAGTATTCCTCCATTTCCATAAACCAATCAATTAATTCTTCCAAGTTTATACTCCTTAAGAAGCATAACAACTCTATCTTTATCCCTCTCCCAATCTTGGAGATAGTTTTGATTAACCTCCTCTCACTTGCATTCATTTCTTCTCTTGCATCTTTATATCCATACCCCTATGCTCCAACACTTTCTTCCTCTTCACTATCATTGTTATCTCTTTCATGTGTATGGCCTCTTCTACATTCCTCAAGGTCTTCTATCATTGCTAACATCTCTCTCATAGATTCAATAAATCTATCTAATCTCCTTCTAACCTCTACTATTGTATCTTCTAGCACCCTTCTCCTTGGATGCATTTCAACTGTCTTGGCATTCCCTCCTTACTATTGTAACTCTCCTTTGTCATAATCTAATGTAGAAATATAAACACACTACCTAGTTGTAGTTCTACCATCCCTAAGTAAAGATTAATACACTCCTTTCTAGAGTTCTAATATACTCTAATGCCACTTGGTGCAATCTTGGAGAGTGACCCAACTAAATAGGAATCCCACACCAAGCAACCATGATCAAGCACAAATCAATTTATTGTCCCTACAAGCAACAAGACAAGTGTGAAAATAATTATAAGATAAATTATCATCACATATGACAAATCTATACACACTAGTATAGATTTTCAAGACATATGACAAACCAATATGGTTATTAAATGTTAAATAAACACAAAATCCCTTTCCTCATGCACACACAACAAATTTAAATAAGATAATTTGCAAGAATTTAAAATGAATGCTAATAAAACTACTATTCTTCAAGTTTATAGGTTTTTAACAATGATCATAAACTTAATATCCTTATCTATTGTAGCTAGCTAGGTTCCATTTAGACTCATGGAAAATAATGGTTGACATTCCTTTATAAAACATAGCCTCCCTCATTTCCAATGTTAATGTTTTTTGGCCTTCCTCCAATATGGGTTGCCTCCCACCTTGTGGTAACCACTTAAAAGCATAAAAAACATATAACCCTACACCCTTTATATAAGCTACTATCTTCCTACACACCTGCACAAAACTTCCAATCTTGGGCAACATTAACTACTTGTGGTAAATTGGGCTAGACAAGGGTTGCCCAATCTACCACTTCTTCCCCTTGATTCCACTCACCTATTTTATGTATCATAAAAAGGAATTTAAAATAAACAAATTACCACTCACTAATAAAATTGAATTCTTCAAAGATGTCGATGGGAAAAAGAACTCAAAATGTTATTTTGAATTTCTCATAATTTCTATTAAAAAGTATAATATAAAAAAATATTAATATATATTTTTTATTATATTCTTTTGATTAATATTGAGTAACATGATCTTGAAATGCCCCTTTCCTACATAAGCATTATTTCAATGAACTTAACAAACTAAGTGCTCACTAAACTATAATCCCCTAAATATTGAATATATATTTTTCCAATATCAAATATTAAAAAAAAAACACATCACCTTATCTCAATACCCTCTTATATTAAATTATGCATATCATTTCAACATTCACTAGTTATTGATAGAGGTTAAGTTTTTATTAAGATAAAAATGAAAAAATCAATCCAAGATACAAATTTATAGCTCCATTACAAAACCTTTAAACATATTTTATCATTTCAACATTCATTAGTTATTGATATAGGTTAAGTTTTTATAGGATAAAAATGAAAAACAATCCAAGATAAAGATTTATAGTTCCATTACAAAACCTTTAAACATATTTTATGTACACCTAAGTTGGCCTAGTGGTGGATAACTTGTACTCTTGAAAGAGAGGTCACAAGTTCAAATCTTGCAAGGGGTAGGGTATGTACACCTTGTATTATGAAGCACGAGTTAGGTGCCTCCTGCATACTGGGAGTAGGAGGTAGTCTCATATACTTTAAGCCATCTGTCGACCCAAAAATAGATCGCTTGGTATCATGGACTATAAACTTTCATTTCCTTTCTATCTAATGTAGTGTGGCAGAAGATAAAATGTTTTACATGTCAAACTTGCCTAACCTGGTAGAGAAAGAGAGCTATTGTAAGGCATCTATTTGAATCCACTAGTTTCATAATGCATCTACGAAACTTCAGGCACCTAATATTTATTGTCACTTCAAGTTGTGGAATTTAATTTAGATAAAAATGAACTTTTTACATCACACAATAGTCAAACATGCTTCTTTAATGTCACTATAATTTAAAAAATATAATTCTTCTCATAGAATTTGAATGTTATAGATAACTTCCCATTGTTCGTTTATTTTATGTTTATGATAAATGCACAATCACTGTAAATATAAAGAAATAAAAAAATAGAAAATTAAAAATTATAATACCTCCCAAAACAAGATAGATATCAAATATGTTTGGGATAAGCTCTTGTCCCACTTGCCACTATAATTCCCCCCACATGTGAGGCTATAATCCCCTCCCACCCGAGCACCTTCTATTCAAACTGAGAACTAGAATTCCCCCACAACTACCCTTAGAATAGTAGGGGCACTCCCACCCTAGCAATGAAAACTCCAACAAAGTGAGACCATGCCTCCCTATGTTTGCTGAAATCAACAAAATTACATTCTAGTGTTATTCTTCGAAGCTATCAAGAACCTTGTAAATATTCATTCATGCTTTCTTTGCTTTGTAACTTGCTCAAACTCCTCCATAACATCTACTACACTAAACGAGATTGCATAGTGCAACATCCCTTGATACAACTTTGATGAAGATGATGAAAACAGATAATAACAAAGGCTATTAGTTGCATATTTTTATCTTACAAACATATCTCTTATATTTATAATGACATGTTCCATTTGCAAGTGAGATGGCCATCCATTGGTCAATATGCAGTTATGGCTCAACGTAATACTCAAGAAGCTTCCACCCAAGTTCAAAAAGTATTTATAATGTTCTTTTATAAATACCTATCTTATTTTGACTCATAGACTTCACAATTGCTTTAAATTTTTGTTTGAATAGATTTTTGTACAAATTAAATGTTCAACCATATTGAAATTGTAGTTTAAATTATACTCTAATAAAGATTTAGTAAAAAATTAACAAGCCTCTAAAATGGTAGACCATATTCTATAATAGCACATCCTACTATTTTAAAACTAACCATTTATTATAATATAAGCCATCTTAAATAAATAAAATAATTTATTTAATCTTATATATTTTTTATATTTAACATTTTTAAAAGATATTATATCTAATTTAATTTCTACTCACTGTATTTGACTTGAAATAACAATTTTATTTTTTTCCTCTATTTTTAGAGTTAATAATTTTTTAGTTGTCAATTTTTTTCATATTTTCCCATACTAAAAATCTAAATAATTGAATATCATTAACATTTTTTTACTCCATGTCAATGCCATGTGAAATGGAATGCCACTATATGCCATGCTATGGGTGAACCTCAACATATTTGTAAGTGACATATCCCATAATAGATGAACATATACATTCTATTTAAGTGAAATTTTGGGCCATGTATAAAAGATTTAAGACACGGACTGATCAAAACAAACCTCTTCGATAACATGCATTGGTTTTTATGCCTCTGCCATTAATCTTTTCCTTTGCTAAGCTTTTGGCTTTGGAAGGGTATATATCAGTGTTAAAGAGTCTTGTTTGTATGTCTTAATATGTCAAACAAACCATCCAATTGGATTACAATTGAATTCAATTATTTCATCCGATCTATTTTAGATCGGATAGGATGTTTATAAAACAATATAATAATAGTAAATAAATTTTTGGTGTATTGAAATACTGATTACATTGTAGAGTAGCCCTCTCCAAATTCAAACTAGAAGCATAAGTGAATATGAAGCTTGTTAGGGAAAAAAAGTCTCAATTTTTAATTATTTAGTTGTTTATTTTTTTTATTTGTGGGTTTTATTTGTTGAAGGTAATTCAAGATAGAGTTGGACGTAGAAAGTTGCTATTACAGGTGGGGTTGTACATGAAGGCATTATCTATTTAATGTTGAGTTTGCATGGAATGTGAACATTTTGGAGGTGTAGTTATATTTTGACAAGTGTAGGTTTTGCATGTGCAAGTTTAGTGACAATTGACAGTTGCAATATTGCATGTGTTGACAAGTGGAAACTTACTGTCATGTGTAGTAGTTTTGGCATCTTTCATGTCGCATCTTCAACTTGGGCGTTGGATTTTAGAAATGTCTTAATTAATGCATTGTAAGCTCCTATATATTGAGCACTTGTGTTTTGGAGTTGTAGATTGTTGTTTGTTGAAGTACCATTATGCTGTCGAAATTACTCCAAAATCGAAAAAAAGGTGTGAAGACTCCTACAAGAGCATAACTCTACATTTATATTGTAAATTGTTTGTTGTTGCTGAATAATATAATTGAGTTGTGGAGTGTGGGGTTTTCCTTTCAAAAGGGTTTTTCCTGCACAAAATTATGTGTTATGTTTTCATTGTTTTTCTGTTTATGATTTATAAACGTGCATCTAAATCTATAACTGTAAAGATGTTTAAATTTTTTTTTTGCGACTACTCTCTCCCTTAGATTGATGTAGAAAGCATCTTCCATGCACTCAGCTTCCTTTCAAAACTAAAATGCTCAAGTGAAAAATAAAAACCTTTCAATGCTTAACTGCTCTGGTACATTGATGATTTAGGTTATACCAAAAAGTTATCTTGCTGCTATATGTATTCAGTAGAATAGTTCTAAATGTTCACCAGAAAAATTCATAAAAACATATATAAATAACAGAAATGTGGGTTCACAACTGCTGAATGAGAAACATTGTTGTTGTATTCTTTGGAACACTGCATCACCCCCATATGTGATTAGTGAATACGCATACCTTAAGGAAATGTGCTGAACTTGAATTTGTAAGCTTCCTGCTAATAGTGGACCGTGATTTGTGTGTTGCCGTGCTATTCAGTTAACCAATCTGTGCCGTTCTAACTTTTGCTAATACATTCAACAGTTGGACTGACATTATCAATGAACCCCAAAATAAATAGTTCAGATCCTGCTCATTTTCAGCAAAATGTATACCCCCTTTATCACCATGCATTAATGTCTGTTTTATTCTATTTCTAGTGAATGACTAGATATGCACATAAAGATGCATGGTTTGTTGCTTGATGATAGTCAATGGGTTATTAGTTGTCCATTTTTGGGTGTGTGAAGGGAATATCTGCACCTGCTGATTGCCTTGATGTTATCTGTACATGCCTAATATCATGGGTGAGTTTATGAAAAAGATTGTATTATTAACA
Organism: Sequoia sempervirens; assembly: GCA_007258455.2. Classification (NCBI taxonomy): domain Eukaryota; kingdom Viridiplantae; phylum Streptophyta; class Pinopsida; order Cupressales; family Cupressaceae; genus Sequoia; species Sequoia sempervirens. The sequence continues at coordinate 211,640,820 of VDFB02353493.1, forward strand.
TACCAACTAGTGCTGAAATGGAGAGCAAAACTAAACTTATCGGCCAATAGGCTCTTAATCTCCCTGCATTGATGTTAGTTCTTACAATTAAGCACCCATGCAAGAGTCCTCATGGCAATATCACTCAAAATCACAATCAGTCTGAAAAGTTTCATCATCATTTACACTGCATCTCTGCAGCAGTAAACTTATTAATTAAAAAGTCCCTGCCATGTGGGTGCATTTTCAGAAACAACTAAAATTCCAGCAGAAACTCAATGCCAAAGACAATTAAATTATTGATTTGAAATAAAGTTTGGTAAAGTGCCATAAGAAATTTGTTAAAATATTTGGCTAAAGCTAAACCCACTTTTCATTCAATAAATTGGAGAAAATGCTAAGATATTTGAATAGGTATGAATGAATGCAGACCCAAGTGTGTTATATAGACATAAAAACACAATATGCTCTCCGAACTTCCTGATCATGCAATTATTTACATCGACAGAAAATCATTTGCGATATTCATTATAAAAAATATGCATATACTTGTGTATAAGGGACCTTCCCTTACCAAAATTTGTAGATTCTCACCAGCACCTTATTAAGGAAGGTGAATTGCAGCCAATTTTCTCATCATCCTTTGGTAAGATATATGTACGTATACATCCATGTATTTGTTGGAGTACGTAAACTCCCAAATTCACAAATCCAAAGCCGGGAAACCCTGCCACACCTACACTCAACTACCTTGCATAACTACACATTAGCTTTCTGTGACTTAACTCATTATCTAAATGGCTGATATATATGGAAAAAAATCATAAATTTGATTTCATTATGGATATGTGAAATTTCAAATTTGAGAGACAACAATTCTCTTCTTCTTCAGTTATAGGTGTTAGATTAGCAATAAAATTTCGTTTTTATTACATTTCATCCATGTTTATTGTAAATTTTCTCTTTCAGTAATCAAACAGGGGTCAGGTTATACAATGATCCACAGTAAAAATGCAGGGAACAGAGAAGTCAACTCTTTCTAGAGACCATTCTTACAAAGTGGTTGTATGCAGGGAGCTACAACTCAAAAATTTAATTACTAGGTAGTCTCATGAAATGCTATTCACTGGGGGTAACACAGAAACTAGATCTTCCACCCCAATAACGATTATAGGTGCATTTCACAGTAGTAAACAACTAAAAAGTTCTTTTACTGCATTTGCAACAATAAGAATCTTTCCCCAAGAACGAATATAAATAAATGCATGCCAATAACAAAACAGGCTGTTCTTTAGATCAGGGCCAAGTTAGATGCTACTTTGACGTATGAGAAACACCTTTAGAAGGGATTTCTTTACATTTATTTTATATATTGTTAAAATTTGTACCTTAAAATTTTGGCCTTCTGACCAGGTTCACGAATAAACTTAAGCTTACAAATCCACCTCGAGGCAACCTATTGGAAAAACCGAAATATGACATCCGCCGAATCATTTGTCAACATTAAGATTCAAATTTTAAATAGAATGTTTTGGAAGTAACATGGATTAAATATAGATGCAAGCTATCCCTGATTCTATTTGGCATTTATATTGACAAATTGGGGCAACATATAGACAGGCTAAGGGGATGGGGTTCCACATGGCTAGCTATGTGATAAAAATCCTTTATATAGTGGTAATCTCGTGTCGTTCACGATATCCTCCCAAATCTTAAGAGGTCATCTGAAAGCAATACAGCTCTTCTGCAAAGAAATAGGGATACAATTAAACATTGCAAAAACCAAGATCTTGGTCTTTTTCCCTCAAAAGAACAGAAACTAGTAACATATATACTTCATATTTGTGTGGAGCCCTCTAGAGATCGTGACAGAATACAAATGCCTGTGCATAGGACTAGTCTTTAACAATAAGCTTAGTTGGAAATCATGGAGGATGAAGAGAATTCAAGAAGGTTGGAAAGCACTATATACTTTTCAAAATACATGCAGGGATGCAAGAAATTGGAATCGACCATGGTCTAGTTTTGGTTAATTGTCATGCCGGTGGTGCTTCATGGATAGGATGTTTGGACAAGCAGCACATCAAATCTAAAATGTAGACAAACAGAAGAATTCAGAAGTAATCATCATCTGATTCAAGATTAAGGCTTCAATCCTCTACAAGATTTCTCTATAGAAAATGGATCTTCCCAATTGCAACAGCAGCTACAGTTCACCTTCTAGGCTATCTTCAGAAAACAGAGATAATGAAATCTGACAGGTGGCCCAGGCTAGTAATGGGAGAGTAGTTGAACAAAAGAAAGAAAACTTCGATGAAGCATAATAACCGATGGATGAAAGTTAGGTCATTAACCTGCATGATTGCCTAAGGACTGAACAAGAAATTAAAAACCATACAAGCAAAAATCAAACTAATCATGAGGGCAAAGCAACTTGGGAGGAAGCAGCAGTACTATATGAACATGACCAAAATGCTACATGGGCACAAAAATCAGGTGGAAAATGAAACACTCACTAGTCCGGTTGAAAATTAGCTCATGACAACTTAGGTGTGTGTGAGATTGGTAGATTGACGAACCTGAAGAGGAAATTTGGAAAGAGAATATATCTATGTTGTGCCTCAGCCTTGAGGTGTGGCAGGGACTGGCTACTTGTACAGTCTACTGGGGATTTCTATGTCTGCTTTCTTCGAAGAGGCAAATATTGATAAACTAGGGATCCGCAGGAGGTTCGAGTTTTAAGAAAAAAACAATACCTAGGACTTTAATTCAAACATAACCTCCCCAATGCCCTCTTTCAGCGGTCTCTCACTTCTTCTGCAAGGCATTCCACTTCTGGGGTCCCACAGACTGTTTTGATTTGGTAGACATTATGTAAAACCTGTCTGTCTATCTATCTATTTGGCTATAAGCAAAACCTACTGAGAAAAATTAGGTTAGCCCCTCTTTTACTGAAAGGAAATGTAGCTTCTCTTCCAAACAAATAGTAAGAATAGCATCCATTCATCTTAATCCTTTAAAGGGTATGAAAACATAATTGCATACATACATACCCAAAAGAATTGCAAATGTTTCAAGGATGGCAAAACCTTTTTACTCCTGTCAATTTCATGCAAGTTCTGCCCTTTCCTTCAATTCCTTCAAACGGTTTTCAAGGCTCTCAATTCGAGCACTCCATTCAGACTTTATAGTTATAGGCCTCACGTTCCCCATGACCCTGGGCGTCGTTTTTGAAGACCCTCTTCTTGTGCTATCCACTCTACTTGCATTTTTCTTCCTTACCTTTCTGCGGGCTTCTTCATTTGCTTTCTGAGCAGATGCCTTCTGCAATGCCAAAATAATATCCTCGCCTCTCAAAGAGGGTTTTACAGATGCACTTGAATTCAAATTCAAAACATCTTCATTTTTTTCTCAAATCTGAATCCTCAGAGGATGCATTTCTGGGGTGTTCATTTCTCTTCTCTTGATGCGCAATGCTGTTTTTCTTCTCTTCATTCTTCTGCACTGATTGTGGATCATTTTTTTTGGTTTTTACAGTTATGTTTTTGGGAGAATTTTTTATCTGTTTTGAACGCCTCTAGAACCGCAAAACCCATACCGCCAGATTGGCCATTTGGGTTCTTATCCTTTACCTTCTGTGATCGAATTTTGTGGCTATTTTTCTTATAATTTGAAGAAAATACAATAAAGGTCGAAGAGTTGGCTACGTTGGTAAATTGGTGACTGTGTCGTTGGCCCAACAATGGGGGTGTGATGAAAGTCAGTGCCATGCCCTCTGTTTTAGTTCATGTGGCCACACGTTGCTTATCTCCCACATTCCAAAGCCTATGCAAAAAGATAAATAGATTTTTAATTTTTTTTTTTATAAAATAGGTCAGTGAAGATAAAGCTATTTATTTGAATGCTTAGCTTAAAATTTTGACATATCTTAAATACATTTATCAATTTCGAGTTGTTTATCTAATGTATGTTAAAAATTTAATATAGGTGTAGAGTTATTTTATTTAATTTATGTCCAAATTTATTATAGATGTATGTAATGAAATTATTTGTATAAGATATGAATATAATAAGAAATAAGATATCATAATTATTTTTATTTTGAGGGGATAATTTTTAAAATTTGAATATAATGAATAATTTTTTTAATATAATCATTAAAAAATTTATTATAATAATTATATTTGGAAACTTATAAATAATTCAATTAAAGATTATGTGAGTTATAGTTGGTTATTATATATTTCAATACAATCAATAGATCCAAGGCATAGAAGTGTGTCAATATTGATATATCTTGACATCTTTTATATAGATGCATTGAAGATGTCATAGTTTATTATTGTAATGGTAGATAGGTTCCCTTATGTTTCTCACCCACTTTGATTAGAGTATCCAAAATGCAATAATTAGCTCACAAGTGATATGGTATTGTGTGAATTTAGCCCATGACGAACGTGGTTCACCACATCCCAATCTCCTTATCATTGATCCCAAGAGATTTGATTGTGATTCATAGACCTACCATTCAACACTCTAGATTATATCCACAAGTGTAGAATTGATTGAGTTCAACTATGTGCTTGTGGATCAAAGCCTTACACTTTTAAAACTCAAAAATTAAATTTTAACATTCCAACCACTAACTAGCAATTATGAGCCAACCTAGTGCACATTTGTGTTGATTTATGTGCTATGTTGTTTTATTTAAAGGTGTCAATTCTTTCATTGAAATCATCTACAAGCATGTTAAAGGTTCTCCAAAGGAGTTATTATGGAGCATTTTATAAGAGCATCCTAGAAACATTATTAGAGCATCACATCTTCAAAGGTCTATTGCACACTTGCTTACCAACCACAACCTTGGTTTATAATTCTTGAATCAATATTTGATTGAGGAGAACATGACCCTTGCAATTCAAATTTTCTAAAGGTGTTTGTAAACACCATTAGTTCCTTACAAGACTCAAATAGTACAAGATCAAGGTGAACAAGTTTCAATACTCCAAGTTTGTCAATTTAGTCTATAATTTTTTTGGTTTAGATCTATACTCAAGTTTAGATCCATGCTTGCGGAGATTAAATATGCACTCATACAAGTGATCTAAAGAAAAAAAAATCATTTTACAAAATTTGAGATCTTCATATGAGTCAATCCTAAAATTCTAGAATATTAGCAAATCAACTTTTGACATATATCACTACACTTCACCATTATTGAATTTCAAGCTAAAAATCACATATAATTTAATTTATGTATACATTTAAGTTTCAACAATTTCAAATATTAGTCCCAACTTATTTTATCTTAGCTAATTAGTTGTTAATTGATTGCATTTATTTCATTTGTTTAGAGAACTTTATGTAGAAGTCTTTTTCCCTCTCCATTTTTGGAGAACCCAAATTATCTTATGCCTCCTAGGTTTGGCCTTAAGGATTAAATCCTTATTTTAATTATAGTTTTCAAATGTGGTTTTCTATTTACATTCATCTTATATGAAATTTTCAATTAGGGTTTGGAGCCACTCATTTTTCCTATTAATTAACTTATATTTATTAAGGTTTGGATTTTATTGCTTGATAAACCTAACCCACCCTTAGATTATCCTTCATTGACACATCCCACGCCATGGTTTATCATAATCCATTATCCTTAGTGACTAGTCGTGCCTATATTACATATTTGGATTTTTTTGTTGGAACTTTAGCTTCTTATTCACTTGCAAAGTGTGTGGGATAGGCATGTCATACACCTTATAATCAAATGTTCAAACTAATTATTTAATATTATAAAATCTATTTATTATTTATGAGCCCACATGGAAAAGAGTATCCCACTTATGACTTGGGCATGTCATGCCATGTATATACCTTACTATGATGTGAGTAATGGTGTTCAAGAAAATATATTATTATGAAGGATGTGTAAGAGCATCTTTGACAAAGATAGTGGTGTAGGAGAGTTACATTGTTGACTAGGATTCACGACCAACTTTATGATGTGGTAGAGTATTTTTTGAGGGAGATTATGGAGCCAAAATTCTACATTCAATTTGGTGAATGTATTATGGTAGAGTTATTAAGCATTATGATAACTTAAGTGTTGGATGTTGTGGTGTGTTGTTGATATGTGTTTTTCATTTATGTCAACACTATTAGCATTGTTGCATTAGAAGTTTAATATGTCAAGGATATTGAGAAAATTGTAATAAGGAGTGCTACAAGGTGTCAGTGGTGAAGCGAAGTTTTTTATGTTGGTGTGATCGGTATGTTGTTGTTCAGAGGTTGTGGACTAAAGGGTTTCTTGTTGAGTATGTCTAGTTTATCCATGTCAAGTTTCAAAGATCCACGTGAATATTTGATCAAGTAATGAAGATTTGTATTTTGATGGTTTTTTTATTACTTCAGTCTGTGTTCCTGAATGAAGATCATGTGATTTTAGTTAGTTCAATTGCTACGAATGCTTCCCTGGTGTTTCATGATGTTTTTGGATGTTTCTAGTTCGTGCTCTATCTGTGTTGCACGTCTACATTGATCGTTGTGCTCAAGATTATTGATGTGTTTTTTATGCACTTATCAATACAGGCAATGCATAGATGCATCACCTCTCTTGAAAGACAATCTTCCACAATCAGATTGCAGAACACTATCCCAAGGTCTCTAATGTTAGGTCTTGATAGTGCTTGGAATATCTCGATTGATTTATGTGATTTGCTGGAATCACAAGGCGGACTTATGAATGAGTTACAAGGTGTGGGAAGTTGGGCCTGCAAATGCAGTTTTAAAGTGTTGGAAGTGAATGAACAATGACTTCCCACTCAAAAAAGCAAGCTAAAACCCACCAAATTCATTTGATTTAGCTTCATGGTGATGCTTGAGATCCTACTCTAACCAAGGACTAAAAGAAATAGCAAAAGGAGAAGGGTTAAGAAAGTTGTTCTAATCCTAAGCCACGAATGAATAGTAACAATGGTGGCTGCTACAATAAACAAACTCCCTAAAATGGGTTTTTCTTGGCCAAGAGGAACCTACAGTTATACAAAACCAATGCAATCTTCTAAGGACTGCAGATTTTCAGATTGCACATGCACATCATGCACATGCAATTGAACTAAGTTGCAACATTGAAATCAAGAAGCCCAGGCTAATTTTACACAACAATTTGTCATCAACAAGTGCTAAAAGTATGGGATGAAAGTTCATCAAATACCATAATAACAATTTTCATTTTCATTTATATTCAAGAATTTACAACTAAAACTACTATGGAGGTAGAACCATGAATCCAAGATGAGCAAACTCAAAGAGAACATCCATAAAATCATGCAATGTTGTCTTCTATTGCTACAAATTCTTTTTACAACAGCTCTCCAACCTTTTACAAATGAGGGGCAAGCCCCTATTTATAGTTTTCCAAAGCCCAAATGAATGGCTAGGATTGAATTTCAATGGATGGTCCAGATTTGATTGCACTAGGGTTTCACCTACCCCCCATTATCTAGTAATTTTAAAATACAATTTTGTCTTTTAGTGGCCAGTCATTGTAGCAATTTGCCCTCTTGTTGATTTCCCTTTTCACTATAGCTGAAACTACCTAAAATTTGCCTTTTGTTTGATGTGTTTGTAGTGTTCTTTATTGGATCAAACGGGTCCACTGACAACTAGTATCAATGGATTGGTTGCCCCTGATTCAGGAGGAGAACTCCCTTATGCCTTCTTCAAGGCCACTCCCTTGCATTTTTGTCATTGACTTCCTTACACAGGCCTTCTTCTAACGTCGACCTTGTTGGTGGGTGCTAGGGGGAGAGGCAAACATGAAATGAATGGTTATAGGAGCTATACGCTTTTCCTTGTTTAGCTTTCTCAATGGGTCTCCTAATAGACCCACAATAGGCTCCTTGAATCCTGTGTATATGAAGTGTCGTAAGTGTTTTCATACACAAATCAAGACAAACATTAGTAAAATCTTGCAAACTCCTTGTTAGATCCATCCATGCATCATCAAAAGATCATAATATTCATATTTGGAGCTCATTTGGACCATAAACATTAATGAAGGCCCAAGGGGGTGGGAAACGAATAGGGGACAACAAACTGGAAGGGAAGTTCCCGGACCTCACAAAACTTAGAAAAACCAAGATTTTTCAATTATAGTGCATGGGAAATGGGGAAGAAAGTGCGCCAAGAAAAACTTCTTCAAGATTGGACTCATTTTGGAAAAAGTGGAATTTTGGAAGGGGAAAGCCGGAGGTTCGCCACCTTTTTTAAATGACAATGAGCACACAACGACCCAAAAGGAAAGTCCCAGATGACAACGAAGGGGCAGACTCCCTGAAATAAGCATGGAGGGGTTGAGTTCTGGAGGTCGGGTCGTCAAGGGCCGACAGATGTTCAAAACAACCACGGAGGGGCCGAGTTCTGGAGGCCGGGTCGTCGAAGGCCGACGAATGTTCAAAACGGCCAAGGAGGGATGAAGTCCCAAAAACGGCCATAGAGGGGCTGAGTTCTGGAGGCTGAGTCACCGAGGGCCGACAGATGTTCAAAATAGCCACAGAGGGGCCAGGTCCCAGAAACAGCCACAGAGGGGTTGGGTTCCGAAGGTTGGGTCGCTGGGGGCGGGTGGATGTTCAAAATGACCAAGGAGGGGCTAGGTTGCTGGGGGCTAGCAGATGTTTAAAACGGCCATGAAGGGGCTAGGTTCCAAAGGTTGGGTTGTCGAGGGCTGACAGATGTTCAAAATGACTAAGGAGGGATGGAATCCCAGAAATGGCCATGGAGGGGTCGGGCTCTAGAGGCCAGGTCGTTAGGGGCCAACAGATGTTAAAAATGGTCACGAAGGGGCCAAGTCCCGAAAATGGCCACAGAGGGGCCAGGTTCTGAAGTGAAATTTTTGCAACTTCCCAAAACTTAACGAAACCTTGGCAGTTCACTTAGGCACCACAAAAACATCCCAAATCCATAGGAAACTTGTCCCCAAAGTAAAAAAAGAAGGAAAAAAGTAAATCAAGCAAGCAGGGAAATCCGGTAAGGCAGACTTGGAGGACCTGAAGGACTCAAAAAATTATGCGGGGTGAAACATGGTTGACTTGAAATGACACTATGAGGCTCATTGACGATTTTAGATGCTAAAATCGAGGGCATGCAAAACGAGGAAACGACACAAAATGACATGGAAAGGCAACAGGAAGAGAGGGTCCCCATTCCAAATAGGGCGTGTGTGCAAAACATGCACAACAAATGGCGACTTGCTAGGAAAATGCTCCAAAACATTTTGATGACAAACTGGAATCATGAACCTAGAATCTTTGGTTCTGACCTTCACGCTAGGGAAAACAAACCAGATGCTCAACCGAAGGATCAAAACCACTAGCCAACCCAACCTTTAGTATGCTGAAAATCCAAGTGTGTGTAGTTGCGTTAATTCCCATCCTTTAGTTGCTACAAGAACTCAATCTTTGTCAAGTTAAGCTACGTAGTTTATTCTAACTCCAAAAGCATCTAGGACATTGCCTCGCTCCTAGTCAGGCATCCATAGCCCCGATGAGGTTGTCATTGTGATTCTCCCGAACATTGCTCTATTGTCGGCCGAGCATCCATAGCCCCGATAGAGTTGCTAGGATACCCCTAAAAAGTTTAATTTTCTCTTTCTTTTAATTTTCAATGTTTTCTTTCTTTCATTCTTTTCTCTTTTCAGCTCTTTTATTTCAACCTGAAAGCATTGAAGCTCGTGCTCAGGGCTGAGAATCATAGTGGCGTTGGAGCAAAATTTTAGATTTTTCACTTAACTAGACTTCACAAAGGACCAACAATGACTGTCAGATTCTTAATATGTGAGAGATATAAGATTCCAGAATACATCAGAATCAGACCAACCAATAACTTATCCTCTTTGAATCAAACACCCAGATCACTTGACACCAACAGAAGATCCTCACCATCCACTTTGAAAACTTGATTAGAGTTTGACAAAGAAATACGTAGAAAAACCCCAGGCGATAAGTATGGTTGTTGTGCGCACAAATGTGCCCAGCTCAAAGCAAAGGGACCCCGGGCAAAGCAGCATCAAAGTGAAAGAAAACAAAAAGAAAGCAACACCAAAGAAAGCAACCTACATCAAACCAAATAACCTAAGGAAAGCAGGAAAGCGGAGTATTTATAGGAAACCTATACTACTCAAAATGGGCTTGTACAAAGATATTTACAAAGCACTATGTTTAGGTAGGGCAAGCTGACATTAACATTCATTGGATTTCACAATGCATGCACAAGCAAACAGGCGATCATTATCGTTCTTAGCCATGCAAATTTATCTTTATATTCTAAAAAAAGAGATTCAACATTGCAACACTCAAGTTTAGTCAGACAGTTAGGGAAAATCAACAATTGAGGAGGCTTGTTAAACCCATGGTTAATCCATAAACATGTTTTCCTTCCCTCACTCCCATAATCAAAATGATAAGTGCAACTATGACAATTAACAGGAGCAAGGAAGGATAGAACCTGGATGTTGTCATGCGAATGTGGTAGAGTTGGACAACTGAGAGTGAGCACAAGATCTTCGACAGGTGCATTGGCTGCTTCAGATGGAGGCACTAGGTGGTGCAACATTTCATGCATCAAGCCTGCATAAGGCAGGGAGAATGGAGCAACAAGCACTTCTTCTGGGTCTTGTGTGGGATCGACATTCCCTATCAACTGTTCTTCGAGAAGATAGATTTCATCTCATTGATCTTTCACAAACCTAGTATCCACTTGATTGTTGTCCTCAAAAGGTAGCATGCTATCCCACTTCCTTTCCTAAGGGTTGTCCTTATTTATGTGGTGTTCAATGTCATGGTACAATGACATGCGCGAATCTATCCTATTACAACCATCGAAATATGAAGAAGGCTCAACAATGATCATGACAGAAGGACTCCAAGTTGCATCTTGTAGTCGGTCAGGTGCTTCATCTCTGTTGGCAGCTATCTCAGCACCTCCAGCCTTGTCTTATTCTTTTTGCTATTCATGTATTTCCTCATGGCGTTCAGTCATTTATTCTTGGTCACCATCATTTTAGATAGAGAAGGAATCCCTCTCCCACTCTGGAGGCTCTAGTATTTCATCAACAAGAGGAGCAAGTGGTATGCCTTCATCGCTATCGTCTTCTAGAATTTATTCTTCTTCAATGTTGGTGTACTTCCGCAATACAACCCCCAATGGAAAGAAGTCATCAAATGATGGCACCTCATCAATGGGACCAAAATCCTCTACACAATCTCCCTCCAAAGACTCACCAAAAATCCCATCATCCATGGTACACAACTGCTCTTCAAGAGGAAGAACTTCTTGGTGACTGGTGGACAACATTCCCGCTTGATCTACTTCATCACTCAGAGGCTTGAGACTGTGTTTCTTTCCTTCTTCTATTGGTGCCCCAACATCCTCTTGAGGTCCACCTTTAGCTAATCCATCACTTGATTCAGGATTTTGGCCTTCTTCTTCGATATGCGCAGCAAGGAGAGGAGGTCGGGCACTTGGATGCTCCACTTGTCCTCTAACTTGTTCAATAGCCTCTTTGCATAGCTCGCATGCAAACTCAGAGTGTGATGAATCATGAAGTCTTCACCAATTCAGTAGTAGTAGTACCTCCAAATCCACTTGGTATTTCAGCTCTGACCAATCCTTTGCTAATCTAGAGATGAGTTGGTCATATCTTTCCGCTACTGGGTCCTCATCATTACTTGAAAAAGAAGCTTGATGGTAGACAATCATGGCGAGTGGTTGTTCCCACTCCTCCAAACTTTCATTTTTAGATTCTTGATCACTGTCATTGTAGATGGAGAGGTCCTCTAATCTGATCTCACTTATACTCTCATCATCATTTTCTATTGTTTTGAAGCTATCAACCTCTTCCTCTTTCTGATTTTCAACATTTTCATTGGCTGCTCCAGTATACACTATTGAAGACTTTGTTGATCCATCCTCAATTGCCAATGGTTCTTCTTCTGGAGTGGAGGATTGCTCTTCGCTGATAGAGGAAAGGCCTTCCAACTCCCTTTCGACTGAATTTTCATCACAACTTTCTACTGTCCTATAGAAATCAGCTCCTTCCTTTTCATTTTTAGCCTCAATGTTCGTTGTCCCAACACTAGTTTGTGTCAAATCCCTTGGTTCCTCTTCAATGTGCTCTCCTCTAGATGTTGACAACTCTTTAGCCTCATGGGGTGACTCATCTGCCTTAAGAGTTGGCTGCTCCAACTTTTCCAAACAACCCTTGGCTTGAGTGATGATGTTTGTGCATGACAAGCAAGTGAATTCAAAGTGGGGTGCATTGTGAAATATGCACCAACTAGACATCAATATTTCCTCCAATCTTGGTTCATCTTTGTTGCTCAAACGTTCCTGGATCAGCTTCTTGAATACCTTGGCTGCCAAAGTTGTCAACTCTTCCTCTGGGTCTTCAAGGGCCAAGGGCTGGTATATTTTCCAAAAGGGAATTTCTCCTTAAAGACTCTTTCAACTCTCTCCAAGAATGTTAGACACCCCAATTCATTGTGTTTGCGAGTGCAATGAATCCTGCACTTGTCTGTCAACGTGAATTGCTGCAATGGTTTCCTCAGTCTTCTATTTAAATCTGCATGTAGCTAAGTGATGTCAATTTGTACATGCTGCTCCATTTTGACTCAGCTTCTTTTGTCTTCAAAATTTTCTGATTTTATGTTTTAGCATTAAAAGAGATCTTCTTATCTTAGATTTCTTCTTTGAAAGTGTTGTTTTCAACTTCCAATTTTTAGCTTTGTAGCCTCAACATGTCATGCCCTCCTTCTAGCGCCAATTCTGTTGATGTGTTTTCTATGCACTTCTCAACACATGCAATCCATAGATGCATCACCTCTCTTGAAAAATAATCTTCCACAATCAAATTGTAGAACACTATCCCAAGGTCTCTAATGTCAAGTCTTGAGAGTGCTTGGAATATCTTAGTTGATTTATGTGATTTATTGGAATCACAAGGCGGACTTACAGATGAATTACAAAGTGTGGGAAGTTGGGCCTACAAATATAATTTTAAAGTGTTGGAAGTGAATGAATAGTGGCTGCCCACTCAAAACAACAAGCTAAAACCCACCAAATTCATTTGATTTAGCTTCATGGTGATACTTGAGATCCTACTCTAACCAAGGACTAAAAGAAATAGCAAAAAGAGAAGGGTTAAGAAAGTTGTTGTAATCCTAAGCTATGAATGAATAACAATGGTGGCTGCTACAGTAGAAAAACTCCTTAAACTGGGTTTTGCTTGGCCAAGAGGAACCTACAGTTATAGAAAACTAGTACAATCTCTAAGGATTGCATATTTTCATATTGCACATGCAATTGAACTAAGTTGCAACATTGAAATCAAGAAGCACAGGCTAACTTTACACAACAATTTTTCATCAACAAGTGCTAAAAGTATGGGTTGAAAGTTCATCAAATACCATAACAACAATTTTCATTATCACTTCTATTCAAGAATCTACAACTAAAACTACTATGGAGGTAGAACCATGCATGCAAGATGAGCAAACTTAAAGAGAACATCCATAAAATCATGCAATGTTGTCTTCTATTGCTACAAATGCTTTTTACAACAACTCTCCAACCTTTTACAAATGAGGGGCAAGCGATGGCCCAGATTTGATTGCACTGGGGCTTCACCTACCCCCATTATCTAGTAATTTTAAAATACAATTTTTTCTTTTGCCTGTTTTGTTTTTTAGTGTCTAATCACTATAGCAATTTGTCCTCATGTTGATTTCCCTTTTCACTGTAGTTGAAACTGCCTAAAAGCTGCCTTTTGCTTGATGTGTTTGTAGTGTTCTTTATTGGATCAAATGGGTCCGCCGACGACTGGCATCAATGGATTGGTTGCCCCTAATTCGGATGGACAACTCCCTTACACCTTCTTCAAGGCCACCCCCTTGCATTTTTGTCATTGACTTCCTTAGCACAGACCTTCTTCTAACGCTAATCGTGTTGGTGGGTGCTAGGGGGAGAGGCAAACATGAAGTGAATGGTGATATGAGCTATGCGCTTTTCCTTTTTTAGCTTTCTCAATGGGTCTCCTAACAGACCCGCAATAGGCTCCTTGACTCTTGCAAACATGAAGTGTCGTAAATGCTTTCATACACAAATCAAGACAAACATTAGTCAAATCTTGCAAACTCCTTGTTAGATCCATCCATGCATCATCAAAAGATCATAATATTCATATTTGGAGGTCATTTGGACCATAAACATTAATGCGGGCCCAAGGGGGTTGGTAGCAAATGGGGGACAACAAACTGGAAGGGAAGTTCCCAGACCTCACAAAACTTAGCAAAACCAAGATTTTTTAATTATAGTGCATGGGAAAAGGGGAAGAAAGTGCGCCAAGAAAAAATTCCTCAAGATTGGACTCATTTTTGAAAAAGAAAAAGTTTTGAAGGGGAAAGTCGGAGGGTCACCGCCTTTTTGAAACAACAATGAGCACACAACGGCCCTAAAGGAAAGTCATGAACGATGACAAAGGGGCAGAGTCCCCAAAATGGCCATGGAGGGGCCAGGTTCCAGAGGCCGGGTTGTCAGGGGCCGACAGATGTTCAAAACAACCATTGAGGGATGGAGTCCTAGAAACGGCCATGGAGGGGCTGGGTTTCGGAGGCTAGGTCGTCAGGGGCCGGCGGATGTTCAAAATGACCAAGGAGGGACGAAGTCCCAAAAACGGCCATGGAGGGGTCGGGTCCCGAAAACAACCACGAAGGGGCTTGGTTTCGTAGGCTCGGTCACCGAGGACCAACGAATGTTCAAAATGGCCACGGAGGGATGGGGTCCCAAAAACGGCCACAGAGGGGCCAGGTTGTCGGGGGCCGACAGATGTTCAAAATGGCCATAGAGGTGCAGAATCCCAGAAACGGCCATGAAGGGGCTAGGTTTTGGAAGCCAAAAAATGTTCAAAATAGCTAAGGAGGGATGAAGTCCTGGAAATGGCCACAGAGGGGCCAGGTCGTCGAGGGCCAACAAATGTTCAAAATTGCCACGAAGGGGCTGGGTCCCAGAAACGATGACGAAGGTGCCAGATTCCAGAGCAAAATTTTTGTAACTTTTCAAAACTTAACGAAACCTTGGTAGTTCACTTAGGCACCACAAAAACATCCCAAATCCATAGGAAACTTGTCCCCAAATTCAAAAATGAAGGAAAAAGCGAATCAAGCAAGCAGGGAAATTCGACCAAGGAAATCCAGTAGGGCAGACGCGGAGGACTCAAAAAATTATACGGGGTGAAACATGGTCAACTTGAAATGATACTATGAGGCTCGTTGACCATTTTAAATGCCAAAATCAGGGGCACACAAAAAAAGGTAATGACATAAAACTACATGGAAAGGCAATAGGAAGAGAGGGTCCCCATTCTGAACGTGGCGTGTATGCAAAACATGCAGAACAACGATATGATATTTTCTCTTTTATGTTCATGATTTTCATGTTCTTGGCTGACAGGGTGTTGAAGCGTGTTGTGGATCTTTGAGGAGTAATTAATTGAAGTGGTTCATGTTTGAGGATGTTATTTTCGGTCTGTTGAGGTCGACCTTGGTTGATTCATCTGAATAATCTTTATTGATTTGGGTCGACTGTTTATATTCTTTCTTGCTATTTTGTTGAAGCCGACTTATAGCGATGTAATCTCTTGTTGTGGATATATAAGAGTGATTATTTGTGAGTGTGTGAAGTGTGCAAGTTCTGTGTGTGAATATTGTTCAAATCATTCAAAGGTAGAGCAAAGAGTGAAGAAGAGTGAAGAAGTGTTCATGTGCTTAACTAGAATTGTAACCAGGCATTAGCAGATGCTATTTTCTCAGTTCAGAGTCTGATGGATTTAATTAGAACCTTTATGTAAGACAGTGTGTCTTCATTTGTAATTGAGCAATGAGCTCTAGGCAGTGTGCCTGAATGCATGTGTATTCCCTATTCATGTTTTCTTATACTTTTAATAGGGTATAATCTTGTGGACTGACCTCCACCATGGTTTTTCCCCTAACAAGGTTTCCACGTTAAAATCTTGGTGTTATGTGTGTTTCTGATGTGTTTTTCATTTATACTTTCATGATTAATGATCAGATATGAGAATAAGGTTAATAAGTTGAATAAGTTTGAAATTCAGTGACAACTAATTCACCCCCCTCTCAGTTGTCTTCCCTTAAGTTGCAACAATTGGTATCAGAGCTTGTTCCTTGGAAGAAATTTAACAAATTGAGATGATTCGGGATGGTGATTTATAAAAGGATAGTCCTAGATTTGATGGAACAAATTATTCCTTGTGGAAGACTCGAATGGAGTGTCATCTGAGATGCATTGGTGAACCCTACTGGAGCATTAAAATATATATATATGTTATTCCTCACAATGGTCCTACTACTTTTGCTGAGATCAGGGATGTTGAGTATAATATTTAGGCTAAGGAAGCTTTGTTGAGTTCTTTGACTGATACTAAGATGACAAATGTGATGGATCTGAAGACTGCTTATGAGATCTAGAAAAAGTTGGAGACCTTGTATGAAGGTGATGTGAATGTGAAGATTGCTAAGCTACAAAGTCTAAAAGGGAAATATGAAAAGTTGAAAATGGGTGATGATGAAAATGTTACTACTTTCATGCAAAGAGTGAATGAACTTGTCTGTGGTATCAGATGTGCTGGTGGATAGATAGACAAATTAGAGATTGTTGCTAAAGTACTTAGATCCTTGCCTAATTCCTACAAATTCAAGGCTAGTGCTATTGAAGAACTCTGAACTGTGACAAATGTTACCAGAGATATGTTGATTGGTAAGCTTACTACTTTTGAATTGAGTGAATTTGGTGATGTCATTCCTAAGGTTGAATCTGCATTCAAGGCCACTACTTCTAGAAGAGATAAACAAAGATATGATATGGGTGAAAGTTCATCAAGAAAGACATTCAAGTATGAGGATGAAATGAAATAGCTCGATGAAAAAGAAATAGAGCTTGAAAAACTTGAAGCATTGATTGTGAAAAGAGAAGCCAGAGGACAAGGTAAGTATAAGGGGAAGTTTCCTATTAAATGTTTCTCTTGCAATAAGATAGGTCATTTTGCATCAAGGTGTCCTGAGAGAGTTTCAAATCCAAGATTTAACAAACCTAAATTCCAAAAGAAGTGTTACTATGTTGTTGATGAAGGTGTGAAAAATGATGAATCTAATAGAGGAAATGTAAGTGAAGAGGAATTTGTGTTTATTGCTATCAAGGAAAATAATCCTATGTCTACTGAATCTGCTAGTTGTATAAATGTGGAGAAATCCCTAGCTGCTCGAGTTGAAGAGAAAGATGAATGGGTAATTGACAGTGGTTCTTCTCATCACATGTCAGGAGATAAAAGTAAGTTTGTGAGTTTTGAAAAGTATGATGGTGGTATTGTGAGATTTGGTGATGACAAAGTTGGTGTGATTCATCGAAGAGGATGTATTTCTCTTGATGGCAAGCATAATACTGATGATGTCTTGTATGTTGAAGGTCTGAAGCATAATATTTTAAGTGTTGGACAAATGGTTGATAAGGGATACAATATTTAGTTCATGGATGGTAAGTGCAAGATATTCAGAATTTTTTGGAAATGTGATTGCATCAAGTACAAAAAAAAAACGCAATATTTTCCACCTGAGTGTTGCTAGTAAAAGTTGTTTGATTGCTCGAATTGATGAAAGTTGGTTGTGGCATAGGAGAATGTGTCATGTTAACTTTGATAATATTCTGAAGATAAGTTCCACTAAGGTTGTGAGAGATCTTCCTAAGCTGATGAAACCTACTAATTCCATATGCAAAGAATGTCAGTTAGGAAAGCAAACAAGAATTTCATTTTAGAGCAAACAACAAAATTCAAATGGATTGTTGGATCTTGTGCATACTAATTTGTGTGGTCTTGCTAGAACTAGAAGTTTACAAGGATATAGATACTTCATGTTGCTTATTGATGACTATTCAAGGATGATGTGGGATAATTTCTTAAGGGAGAAATATGAAGCTCTGGAAAAGTTCAAGATCTTTAAGGCTAAGGTTGAGACAAAAACAGTTCTAAAGATTAAGTGTTTGAGATTAGATAGAGGTGGTGAATTCACTTCCAGTGAGTTTAATTCTTTTTGTGAAGAGCATGGAATAAAGAGACAGTTATCTACACCACGGACCCCTCAACAAAATGGAGTTGTGGAAAGGAAGAACAAAATAGTTCTAGATGATGCTAGAACCATGATGTTGGAAGGAAATGAACCTCATATCTACTGGAGAGAAGCTATGAGATTGTTTCTTACTTATGCTGCTTACAAAGACTACAAGGTTTATCAAATGGATGTCAAGTTAGCTTTTCTAGATGGAAAATTGGAAGAAGAGGTGTATGTTGAACAACCAGATGGATTCCAGTTGATTGATTAGGGAGATATGGTTTGTCGATTGAAGAAAGCATTGTATGGACTCAAACAAGCCCCTAGAGCATATGCTAGATTGGATAAGTACTTGGTGAAGCTTGGATTTAACAAAGGTACTGCTAATAGTAACCTGTATTTCAAGAATGATGATAAAGATTTGATTGTGGAAGTTTTTGTTGATGATATCATATTTGGAGGAGATGATAGCTTGTGCATGAAGTTTGCTAATGCAATGTAGAATGAGTTTGAGATGTCAATGATTGGAGAGATGAAATTATTCTTGGGATTGCAAATTACTCAGTTGGATAAAGGAATCTTTATATCTCAATCCAAGTATGTGAAAAAATTACTGAAGAAATTTGGTATGGAAGATTCAAAGCCAGTTGGTACACCCATGGTGGCCGGATGCAAGTTGACAACTAATGATGATTCTCTGAAGGGAAATCATACCAGATACAAATCAATGATTGGTGGATTACTTTATTTGACACAAACTAGGCCTGATATCGGGAATGATGTATGTATTGTTGCAAGATTTCAAGTTGATCCTAAAGAATCACATGTGACTATTGTGAAGAGGATTTTCCAATACTTGAAGGGGACAGTTGATTTTGGTCTATGGTATCCTAAAGATGGTGATCTTACTTTAAGTGCCTTTATTGATGTTGATTGGGTAGGAGATGTGAATGATAGGAAAAGCACCAGTGGTGGAGCATTTTTCTTGGGAAAGTAGTTGATTTCATGATTAAGCAGAAAGCATAATGCTATTTCCTTATCTACTATAGAGGCCAAATACATTGTTGCTGCTAATAATTGTACTCAAGTACCATGGATAAAGAAAATGTTGAAGGATATCAGAGTTGTGTATGATGAGCCTATTGTTATATTCTATGATAACTCAAGTGCTATTAATATTTCTAAGAATCCAGTGTTTCATTCCAAAACCAAGCATATATCTATCAAGTTTCACTTTTTGAGAGAGAAAATAAGTGAAAAAGAAGTCAGATTGGAGTATGTGCCTACTAAGGAGTAGATTGCAGACATATTTACCAAGTTGTTGCCTAAGGATAATTTTGAGTATCTCAGAGGGAAGTTAGGGGTGATTACCCCTCCTAATCAGAACTAAGGATGCATTTATTTGCATCAATCCATGCATTTCATGATCATATTTTGATCCAAATTGATGTTGTGTTGGCTAATCCTCAGGGGGAGTAGTCAGATGTTCAGATGTTCAAGTATTTAGATATGTGGTTTAGAGCTTGTATAGAAGATATCTTTTTCATTGATGTCAAAGGGGGAGAAGAATCATGTGAAAAATCCTTGTAGGGAGAAGAGTTGAGGAGAGAAGAGTCAAAACCTAAGGAGGAGTAAGTGTAGTTGTATTGATGGTATTTTTCACATCATGTGTTGCCATCAATGCCAAAGGGGGATATTGTTGGATGTTATGGTGTGTTGCTGATATGTGGTTGTCATTGATGTAAACACTATTAGTATTGTTGCATTAGAAGTTGTATATGTCGAGGATATTGAGAAAATTGTAATAAGAAGTGCTATAGGTTGTTAGTGGTGAAGCGAAGTTCTTTCTATTGTTGTGATCAGTACATTGTTGTTCAGAGGTTGTGGAATAAAGGGTTTCTTGTTGAGTATATCTAGTTTATCCACGTCAAGTTTCAAAGATCCACGTGAAGATTTGATCAAGTAATGAAGATTTGTATTCTGACAGTTTTTTTGTTACTTCAATCTGTGTTCTTGAATGAAGATCATGTTATTTCAGTTAGTTCAATTGTTGCAGATGCTTCTCGAGTGTTTTATGATGTTTCTAGTTCATGCTATATCTATATTGCACGTCTACATTGATCGTTGTGTTTGCGATCTAAGATTTTCTCTTTCGTGTTCATGTTTTTCATGTTCTTGGCCGACAAGGTGTTGAAGTGTGTTGTGGATCTTTGAGGAGTAATTAATTGAAGTGGTTCATGTTTGAGGATGTTATTCTTAGTCTTCACTATGTTGTGGCCAACCTTGGTTGATTCGCATGAATAATCTTTATTGATCTAAGCCAACTGTTTATATTCTTTCTTGCTATTTTGTTGAAGCCGACTTATAGCGATGTAATCTCTTGTTGTGGATATATAAGAGCGATTTTTTGTGAGTGTGTGAAGTGTGCAAGTCCTATGTGCGAATATTGTTCAAATAATTCGAAGGCAGAGCTAAGAGTGAAGAAGAGTGAAGAAGTGTTCATGTTCTTAACTGGAACTGTAACCAAGCATTAGCAAATGTTATTTTCTCAGTTCAAAGTCTTATGGATTTAATCAGAACCTTTATGTAAGATAGTGTGTCTTCCTTTGTAATTGAGCAGTGAGCTCTAGGCAGTGTGCCTGAATCCATGTGCATTCCCCATTCATATTTTCTTATACTTTTAACAGAGTATAATCTTGTGGACTAACCTCCACCATGTTTTTTCCCCTCTCAATTGTCTACCCTTGAGTTTCCAACACTAAGAGCATCTACTATTATTAGCATGTTGACTCATCATGGAGGGGAGAATTGGAATTTGGGTTCTAGATTTGGGTCATGGTTTTTTGTTTATCACTTATGGTTTCTTGTATTGGATCTCCTATATATTGGGTGCTTGGATTGAAGCCAAATATGAGTTTATTTATTTATTTGTAGGTACTATTATACAATCAAAAGTACCCTAGAATCTAATTGTAGGTGATACTCATGTAAAGGCATTGCCTAATATTTGTTATATAAACTATAGTCATTGAATAATACTTTTTTTTTTCTTTAAAGTGTGGGGTTTTCTCCTAAAACTATTTATCCCACATAGATCATCTTGTGATATTATAATCTCTTTGTGTATTATTTTATATAACTATAAGATTAATTATTTTTACATATATGAATCCTCAAAGTTCAATATAAGAAGAATATTCTTGACCATTTATTTCATTGATAGAGAGTTCCTACCAAGGTTTTTGATCGAAGAAGTTGATGAACTTGTTCTATGTTCAAGTTAACATTGTTTGATTGGAGAATAGTAAACAAGTACATAATCAGTTGTAAGTTGTGGTGAGTTTCATAAGTTGTAGTTTAGCATGGATATTTAAGTCTAATGTTTCTATAGTTGCAACTATAATTTATTTGGAAGAGAACTTGCAATTGAATACTTTTTTAAGTTATTAAAGTTTATATGATGGTGTGGGTACACTTGTAGTTTGATTGGGATACATGCAATGACATTTAGGATGATGGTGATTTTTGAGAGGATACTTAAAGCTATCTCAAGCAACTATAGGTAATCAAGTATTTATATCTACTACCAGAAACCATAAATGATATTTGGTTATGGTGCAAGAAGACATGTATGTGATTTAAGTAATATTGGCCAACAAACTTTGACTAAATGTAAGAAAAAATGACTTTTTATATATGGTGTTCAACATCTATATGGAGAATTAATATTTCATGTATAATGTGTAGTATGTTGATGTCATGGTATGATCATGAGATGGTTTTGTGACTATTGATATCCCCACATAGTAGTTAAACAATTAGATAATTATTATCCCATGAATATTGTTATATCTATAGGCTCATATGGATGCAATGAGGTTAAATTGGTTGAATATTGATAGCCTAAAGGAGTGGAAACTTGTTGTGAGGTCATATGTTGTATTCTATAGGTCAAGACTCTATAAGGGATACTTATTATATTAGATTTATATTTTCATGTGGATATAATTATTATTGCCTTTTTGCTAGTGGGTTATTTTCATAAAGGTTTCCCGTGTAAATATGTGTCTAATGTGTATCTATGATTGTGTATTGTTGTGTGTGTTTCCTTCAATGTTGCTTAATTGAATTATATATAAAAACATGAACACATGATCTTACAATGTTTCAATATCCCAACTTATCATCTTGCTATATATCATGGATTGGATTTCAAATAAAAATTATTAGATTGTTATTTTTTAGTAAGGACCACACTATTTGGAGCCATATCCTTACAAGTGTTATGGTGTCAAATTTTAGTGCAATACATGTATAATTGTTTTTAGTGGGAACTTTTGAAGGATTGTGTGAAAACATTGAGAAATTTTTTTGTTTAGATTCATGGTGAGTGTGTGAAGGTCTAAATTGAGAAATTTAATGGTCAAAACTTTGAGTTATAAGGATTGAAGGTTGAATACCTCCTGGTAGAGATAGATCAATGGATAATAATATCTTATTTTATTATACTTACAAGTGCATTTGATGATGACTAGAATAGATTGGGTAAGAAAGATAGAATATTATTTGTTTGTCTTTTAAATTCTATGTTAATAAAAATATCAAAAGAGCCTTCTACTTATTCATTGTGGAAGAAGATAATAACCTTGTACAATCCAAGATCCTTGTAAATAAACTATTCTTGGAAATGAAGTTATATTCCTTGAAGATTAAATAGGGAGATTCAATAAATGATGATCTCAACACCTTCAATTTGATTCTAATCTATTTAGCATTGAGCAAAGTCAAGATAGAATAAGAGGATAAACATCTTCTTCTCTTATCTTCCTTACCTAATTCGTCAAAAAATTGAATTATGACAATTGGCGGTAACTATTCTTCACCCAAACTATAAGAACTCATTGGGTTTTTTTTAAATGAAGAAATAGGAGGATTCCACAAATGTCACATATAGTGATACCCTATTTCTAAGGGTTAAGTCTAAGGATAAACAAGGTAAGAAGTAGGGTTGTGGAGATAATAATTCTAAGAAGGGCAAGTCTAAGTCTCCTAGTAAGCCTAAGATGAAGTGTCAGAATTGTGGCAATGCAAGTCACAGAAAAATGATAACAAGTCCAAAAATAGTGATGATCCCATTTATTATCCTCTAACACTAATGAGTATACTAGTGATTCTTTTTATTTGGTAGCACCACATATGATAATTTTTAGTTGATTTACCCATGTGCATCATACCACATGGCATCTCATAAATATTTGTACTTTGATTACAATTAGTGTGATGGAGTACAATTTTCCTTAGTGATAATAGATATATTCATATAGTTGTTCAAGGTAAGGTGAAAGTGTCTTTCATGGAAGGAAGTAATGTTTTACATATACTGGATGTTTAGCTAGAATTTTCATTTTTATCTCTAAGATGATTGACTTTGGTGTGCATGTAATATTTAACGAAAAGGGTGTAGATTGGTTAGAGGCAATTCAATGCTAGTAAAGGTGTGAAGTATAGTACTACATTTAGGTTGAAGGAATCAATAATATACAACAATGTCATTGTTACTAAATCTAAATCAAGTTTGTTGTAGCATCATCAATCGGGTCATATTGAAGAAAAAGACCTATAAGATTTGGTAAGTAAGAAATTGGTGGAAGATATTTTAGATTATTTTGTTGGATTTGAATTTTTCAACATTGTGTATTTTGAAAGGAAAATAAGATATATTTTTCTTTAATGAGTTCTATAGTAGTGCATGTTTGGTGAGGACTTATAGTTTTTCCTTTGGTCTAGATCATGTATAATCTTTTGGTAAGTCACCATACTATGTCTCTTTCATTAATAATTATTCTAGATGTGTTTGGATCTATTTTATTAGGAAATTTCTTGAAATGTTTCTCATTTTAAGGATTTTAAAGCACTTGTAGAAAATTAAACTAGTCAAAAAATTGAAGTGTTAAGGTCGTATAATGGTGGGAAATTTTTCTCTAAGAAGTTTGAGAAATGTTATAAGCATGGTCGTATTTTTAGGTAAAGTAAAAAACCTTACACACCTAAATGGAATGAAATGTTTGAAAGTTTAAATAGAACGTTGTTAAATAGTGCTATTATAGGACAAGATTTGTGTGCTAAGCCATTTAACACTACTAGTTATTTGAAAAATAGGTATCCCACTTCTATATTTGGGGAGAAGACACCATATGGAATGTGGATAGGTAAGCTTAGCATGTTGTAACAAACCTAAAAGTTTTGGTTGCAAGGAATTTTTTCAATGTTGAAAAGTGCATTTTCATTGGGTATGGTGAGAGTGTGGAAGGCTATAATGTTTAGAATTTGGCAACCTAGAAGGTTCTTTATTCAAGGGATGTCATATTTAATGAGTTATTTCCAAGGGGTAACAAAAAATATAAAGAAGAGTGATCTAGGATGCATTTTGAACAAAAAAAGTGTAGTAAGATACATTTACAAATGAACAAATAAGTGGGCATGCAAATATAAATGGAGATAATATAGGCACATCTAGTGAAAATTTTGAAGAATAGGAAGTATATGTTGCAACAAAATTCTTTAGGTCAATGTCAACTATGGAAAGGTCTACATGACAATGGAAGCTACTTGAAAGGTATAGTTCTCTATATTTTTTTGTGTTTTTGTTCTAAATTTTATTAATGATGAATGAAATTTTATAGGAGAAGTTATCTCTTTTAAGGAGAACAAGTCTTGGAGAAATTACATGAAAAGGATATGGTAACATTTTAATAGAATAATCTTGGGATTTGGTTGCTTTACCTAAAGGGAGGAAACCCATTAGCTACAAGTGTTCATTTAACAAGAAATTTAGAGTAGAAGGTACATCGGAGAAGAACAAGTTATGGCTAGTGGCAAGACTTTGATGAGATATTTTATCATGTAGCTAAGTTAAATTCCAGTAGGATGTTATCTATTGTTATAGATTTTAATTTTGAAGTGAAGCATATGGATGTTAAGGTTGCATTCTTATATGGAAATAATAATAAATGATCTGACCTAAAAAAATTCAAGGTGAAGGAAAAAAAATTGGTTTGTAAACTAAAAATGTCTTCATATCGATTGAATCAATCACCAAGGTAGTATCAAAATTTTGATTCCTGTGTTAGAATTGAGTTTTACAAGGAAAAATATTAATTACTATATGTACTATAAATAGGTTGGTAATCATGTTTTGATCCTTGTTTTATATTAATTATATTCTTATTAATAAGAATAATAAGACATTGATTAGGGAACTTAAGGATCTTTTGGATATAATATTTGAAATGAAAGATCTAGGTGCTACAAGACACATACTTGGTATGGAGATCCATAGTGATAGGGCTAGTAGGAAGTTATGATTGAACCAAAGGAAGTGTCTTGATATTGTTTTGGTGGCTTAGCATGCACAGTAATAGTACTATAATTATCATTGTATGTGTGGGAACTAAGTGGAGTTCAAAATATTGTCAAAGGATTTGGAGGACATGTGTAATGATCCATATGCAAGTGTGGTACAATGTATGCAACCTTATATATGCAATGGTTTCTACAAGGTAATAAATTACTCAAACAACAAAATTTTTAAGTACATTCATGTCAAATCCTACAAAATAACATCAAACTCAAGTTAAAAGAGATTTTAGTACTTGAAAGGAAATTTGGATTTCTATATGTGTTTTTTACTAATATGTTCACAAGTCACTAAACATAAAATGGTCTATTAATAATAATTGGGCTAGAAGTATGGATAATTAGATAACAACAAGTGGTTTCCTTTACTCTATTTAGAGAAATAGTAAGTTGGATGAGTAACTACAAACAAATAGTTGTATTGTATAAAACTAAGGAAAAGTACACGCTAGCAACACATGCATGTAAAGAAGTTATGTGATTACAAAGACTAGGTAACTATATTTTTTTAAAGTGTCCTACAATGTTAAATTGTGATTCTAAAGTGTAATTTACTTAGAAAAAAAAATTGTTTACCATGTTAGAGCTAAACATGTAGATGTACAATATCATTTTTTTAGGGAAATGGTTGAGATAGGGAATATTCAAATGGAGAAAATGGACATTCAAGTAAATTATATTGATTATTTGAGAAAATATGTAAGTCTAATTCTTGTTTGGCATGTGGTGGGTTACGTCTATTGTGCGCTTTTTTTATCATCCCTTTATAAATCTGATTTTGCATTATTTTTTACCTACTTGGACTTTTATGTTTGGTAAATATCATTTTAGTTGGAATGATATTTTGCATAGTCCAATTGTGTGTTCTTGTACTCGTTGTACATTTATTGATAGTTTATGATCTTTATCATGTCTTCTAAAGGTTTTTGGCTTATTTGGACTACTAGAAATGAATATTTTTATGGGGAAGTAAATGCATGCTTACAAGATTTTCCCAAAAATTTATAGTATCTTTGGTTTCCAATATTGTTGCTATAAAGGTGCATAAGAAAAGATGATATTAAATATTTTATTTTTTAGGGAAATCCAATTTTCAATCCTCATACTATCTAGCAGTGAATGGTTCATGAGGATTTGGTTTACAATTGTGATGGTTGGTTGGTGTAAAAGGACACTATAATGGTTGATGCTTCTTCTCAATAAAATTTGATCTTAGTGTTCTTCATGTGGCTTATTTTGTTCCTATTTTTAAGGTACTTCAAGCAATCATGTTGTTGATGCAAATGATGTTTTACATTTTCATAATGATATTTTTTCTTGATAATGGTGTTGATTTTGGTGGAGGTAGTTCCTTTGCGATCATTTTACAACAAATACATTTTTATTCGTGATAAAGGAAAGTATGTTCTTTCAAATGTTGTTGGGTAGTTTGATGTGTATAATTCTCTTAGGCCTTCCTCTAATAGTGATATTTCTATGAAAGTATATCTTCTACTAGTTGTTCCAGTTAAGATATACCAAAGTCTTGGCTTTAGGAGTGTGTGAATTTTAGAGTTAAGTCCTTAGAAAAAGGATTTGATTATTTGCTTGGAAAGTTGGATAAGAAGGATGATGGAAAGGATTAAATTGTTAAGTTGAAATTTATATTTGGTTTATGTTATTATTTTATTATATATTTGATTGTTAGCTCAAGTCGATCTTTTTTGGTGGATTTATAGTAGTTAAATGATGATGTATCTTAATAACTAGGTTAATAGTCAAATAGCATTTATAGACTATTCTTAGTAATAATCCTTTTTGAATTTTTGTTATAGTTATTGTTTAGTCTTTGTATATATGTGTAATTAGTTGCTCATTTGAGATACATTTGTAAATTATTTCCAATATAAAAAACTTATGAGCACTATTTGTTTTTTGCGGTCCCAAGATGAGATGAGTTTATCACAATCTCATACACGAGGTTAAATTATTAGGATACTATAAAATATCTTACATAAATATCATGTGTGAAAATGTTAGAAATTTGGTTTGCAATTCACTTACAAAGAGTTGCTAGTAAGGTTTATGGTGAGAAAAGATGTTTAACTTGTTCTAAGTTTATGTTAACATTATTTGATTGTCTAATAGTAAATATTTATAGAAGTAGTTGTAGTGATTTGTCATAAGTTATGATGAGGAGACTTGGCTAATTCAAGTGTTGTTATGGTTTCAAATATAAGTCATTAAAACTCACAAGAACATACTTGTCTTAGTAAGTTTATAGAGTTTGTGTGATAATGTAGATACACCTTTGACACTATTAAGATACATGGAGTAACATCTAGGAGCATGCTATTTTTTCTAGAGGATACTTAGAGGTACCAAAAGAAGATAAAAACAATAAAATGTTTTACTCTAGTATTGTACGATGTAAATGCTATTTGACTATAGTCTAGTAATACATGTATGTACTAACTAGTTCAAATAAAATTGGTCAGCAATCTTTGACTAAGTGTAAGTGGTAGAAAATTATTGTATTTTTCCATATGGAGAATTCATATTTTATGTAATGTGTGGTGCATTAGCATCATGATATGACTATGTGCTTGTTAATATTATATGTAACAATTAAAGATAGTTAGATGGTTGGAATTCCATGAAGAAGGTTATTGTTGAGCTTCCCCTAATGTCTAATTAACTGATGTAGATAGCATACATGTGACTTAATGGACCTACAAATCCCAAATTATGCAGTTCATTATTCAAAAGGGGACTTCATTAAATTGTCAAGTAGGGAATTGTAAACTTGAGATTATGTTGGCACTATACATGCAGTTAAGGATCCTAAACTTTCTTAATCAATTGAGTACAATAAATTGAACAAAATTAGATTCATCTAAAAGGCTTCCTAACTTGAATTAACTCCTATTTAGAGAACAAGGTAAGCAAATACTAGTTATTGTCAGTGACCTTAACAACTACTACAGACACTTATCTTTTCACAGACTATAACTAGTGACTCTCTATGCTACAACCTGGCCTTATTCAACTTAATCACTCATGATAGCATTGAACAAAATGTAAATTAGGAACTTCAATTCAGAAATTATAATATAGCATTCAACATAATATAAACTAGAAACTATAATTCAGAAATTACAATCCACAATCTAACTAATCATCTAAGCTAACGTGGATTTCACAGTACTTAAAGTGGCCCTTTCTTGATCTAATGCAATCTATAATTTATCCTTTCATATACTAACTCAAAAAATCATGCAATTGAAGTATCCTTCTTTATTGTAATTTGAACATACACTAAGCTTCATAATAGAGTATAACAAATCTGATATTTAATCTAATTTCATGTAAAAATAGCTAGATGATCTCTCATAAGAGTATCCCTATTTATAGGTTCTATGAGAGTCTTGTTATTCAAAAAATATAACCAAATTATGAGTAGTTGTTGACTCTTCCAAAAATGTAGGAAGAGGACCAAGTCTTGATTTAACAAAAAAATAAGTGGACGCAAGAGTCTAAAAGTCTGATAAGGACTGTACTAATTAAGAGGACCGTTATAACTGGAGAACATGCCTAATAGGGTATTCTTTATTATAAACTATTATCCCTTATTGGAACATGTCTCTTCTTCCTCCATGATTTATTGAAGGGATGGAATGACACATGTATATTCATGTTCACATCCTCAGACCATCTCTTGCATCATCTTCGAGAAATACACGTGTTGAAGTTGGTCACCTCCTCTAACTATGTTGAACTAGCATCCTTCTACTATGGGTTAAGAATCCTTTTATTGTGTGTTGACATGTTCTTGACTATAGGAGTTAGTCTTATTTTGAAGGCATTTTCATTATTAACAACTTTAATTAATCATAAGATTATTTTCAATCCCATAGAAATTCAAATATTACACATCCATTCATTAATATAACATATCATCTTCAATGCTTTTTAAATACTTATAATATATAGAAATGTTTTAGAAATGATTTCAAAACTTAGCAAAAATGAGATAAAAAGAATGAAACTAAAGCAAGGAATTGGACATTTTTAGGGCTCGTCAATTATATTTATCTACTCATACATATTGAATGAGATTAAATGATTATATTGATAGCCTGAACCTATAGAAACTTGTTGTGAGACCATATATTGTAATCTACATATTGATTCTTTCCAAGAGAGACTTATTGTATTTGACGTAACTTTTCTTGTGAATATAATCATTACTATCATTTTTCTAGAGGGTTTTTCCATAAGGGTTTGTCATGTAACTTTATGTCTTATGTGTATCTATGACTTGTGTATTATGTCATGTGCTTCCTTTAACATTATTTAATTGAATTATATAACAAACATAATTGTATTTGATCGCATAATATTCAAGTGTTCTAGTATCCAACTCTATCATTTATTTGTATCAAGGATTAGAAGTTCCCAATAGTCTCTACACTTATTAGCATCTAATCCTTCCATCCTTGATGCTCTCATATCTTTTCATCCTATAAATGGAATAAATTTTCTATGGAACTTTTTTTCTATCTAAAATGTGATCTATTTACACATTCATAGATTGGTTAGTAATTTTCATTTCTTATTTCATGTGTACTTTCTTTACTTATCCATGAGCCTCATGTTGCTTTTGCTTTTCCTATTGCTAGTAATATTGGCATGTATATAAGAAGATAAATGTTTGAACTTTGCACATATTTCCTTCCCATTCTATGGCTGATTTTGATGATACTTAAGTAATAACCTCTCATGATAGCTCTTGTCCATATTTTTCTCTTGATCCATCCTTCCTTGAGGAACCTAGTTTGTGAGCTTGATAGATACACATGCTTCACCTTCACTTACATGTGTGATGATGTGCCTTCTACCATGCCTAGGGATACACTTATTGTTTTGAGATTACCTATCTATGATGATCATCCTAGTGATGATAATTATAATAACTGAAATTCTTCCATCACTAGTGGTGTTCCCATAGATGATGCAAATTATTTGTATTCACCTTCACATGAGTTATTTTACCCATGTAGCTCATGGTAATCATTCTTCCTTATCTTATGACTTTTGTTCAATTAATGATATGTTTAAATATGTACATAATGATAGTTTTTAAAATCTTCTCATGATGTGGTTGATGTCTCTCTTTATTATGAGTATTTTCTTAATACACTAGTGGTATTGAAGATGAAAATTTTGTGTTCACTCATTTTTATATTCATATTATGCTTACATACATAATGTGATACTTTGCTGCATGCAATCAATAGTACTATGGTTGATAGAGAAAAATAAAGGTTTGATTCATTTCATACATCCTTGCATGATTTTTTATATTATTTAGTAGATTTCTTTATTATTATCCATAGAAAATGCTTTATGAATGGTTATCACTTTTCCCCTTCTAGTGACCCTTAGTGGATCTCATGGATTTTATTATGCATCATAATGTTATACCACTTTTTATGGTATACCATGTGTTGTGAAACACAACGCTTGGGTTCGTGACATGTCTTAACGACCTCCCATGGATTCATTAACTCTGGCGGTTGTATCAAGCATTAACAGGTCAATATTTTGGTTCAACGACAATAGTTTGTGCAACAATTGGTATCAGAGCCTATTCATGGGTTTGAATCCCTTGCTTGCACTAGGGGGATTGTTTCAAGGTGTAAACCCTTGGTCTCTTTGTGTTGTGTAGCATAACACTTGGGTTCATGACATGGCTTAACCACCTCTCATGGATTCATTAACTCTGGCGATTGTATCAGGCATTAATAGGTCGACCATTTGGTGCAACAAAAATCATCTGTGCAACAATGATATCATGCTAATGTCATCCCATGCTAACATCATTTATGGAACTTTTCATGTGAGTTGTATTTTGGTTCACTTGGAGTTTCCCACGTGGTTCACTTGGGGATATTTTTCCCATATATTAGATTGGTGACCTTTTTTCTCACATGTGGATTTTTCAATGGTATCTAGATGTTGCAAATGTTTTGAGGGTATCATGACAAGTCTTGATGTTGATGGTTTTTTTGCAGGTCTTGTTGGGGCTTGGATGTTCGTTATTGGTGAACTAAAAATGAAAAAGGTTGTGTGACTCAATTTCTAACTCCTCACCTACCATTATTCATGGCACCATGTATATCATCTACTAGAAGTTACTTTTGAGAATATCTTTCAATCTACAACATCTATTTTGGGCATGATTTATCCTTTTCCATTCATTTTGAATTAATATAGTGTATAATAAGGTTGGGTGCTTGGGTGTATATGTTGGAGATTTTGGTCATTTTCAAAGGGGGTTGGCTCAATGTGTGTTCTTCAAACTCAAGAAATTTGCAGCACGTCCACTAATGTTGTAGTCCAATTTATTGAGATTGCATACCTAAAATAGAGGAAGATTAGTATTGTAATAATATTTTGATGTAGAATGTCTCTATGGCACTTTGTATGTATTTAGGAGAGTTTCATAGTTGCAACTAGATATTGTTTGCTTGCCACATTTTCTAGTATGAATGTAACATTGAGTTAGATGAATGTGATAGCATTATGAAGATATTGCAAGGCTTGTAATGATCTTTCTCAATTTTATGTATGAATACATGTAGTTGTGTTTGGATTGCTCAATATGTTTTGTTGCAAGGTTTCATGTTCATTGATATATGTTAATACATAGTTGTATGCTCTTCATTTATTTTTTGTTCTCAATTTTGTGACCTTATTTCTCAATAGATAGGCACTAGTTTGGAACCATACACCAATCTCAACTCCATAAAATTAAACATAATACAATATTATAGGAGTGGGAGTAGTTTTTATGTATTCATGACCTTGTATTATAACCCAAGATTTATCTTCAAGAGAATTATTCAAGTGAAACTATCTCATGTGGGTCATGATTACATATGATTATCAACTATAGAGGGTTTATAAGTAGCTAGTTATTCTTAGTCTAGTGAAAGTCTTTGGGGCTAAGAAATCAAGTTAGGTTTGGCTATCCTTGTCTCATTTTTAATCATTTTATGTGATTTTAATACCTATTAAGGTATACCTCTAGGAATACTCTCTTAAATGTAAGTTGAGCTCAAAGCATAGGAGATATAACCCACTCTTTTAGAGTTGGTCATCATCCCTCCATATTTTATTGATGAGCTAAAATTTCACTTGCACAATGAAAAACTTGGCCTTGTGAGTGAGATTTTTTCTAGGAAGTGGACCAATGGTTTTGAAACCCAACAAACTCATCCTCCACCATTGGTTTTGGTCAAACCAATCCTAACTTTTAATCTCTTGACAATCATCCCCTCTCTCATGTGCATTATTATAATGATGGCATGTGGCATCCTCCCATCCACTCTAATATCTCATGAATCCTCCACCATTGATCTTGAAAGAAAGATGGACAATACATCCTCTATCCTCAACATCCATAAATCAAACCCTCTCCAAGCCATTTTCATCAAGTGTCTTCATACTAATGTTACATTGATGTTTTTGAGAGGTAACTATATTTATTCTATCCAATCCAATCCATCTTTGAGATCGAATCAAGGAGATATTTGAGTACAACACTTCTTCATCTAACTCAATCCAGGTGTTGAAGAGAATAAGGTATAAGGAGATAGCTTTTTGTGTTTTTTTATTTGTGTTTATGCTTTAGTTTTCCATCATTCACACATGGTAATTCTGTGTAGTGTATAAAATTGTATACCTTAACAATTTCACGCTATGTTTTGTCCCGCTAAATTTTTGGACTGAATTAAGCTTCTAATTTTCCAAATTATTCATTCTAAAGCCTAATTTTTATTGTTTTCCAAAGAAGGGAAAGCATTGAATAAATGCATCCAATCTTTAATCTACCCCTGACTTTGAGTACCCTGTAAATTTGGGCCAGGACCCATTTTCCATCCCCCTTCTTAACCAAGACCTATTTCAAATATGTTGTTTGTGGCATTTTAACATCCAAAATTCAAATATGAAGTGTCAACTTTTGGAATCTAATTTTTGGGAAATTGGATAAACACCTATAAATACTTAGTTATTTTATTATTTGAAATCATCTAGAACACTATTGGAAAACTTATGATCAAGAGAACTATTGAGCAAGTCAAGAGTAGAATTTCAGAGCATTATTACTGTCATTCAAGATCCAACATCATGTCAAATTCTATGTGATTTTTTGTTTGTGTTCATGTTCATGTTTTGTGAAGGCTAAGTTGTAGGTCTCCAAAGCATTCAAGCAAAGAAAGATCCAAGATACTTGAGGTGAGGTGTGTGACTTCAGTCCTTCAAGGAAGCCATTGAAAAGTGGTGAGTTGTAGTGTTTTTTTCATTCACCATTCCTTCCTTTCAATTATCCATTTATCATTGACATTGCCATTGTGGAAATGGAAACACTTACATGCAATTCGACTAAGGAAAGCCCCTATATGGTGCAACTTTTTCTCCCTCTTTAAATGTGTAGGTTACAAGTTTGAAGAGAATTGAAGAGAGTTTGAAGATCCATTTTTCATTGTTGCATTTGTTATTAAAGTTGTCAATCAACGAAAACTTAATTAAAAAATTTATTGACGAAATTTCAACAAGTTTACAATAAAAAATCAAGAGCTCAAATCCAACACTAAAGAACTATAAAATAGTTTCAGGACCCCCTATCAAAGACCCATTCGCAACAATTGAGTCCATCTTGGCATGTCAAATCCAAATTTTGGTGATAGGTACACACCAGTCTACACTTTCCAAATCCAATTGCAAATCACTATTTCCATCTGTCTACCTTCAGGATTTGGCATTTATCATATTAGGTCATATAGCCTGATTAGGGAAATCACTCCAAATCATTTCTAATTCATTCCTAAGACTCAAAAGGATCATATCCAAGTTTGGTCGACTCACCTTGGAGGTTGAAATTCAATCTATATACCTTGTTTATTTGCATCCTAATGAAATCCTAGAAATGATGGAACATTTACCCTAGGTTTTGGGAATTAAACTTAGGGCAATCATATTTTTATATTTCATTTGGATATTATAGGTATTGCATACTTTTCAATCAAGATTTGTGGTTTTTCTAATATATTATATTTTATTGTTCAAGTTAACAATTTTAGTAGTTTTTTTACTTAGGGGTCTTCCAAATAAAAAATAATCAAATTTGAATGGATGGATTTACAAGTTTTACATGTTAACCAAAATATGGTTTTGTATATTTTCAAAGAAATCATTTTTTAGATTGTTATTCCCATGAGGTTCTTCTAGATGTTACATAATTACATAATTTTATATATGGTTCAACGAGGTTGATTTCAACTTTCTCAATATGCAAGTTTTGGTACATCATTAATCACTCAACATTTTTGCAATGGTTCTTGTTGAGTTCCTAAACTACAATTGTCTTCAATTATGGTTTCTTGACATTTTAAATATAAGTTTTGGATCTACTATAAGTATCATGAATAATCTACATTTTATATCTTCTCTATTATTTATTTATTATTAATGCAAAGTTGATTTTGCTTGCTTTTGGATCTATATTGCTTGGTGGATTGACACAATGTGCATTATTTCAAGCTTTGTGAGTTTTGTGGTTTCCCTAATTTCAATATAATCATCGGTCATGCTTTATGTCATCCTTGAATGTCATTTCTATGCTATTTTTTTTGGTTTTCTCCCCCCATATTTCATTATAGAAGACTCAAATGTGTGTTGATTATAGACACAAATAATCAATGTGCTATATGGTGTCTTGTTGCAATGAGGTTTTTGTTGTAAATTGTTCAAGTATCATGTGAAGTCATAAATTTTTTTGGTGTTGATCATTCAGCCATCGTGGTTCATTATTATGCTATGTAACAGTGAGACTATGAGATGGATGGATGTAATTCTTGTTATTCATGTTGCAATGCTTTGGGATGCTCATGAAATTCCTATAAGAGTCCTTTTGGGTCACTTGCTAACCTATATCTTCTTATAGCCTCTAACTATATTCAATGGAGATCATGTTTCTACTTTGACCTTTGGGAGATCCTAAATGTTGCAATTGAGTCCTTTGTTTGTGTGAGGACCACAAGTGATCTTCACTTAGAATTTGTTCATCACAATGCCATAGGTAGCTATAGATCACTTGAAGTAGAAGATTGGGTAGTGATGAGATATTTTTCCACGGAGGACTCTAGATCTTTTCTTTTTATAGTCTTGGCATGATATGGATGTTGTTGGGATAAAATATTTCTATTAGAGGAAAATGATATTTTATAGGGGAGATGAAAATCATGATGTAATGGAGAGTTTGTAGATTTTTTATTGATCATATGCAAAGGAAGCTTTAGCTATTATTTGTGGTAATCTGATTATTTTGTGTCATGGTCATTTTTATTGAGTAATTCAAGAGCTTATAATTTTGCATCTATAAATTAGCATGAGAAAATTGGTTGTGCATAATTTTCTACTAGTCAAATTTAGGTGAGGCTAGAGATCTCTAGTTTTGGGAGCATCATGTGTTGTAATAGTGACTCTTTGATGAGGTTTCAATAAAAAGACCAAGGAGTCTTTAGTGTATACCTAATGAGGATATTATTCATGGAGAGAGTCAATGTTATTCAATACATCTTAGGAGGAATAATCTCATAGCCCACTTTCAATCCACTCAACAAAGAATTATCTAGTATTTTTTCCCACCTAGTTTCTCATATGTATTTTATTTATATTATGTATTTCATGGGACTAAGTCTTGAGCTATAAATATTAGTTCAAGATGTCTTATTTAAGGAGTACATGGCATGGTGTATTTTTCTTGTCTTATCACATGCATGAGTTTGTTCAAGGAGCAATATTTTGAGGAATGCAAGAGATGGTTTTTGACACATGTCTTGGTGATAGGAATGGTTATTAGTTTGATATTCTTTTAGTTGAGAATCTTAAATCCTTGTTGGTTTATTGATTTATTGTTATTATATTTTTCCTTGGAGTTGAATAATTAGATGTTAAGACATTTTTGTTTTGGATTTTGGAGCTAAAGATCTTACTTGTCACAACTTCAACACTCAATGGTGTTGGTGGAAGTGTTGGAAATTTGTCATTGATGTCAAGGAGAGTAATGAGATCAATATAACTTAAGTATATTGCATGTGCAAAGTAGTTAAAATCATGACACCCTTGAAAGAGATCGATTTAATCTAAAAGGTAAATCATTGCTAAAACAAAAAACAAAAATTTGATGCTCCAATCAAAGACAACAAACTATTGTTAACATCTGAAAAAGCATGATTTGAATATTGAAGTGATGCAATTCAAAAGAGAGAGGAGATGTGTTTGTTTATTGAGAAAGAATGATCTATTCTTAAATGATTTTAAGACATTAATAGATGGTCATCATTAAATGGTGATTTATGTTAATACATCAGATTTATCAATAACAAAAGGTGATATATGTGAAGAAACGAGATCAGATATAAAGAGCTTCAACAAATGAAATAATACGATCAATAAAAAGGAAAATTTAGATTTGAAGAGAAACAATTATTGGTAAAGCAATCATCACACTAAAAAGATTAGAAATCAAAAGTCACATTTTTAATACACTAAAAGGTGTGATTCTGAATAAGACAAGGCTGGAAAAAATACAAAATTAGAATAAGACAACAATGAAAAAGACAGGTAAAAAGCTACGATTCAAAAGTTTTATAAGGGTAGCGATCAAAAAAAAAAAATTGTGCAGTAGATGGGACAAAAGCACATGAGACAAAACTGTGAATAAAACACAAATGAATAAAGACAAAAAATAGACAACGATTTATTCTTGAAGAGAAACGCTTTCTTGTTGAAGTGATGTGATTTGTTTCTTGAAAGAATACGATTTATTTCATGCAACTTCAGAATTATGAAAACAAAAATTAATTACTATATGGAGGGGTGTGATCTATTTTTGCAACTCTATATTTATAAAGACAAAGTCAATTAAACATAGAAGAGATACAATTTTCCCTAGATGCAACTTCATTAATATGAAAGGGTATGATTAAGCAAACAAACATATTTTAAGTGATGTTTTCTTTCATAGAAGGGTGCAACTCTTAGAAACATACATAGTAGATATCCAATTCAAGGTTGCATGTTGTGGTTGTGAAGTTCAAGAAGTCTACATCAGAAACCCATCTTCTTGTGTACGCTGAGTGAGAGATTGTCATCACTAATGCAGATTGAAGGTGTGGGAGATTGTAGATCTGATTAAAGATAATTGCTTCATCCATCAAGTCAAGGTTTGGTGCCTTGCATTAGGTATCAAGTCTCCTTGTAGGTTGGTTCCTACTAAAATTGTAGAGGTTTGGGTGTCCCTTGTAGATTGCAGCCTACTAAATCATCTCTTTTGTAAGTCAAGTAGGTTGGTGCCTACTTCATTTAAAATATATATCTATATATATATTTTTCAGTAAAGTTGTATCAACTTGTGTAAATTGGTTCATATCATTAAGTTGATGTTGATGAAAATTTAAGTTTGTGTAAAAAGTTAAAAAGGTGAAAATTTTGTATTGATTTACTAATTCACCCCCCCCTCTTAATAAATATTTTCTGCTCTTCAATTGGTATCAGAGCAGGTTCTTCTTGAAATCCTAACCACTTGAAGGAGATCCTTAAGAGTACATATGGCAGATCATAACAATACAGTGAAAGCACCCATCTTTGATGGGACTAATTATGCATTTTGGAGTATTAAGATGGAAGCATATTTGAATGCTCTTGGATTTGATGTGTGGCAATCTATTGTTGATGGGTATACACCTCCAACAACCCCTCCAATGGATCAAGATGGAAAGAAGAGAAGTGAGAACACTTCCAAATCCAAGCATGCTCTTCTTTGTAGCCTAACGGATTTTGAATTCACAAACGTCATGTGTTGCAAATCAGCAAAAGAGATATGGGTCAAGCTTCAAAACATATATGAGGGAGATGCAAAAGTAAAGAAGGAAAAATTTCAAACTCATAGAAGGAAGTTAGAAACTCTCAAGATGGAGGATGATGAGGATATTGCTTCATATTTTCTTCGTGTTGATAAAATAGTGAATATCATGAGAGGACTTGGTGAAGAGATTGGTCATGCCTTTATTGTTGACAAGATTCTAAGATCTCTTTCTACAAAATTTGAGGCCAAGGTTGCAGCATTGGAAGAATTAACAAACTTGGATCAGCTATCAAAAGATGAGTTACATGGAATTCTTGTTGCCTATGAGATGAGGATTGAAGGAAGATCACCACAAAAGGAAGTCTCATTCAAAGCATCCAAAAAGGAAAAAAACAAGCATGAAGAAAAAGATGAAAAATCAAGCAATAAAGCTAAAGCTTACTTCATGGGAAAACTTAAGAAAGGAAAAGGAAAATATAAAGAAAATTTTCCCTTTAAGTGCTTCAATTGTGGAAAATTCGAACATTATGCCTCAAAGTGTCTTCAAGATGACAACAACTCTAGTGAAGAAGAAAAAGAAACCAACAATAAAAAAAGGGAAAGAAGAATTTCAAAAACAACTCAAAGAAGAAGTTTCAAAAACATAAGAAGAGTTTCTATTCAAAGAAAGATAGCAGCACCTCTGAAGAACAATGTGGATATTTCTCAAGCAATGGTGAAGAGGAAATATAGTTTATGGCTGAATGTGAAGAAAAAAATGTTGATCAAGAATGTGATGAAGAAGAGGAGATTAATCAAGATTGCAATGAAGAAGAGGAAGTGGATCTTGAAGAAGAATTGCACTATGCATACAAGAAAAATGAAGATTTGAAGAAAAAGGCTGCCAAGTACAAAATGAAGATCAAAGAAATGACAAAACTTGGATAATTCAAGCAAAACTATTGAAGATTTGAGAGCTCTAATCATGGAAGCTAAAAGAAATGAAGGGGAAATAAAGATTAAACTCAACACCAAGGAGATAGAGTGTGACAAGCTGGAGAAATAAATAGCAATGCTAAAGATAGAATTGGAGAAGACAAAGGAACAACACACAAAGGTTGATGAAGACTCTAGTAAATTGATTGAGCTTATGAAGGCTCAAAGTTTCTTTCATAATAAAACAGGGGGCGGTTTTGAAGGACAATCCAAGAAGGTTGCTAACTCCAAAGAAGAATCTAAGACTTTCTCAAAGAAAGGTGAAGAAGAATGGATAAGTGTTGATCCTAAAAGAAGACTGAATACTAGGCACTTCTATGCATTTAATGGTTATTGCTTTCTATGTAACAAATTTGGCCACAAGGCCTTAAATTGTAAAAATAAAGCAAAGAATATTCCTAGCTACATTAGGAGAGATTATAATCCTTTCACACCCTTAATGGAATTTAATAGCTTATGCTACAATTGTAATAATTTTGGGCACAAAGCTCAAGCTTGTAGGAAATTTTTTAATGATTCTCCAAAGCAAAACAAGAAAGAAGATAAGTCCATTAAAAGGAAAGAAATGCCTATCAAAGTGTGGAGGAAGAAGGAGAAATCCATGTTCATTCAAACATCCTTACATGCTGAAAGTAAGAAGGATAGATGGTACATTGATAGTGGGTGCTCAAAGCACATGACAGGTGACAAGAGAAAATTAATCTCTCTTGAACCAACTGATGAAGGAACAATAAGATTTGGTGATAATACAAGAAAAGAGATAAAAGGAAAAGGAATACTTAGTCTAGATAATGGGAAAACCAAAACAGAAAATGTTTTGTATGTTAAGGGCCTAAAAGAAAATCTACTAAGTGTTAGCCAACTTTGTGATCAAGGGCATAGTATCACATTCTATTCTAAAACATGTGAAATCAAGAAAAATGGAAAACTAATTGCTCAAGCTGAAAGAAAACACAATTTGTATGTTTTAAAGGAGATAAGTTGTGAAAGTTGCAACTGAGTACAATTGGATGAAAGTTGGTAGTGGAAAAAAAGGCTAGGCCACCTCAACTTTGATAATATTGTCAAAGTTAGTAAATCAAATGTTGTGAGAGATATGCCAAGGATAACAAAACCTTCTAATTTCATTTGTAGAGAGTGTCAAATTGGAAAGCAAATAAGGTCAAGTTTCAAGCCTAAGGAGCACTCTTCATCAAAGCCATTGGAAATCATGCATACTGATCTTTGTGGGCCAACCAAATCCAAAAGCATGAATGGAGAAAGATATTTTATGTTGCTGATTGATGACTTCTCAAGAATGACTTGGGTTGCATTTTTGAAAGAAAAATCTGAAGCCTTTGAAAAATTCAAAGCTTTCAAAGAGCTGGCTGAAAATGAAGCAAACACCAAGATAAAATGCCTTAGATCAGATCGAGGAGGAGAGTTCACATCAAATGAATTTGAAAATTTCTGCATAGAGCATGGAATTAAAAGGCAATTTTCTACAGCAAGAACCCCTTAAAAAAATGGGGTTGTGGAAAGAAAAAATAGAATGGTCCAAGAAATGGAAAGAGAAATGTTAAATGAGTCAAAGATAGAAGATTCCTTTTGGAAGGAAGCAATTCATACAACAGTATACATCTTGAATCGTGCACAAATAAGAGTGAACAATGATAATACATCCTATGAACTTTGGAAAGGTAGACCAGCAACTGTCAAATATTTCAAGATTTTTGGAAGCACTTGCTATATTAGAAGGG
This sequence comes from Sequoia sempervirens, assembly GCA_007258455.2. Classification (NCBI taxonomy): domain Eukaryota; kingdom Viridiplantae; phylum Streptophyta; class Pinopsida; order Cupressales; family Cupressaceae; genus Sequoia; species Sequoia sempervirens. Next base: position 211,682,015 of record VDFB02353493.1, read on the forward strand.
ATGAAGAATATTTGAGAAAATTTGACACAAGAGAAAATGAGGGAATCTTTCTTGGCTACTCATCAAAGAGTAAGGCATACAAATGCTATAACAAAAGAACCCACAAAATTGTTGAAAGTGCTAACGTAAGAGTTGATGAAGGAAAGCAATTCAAAGTTGGACAAAGCTATCATTATGTCCAAACCATGAGTGATGAAGACAAAGAAGATGAGAACTCCAAAGAGGAAGAAAAGGAGGAAGAAACAAGAGAAGAAGAATCTCCACAAAAGACTTCCATGAAGACACCAAAGACATCTTCTAAGTTTGTGCAAAAGAACCATCCTGAGGAGTTGATTCTTCAAGATAGATGTAGATCTACAAGAAAAATGGTGAATTATAATGAAGATAGTCATATAGCATTTCTATCTCAAGTTGAATCCAAAACTTTTGAAGAAGCAAGCAAAGACAAATGTTGGATTGGAGCAATGAATGAAGAATTGGATCAAATAGAGAAAAATGAAACTTGGGAACTCGTCCCAAGACCAAAAGATAAAAATGTAATTGGCACAAAATGGGTTTTTAGGAACAAGCTGAATGAAGATGGTCAAGTCACAAAGAACAAGGCAAGATTAGTGTGCAAAGGCTATGCACAAGTTGGAGGAGTGGACTTTGAAGAAACATTTGCACTGGTTGCAAGGATTGAAGCAATTAGGATGTTTCTAGCCTATTCGAGTCACAAGAAATTTAAGGTATATCAAATGGATGTCAAATCTTCTTTTCTCAATGGAGATATGGAAGAGGAAGTTTATATTGAACAACCTGAAGGTTTCCTACTATCAGAAGACAAGGATTATGTGTGCAAACTGAAGAAAGCTCTCTATGGCTCAAACAAGCCCCAAGAGCTTGGTATTCTAGACTTGACAAGTATCTCAAAGAGAAAGGTTTCAAAAGAGGAGATGTAGACAACAAGCTATACATCAAAGAAGAGGATGGACACCTATTGATTGTGGTGGTGTATGTAGATGACATCATTTTTGGTGGAGATAAGGACAAAATGTGCAAAGAATTTTCATCAAGTATGCAAAAAGAGTTTGAGATGTCAATGTTGGGAGAATTATCTTTCTTCCTTGGGCTACCAATTTCACAATCAAGCAAAGGAATTTTCATCTCCCAAGCTAAATATGTGAAGTAAATATTAAAGAAGTTTAGGATGAAGGATTGCAATCCTGTGAGCACCCCCATGGTTACAGGATGCAATTTAAGCAATGATGATTAATCCCAAGATGTGAATCAAACACTTTATAGATCAATGATTGGGAGTTTGTTGTACCTAACTGCTACAAGACCATACATAATGCAAGTTGTTGGAGTTGTGGCAAGATTTCAAACAACACCAAAAGAAACACATGTTCATGTAGTAAAACATATATTCAAGTATTTGAAAGGCACTATGGAGTATGGTCTATGGTACCCTAGTAGTAATTATTTCACTCTTGAAGCATTCACAAATGCTGATTGGGCTAGCAATGTGGATGATAGAAAAAGCACACGTGGAGGAGCTTTTTTTCTTGGAGGGAACTTAGTATCTTGGATGTGCAAAAAGCAAGAATCAGTTTATTTATCTACAACAAAGGCTAAATATATAGTAGCAACAACATGTTGTACTCAACTTTTGTGGATGAGGAAAACTTTAAAAAACATTAAGGTGGAGTGTAATCATCCTTGTACTATCTATTGTGACAACACTAGTGCAATCAACATCTCCAAGAATCCAGTGATGCACTCAAGAACCAAGCATATCCCTATTAAGTATCACTTTTTGAGAGAGCAAGTAGCAAAAGGGAAAGTGTGTTTGGAATACATAACTACAAAAGAGAAAATTGCTAATATATTCACCAAACCTTTACCAAGGGATGCATTTGAATATCTAAGGGACAAATTGGGAGTTGTCCCATATCCATCAAATTGATTGATGGAAGCTTTCATTTAGGGGGAGCTACACACAATATCTTGTAGCTTCATAAAGGTGAAATTTTGTTAGAAGACCCCTTGCCATTGATGTTAAAGGGGGGAGAAATTGGAGTCAAGGAGAGCAATAAGAAGAAGAACAAAAATTACCTTTGAAGAGGTTGCCATCAATGACAAAGGGGGAGATTGTTGGAAATTTGTCATTGATGTCAAAGAGAGTAATGAGATCAATATAACTGAAGTATATTGCATGTGCAAAGCAGTTAAAATCATGACACCCTTGAAAGAGATCAATTTAATCTGAAAGGTAAATCATTGCTAAAACAACAAACAAAACTTTGATACTCCAATCAAAGACAACAAACTATTGTTAACATCTGAAAAAGCATGATTTGAATATTGAAGTGATGAGATTCAAAGGAGAGAGGAGATGTGTTTGTTTATTGAGAAAGAATGATCTATTCTTAAATGATTTTAAGACATTAACAAACGATCATCATTAAATGGTGATTTATGTTAATACACCAGAATTATCAATAACAAAAGGTGATTTATGTGAAGAAACGGGATCAGATATAAAGTGCTTCATCAAATGAAATAATACAATCAATAAAAAGGAAAATTCATATTTGAAGAGAAATAATTATTGGTAGAGCAGCCATCGCACTAAAAAGATTAGAAATTAAAAGTCACATTTTTGATGCACTAATGATTCTGAATAAGACAAGGCTGGAAAAAAGACAAAATTAGAATAAGACAAAAATGAAAAAGACAGGTAAAAAGCTATGATTCAAAAGTTTTATAAGGGCAACAATCAAAAAGTTTTTTTCTGTGCAACAGATGGGACAAAAGCACATGAGATAAAACTATGAATAAAACACAAATGAATAAAGACAAAAAATAGACAATGATTTATTCTTGAAGAGAAACGCTTTCTTGCTGAAGTGATGTGATTTGTTTCTTGAAAGAATACAATTTATTTTATGCAACTTCAGAATTATGAAAAAATAAATTAATTACTATATGGAGGGGTGCAATCTATTTTTGCAACTCCAGATTTATAAAGACAAAGTCAATTAAACATAGAAGAGATACAATTTTCCCTAGATGCAACTTCATTAATATGAAGGGGTATGATTAAGAAAACAAATAGATTTTAAGTGATGTGTTCTTTCATAGAAGGGTGCAACTCTTAGAAACATACATAGTAGATATCTAATTCAAGGTTGCATGTTGTGGTTGTGAAGTTCAAGAAGTATACATCAGAAACCCATCTTCTTGTGTAGGTTGAATGAGAGATTTTCATCACTAAGGCAGATTGAAGGTGTGGGAGATTGCAGATTTGATTAAAGATAATTGCTTCATCCATCAAGTCAAGGTTTGGTGCCTTGAATTAGGGGTCAAGTCTCCTTGTAGGTTGGTGCCTACTAAAATTGTAGAGGTTTGGGTGTCCCGTGTAGATTGCAGCCTGCTAAATCATCTCTTTTGTAAGTCAAGTAGGTTGGTGCCTACTTCATTTAAAATATATATATATATTTCAGTAAATTTGTATCAACTTGTGTAAATTGGTTCATATCATTAAGTTGATGTTGATGAAAATTTAAGTTTGTGTAAAAAGTTAGAAAGGTGAAAATTTTGTATTGATTTACTGATTCACCCCCCCTCTCAGTAAATCTTTTGTGCTCTTTAGGAACAACATGGTATGTGGTATGGTTTGCAATTTCTCTTGCTATGGTTTGTTGTTTCTTCCTAGAGGTTTCAATTCATATGAGATTAGAGCAGAAATATATTGGTTATTCTAATCACTATGTTTGTGGTCATTTACTATTATTGCACTTAATTTTCTTCAAGTAACAATATGTTGTCTCTTTCATCTATGTCCTTTGTCATGTGGAGATTTTGAAAGAGTTGAGGAGATCAAGGATGAGAGAGTGAACAATATTATCAATCATTGTGTTTTCTTTGAATATTTGATGGATTTCATGACATGATCCACATTTTTTATCGAAGTGTTGGAATTTTTCATGCTTTTGTTGGCACCAAACCAACCATCACCCATGTAGTGGGAATCCTAGAAGGTATGTGTCTCTGGTGAACAAGTTCCAATGGATTGTAGTATCAAGGGTCTTCATGTTTTTTGCACATCTTTATGTTTATTACTAGGGAAGATGGCAACCTTGAGTAAAATAATGCATATACAAGAAATAAGTTGTAAAATGGGCTAGATAATGTTGTGAGAGAAAGGTCTATTAATAGTGGAGTTAGTTGCATGTGACCAACTTGATGTGGTCTTTGTTCCACCTAGAGTTGAGTATGTGGTGCATGCTCCTCTATTTTGGAGGAGATTGGACTTTTAGGTTTTTATTTCGATGATGAGTTAAGGCTAGATACAATGGTGTGTCTTGTGATATTTAGTGTTTCATATTTTCTTGAAGTTCTTATCCTTCATGTTGGAGAATAAGATGGTTGTGGTCAAGATGGTGGTCACTTAAACAATGTTGCAAATGCTTATGTTAACATTCTGAGCATAGAGGAGTTAGCTAGTACAACATGGTTATACCATAGGTGAATAACTCACAACTTTATTGAAGCTTATTTTTCTTGCAAGGTATATGATAAGTAGGAGAATATTAGGATTAGATGTCATCCACCTTGCAAGTCATAATGTTTTTGAAAAACTAAGCAACATTTACAGGGTGTTGTACCCTTTACACTAAAATCCCTTAGGGCCAAAAAGAAACTAGTTTAGACTAGGAATGAACTAGGAAAAGGGGACAGACCACACAAAAAAATAGTTGATAGACAGTTGTCAAATGACAGACGAGGATTAGACAACCCCAGCATATGAGGGGACTAATCTGACTCCCTTAACCCTAGGCCACTAAGTTGTGATAGATTTTGGGAGTCCCTTCTTCTTTCTCAGCACAATAGACCAGGAAGACTCAAAATTAAACTCCACTAAGCGAAGTGCGAGAAGAAAATCCACAATAGCCACCATGGGCAAAGAGCCACCATGCAGCAAGGGAGTTAGCAACGCAAAAGAGGAGATAGGAGCGATTGAAGGGCCAATAGAAGCATTTAACGAGGATCAAGCCGATTCAACCTCAATAGTGACAGTAGTTTGAGGAAACAATGGTTCCATGGAAGGGATAGCTAGAAGAGGATCCAGGCAGGACACAGACTCTCAAGAAGACTCGGCAGGGTCGTCCTCCGCGGAAGAACCTTCTGAAGTAGGAGAACCCATTGTGAGATGATCCGTGAGAGCATCCTTCCACCAGGGAGCAGCACCCTTATGACAAGCATGAGGGAAACTTGAGGCCAAATGACCCACAGAGAAACATCTCCTACACCAAAAAGGGAGGCCCTCATAGTCCAAGAGTTGCTTCCAAGGTCTTTCCTCTATAAATTCAGCCATTTTCTTCATCATTAGCATCCATCTAAGCAATCACATTTCTCGAAATCATTCAATCATACATTATGCAAATATACTCTGGCAAACTTTTAATCATTGTTCTATTAGTGTTATGCTGCAAAGATCATGCATCCACATACCCTTTAAGGCAAAGCAACATCAGTCATTTTTGAAGTTTGCAGTGAATTTCGTAGGTTAAAAGTAATTTGATTTCAGTTTGTTTGCATTCAAGTTTTTTTTAATTTCTAGCTTATGATTTTCAATGCTTACAATAAAACTAGACCAAAACATAATACAAACAATTGAACCAAAAGCAAAGCAGTCCTGTACATCAATTCGATTAGGTAAGGCAACGCAAATATCAAAGAGAACATAGACAAGTCCTCGTGAATAGGTTTAAAAACAAATCGGCCTAACTCTGTTATCAAAGGTAATCCCACCATTGTGGAGATACAATTGGAAAGAACAAAAAAATTGTAGAACAGCCTTGTGGAGCAACATGGTTGTAGAATTTTAGTGTTCTAGGAAATGCTCCTATAGAGGGTAGCTTGACGTACAACTCAGAATGGAACCAAATTCCATCAAAAAGATATGTTACCTTATATTAGCATACCTCAAAATACCTACGGCAAGACGCCAAATATGCTGTTAATGTTAGTATGAAAAAGAGAGGATATAACATATCAACCCAGGAACTTAAAAAATTACAACTCAAATCCTAGCATGCTTTCGAATGGAAAAGCTTTTAGGAGCAATGTAAAATGGTCAAATGAAACATGAATTTCTTTCCTCTGCACTGAAATTTCTCAGCATAAAACCCATAAGAGAGAATTTCTAAAAGGGTCTCTGCATATTCAGTGTTCGCTGTCACTTGGGACATTTGACAGAAAAAGAAACTCTGAACATGGGATGCAAATTTTGACGTCCTCCCACGAGCAAGGCTCAACATATTTGGAAAAAGAAACTCTTGGTTAAGTAGATGATTAAGACTCTTGAATATGATCTGCAAATTAAGAACTCCCTCCTCTAACGGGCAGATCAATGTAACTGGTAGAAAATCCTCTTAAGGTTAGATCTTTTTTATTTACCAGTTCGGACCCTTTTGTAAGACATGTTGTAGCTAGCAGAGCTTCATGCAGCCACCTCTCTTGTCAGACATGTTGTAGCCAAATAAGCTTCATTCAGCCACCTATCCAAGAAAACTAGTCAGCACTGTAAATGTTATCAAATCTTATCAGAGCAGGATCCTAAAAGACCTATGGAAATTCTAAGACTGAAATACTGTGTAAGAATTCTAAGTCAGATTTATATTTATGTATTTGAATGTGCTGACTGCAGAACATTAATCAATTTCGATGTTTGCAAATAAAGGAAAAAAGTCTCATTTATATGTGGGAGACCTCATGGGATGTGTCCCTTGAGCGCGCGGGCTCCCTTAACAACCGAAACAATTTGGTGTTACCCATAGACTAATATGAGAGTATTTAACAAACAGCAATCATATAAAATGAATTCCAATTTATTCATTTGCAAATTTCGATCATCATCAGAAATTCAAATAACTTATTTGATGGTTTTATATTTTAAGAACAGTTTGGTTAAATATAAATGATGATGATGCATGAATGTAATCATCATTTATATCTGACCGAAGCTATCTTAAATCAACACTCCCTCTTAGCTAGGGAAGATATTCCAAATCAAATAAGTGGAGATATCACCTTCACACGTGATATCGAAGATATGATATGTTTTCTCCAGACTGTCAAGTCACATGACATTCTTCATAATCACATCTTCATTATGGTATGTGCATTGACATCAAGTCACATGATGTCTACCATAATAATTCATGGCATATCCATAGATATATATAGTTATCCACCATGATTATCTCTTAAGGATCACAATGATCTTCAAATGACATCAAGTCCCATGATATCCATCAAAGTGTCCAAGAGATACTATCATGACATGTCCACAGATATCAAGTCACATGATATCTATCATGATAGTTCAACTCATCATTGTAGAGTCGTCACTTTACAATGTCACATACAAGTGTTCATTATTAGAAAGATCGTCACCTTTCAATAGTGTACACAGGGGGAGCGAGCCCATAAGGTCATGGAGTTACATACATGAAAAAAGAGTTTACACATTTAAACATCTTTAAATATATTAGTACAACTTTTAAACAGTTTGAATTTCAAACATAATATCAAATTACATTTCAACCATACCAAGTTTCTTTCTGAAGTGTTCAACCTTGACTCTGGAGAGAGGTTTGGTGAGAATGTCTACAGTTTGATCATTTGTACTAATATACTCCAATTGGATTACATTCCTTTCTACCATATCTCTTACATAATGGTAGGGGATCTCAATATGCTTAGATCTATCATGGAATACTAGATTTACAGAGAGCTTAATGCAACTCTGATTATCACAATGAATGATAGTAGGATTCAAGGGTTCACCAAAGAGTCCCACAAGCAATTTCCGGAGCCAAACTGCTTCTCTCGCCCCCATAGAGGCTTCTATCAAGCTTTGTGCTACTAAAGACTATTTTCTGCAGATCCAAGAGATCATGGCTGATCCTAAACTGAAGCAACATCCTGATGTGCTTTTCCGATCGGTTACACTTCCAGCCCAATCTGAATCAGAGTATCCATGTAGGTCTAGTTGTTCATTTTTGTAAAGGAGACCATATCTAATAGTGCCTTGAAGATATCTCAATATATGTTTCACATCCATAAGATGAATTTCCTTAGGCTCACACATGAACTGGCTTAGAGCATTCACTGCATAGCAAATATCAGGTCTAGTGTTAACCAGGTACATTAATTATCCAATCATTTGTCTATATAGGGTTGAATCTGCACACTTGGATTATGCTGCTGCTTCTTTCAGTTTGTGAAGGTTGGTTTCCATAGGTGTAGACATGGGTCTACAATCCAACATTCCAAATTCTTCAAAATATCAATAGTATACTTTCCTTGGTTTAGTATGATGCCATCTGGTTTTTGCCAGACTTCCAAACCTAGGAAGTAGTGTAAAATGCCCAAGTCGTTCATGTCAAACTCTGAAGTTAGATCCTTCTTTCCTTGAGCAATGAGGTGATCTTCTCATGTTATCAGCAGGTCATCAATATATAAAATAATTATTAACATATCAGCTTTAATTACCTTAAAGTAAAGATTTGGGTCTGCATCATTCTTGGAGAATCCTAGTCCCAAGAGGTAGCTGTCAATTCTTTCATACCAGGCCCTGGGAGCCTGTTTAAGTCCATACAATGCTTTCTTTAGTCTGCATACATGTGAGTCAGGTTTATGTATCACAAAACCTTCGGGTTGTTCTAGATAGACTTCCTCTTCAATGGTTCCATTTAGGAAGGCAATTTTTACATTCATTTGGTGGATCTTCCAGCCTTTAGCTGCTGCAATGGCTATCACTGCTCTCACAGATGTGTAACGGGCAACAGGTGCAAATGTTTCTTCATAATCAATGCCTTCCTTTTGTGAAAAACCTCTTGCCACAAAACGTGCCTTATGTTTTTCTATATTGCCATTAGCAACACGTTTGATTTTGAAGAGCCATTTAGAAGAGAACAAATTTCTCTTTTGGTCTAGGCAATATATCCCATACATCATTCTTTAGAATGGACTGATACTCTTCCGTCATTGCGTCCTTCCATACTTGATGTTTGAAGGCTTCTGAAACACTGGTGGGTTCTGAATTTATGATGTCATTCATTAGAGCAACATAGCTTGAGAACCGTTTGGGTCTTTTACTCTCCCTAAATGTTCCTTTGGGTGTTGCATGATTCTCAGCTTCTTTGATCATCTTTCTAGCCCAAAGTGGCCTCTTCTTGCCATTGTCATTTGTATTCTCATCTGAAGTAGAAGAAGTTCATTTGGTATTTCCTCAGGATACTTCCTCTGAGTCTCAGGGGTAGGATCCTCGTCTAAGACTCTAAGTGAATAAGTTTTTATCTCACTTGAACTTCTTGCCCTTTTGAATGCAATGTCTTCTTCAAAGATGATATCTCTGCTCAATTCAATTTGTTCCTGCCCGGGTATGAAAATCCTGTAAGCTTTGGAGCTTTCACTATATCCCACAAATACCCCTTTCTTTCCGGAAGGTTCTAGTTTGAATCTCTTCTCTTTGGGCACATGAATATAGACTGGGCAACCAAAGATCCTAAAGTGACTAATATCAGGTTTTATGCCAGTAAACGCTTCTTCAGGAGTTTTGTTATCTAGATGAGAATGAGGACATCTATTTTGGATGTAGATAACAGTTCTAGAGGCTTCTACCCAGAATGAGGTTTCAATGTTCTAGTCAAGCAACATTGCTTTTGCAGCTTCTACAATGGTTCTATTTTTTCTTTCAGCAACCCCATTTTGTTGAGGGTTGTAGGCTACTGTAAACTCCCTCTTAATCCCAACATTCATGCAGAATTCCTTAAAGATTTCAGAGGTATATTCTTTCCCATTGTTTGTCCTTAAGATTTTTATTTTCTTCCCAGAGAAGTTTTCAATAAGAGCTTTGAACTCCTTGAACCTTTTAAGGATTTCTATTGACTCTTTACACTTAAGAAAGTAAATCCAGGTCTTCCTAGAGAATTCATCTATAAATATGACAGTATAGGAAGCCTGCCTTGGAGGGTACAAACATGGGTCCACATAAATCAGAGTGAACCAATTCTAAAACATTTTGGGTTTTGCTCAAGCTATTGTGAAAGGATCCCTTTGTATTCTTTCCTAGGGCACAACCTTTACAAGTTCCTTCATGAGTTGGTTTTAACTTAGGTAATCCTGTTACAAGTTTTTCTACGGAAGGTAGGGCACAGAAATGAAGGTGTCCTAATCTTCTATGCCAAATTTCATTTGAATCAGAAGTATCAAGGGTAAGGGCTTGCTTGACTTCAGTGCATAGTTTATAAAGATAACCTTGTCTTACACCTATGGTTAGAGCTTTCTTTATAGTTGAGTTCTTAGGCCATGCCAGAACTTTCCCATCCATAAATGTAACCCTATATCCATTGTCTTCAAGAGCAGAGATGGATATTAGATTCCTCTTTATTCCAGGTACGAATAAAACTCCAGTGAGTTGAAGGGAGAGACCAGATTTCAATGTGATGGAGCAAGTTCCAACCCCTTTTACTTGATGTGCAGAATCATCCCCAATTGTTACTTCTTCATCATTCTCTTCAGTCATAGTGTCTAAGTGTTCTCTAAACCCTGTGATGTGCCTTGAAGAACCACTATCAATCACCCAGTTGTTGATATTGTTAGATACTTGACTTGATAAGGCTGAATAGAATACAAATTTCTCAGAGTCATGGTTTGAATTTGACTTTCCTACTTTAGCAAATGATGCTTCTTGATTTGATATGTCAGGGCACTTCATTGCATAGTGCCCATATTGATCACATCTAAAACATTGTACTTGAGAGATGTCTTTCCTCTTCTTGAATGATCCTTTTCCATGGGAATTTCTCTTTCTCTTAAATGATCCTTTCCCGTAAGAGTTTTTCTTACCCCTTTTATTAGATGATGTGTTGAGCACTTGAATGTCCTCATCTATGGGTTTTTGTTTGTTTTCTTTTGTTGAGAGTCTTGTTTCCTCTTGAAGGCAGTTTATTCTTAGCCTATCAAACTTGGGGAGTTCAAATCTCGCACTTATTCCTTGAAAAAATGGCTCCCATGAGTTTGGTAGGCCTCCTAGTGCAATTAGTGTTAACTCATTGCTATCAATTTGATATCCAATTGTAGATAATTGATCCCTTAGATCAATGATCCTCATGAAGTATGCATTAATGGTTTCTCCTTTGTTTATTTGGACATTGTTGATTTGCCTTGTTAATGCAAGAGTCTTACAGGTGTTGTTTATCCCATAGGTGCTCTCAAGGGATTTGAACATTAGATATGTGGTTTCATGTTTTGCTAGAATAGGTACAATGTGGTCCCTAACTGCATCTACTAAGATTTTCATGGCTTTTTCATTATTCGCAATCCATTGAGTTTTCTCAGGATCATCCTCTGGTTCCCCCTTGTTTTCTTTCACAAATGAGTAACTTATTTTCTTTGAGAATCATCATGATTTTGCATTTCCATGAAGTGAAGTTGTTTGCTCCCTCAAGACGATCTTCAAATCTGATCATACTTGACATTATGAAGAATGTGATGTGAATTCGATTTTTCAAAAAATACAAGTTTTTCTAAGTAATCTAATATCTAGATTTGATTTGGATTCACTCAACTTGGCTCTGATACCATGTAAATATTATCAAATCTTATCAGAGCAGGATCCTAAAAGACCTATGGAAATTCTAAGACTGAAATACTGTGTAAGAATTCTAAGTCAGATTTATATTTTTGTATTTGAATGTGTTGATTGCAGAACATTAATCAATTTCGATGTCTGCAAATAAAGGAAAGAAGTCTCATTTATATGTGGGAGACACGCCTCAAGGAGAGACGCGTCTCATGAGAGGACGTGTCCCTTGAGCACACGGGCTCCCTTAACAACCAAAACAATTTGGTGTTACCCATAGACTAATATGAGAGTATTTAACAAACAACAATCATATAAAATGAATTCTGATTTATTCATTTGCAAATTTTGATCATCATCAGAAATTCAAATAACTTATTTGATGGTTTTATATTTTAAGAATAGTTTGGTTAAATATAAATGATGATGATGCATGAATGCAATCATCATTTATATCTGACCGAAGCTATCTTAAATCAACAAGCATCATCCGAAGTCATATATAGAAGGTGTACGAGGCCCAAAAGCTTGTGAGTGCAGTAGCCAACACCATCCGAAGTCATATATAGGTGTATGAGACCCAAAAGCTTGTGGGTGCAATTCCCACGTCTAACAAAATCAATAATCTTAAGCTTCTTTCACTGGCATTTAGAACTTCCTCTTTCATATCTTTTTTAGAAAAAGGACCCCCTTAAATTTGAATAAATGACGTTCCTAATTTAGGATTTGTTCCCTATTTTAGAGTACAAATTGAACTTTTTTAAGAGCTGAGATCAATTTCTTTTCCTTAAATAAATAATTAATGGAATATCACTTTTCTGCAGAGATTAAAATAAAATTAAGATACTGATTTTTTCTTGTAATTTCTGAAGGATATGAACAATTAGTTGTTTTGTACTTTTTTTATAAATTTTTTAACAAACTCAGTGAAATGTTTTTCATATAATAAAAAAAAACTTTCTATTCAAAATATTGCAGATAGTCTCTGATCATGACAATCCTTTAGCAGACTACTGATTCAAAATTAAAATTACAGGTTCCATATAGTTTTTGCTTTATTCAAGCTAGCCTATGCGCACAGAAGTACACATGAACAAAAAAACTGTGAGAGAAACCAAGAGATATCAATCCAAGTGCATACCAGCATGGACAAAGATAGTCATGCATGGCATTGTCCGCATCTCCAAAATTGTGTCCTTCCACGTTTCATTAACTGCTGCAGAGTCACAGTCCGAGTATGCTCTAAAGAGGCCTTTGAAGACTTATAGCATGAATGGAAATTGCATGTCGATCACATAAGCCTGTACGCCAGTAGATATCAAGAATATGTTGTAAATTGATTGATGCCTTACATATGCAGTGTCGGATGACTCGAATCAAACAGTCCGATAAATCTAATATCTTATGACCAGTTTGCATTATGCTTCTGGGATCAACTGTGTGGATTGATTAAGTCTCCAATGGTGTTCCCAGGGGGCAAGTCCCCAGAGTTTTCACCCTGTTCTGGAGAGAGGAAACATCATGCAGATAGGGGGATATGGGGACATAACATCCCCATCCCAACACCTTTTTTCCTGGATTTTTAGGGATGCCCTGTCCACACAGGGCACATCTCCTGGAACGTTCCCCACATTGGTGACCCTAGTGGGATGCCTTGACATTCCTTGGGATGTCCTGACATCCCCCATGGCAGTTGTAATCTCAGTTGTATAGCCTGCTTGCTGTGCAGCCAATCTGCAGTGCAAATAAAAATAACACAGCCATGAAAGCCGTTAGTGCCTTTGCTTCCGCCATGAATGCCGTCATACTAAATATTTACTAGAAGATGAAAAAGATAAAATTGGATCCCTGCTTTTTTGTCTTATGCTTGACTAAAGGCCATACAGATTATCATCTAAGCCCAATTTACTTGGGGACAAACATTATTTACCTTTACTTATCAACAAGCTTTTGGAACAATCGCCCTCAATTTACTTTTTAAGGCAACTTTAGCTTTAAATCAAACTATAGAATACTTTGACACTATATGCTGTGAATTATTGGAAACTCATGTTGTTGATGTTCTGGGGTGTGTCATTTTTGGGTTTTTCTTGTACAAGCTTGTTTTTCAGCAATGTCTATCAAGCACATTGGATGTACATTTGACCAAAATAACAAATAATTTTCATAAAATCCCAACAGTGTTTTCTGAATCTACTACGCTGGATAGACAAGGGATTGTTTTTCTATAGTTATTGTAGGCTAGACACAATTGCAAGTAGCATTTTCAATCGTAACATTCCGTAGCTCTTTAATAATATAATCTAAAGTCACATCCAAGATAATTTGGCAACAAACATCAAATTTTTAACAGTAGGAATTATTTGTCCCAGCTGAGATTATATTAAGGTATATATGACTTTAGAAAGTAACAAAATGATATATGGGATCATGATATGTAAAGATTATATTAATTTTGTACATTTTGTGTAAGTACTATATATTTATATAGCTGTCAGCCTGTCAGGACCCCTGCTGTCTCCAAAATTAAGGAAATATTTTATTGTTCCCCAAAGCCCTACCCCCATCCCAGAAACTCAGAGAATCACTGGTTTCTATACAGCTGAGCCCAGAAGCACATGGCAATTTGATACACTGTGAACAAAACAGTCTTAGATATAATCTTGTGACCATGTATAAATCCTAATGAATGCGTTTCTTCATTGTATTTGTGTCACGGTCAGCCTCCTAATGGATTGCATTTACCTAAATCAGCTGTTGAAAATGATCTTGTAAGGTGAATTGCTGTGATTTTTCCCTAGAAAAGTCAAGCTCAGTGAAACTATTAAGCTGACTTTTTGGTTAAGGGGTTTTATTTTTCAAATACTGGGGTGTTTCCAGAGTGAACTCACTCTTAATCTTTGTCCTGCTGAGTCATTCTCCAGTCTGAGTCTCTCAATTCAATGATCTTTCAGTCAAAACAAAAAAATGTCCTATCTTGATGAGCACAGCACATTAATTCATAGAGCCTTACACTTTTGGCTTTAATTCTTTAGGAGAAATCAATGCTTCAGTCCTGGTATAGGCAAAGCTTACAGCACTGTCTCAAATTTATCATCAGCCTGCATACAGCATTGCCTCTGAAATTCATCATAAACATGTTCCTGTATAGATTGTGAATGCATCATATGTAATTTTTGACATTATTTTAAGCTACTAAACGATTAGCCAATCTTAATCAAATAAAAATGTCTTGAAGTTGATCTCAAATGACTTCTTCCATCAAGCTACACTTGTTGGATTGTCAATTGTGATGTGCTCTAGTTGTAAACAGGATTGACTTTCATGGAAATGGCCCCAGATCAATTATCCCCTCAGTGAACAAGGAAAATGGGTTTCATCCTACCAAAGATCAAAGGGGTGCTTTCCAAATGGGTTTTGCCCTACCAAGACCAAGTAAGCATTCCCTTAATAATGTACAAATTGTTTCAAGTGTGGTTAGTTCACTTGCACATACCTGATGGATCCAAAGGGGATTAAAGCTAGGTAATATTCAGTGTTTGTCCCTGGGGTTTTTAAGCCCATTCGAAGCAAGTTCCATTTTCCAACAACTAGTCTTGATTAACTTCTCCCCCTTCCTACAAATTGCACACTTGCTTCCTAGCTCCATCATTCTACCATTTTGCCATACTCATCCCCCACAAAATTTTGGCCCTTCCTTGCAAATGCACATTGCATGCCAAGCTCTAATCTCCACCAATTTACAAAGGAATTTCTCAGCCTAACTATAAAAGTCTACCTCAAAGTTCAGCCATTTGCATGTATTGACTACAAGCAAGCCACCCAAAGGAACCGAACGTTATTTTAAGGCATCAATTCCTGCAAGCCAGGTTTGTAAGGGGAGAGAACATTCTCTATAACTTGTGCCTAGGAGATAGTGTTGGAAACACTTGAATAAAATGCTACATGAAGACATGGTTGGAAAGGATAAACACGCACCTTGGAACTTGTGCCACTATATGTGTTTGTGAAGATACACTTGAGATGCCTTTGCTTTGAAGGAACCCATGGCTGCTACAAATATTAAATACTAGTTCTCACTCTTAGTCTTTAAATCTTTTCAATCATAACCCTTGATGTAAAGCTCAAAATTAATGTTTTTTCCCAAATTGTTGGGCTGGAAAAGACTACTTTTTGGGCTGTTCTCTTTAAATAGATAGCAAAAAAGCTTTCTAATGATAGGAAACTCTTTAATAAAATTGTGGACTTTTTGCTTGTTTTTCCTTTTATTTTCTGAGTTTTTCAAACATGGGCAATGCTGTTCTAATGAATCTCTGTGCTCAACCTGAATGTTAATGAATTACAACAGGCACTTCATGAAATATCTCAAGAATTAGAGACTGAGAGGATTTTATGCACCCAATTTGTGTATGTATATGGTAGTCATTACATCATCCTTCATTGTTGATTGTCCTCAAAATCCTGCACCTTTCTTGTCTGCATGGTCGGGCGTAAACTGACAAAATGAGGATTGGTTTTACAAGAAATTGATCTCTTAAACAAGAGCACATTTGTCATCTCCACAAGACAAGCTCGTTTTCTCTCCCCAAACCCTTATTTCTTCTGCAATTTTGTATACATTTGATTAAGATAGGATTAGTTTTAAGGTAAAACTTGCAAATTGTTGTTATAAGGTTGAATCTTATGCTTGCAAGTGGGTATTGATTGCTGATTTATAAACTTAAAAGTGATATCTGAATGCAAAGAATGTTTTGAATCAGTTTGTAGATGCATACTAGATTTGAAAACACTAATCATTTTGTGTAAATAACCACTTGTTTGCATGAACAATTTCTAAAACAGCACACACCCCTTGAAATGGAACAACATTACAACAGCCACTGAGTTACCCTACATGACCATAACCTGGTAATATAGACCATGGGGATTGTTAATTTCCTTTCAAGAGAGTCAAGGTACACTTGGTGTTTTACCTGAGTTGTTGAATGTGTCAAAATCATCCATCAACAGCTTGCAGTGCAAACAATCCATTCAAAGAAATGGTTCACAAACTCCTTGTGCATGTGTCACACTGCAAGTGGTCCATCAAGGAGGTCACAGAAGGAGCCTGGAGATATCTTCCAACACAAGGTTGGGTCTATCAAAATATTCTAAGTTATCTTCTGACATTACAATGTTGGGTCAAAGACAATAGAGGTTGTTGACAAAGCGTCAAGTGTGAGGAAGACAGCATCACTTCAATAAAATTGTCTTCCAACACCAGTAGCATTGGGTAGAAGATAATATGGTGTCAAAAATTGAAAGATTAATCGACCAGCAGAATGAGGAGATGCTTGGTTAGTTAAAGATGATGGTAGATTGGTTGAAAACAGTAAGGAGAATGGTGTTTGCAACTAGTAGAAAATCAAGCTCCTAGGAGCAATGGCAAAATGGATACTAACAAATATGTGGCGACACAACCAGCATCAATAGAAAGGAGTTACTGTTCCAAGGGACAATGGAGTTATGGTTAGATTGTTGATTCTAACTCCGTTCCAAGGGACAATGAAGTTATGGTTAGATAGTTGACTCTAACTAGCATGGAGATTAAGGTGCCCCATGAGTGGTGTATGTTTTGATAGGCAAGTGAGGCTATTGATTATGATGCTAGTATGAGAGATTTGGAATTAAATTGTGAGCAGTTCAGCAATGGTATTTGATTATGATGCTAGTATGTGAGAGTTGGAATTAAATTGTGGGCAGTTCAGTATTGCTTTTAAGGATAATAACCAAATTGGGTTTAGATTTAAAAGCTCACACATTAATGAGAAAGGAGGAGGTGAAGAAAACCAAAGGGCTTATGCATGGCCAAAAGGAGAGGCACTGGAGGATTGTGATATCCATATTGTTGCCACAGAAGAAGCAAATGAATTGAAGAGCGAGCATCCACAGACTCAAGAAGGTAGCAGTCCTAACTTCCTGATTGAAATCACATTTGCAAGAATGCAACAAGATTTGAGTGGTGCTTGCAGAATTGTTGAAATGGACAGGTTACATGAGTTGTCACAGAGTGTCATCTTGATTCTTGAGTAGTGACACTAAGTTTTGGTATATGGTTGGCACACATTAAGAAGTGAACTTGCACAAGAGAGTAGTAGCCTAGCGCTAACTAAAATTTTGAAGGTTGGATCTAGAAGAAGAAAATCGTTCCAGTTGATTGCTTGAAAAGTTGCCAAGAATGAAGATTTCAAGAGGTAGGAGTGCTAGTGTAATCTATGAAAATTGGATAGAGATACAAAATGTCAAGTACAATTTGGATACGAAGAAATATAACAAAAAGGGGACATACTCAGGAAAAGGAGTTACTCATGGCACATTTGAGAAGGAATAGATTACCTTGCAATCAAATAAGTGATGTTTAGAGCAGCCTGAGTGGGAAGGGATAAGAAGTATTATGGCTTGATTTAGGTTGCACCGAATTGCAAACAGTTGTGAATGAGTTCATTTGCAGTAGCATGAAGGGCATAGAAGAGACTACAATGAGTCCAAGGGTTATATGGTTATAGTTGTGAAGATGGAGAATTTCTTTAGCAAAGGACTAGGAAAATTTGTGGAACTATGGACAACAGCAGTTAAGAGGAAGGATTATGTGAAAGTGACTCATCTACAAAAAAATAGTACATGTTGGTTTTGAGAGAAATCTGAAGGATGCAATTCAAAGAAACCATCAATTAGGTACCTACTATGGGCATTGGAAAGAAGAAGAGTTGCTTGGGTGGAAGAGACCAAGTGTAGGAAGGAAGTAGGTTTTCACAAAGGTGGATGAAACTAAGATTCTAGATTGAAGGTGTTGACATAGTGCGTAGTAGCACCTGCAAGGATGAGAATACTCTAAAGAAGTTAGGATGAATAGCAGATTATAGAATGTATTAAGTATTAACTAACAAAGAACGGAATCCAGGAGGTTGCAGTCAATGCATGGTGCATATAAACCAAGTGGAGGATGGGATGATAATAGCGGAAAGCTAAGAGTGCTAATTGAAAACTGCCAAGAGATGAAGATGCAAGATGAAGTCCAAGAAATTAATTCTTTATGTGTGATTGCCATTGAAGAAGAGAGAGTGAACAAGGATTTCAAAAGAAGCACAAGAAGATGGAGTGAGATGTTGCAGATTAACACAAAACTAGCAAAGAAAGAAAAAAATGAAGTTGTGATATGAGAGAATAGAAGAACGTGTGGTAACTCAGGAAGTGATCAAGAGGATGTTCGGACTAGAAGAAGTGAAGGCAAAGGTGGTTGCAATAGAACAAAGTGAGAACTTGGAGTTGTGGTAAGACCTAAGGAGTCTGAAGCAACGAAGAAGATATTTTGAAGAAAAGAGTGCAAGAAGAAAAGCTATAGATGATGCAACTGGTTGCAAATGAGGAAGTGGAGAAAACCAAAGAGAAGACAGTTGCAGACAAGAGATGGAAAGATTGTGAGGAAACACCAATTAAGAGACAAGATTCCATGGAGCTGGGATGTTTGAGAAAGGATTTGGAGATTACAATAATGGAGAAAGCAAACTTTGATCTGTTGACAAAAAAAAAAGATTGATAATGAAGCAGGACTGTAGAAGTTTGGTAAACAGTCAAGCAGAGGAGTAACAGGATTAAAGCAATGTATGGTTGCCAATGAAGAAAAACTGAGGTGTCAGAAGAAAGCAGAAGATAGTAACAATAAGGGAATATTGGAAGACCAAGGTGAATGGTTTATAAGGCAATTTCCAGAAACAATAAATGGAAGCAAGTTGCACACTAGGGAAGAAACGGTAACAGTGAAGTTTCCAGTAGTGCACTTGAAGGATGTCGAGTTAGAATGTTGTTGCAAGAAATAATGGATTATGAAAAGAAACGAATCACAGTTTGTGTAAGTGCATAGCAATTGGAAGACACATAAAGGAAGAAGTGGATGATTGCAGTTGAATTTGGTGATGATAGATAACCACAAGGTGGTGAACTGCAGACCAAGAGGATTAAATACTAGGGGAATGCATGAGTTGATAAGGCAGTGGGATGAACAAGAAGATGAATGGGAGAAAATCCAATTGAGGGGCAAAAGATTTAGCCTGGATGATAATACATACCATTTTTAGAAGAAAACTCAGTTAAGGGACAATTTGAAAGAGCGAGAGGAAGAGGAAGATCATAAAAAGTACAGAACAAAGGTGAGCTGTATAAGGATAACACAACTAGATCTAGTTCGGATCAAACAGCTGATGAAGTCAGAATCAATAACCATTAGTTGGGGAGAAGGTGAATGAGCCAAAAGCAGAGGTGATGAGAAGACAAAGTGGAGACCCAATAGTGACT
The DNA here is from genome assembly GCA_007258455.2 of Sequoia sempervirens. Taxonomy (NCBI): domain Eukaryota; kingdom Viridiplantae; phylum Streptophyta; class Pinopsida; order Cupressales; family Cupressaceae; genus Sequoia; species Sequoia sempervirens. The sequence continues at coordinate 211,701,987 of VDFB02353493.1, forward strand.
ACATGAAAGAATGCAGATGTTGCATAATGCAGGTTATGGCTGGAAGTTGTATAAGGATTGAAAAAGAATTGCAGGAGTTGCAAGAGCAGCGAATTATGCAAATTTAAAATTTGCAAGAATGCAAGAAGTTGGAAGAATGCAGTATGATGTTTTTAGTCCAAGAAGCATAGTGGATGAGAATCGAGAGTGTAAAGAAAGGTGGATATTGCAAAAGAAGAAAACAACATACAAAAAAAAAAGAGAAATAGAATGGAGGAGAAACTTCATAACAAGATGGAGCAATTGAAGTTAAGCGTAGAAGACATTGGAAAGTTGCAGAAAAAGGAGATTAGATTGGTGGAAGAAGATAAATTCTGGGAGAGTGAAATGGAACATGAAATAAAGGGAATTTGGGGTTAGGTCAAGATGAGGGCATTTAACATCAGATTGAAAAGATGACAAAAAAGAGAAACTGCAGATACAGATGGCAGAAAAGATATAAGGAACAATGGATTGTGTCCTAGTTCCTTGTTTTGGAACTAGATGAGGTATAAGAGCAACACGGAACTGATTCTAGTAGTATTCCATGTGTTGAGGGTGCACAATGATTGATTTACCAACCTAAAGAGTGGTTCTATCACTCAGCCCTTATTTGTGAGCACCATGCTCACAAATCACTTACCCAAAGTATCTGATGTAGGGGCAAGGCCAAAGAGCAATCCTCCATCAACAAAAAATATTTCTTTCAATTTGTTTTGATGTATAGTTCAATTATTTTTGGTATGCCAGAGTTGGAATTTCTGATTCAATCACTAGACAAGCACTGAAAACTGCAACATGGAACCTTCAGTTTGGCCCCAGATTTTGCTCATAGTGACTTGCAGTTTCACCAAAAGCACCAACAAAACACTACATGCATGCTCAAGTGTCTATTTTGAATTCTTTCATCATTTAACTTGGTGGTGTGCCAAATCAGCTTAAGGAAGCCAACATGTTATCCACCATGATTTAGAGCCTTGAGCCTGGAGAATTGTCTTTAGAGCCACATTGAATTTGGAACCATACTTCGTACCCTAGCCAACCAAAACCTTATACATCAAGAAAGCACCATAAGAAGGTTTAGTTCAATTCTGAAGCCCAGCAGAGGACAAGAGGAGAACCGAGGACCAGGCAGTGTCCAGAAGAGCAAAGCAATGCTCAAGGAAGAAGATTTTTTCCAAGGAAGCCAATGTTTGTAACCACGTTCATGTCAAAGTGCTGAACCTGTGTATTGAAAGCCAAGACTGTGGTCTAGCATATTGTAAGTCCATTGTGGCAGAAAAGATTGATATAATTCTGACCTGAATACTCACTTCCTAAATCTAATTTGTCTTCGGAAGCACATGTTGAATTTTGAGTTATTGCTTTGCATGGATTGTATGTGTTTTGCCATGGTTGAAAAGTCCTTGTTGGACCCTCCTACCGTGACTGCATCATTGCTATTACATTTCAAGGAGGGAGACAATGCTCATTTGCAGTATGATATTCATATATTCCCTATTCAAAATACAGAGATTGCAGACATGGACTTTCACCTATGACCTTTGAAAATTCCCTATGCCCTAATTTTCTTTCCAGAACCTCAGAACACCCACAAATGAAAGAGAAATTGCAATTTAAAGAAGAGGAAAAGCACTCAGATTGACCCCCCCCCAATTGACACCTAGCATACTGAGCTCCCTTTGATATGCAACTGAAAAATGGCTTTGGCATTTGGAATATGCCTTTGCAACCTAATCTTCATTTTTCCTCTCATCTACTCCTTTTGTGCAATTGAAATTTGTTTTGTCCCATTCCCATGCATACTTTTTAACTGGGTGTAAAATGTATATGTTCTCATGCTATGACAATAGACATTGTTTTAGCATCCTAGCCACATAATCCCCAGCAATATCAGATCTAAAACTTATTGGGTTATTCACAACTTAGAACACCATTTCTCTCCTCAGATTAATGCCCGAACTGCAAAAGGATTCTACAGCTTCCATATCCAGATTTCTGTGTGCAACTTTATTCTTTGATCTTTTACAGGACACAAAATAAATATTTCTACAACTTTTTCACAGGTAAAACAAATTCCCAGCCTTCTGCATGGCAAAACATAAACACAGCCTTCTGCAAGTTTGCTACTTCGGATCAGCCTCTTTGCAGGCCTGATTTTTTCCAGCCTTCACCTTGTGCAGATCATTATGGATTATGGCAAACCGTTAGCAACACAATTATAATTCTAGCATGGAGCTGTATCTTTTACATATAAGTATCCCAAGAAAATTATGATGTGCCTTCAGTGAGTATCCTGCTCCGATACGATATTAAATTGTGAACTAAGATCTATACTCAAAGTGAAATCACAATCTGAAGAAGACTTAACATTATCAAGGTTGAACACCTCCAAGGATGTCAAGCATCCAAATCATATACAGATCTACATCTTTAGGAATATTTGTTGTTAGTTTATGATGAGAAAGACTACCTCCTTATATAGCAAAGAATCAGTCTCGGCCTCATACAGTTGAATTATTCAACCCAGACACAATTTCTGGCCTTATTAATCACCTTGACTACCAACCACCCACATTACTTACATGGTCAGCTATTAATTGTGTCAAGAACTCAGTTAAACAAATATTGTATTGCCAACATGATAGAATTAGAGTCATATTTGATATCATACCACACACCATAGTTTCCAGGTTTGAAAATTTTGATTCATTTGGAAGGGTAAAAATATTCAGAAATCCGAAATTCTCAAAATAGTTCAGTAAAATTTCTATACGAAATGAAATTCCAGACCAAAAGTCTGACTGGTCTAAAAAAATCCAAATCCAATCAGATTTGAACCAGATCTATCTGGATTTGGTAACTATGCCACACACCATCTTGCATGCCTCGTATCTTTTACACAACACATCTGAAATCCTATTATAAATGACATGGAGGAGGGTGTTTATGGGCAGGTATACAAAGAAGGCCAACTCATCATGTATTTAAAGCACTAAGTTCTATTTTGTATTCAAAAAATATTATTATACATGAGAAACCAAGAATTGGTTTGCGTTAATTAACAAAAACTGGTATGGATAGCAAGAAAATTCAATAAAAAATATATTTTCTGCAGATAAAAATCATTAAGCACACACACCATTCTTTGAAATATTTTCAAAATGCAAAAGGCAAGTGGAACCTGGTCACTGAATCTATCACAAAGTCTGGACCCAATGTGTGCTAAAGTACTTCAGTTTCAGTTTGCAAATGAAAAATGTTACAAACGCTTCCATGAACACAGCCTCTTCTATGACAGTCAGAAGACACATGCATATGGGAGACTTAATCAAATAAATTTGGACAAACTCCTCAACAGCACATCATGCTAACCCAGAGTTCCCAAGTTCTGTCTCCTTTATATATTTTATCTTCTTCTCAAAAGGCAAGAAAATTTATTAAAATCGTATAAGATATTATCTTAATTAACTTGCTATAAAGTTGGAAATTGCCTACTTTGCAATTTCCACTCCATGTTGCACACTTGTTTTAGTGTCCATTCCCTTAATATGTTTTGAGATGCATTTAGCCAATTCCTTAAGTCTAAAATCCATTTCAAGATGCCATGTGGATCCAAGCCTGTTTAGTATCTGTTTTCAATCATTCCTTAAACTTTTTGAGAACTTTTGCCTACCTAGATGCTAACATGATCACAGTAATGACCTGGTCACTACCATGGTTGCAGTAACATCCATGTACGTTGTGTTAGTGTTTTTATAGCTTCAGGAGCTATTTTATCTTAATTAAAGGCAGGTCGGCCTTTGCTTCATAAATAAATTATATTTTTCTAAGGGCCGACCTAGAGAGGAGGCCGCCCAGCTTTGTATATAAAGAGGATGATGTCCTCTCATTTGATCAAGTTAATTCACTCCAATTCAAATATATCTTACCAGCAGTTCACCATTCTTCAGCAGCAGTTCGCCATTCTTAGCAGCAGATCCATTTCAAAAACAAAGAAGTATTATCATTCGCTTCAAGGAGAAGTGACATATTGTAATGTCCCCGTCTCAAGCCTGATCTTTTCAGTGACCGTTGGCCTATTCCGGAGACCCGTAGGCTAGTCGGAAGGTAAATTTAGTGTTTCCTATTTTGAAGGAAGTTCTTGCTCGGAGTTGGTTGTTTCAGTAGCGGATTCTTTCTGGATGTTCAAAGAGCTTTGCAGTGGTATGTTCTTCTCGGCATTCTGAGCATCTTCAGGAATTTACTATTTTTAGTAAATTCTATTTTTGGCAGTAAACAGGTTGGTCTCAGGCAGTTGACTTTCCTCTTCAGCTGACTCAATTGGTGTATTCAGTTTCGGGCTTCAGAATTCAGTTTCGGAGAGATAAGCTCATTTTATTTAAAAATAACATTATATTTTAATGTTATTTTATCACCTTGGCCTAGTCTATTAACTTAATGTTATTTTAAAAGGTGGACTTGAAGGGTGGCGCCATCATTGAGTTTATATTGAATTTATATTGAATTTATTAAGGTTGAAATAAGAACCTTAAGTGGGACGCCTTTTCCTAAGTTGTGAATTTAATCAAAGCCAAAGTGAAGAAAGGGGACGCCATCTCTTGGGATTAGGGTTTGACCCAAAAAGAAGGTTAGGGTTTCGAGAAGGGGTCAACCGAAAATTATAAAAGGGAGCCCTTGGTTATCATTGAGAGCATCTTTGGTCTACAGTATTGTTATGCTCCGGTTTGGCTCTGGAACTGCTTCGGGGAATGAAGGCCTCCTAGCTCGGGCATTGCTTCTTGCTTGCAACACAGCAACTAGTGGTGATTTGATTTCGTTTTGTGAGTTTCATTGAGTTTTGTGCATTGTAATCAGATTGTAGTTTTCTTGTTTCAGTCTTGCATATTAGAGATTTTCATGAAATTGCATTATTTGTTACAGCAGATTGTAGTTTTCTTTCATAAGTCAAAAAATACAAAAAAGATCGTTTTGGGTGTTGTTCATATCCCTCTGTCTGGGAAGGGCGAACCATTAGCTTGAGTTTCAGATTTTTTAGCAAAGTTTGGGATTTTTAAAGAGAAGTCGAACTTCTTGTTGGGGTCGTACCTCTTGTTACTGTCTTGGAATTTGTGCAAATTAAATCTGGGGTATTTTGATCAGTTTTAAGGCTTTGTCTTGGTCGCCTATGTCTTTAGAGTGCATTGCATTTTATTTCACATCAATCGGATGTTCCTTGAGGAAGTTATGAACATTTCTTTAAATTTGTAAGCTGCTAGTTACTCATTTGTAAGTGCAGATCTGTGAAATCAGACTTATCATTTTGGTCTTTTGAGAGAAGTTATTGCTTTGGCAACCTTGAACAAGCCAAGGAGAATCCTTTATATGAGGTACTGCTAATCTTTCGTATTCCTATGCTCTTGGTAGGCAAATGAGTCTCATTTTGTAAACTGACAGTAGTACTGGCAGTAATTCTCAATATTGTTCATTTCTGATTTGTAATGCTCACTTTCCATTGTGAAGTTATTTTGTAATAGTTACATCTCCGCCCTATGGTAGCTACTTTCCCAGTTTCGGGTTAGAAAGCACATTCTGGGTGTTGAGTCCTTTCAGCAATTCAGTTATTTCTTTCAAGCTTTATTATTTGTAATACTCCGCCATATGGTCGCCCCTCACTCCATTCTGGATTGGGTAGCACATACTTGGTGTCGAGTTCCCTTTCAGTACTTAGTGTAGAAGATCCTCTGACCATATGCTCGCCATCATCGGCGCCATTCTTGGTTAGAGTTTCTGCATAAGCAATTTGATTAAGATCCTCTGACCAATGCTCACACCTTGCCCACATCGGGATCCTGGTGTACATTCTAGTTAGAGTTGCTTCAGCACGTTTTGGTTTAGTTGCTAACCTTAACGGGTGCAATTGTTTGTAATTTGAAAATTGAAAAAACGAAAAAATTTGGCTCGGAATATTTCAGTGGTATCAGAGCCAAGATCTTGCCATCCTGTGAACAAACTGTCTATGAGTGACAGAGAAAAGAGGTACATTGCAAGGGAAGACAAGAAGGTTGGAAAACAGTTCCAGCCTTATCAGGCTCCAGAAGGTCAGACAGCTTCAGAAGTCTTGAGGGCTCATTGGGAGTCTTCTCAAGAAACAAACATGGCAGAGGGTGAAAGATTAGTTGGGGGTAACGAGAGGTTTACCAACAACAGAGATGACAGTGGGAAAGGAAGAGAGAGATCGATAAGTCCCGGAAAGAGGTTTGAAAGAAAGATGGATGTCTTGATGGACATGGTATCTCTCATGATGGGGAAAGTGGGTCAGAACACGACTCCACAGAACAACACTGGGTACAGAGGAGAGCACAGTGCTTCCAACCAGCATGATGGACATTCTGCTCAGCATACTTCAAACAACACTTATGTCTCAGCCAGGCCATTCAAACCCACCTTTTTGGCACCTGTAAACACTTAGCCAGATCCTGAGGAGAATGCTTCATTCGTGGAGCAGTTGAGACTCGGTCGTGCAGAGTATGATTCTCTACCTGACGACATCAAGATGGATATATCCTACAATGACTTTATGGATCATAAAAGGAAAAATAAAGGACAAGGTAGACATTATGATCAAAGAAGACCATCAACTCAAGGAGACTTGTACCAAGCTGTCAACAAGGTTACACTTCCACACTTTGACGGGAGTGATAACAGTTCAGCCCGAGCTTGGATACAAAAGTTGGATAACTATCTAGCTCTTAGACCCATGGCAGAAGAAGAGGCGATCAAGTTCGCTACGCTACACCTTGATGGGGTGGCGCACGAGTGGTGGTACCATGGCCTAGTTACTCTAGGTCATCGGTCTATCACAACGTATGATGAGTTCACCACTAGGCTCATCGAGAGGTTTGAGAAAAAGGATCCTGAAATTCATTTCAGAGAACTTGCACAGTTGAGGCAGTATGGCACAGTTGATGCCTACATAGCTGAGTTTCAGAGACTCTCAGTCATGGTTACTGGAATCACGGAGAGGAGATTGGTGATCCTTTTCAGTGAAGGTTTGACAGAACCACTCAAAGGTTGGATTAAAGCCTTTGATCCACCAACCCTACAGGAGGCCATGAAGAAGGCAAGAAACATGGAGTGGGCTACTCCTAAGGAAAAGTTTCAACCCAATCCATCTTTTCACAAAAGGGATAAAGGGAAAAGACCTCAAAATAGACCTCCTTTGAGACCTCAGCACAAGGAGTTCAAACATCACAATCCCCATGTCACAAGATTGGATCCAGAGACCCTGAATGAACTCAAAAGAAAGGGGTTGTGTTTCCGGTGTAGGGAAAAATGGTCTCAAGATCATGTTTGCCCTAAGGGAGTTAAATTTAATCAAATTGAGTACTATTCTGCTGGTGAAAGTAGTTCTGATTTTTCCGACCAGCAATCTAATTTTGAAGAAAGTGAAGTAGAAAGGTCTCCAAAGGAGTCTGAAGATGAGAAGGAAAGTGGAGGAGTCTTGGCTCAACTTTCGAGCTTCCAAAGAAACGAATCTTTCAAGGTTCGAGGAATGATCAAAGGGCAGTGAATCGTTGCTTTGATCGACACTGGAGCAACACATAACTTCATTGATGAAGTTGTGGTGGCAAAGAAGGGGCTGCAAACAGAGGAGTTTGAAGGCTTCAAGGTCATGGTTGCCGATGGATTCCATATTTCATGCACCAAGAAAATCTCGAACATGACCATGCAATTGGGAAACTACGAAGTCAAGGATGACTTCTATGTAGTTCACATTGGGGATACTGATGCCGTTCTAGGCATTCAATGGCTGCGTTCACTTGGGGAGATCTCCTTGAATCTGCAAACTATGGAGCTCAAGTTTCAATCCGATGGGAAGAAGATAGTACTAGGAGGAATGTCTAATGGGGGCCCTCGGGTTGTGTCATTCAAAAGAATGGCAAGGCTAATCCGTCACGATCAAGCTGAGTGGGTTGCAGAGTGCATGATCCTTCCTGCTAGTCCGGTTGAGACTAAAGAGACATCCTCCTGATGTTCAGTCTCTACTCACGAAAAGAGCAAAGTCTTTGCTGATTTGCCTCCTGGACCTCCACCTGAACGGGGTTCAGAACATATCATAGAGCTCAAAGAAGGAGCTAAACCGGTGATTACCACTCCATATCGGTACCCCAAGAGGCAAAAGGATGAGATTGAGAAGAACATTCAAGAACTCTTGGAGATGGGTTTCATTCGCCCAAGCAAGAGCCCCTTTGCATCTGCAGTGGTTCTTGTGAAGAAGAAGGATGGTACCATGCACATGTGTGTGGACTATCGTGCTTTGAATCAAAGCACCATCAAAAACAGATACCCCATTCTCAGGATAGATGAGCTCATTGATGAGCTACATGGGGCCAAGTTTTTCTCGAAGATCGATTTGAGATCGGGTTACCATCAGATTCGAATGAGAGGATCTGATGTGGAGAAGACAGCTTTCAGATGTCATTATGGCCATTTCGAATTTTTAGTCATGCCCATTTGGGTTGACTAACGCTCCTGCTACCTTCCAGTCTTGCATGAACAGAGTTTTCCAGAATCAGTTAAGGAGGTTTGTGTTGATATTTTTTGATGACATTTTGATTTACAGCAAGACTTGGGAAGATCATCTCAAGCACTTGGAGGAAGTGCTTAGTATCCTGGAATCTGAGAGTTTGTTCGCAAAAGCATCCAAATGTGAATTTGGAATGGAGGAGTTACTGTACCTTGGCCACATAATCAGTGCTGAGGGAGTGAAGGTGGATCCTGAAAAGATCAAAGCAGTAGTTGATTGACCACCTCCTGAAAAACTTGACTCATTTGAAAGGTTTTCTGGGTCTTTGTGGATTTTATTGGAGATTCGTAAAAGGATATTCACAGAATGCTGCTCTTCTTACTGATCTCACCAAAAAGGGAGCCTTTTGTTGGTCAGAAAAAGCTCAAACTGTTTTTGACAAGTTTAAGAGGATCATGAGCTCTTGTCCGGTTCTGGCTATTCCGGATTTCTCCAAGCCATTCGAGCTGCAATGTGATGCATCTGGTGAAGGAGTTGGGGCTGTCTTGATGCAAGACAAACATCCCATTGTATTTGAGAGCAGAAAACTGAGGGGTGTGGAGAGAACATACTCCATCTATGACAAGGAAATGCTTGCCATTATGCATGCATTAACCAAGTTCAGGCAGTACTTGGTGGGAAACAAGTTTGTGGTCAAGACTGATCACAATAGCTTCAAACACTTCATGCATCAGAAGGACCTAAACGAGAGGCAACAGAAGTGGGTAAGTAAGCTTCAAGCTTACGACTTTGACATTGAATATGTCAAAGGGAAAAATAATATTGTGGCTGATGCTTTGTCCAGGAGACCCCATCTTAGCTCATTGTGTGAGCTTACTGCTGATTGGAGGGACATGTTGCTTGCTGATTATGTCAAAAATCAATTTGCGACCAGCATTATTGAGGGTACTTTTCAGGATGAAAGGTACAAGGTGATTGAAGGGTTGATACACTATAAGGGAAGAATCTTTCTAGTGGCTGATTCTAAGCTTAAGAAAAAGATTCTTTTGACATTTCATGACATTCCGGTTGCTGGTCACCAAGGATTTTTCAAGACATAGGCAGATCCGAGAAAGATTTTCTTGGAAAGGTTTGAAAGGAGAAGTACAACGCTACATCAGGAGTGTCCTGTTTGTCAAATGAACAAGAATGAGCATACATTACCAGCTAGTTTGCTGCAACCACTTCCAATTCCCAATCAAAAATGGGAAAGCATTTCGATGGATTTCATCACAGGGTTGCCCAAGGCCCAAGGGAAGGATTGTATCTATGTGGTAGCGGATAGACTAACCAAATTTGCTCATTTTTTCGCCATTACTAGCTCTTTTTCAGCAGCCCAAGTTGCAGATCTGTTTTTTCATGAGGTGTTTAGGCTGCATGGGTTGCCGAAAAACATTGTGAGTGATAGGGACAGCAAGTTTCTAAGCACTTTTTGGCAAGAGGTCTTCAGAATGAGTGGTACTGTGCTCACTCCAAGCACTAGTTACCATCCCCAGACAGATGGACAAACAGAAATAGTGAACAAGTGGTTGGAAGGCTACTTGAGAAACTATGTGTCGGAACAGCAAAGAGCTTGGGTTAGGTGGCTTCACATAGGGGAGTACTATTATAATTCTTCCTTTCATATGTCAATTAAGATGTCTCCTTTCTTGGCTCTCTATGGGTATGAAGCACCTAGCTTTGCCGATTTGGTGTTTGGTGATAGTAAAGCACCTCAAGCCAAGGACTTGTTGCAGCAGAGCCAAGACATCATGAAATCTTTGAAGAACCTGCAGATTGCATAGAACCAACAGAAGTTATATGCTGATCAGAGGCATGTTGAGCGTTCTTTCGAGGTTGGGGATATGGTATATCTCCGATTACAGCCTTATAGACAGTCTACTCTCAAGAAGAGTGGAGCTGAGAAGCTCAAACCTCGCTTCTATGGGCCATTCAGGGTCATCAGAAAGGTTGGGGCAGTAGCTTATGAGTTGGAGCTACCTTCTGACAGCAGAGTACACAATGTCTTCCACGTGTCTCGCCTCAAGAAGGCACTTGGACATAATGTGGTTGCTTCATCACAGTTGCCACCTTTGGATGAAGGACAGTTGGTTCTAATTCCAAAGGAGATACTTGATTTCAGATAACGTTCTTTGAGGAAAAGAACAATCAGAGAATACTTGGTGAAGTGGAAAAATTTGCCCTTGGAGGATGCAACTTGGGAGAATGATGAAGTTCTGCAGCATCCAGGCTTGCAATTGCTTGAGGACAAGCAATCTTGGGGAGGGCGGACTATAATGTCCCCGTCTCAAGCCTGATCTTTTCAGTGACCGTTGGCCTTTTCCGGAGACCCGTAGGCTAGTCGGAAGGTAAATTTAGGGTTTCCTATTTTGAAGGAAGTTCTTGCTCGGAGTTGGTTGTTTCAGTAGCGGATTCTTTCTGGGTTTTCAGAGAGCTTCGTAGTGGTATGTTCTTCTCGGCATTCTGAGCATCTTCAAGAATTTACTATTTTTAGTAAATTCTATTTTTGGCAGTAAACAGGTTGGTCTCAGGCAGTTGACTTTCCTCTTCAACTGACTCAATTGGCGTATTCAGTTTCGGGCTTCAGAATGCAGTTTCGGAGAGATAAGCTCATTTTATTTAAAAATAACATTATATTTTAATGTTATTTTATCACCTTGGCCTAGTCTATTAACTTAATGTTATTTTAAAAGGTGGACTTGAAGGGTGGTGCCATCATTGAGTTTATATTGAATTTATATTGAATTTATTAAGGTTGAAATAAGAACCTTAAGTGGGACGCCTTTTCCTAAATTGTGAATTTAATCAAAGTCAAAGTGAAGAAAGGGGACACCATCTCTTGGGATTAGGGTTTGACCCAAAAAGAAGGTTAGGGTTTCGAGAAGGGGTCAACCGAAAATTATAAAAGGGAGCCCTTGGTTATCATTGAGAGCATCTTTGGTCTACAGTATTGTTATGCTGCCGGTTTGGCTCTGGAACTGCTTCGGGGAATGAAGGCCTCCTAGCTCGGGCATTGCTTCTTGCTTGCAACACAGCAACTAGTGGTGATTTGATTAAGTTTGTGAGTTTCATTGAGATTTGTGCATTGTAACTTATTTGTAGTTTTGTTTCTAATCTTTGCATATTAGAGATTAAGTGAAATTGCATTATCATTGGTATTGCTTTCATGTCAAAAATACAAAGATCGTTTCGGGTATTGTTCATATCCTTCTCGTCTGGAAGGGCGGTAACCATTAGGCTTGAGTTTCAGATTTTTGCCAAAGTTTGGATTTTTAAAGAGGTTTAACTTTATTAAATGTACTGTTACCGTTTTGGAATTCAGCAAATTAAATCAAGATTGATCTACTATGGCTTTGTCTTGGTCGCCTATGTCCTTAGAGTGTATTGCATTTTATTTCACATCAATCGGATGTTCCTTGAGGAAGTTATGAACATTTCTTTAAATTTGTAAGCTGCTGGTTACTCATTTGTAAGTGCAGATCTGTGAAATCAGACTTATCATTCTGGTCTTTTGAGAGAAGTTATTGTTTTGGCAACTTTGAACAAGCCAAGGAGAATCCTTTATATGAGGTACTGCTAATCTTTCATATTCCTATGCTCTTGGCAGGCAAATGAGTCTCATTTTGTAAACTGACAGTAGTACTGATAGTAATTCTCAATATTGTTCAATTCTTATTTGTAATGCTCTCTTTCCATTGTGAAGTTATTTTGTAATAGTTACATCTCCGCCCTATGGTAGCTACTTCCAAGTCAGCTAGGAAAGATTCAGTGTTGAGTCCTTTCAGCAATCCGCTTATTTTCTAAGCTTTATTATTTGTATATTCACAGGCTCACCCACTTGAATGTATACATACTTGGTGTGTCGAGTCTCTTTCAAAAAGATGAAGATCCTTCCAATTAGCATGCCAATATCGTTACCTTGGTTAGGAGTTCCCGCGATAAGCATTTGATTATCCTCACCAATGCTCACACCTTTGCCCACATTTGATCCGCGCATTCCGGCTAGAGTTGTCGTGATCGCTTTTGATTTAGTTGCTAACCTTAACGGGTAATTGTTTGTAATTTGAAAATTGAAAAGGAAAAAATTTGGCTCGGAATATTTCACATATCTTATTGTATAAGACTCAGCCTTGTTTAGGGCTTGATTTTGTACGCAGTTTTCTGCACTTATTCTTCTGATTTATAAAGAGAATATTGTTTCTGGGTTTTTCTCCCTCAAGTAGGAGGGTTTTCCCAGGGTAAAATATTGTGTTCATTGTTTATGTGTTGCATTTTCTGCTTGTTGACATTTTTTATCCTAAAAAGAACATGGTATCAAAGCAAGTTCAAGAAATCCGATCAGATTTGTCTAAGAGGGAAGATATTCTGATTACTTTGTCCAGTCATCTTGGCATCACAAGGAATCGATTTATTATTGATTGGAATCAATAACAAAACAGGTCGATTATTGGAGAATATTATTGCTTGAGAAATCGTGGCATTTTGGTGTTGAAGTTGCAGCCTTTGCACAGTTTGCATTCATTGATTTGAGGATAGAAAATTAAAAAAAAAAATCATGGCCCTTCATTCACAACACATTCAGTAACTTGGGGCCTTTGTTGGTAGTTATTCATGCAAGATAAAATCATGGAAAATTGTCTTAGGCAGCGCTAGCCTTTGAGAAGAAATCGTGGATTTATGTTGACTGATTTGAGCCTAGAATATCAGCGATTGGAGTCAAGGATAGATTGTGGTAACTTGCATACAAGTGGCGCTGCATATAGGAGAAGACAAAATCATCATTGGAGACAAGTTCGCTGCCACTCCAGGCAAAGAGCTATTGAACTCGAAGATTTAATTGTTGTTTTTTGTGTTAAGGCAAAGGATAATGCAGAGAAGGTGACAGAATTGGAGTCGTTATTGGAGACTGCTACACAAGAGAAATGTGATCTTGAAGAAAACAGCTGAAGTTGGCAGAAACAAGGTTTATGGAGACTAAAACTAAAGCAAAACAGTTTTTTTGAGCAGGTATTTGAATTGAGGGTGAAGATGGAGGATTCACTGGAAAGCTATTGGAGGCTGAGAACAAAATTGAGGTCTTGCAACTTAACTACAAGGATGCACAAGACAAATTGGAAACACTTGAAATAGATTTGAAGAGAGCTATTAAAGAGATAAGTATTTTATGTTTGTACCTTTGAATAATGATCATGAATTTAAATAATCATGTAGTTAATAATAATTCATGCAAACAACATTGGGAATAGTGAATCATGTATGCTTCTAGCATTGGTCTGTAAATTTCTCTTCAAGGTAGTTTAATTCTATGAACTATTATTAATCTCTCTAAAATGTAGGATGGAGAGAGATTGCATAAAGAATTCAAAGGGAGGAAGAGCTTGAGGCTTCTAGTGAGGAAGTCATGCTGGTTGGAGAAATGAACAAACATGAAGACTTAGCTTGCAGCCATGAGACTGACTTGGTGGCACATAACTTCACTGGAGACATCTCTCGAGGGCACAAGGTTGGGTCAGCCTTGGATGGAGAGTTTGCATCAACAAAGAAGATTGAGAAAGATGAAGACACTAAACAACGGAGAACCTATACAGATTGTCATTGCAATCAACTACTTCGAAGAGGAGGAAATGACATTTAGAGGGAGTTAAATTCCGATTATTCAAGACACGAGTTGAGATCATGTCCAGGAAGAGGAATAAGGTTTTGAGATCCATCAATGGAGGGGAGTTCACTTCCAGATGATTTTTGTAATCTTTGTATTGAGGCAGGGATCAAGAGGGAGTTTTGTGACTCGTTGAGAAGAAGTGAGTGTCAGCTAAGTGGGTTGCAGTGTTGCAAGGCCAAGTGCTAAAGTCCTTGGAAGACCACTTCAGTTGCCGAGAATAGAATTGCAAGCTCCACAAAACTATTCAGAATGGGGTGATCTGGGATGAGGTTGAGAAGGACAATCCTGAAGTGTGCATTGGAAATCGTTTCTCTAAGGCAAGCATTGTAGGCAATCTTGGACGAGGAGGTCAGGGGGTTGATGCAAATACTTGGAACTTAAGAGGGAGTCACATCATCATAAAGATTTGTTGTAATGTATATTTCTCTGAGACGGAGAAATATGAGGTGAAAACCCTTGTACTGTATATTTCTCTGAGACGAAGAAATATGAGGTGCAAGCCCTTGTTCATCTCTGAAACTGAGATGAGACGTCATGTTGAGAGACTCCATGATGACATCATGTTGAGAGACTCCATGTTGAACCCTTGTACATCTTTGAGACTGAGATGTGTTTCTTTCCACATGGGAGTAGCCATTGTGGACATCATGTTGAGAGACTCCATGACGACATCACATTGAGAGACTCCATGATGAACCCTTGTACATCTCTGAGACTGAGATGTGTTTCTTTCCACATGAGAGTAGCCATTGTGGACATCATGTTGAGAGACTCCGTGATGAACCTTTGTACATCTCTAAGACTAAGATGTGTTTTCCACAAATGAGTGTAGCCATTGTGGACATCATGTTGAGAGACTCCATGATGTACATCTCTGAGACTGAGATGTGGTTTTCCACAAATGGGTGTAGCCATTGTGGGCGTCATGTTGAGAGACTCCATGATGAGGATATCTAGAAAATATCTTCCTAGCTAAGAGGGAGTGTTAGTGTTTTTATAGCTTCGGGAGCTATTTTCTCTTAATTAAAGGCAGGTCGGCCTTTGCTTCATAAATAAATTATATTTTTCTAAGGGCCGACCTAGAGAGGAGGCCGCTTGGCTTTGTATATAAAGAGGATGAAGTCCTCTCATTTGATCAAGTTAATTCACTCCAATTCAAATATATCTTAGCAGCAGTTTGCCATTCTTCAACAGCAGTTTGCCATTCTTAGCAGCAAATCCATTTCAAAAAAAAGAAGAATTATTATCATTCGCTTCAAGGAGAAGTGACATATCTTATTGAATAAGACTCGGCCTTATTTAGGGCTTGATTTTGTACGCAGTTTTCTGCACTTATTCTTCTGATTTATAAAGAGAATATTGTTGCTGGGTTTTTCTCCCTCGAGTAGGAGGGTTTTCCCAGGGTAAAATATTGTGTTCATTGTTTATGTGTTGCATTTTCTGTTTGTTGACATTTCTGATCCTAAAACTAACACATTGAACTGATTTAAAATGATTAAAAGCCACTTCTGGTGTTGTCTTTGCATTTGTGAATGCCTACATGCATCTGAATTTCATATATGCTATTTTGAAACTCGCATTCAATCTTCCATTACCAATTTTAGAATAAACTCTCCAACTTTTGAATTCTGATTTTTTGGCTTTCCTGTTTAGTATCTGTTTCTAATCATGCCTTAAACTTTTTGAGAACTTTTGCCTACCTAGATGCTAACATGATCACAGTAATGACCTGGTCACTACCATGGTTGCAGTAACATCCATGTACGTTGAACTGATTTAAAATGATTAAAAGCCACTTCTGGTGTTGTTTTTGCATTTGTGAATGCCTACATGCATGTGAATTTCATATATGCTATTTTGAAACTCGCATTCAATCTTCCATGCCAATTTTAGAATAAACTCTCCAACATTTGAATTCTGATTTTTTGGCTTTCTTGTCAGTTTTTGTAGTGACCCTGCTCAAATCTGATTGAAAACTTCTTATTTTTGGCCTTGGAAATTACATCAAACACTTTGCATACAAGGGTCATATGACTGATATAACATTTCAGTTTGCTAAAATGACTCTTTTCTTCAATTTGCATCAATGAAAATGCTTACAAATGACTCTAAATTGACTAAACAATGTCCTAGCACGAATGTGCAACTTAATTTGACAATATCTAATGATCTAAGCATGAGAAATGAACACCTACAGCCAACTGGTATATTCACAAATAGTTGGTATGCATACTAAATTTGAGTGTGAATAATATGGAAATGCTTATTGACAACTTATCAACAACCAGCAACCTATATCTCCAATTTGCAATACAAAGACTCAATACAATGCTCATTAAATGATTTCTACATGTGAAATATCCACCTACAGCCAAGTGACTTTTTATCAAACACTTCGAATGCATCCATCTAGAATCTAGAAGACTATGAATAATGTTACTAATCTAAACTAAACTCCAGCACTTGTTTTATAAACCAAAATGCAAAGCATTGCCAAGACTCTTGGCAACTTACAACTTTTTTGAAGTTTGCTAATTTATGAGTACAAAATCAGACTTCAAACATATACAAATATGACATGTAAATGAGCTCCAAACAATGCAAAGAAACCTGGAATGAAGTCGCCTTGGATTGGAGATGAAGTAGCAAACAAGAACAAAGGAGAGTGCACCTTATGAGTGATGGAAGATGTCTTCAGCCCTAGCCGCCCCTGCTGGATATTTCAGACTTCAAAAATAAAATAATAGCAGCTGCAACCTCTAATTTTAATCACCAAACATCATTGTCCATCCTCTAGAAATTGATTGCTCCAATACCCATAAGCCAAAAACAAGTGTATGAATTTTAATGAATTTATTTGTGCTTCCCAGCCAAATTCGCCCCTGTTCTAGCAGACCTCAGAAAATAAATATAAATCAGCCTCTAAAGACCTCCTCCAGCTCCAATAATGATCTCCATCTCTTTAGAAGTCAAGCACTACTAATCAAGACCAAGATCAATGTATGTTATGGCTGCAATAAGCAAAATCGTGGCTCCCTCAAGCTGATATATATGACTGTAATTTATTCCAAAATTAATAAAGATGCAGATTGAACCTTGAATAACAATCTTGATGAAGTCTCAATACACCAAAATGACTCCAACAATGCACCAATTGATCTTTCAATCGATACCACCAAAATTTGGCCAAAGGCCATAAAATTTTGCTTTGAAGTACAAGTAGAAAGTCTGAAGCAACTTCCTCAACTTTGCAATAATTCAAGTGATATTTCACACCCTCAAAATTGCGTACCAATTGAGAGTTTTCGTTCTCAATGGCCAAAGACAACTGCAGAAACCCTAGGCTCCACAACCATCATCAACAAACAACAACAACAAATCTGGATGATGAGAATGAAGCCCGTGATGTCAATTTATACTTTTTCCTCAAGAGGTCGGCCTCCTTCTAGAACTTTCTCAAGTCACCTTCTAGAAGGAATATTATTTTATTATTTTATTATTTTAATATTGCACTTTATAATAATATAAAATATAACTCAACTCCTAAAGTGCAATATAACATTATAACATAAAATAAGGTTTCCAAAATTAGAAACATCCATGATAATAATAGGAAAACCTTCATATGACCAAGAAATGAGCCAACCAATCAACTGGGTATCTGCCAAACGATCCTCTTATCAAGTCCCATTAGCCTACAAGGATCAGGAATAGGCTAATTCCTCCAAAATCCATTGCTCATGAAAAAGGGGACATTACAGTCCGCCCTCCCTAAAATTGCTTGTCCCCAAGCAATCTCAGCAACAAGTACAACTCATCTCCACCTATATCCCAAGTGAAAATCTGTGTAATGTCCCAAACATCACCAAGCAACCCTTGCAGCACTAGCACAACCTGTTGAATCAACTCAATAGCTGATGTAAACCATGCCAAATATGAATGTGCAATAAAAGCCCAAGTAGGACAACCATCAATCAATGAAGAATCAAAGAAGATTAAATCACCAACCAACAAGTAGATAGCTGCCCTATCATATGACATAGGTAATAAATCCAAAGCTGAGTTGAGGATGCCTTCATTGCCTTCCAAGGACAACTCTTGAGTGGCTGATCCACTAAGAGTGTCATTACTAATATCATCATCCTCCTCAAAATAATGATCAACCTCCCCAACACATGAAGAAACCTCAAATTGTACCAAGTCCTTTGATTGAACAAGTTTATCAATCTCATCACAAAGGGCATCCTTCCTTTGAGTAAGGAGTCTTCTAATACTATCAATTCCTTTTTGTCTTGCCATGTTGGAAAGATTGACTTTTTCTTTCACATCTTGAAGGCATTGTCTTGCATTTGCAGCCACTAATCTAGCCTCCTTGGCCTTCCTCATCCATTCTTCATTCATCATTTCAGACCTCTTAATCTCTTCAATGCCAAAGTACACAAAATCAGTCTTCTTACACTTGATATCTTCATGTCCATGAATGAATGTAGGGCTGCTATCAAAAGTTGATATCATATCATTGGCTTGTTCATGATCACAAGCTTGTTTTTCATAAGAATGATGAGGCACCATGCTGCTGTCCTCAAACCAATCTATGATGACATCATGCCATTGTAAAATACCTCCTTCATCATGTGAAGACAAAACCCGAGTGGCTGCTCCACTAAGTAGAGGATCAAATTCCACATCCTCCTTAACATTTTGTGCCTCCAATAGACTTCCATATGAATGAACATTCATTGAACTACTATCATGAGAGGAAGAAGCAATGCTAAACTCACCTATTGAAACATCACAAGGAATCTTATCCTTAAGTAGCTGCTCTAATAAAACTGATTGGTCTTCAAATGTCACTTGCTCTTCTTCAACCTTGAAATCCTCTTCAACCTTGAAATCCTCCTGAAGTGTCTTGTGCCCAATTTCTTCCTCTTTGCTGGTCTGATTTTTGTTCTCCATGTGATCAGTTGTATGATGGTCACCAACTGCTGAAAACTCATTGTAGAGGTTTCTAGATACCTCACTTGTAGAGACCTCTTGTTCTTCCTCCTTTTCATTTTGTGATGTAGACTTCTTGGAAATGGAAGTCACATATCGAGATAAACTGCTTCTGGTTGCAGGGTCTCTAAGCAATTTACTTATTTCTTTGAACTCTTTCAAAAGCTTATTCATACTTTGGTCCAACTGCTTTTGAGTACTTGAAGTAGCCATGATCAATGCCCAACAGGATGGCAGGAAACCGCTCTGATACCACTGTAGTGACCCTGCTCAAATCTGATTGAAAACTTCTGATTTTTGGCCTTGGAAATTACATCAAACACTTTGCATACAAGGGTCATATGACTGATATAACATTTCAGTTTGCTAAAATGACTCTTTTCTTCAATTTGCATCAATGAGAATGCTTACAAATGACTCTAAATTGACTAAACAATGTCCTAGCACGAATGTGCAACTTAATTTGACAATATCTAATGATCTAAGCATGAGAAATGAACACCTACAGCCAATTGGTATATTCACAAACAGTTGGTATGCATACTAAATCTGAGTGTGAATAATATGGAAATGCTTATTGACAACTTATCAACAACCAGCAACCTATATCTCCAATTTGCAATACAAAGACTCAATACAATGCTCATTAAATGATTTCTACATGTGAAATATCCACCTACAGCCAAGTGACTTTTTATCAAACACTTGGAATGCATCCATCTAGAATCTAGAAGACTATGAATAATGTTACTAATCTAAACTAAACTCCAGCACTTGTTTTATAAATCAAAATGCAAAGCATTGCCAAGACTCTTGGCAATTTACAACTTTTTTGAAGTTTGCTAATTTCTGAGTACAAAATCAGACTTCAAACATATACAAATATGACATGTAAATGAGCTCCAAACAATGCAAAGAAACCTGGAATGAAGTCGCCTTGGATTGGAGATGAAGTAGCAAACAAGAACAAAGGAGAGTGCACCTTATGAGTGATGGAAGATGTCTTAGCCCTAGCCGCCCCTGCTGGATATTTCAAACTTCAAAAATAAAATAATAGCAGCTGCAACCTCTAATTTTAATCACCAAACATCATTGTCCATCCTCTAGAAATTGATTGCTCCAATACCCATAAGCCAAAAACAAGTGTATGAATTTTAATGAATTTATTTGTGCTTCCCAGCCAAATTCGCCCCTGTTCTAGCAGACCTCAGAAAATAAATATAAATCAGCCTCTAAAGACCTCCTCCAGCTCCAATAATGATCTCCATCTCTTTAGAAGTCAAGCACTACTAATCAAGACCAAGATCAATGTATGTTATGGCTGCAATAAGCAAAATCGTGGCTCCCTCAAGCTGATATATATGACTGTAATTTATTCCAAAATTAATAAAGATGCAGATTGAACCTTGAATAACAATCTTGATGAAGTCTCAATACACCAAAATGACTCCAACAATGCACCAATTGATCTTTCAATCGATACCACCAAAATTTGGCCAAAGGGCATAAAATTTTGCTTTGAAGTACAAGTAGAAAGTCTAAAGCAACTTCCTCAACTTTGCAATAATTCAAGTGATATTTCACACCCTCAAAATTGCGTACCAATTGAGAGTTTCCGTTCTCAATGGCCAAAGACAACTGCAGAAACCCTAGGCTCCACAACCATCAACAACAAACAACAACAACAACAAATCTGGATGATGAGAATGAAGCCCATGATGTCAATTTATACTTTTTCCTCAAGAGGTCGGCCTCCTTCTAGAACTTTCTCAAGTCACCTTCTAGAAGGAATATTATTTTATTATTTTATTATTTTAATATTGCACTTTATAATAATATAAAATATAACTCAACTCCTAAAGTGCAATATAACATTATAACATAAAATAAGGTTTCCAAAATTAGAAACATCCATGATGATAATAGGAAAACCTTCATATGACCAAGAAATGAGCCAACCAATCAACTGGGTATCTGCCAAACGATCCTCTTATCAAGTCCCATTAGCCTACAAGGATCAGGAATAGGCTAATTCCTCCAAAATCCATTGCTCATGGAAAAGGGGACATTACAGTTTTCTTAAGGTCCATTCTTACATTTCCCATGAACTCTCTGCAACTCTCCTCCATAGCCACTGCAGCTCTCATTGTCCATTGTCCAAAAACTTGTAACCTCACACCCAATCCCTTTGGTATATTGGCAATCCTCCATTTCCCCATCTTCTTGAAAACACTAGAACATCAACACACTGTAGAAAGTTTTTAGGATTTACAATCATTTAAAATATTTTTATTTACAAACACCTTTGCACCTAGGCTAACGCACATCCCAACAAGATTTATAGTCCCCACACCATGTTATCTAGTTTATTTTTGGAAATGACCTGGCCCTTGTTTCCCTGATTTCATTTACTTTTGAGCCTATCATGGCTCCCTTTGTGCTCTTTTACTTTTCAGGCTTGACCTGGCTCC
Source organism: Sequoia sempervirens (assembly GCA_007258455.2). Taxonomy (NCBI): domain Eukaryota; kingdom Viridiplantae; phylum Streptophyta; class Pinopsida; order Cupressales; family Cupressaceae; genus Sequoia; species Sequoia sempervirens. Next base: position 211,723,681 of record VDFB02353493.1, read on the forward strand.
CTTTGCACCTTTGTGGGTCTGGCTTGGCCCCCTTATTATTCCTGCTCACTTTTTCTATCTTCCTCTTCCAACTTCAAACCAAAACATGTGCCAATTTCTTCTCCTATGTTCCTGTTACACTTTCCTTTCTTCTTCCACTCAACCAAGTTCACTAAAAATGTAGATGATAGGTGATATATGATAATGTTTATTTTCTACATGCTATTATTTTGCCATGATGACCAGCAATTGTTTTTCCTTGTGTATGCTTTGCAAATCAGGATTGCATATGATGAGAAAGAAGAGTGAAGAAGAGAAGACAAGGGGCATAACCCCCACATATCCTTTATTCTATTTTCAAATTTTAATTTATTATTTATGAAATTTTACTTTAGCATACTTTATTACTTTGTTCACAAGCTTGCTAAAGTAGGGGCAAAATGTAGAGTCAGAAATTACCTACTTTGCAATGTCTACTCTATTTTATGCACTTGTCTAAGTGTCCATTCCCTTTGTATGTTTTAAGAAGCACTTGGCCAATGCCTAAGTCTAAAAAATCTATTGTCAAGATGCCATATGATCTTACTCTATTCAATATTTGTTTCTAACCATTCCTTAAACTTTTTTTAAAAACTTCTGTCTACCTGAACATTAGTGTAATCACAATAGTGACCTGGTCATTACTCTATTGCAACATTTTAGAACAATTAAAAGTCATTTCTGTTGCCATTTTTGCATCTTTGAACAGCAACCGAAATGCAAATTTCCCAAATAGCATTTGAATAATTCTCACATTCAATCTTTCATAGCAAATTTAGAATTCCCTCTCCAACATCAGAATTATGATTGTTTGGCTATCCTTCCTGTGAGCTTAATGAAGCTCCATTCTTCCATTTCCCGTGAACTCTTTACAACATTCCTCCAGAGCCACTACAACTCCCATTGTTTACCCATTGTCCAAAAATTTGTAACCTCACACCCATTCCCTTTGGCATCTTGGTAATCCTTCATTTCTCTTATCTTTAGACTTTTCCATACACCACAGCATCAACACACACTGTAAAAAAAATTAAGGATTTATAATCATTTAAAGCATTTCTATTTACCTGCATCTTTGCAACTAGGCCAGCACACTCCCAACATATTTTTATTGTTAGGAGGAAGTAGAAACCTGACCAAGGCAGTTTTCCAAGCAGACAATTTTTTCTTGTCATCCCTGCTGCTGTCAGCCTCCATATCTTTCTGCTGATACAGTAGATCAGAAGTTTGCAAGCACTGCAACAATCTGCAAACTGAGGCAACCAGACTGCAAATTTAAAGTTACGGCGCCCAAAGGTCACCAATGCATTGTACCAGTCTCGCTGCATAAGGATAATATCTACCAGTCTGCAGTTTCTGAGCCCAGAGGTCTATTTTTCTATTCTATAAACTTACCCACTTTTGTACTAGATCATGACCACACTATATCAGTCATAACTGAACTATAGTAATCTCCAATGCAGTGTATCAGTTTTCTGCCAGGATCAGATCCAAAACATCTATACCTCACTTCTCCAGTCTTATAATGCTTTTGTCTGCCTCCTTCTGCTCCAACAATCAAACCAAGGATGCTCTTTCTAACTTTGTCATTTCATATTACTTAGCTAGTTTCTATTGTTTAAAACCAGGCTCTTGTATTGTTCAATTAGTATTTACTTTGTCTACCGAAGCTTATGCTTCCCATTTCTTAAAGAAAAGTAAGCATACTTGTCAATTTAGCAATATACTTAAATAAGGATTAATAAACTAAACCAGAGTTAAAATTTAAAATTTACCCTACACTTGCAATACTCAGGAAGTCTCAATGAAGACTTGCGAACCCCAGTCTGAACTAGATTTGGCAAGTCTGCAGCCAAGACTCACAAAATAGGCCAAGTCTGAGGAAAAAACAATTGAAAAACACCTTCACAGTTTCAAAAAAAAAACATTACAAACATTTTTTTCATATGCTTTGGCCAAGTTTTTCCGCCAAATCTGAGTCCAAATCAAAAAACAACTTACCAAGTATTTGTCAAATCTGAGTCTCAACACTGTGAATAATTGATCCAAATCACAAGAGACCCAAGGGGCAAACCAATCTTGTGAAAGATGTGTTTATGGATTATGCAAAGAAAAACAGAAGGTTCATAACCCAGCACACAATAAAGATATGCAAGCAGATAACTTCAGCAAATATTTATGCTACTTCTATTCACAATCAGAAATGGATGGATACAACAGATGTTACATATAATGTGGCAAGGAATGAAGATTCCTGTGACCAGAAAGGGGTGAGCACATAAAACCGATTTCCTACAACTATTCAATTATCCATCCTCTTTCAATGTAAAGAGATGAATGAGTATGTATATTACATTACAGTTACAAAAAAGAAGAGGAAGGTGTGACAGTTCATGTCCTAAACCATTGATCTTCCAACTATCTGTCAGTTTTGAGAGTCCTGACAGCAGACATTTCATTCCATGGCTAAAGAAGTCCGTGTGTACAGATTTTGCTGATGTTGCAAGGTGCATGTGAGGGGGCCATAAGAAGTTATGGATGGTGGCACATGATGAAACAAAGACTAGCATGGGATCATGTGTGGCAGTGTACAATGACACCATGTGTTGCACATAAAGTGCGCATTCTATTGAGGAGAGCACATGAATTCTCAAGACATATAAGGCACACACAAAGTTCCCAGAGGCCTGTATGGTAGCACTCTGATCAATAATAGAAACTTGAAAACCAGTAGAAAAATCACAAGCCAAGGGCATATCTAGCACAATTATGGCACTTGTACACTTGCTCCATTGTATCTTGAATAACGGGCCCAGAGGTAGCATCCAATTCATAATTTAGTTAAGCCCACATAGCTTCTTCACCATAAATGCCTTCTACTTCTACCTTTGACACAGCTACATATATGTAATCACAACCTTTTGTAAAGCTGCTCCAACTCCTTTAGCTATCTGTTTACTACTTTGCTGCAATTACACTTACCTTTGACTTGAACAGCCTTAAAAATATTGAGAATTTAATGTAAGCCATATTAGCCTGGCACAGAATCCACCCATGTACAAGAAAGCAATAATGAGACAGTTTACAACTAAGATTAAAATGATAGCCGATAAGGTGAGGAATAAGCTACTGGGCTCAAAAAGAATAGTCAGCGACAACAATTCAAGTGTATCTTTTGTACAGCAACTATCAACTATTTCCATGTTGCACTAATAAGTAGAGGTAACTTCAAGCAACTTGGAGTGGTATAAACAAAATGATCCAGCATTACATTTCCATCCAAGATAATGACTGTATGGAAGTTGTTTATAATAATATGAATTTCATCTTTTATTTTTTAAAACATCTACAGGAGCAGGACTACAACATTCAGATATTGGAAATTGATGAAGCAGATGGAGGCATAACAGTAACAACTCCAATATGTGTTCTGAGAACTTAAGCATTTCAAGACATGCAAACAAATCTTGAATGAGATATAGAAGTAATTAGAATAGGATCCATAACAAGACAAGAAGAAAAAGCCAGAGTTATGAACACGTGATAAAATTCCTGTATCCACTGATAAATGTGCAGGTTCAACATTAATGTTAGAGAAATTTAATGCACAAAAATAATTACGCAATTTACAAAATGCATGAATGCTAGATATTAAAACATTCTAACCTTGGAAAAATTACAAAATGCTTTCAATTACTGACACCAGCAGAAACCAACTCAATTGAAATGCATTTTAGTTTAGCTTTGAATTGTGCTCATACTACTGCTTCTCAAAATAAAGGGATTCACAATGGAATTAAATGCGCCGCATGAGCAAACAAAAAAGCCAATTCAAAGGATTTTTCACAGTAAATCCTTGAAAAAGAGACGTAAGGTTAAAAAAGAAATTAAAATTTCTGAGCACACTATTCCAAAAAGCATATTGAATAATAAAACATCGAAGCTCAAGAAAGATAGGTAGGACAATTTCACTGATGCTATCTTCACTGCTCATTCTTTTCATCTAAGGAGATAATTAAATTCCTAAGTTCTGACATCCCCATGAGTCATTTTGGGGTATGAAAGTTAAGATATTGGTAAACAAGGAATAGCTAATCAAAAAGTTATAAATAACTAGTTACTACACAGAGGGTTGCAAATCACACTTATACACGCATAAAATTTATGTATGCACTGAACATGCGTAGAGGTTCAGCATTCACAAAAGAAAAATTTAATGAATTCGCATAAACCAAGAATATATTAGAAGTGTATCTCTCCTTTTCTTACACTCACATACATGCATGAAGTGAATGTAGAGATTAAAACATTCTGACCTCAGAAAACTTATATAAGGCTCTCAATTACTGAGTCTAGTAAAGGCCAACCCAATTCAAATATTTTTTAGTTTAGCCCCAAATTGTGTTCATACTACTTCTTGTGCAAATCAAAAGGATTCACAAAAGAATTAAGCGAGCCTGAGCATACAAAAAAAGCCAATTCAAAGGATTTTTACAGTACATCCACATGAAGGTAAGGTTCAAACTTCAAAAAGAAATTAAGGTTTCTGAGCACACAATTCCAAAGGGCATATTGAATTTAAACACATGGAGGCTCCAGAAAGATAGGTAGGACAGTTTCAGTAATGCTGTCTTCACTGCTCATTCTTTTATTCTAAGGACAAAATCAAGCTTCCTCAGTTCTAACGGCCCCATAAATCATTTTGAGGTATGAAAGCTAGAATGTTGGTAAATGAGGAATAGCTAATAAAAAAATAGAAATAATTACAGAGGAATGCAAATTAGACTTAATGGACAAACGTGGCACAATGAATTTAAGCAATGCGGCCTACATATGTTACTCCACTACTGAGAAAAAAAATCCAAGTGTGACTTTGATTTGAAAATTAAGCACACTTTTCAGCAACGGTGTAAGTAGAATCGTAACAGGTACTACTAGTTAACAAGAATATGGGAAGAAATATACATATTAGCAATGTCCGTAGAGAATTGAGACTATAATGCTTAATGATGCTTCACACAAAGCACTCCTTTAAATTAGACATTGGTACAACTCCCTTTACAAAAATGAACACAAGCATTCCAAAAATAAATCTAAATATATTAGCAATGCCTGCAGAGTCGCAGACAGATGAGACTGCAATGCTTAATGGTGACTCATACAGACCAATTCTTTAAACAAGATCTTGGCAAAACTTCCTTTACACAACAGAACATAAACAGATCTCTACCATGGTTACATTTTGAATTCCACGAAAAACTTAAATGACCTTTTGATGAAAGCACGAACAGATATATTCTGACAGATCTTAACTCTTCACATCATTGCGCTTCCTACAAGAACTGCTGCAACTGCACCACTGAGCAGGCCTATGAAGAAATTCTTTTTAGCATTGTTTTGCTGTAACGGGGGAGCTGTTGGAGGACAAGGCATGTATGGTGTTGGTGGTCGTGGTTGTGGTTGTGCATCTATATAAATACATTGCTCATTTGATGTGGAATTTTCCACCATACCTCTAGAGGCTGCACTTAGATGATAAGGCATGACTGCTGATGAGGGTTTTTGTGGTGCAGGTGAACAACTGCATTGCTCATCTGATGTAGAATTGTCCGTATCTGAAGGGACTGAAAGAGAGGCTACTTGAGAATACATTGTTGAAACAGGGATACCCTGCACTGGAAAATCGCATGGCTGGGACAGATTGGTGACCTCCCAATTGAGATCTTGGGGATTACCCAAAGCCCAGCTGGGTGGTTGAGGATTGATCGATACCCAATTTGAGGGCACATCAGATATCTCCGACAGAGCGATGCCCTTAAGTTTAAGAGCAATTTTCAGCATCCCATAAGCCCTCCCAGATGGCCTCCACATTTGCAATGTGAATGTTTCACTCTCATCTCTCCCTGTTATAGAACAAATCCTTTTGATCTCCGTGATCATTATAGTTGTGGTTCCGATTATCTTTGTTTTGAAGGGGGCTGCACACATAATCTGAATGATAAGAGTTGCATTGGGATTATTGAGCAACTGGGTCTGCAAAGGGAGTAGAAGGGTGTCATTCCAAACAGGACACGTTCCAGAATTTCGCAGAGTTCTAGTAGATTTCTTCAACTGGGGATCTACCCAAGCAACTGCATATGGACTTATTTTACCCTTATTAAAAATGTTAACATTCTTAAGTCCTTCTGCTGCTACTATTTTCAGTTCCAAACTTCCTTCGCCCATTTCTACGATCTTAAAAAAATGCATTCAACAAACTGGCACCAATAAATACATAGCTAAGACTTCTTATGCCATGTTCGAAACGCGAGTTTCTTCTTTGCGGTTTTGTCTTCACCCCTCAACTAAACAAGATTTCCAGTCTCCACAATGGAAACTTAACGGAAGATTGACCATTTAATCCCTCAAGCCATACTTTACGGTTGCTTCTCTACATGATGTATTTTAAAAATCATCCGTCGAGAATTGAGAAGGATGCATTTTAATTTTAATTATATATATATATATATATATATATTTTTTTTTAAATGATTTAACAACTTAAAAGTAGGTTTTTTTTTCAAAAAACGCAAGAAAGAAAACAAGTTGATAAAATTGAAATGGAAAATAAAATTATATTTTATTAATATTTCGATTCTAATAAATTTAAAATTAGTTTTATCTTTTTATTCAATTATTTGTTAATTTAATAAGTTTATTATTTATTATTAATTTTTTTAAATTATTATTTTTATTAATATTGCATTTTGATGGATTTTGATTTTACATTTAGTTTAATTTTTATTTATATTTAAGTTTTAAATTTATAAGTAGTAGTCTTATTAAAATTTTAATTATTGTAGAATAATTATTGTTTGAATTTTATTTTAATTTATATAATAAAAAATTAAAATCTAAAATCTAAATTAAAAAATTAGAGAAAGAGAGTCTAACTTTTGATTAGTTGTTTCATACCTGTGACCAATGACATGTATAGGTTAACTACTCTTGATGCATGAGGATCCAAAGCATATTTAATCCACTAAGCATCAAGCTCAATAAGATATTCAATGTAAACAAAGATGAAGAAGTCATTAATCTAACATGCTAAAAATATGAAAGTTTGACAAACATCTACTCTAAGACATTGAAATTTATCCTATTAGGGGAGTGGTGTCGCATTGATGTGGAATGGCGACCATTTCCCAATCCCTTGGATAATGAGCTTATTCCAATCAATTTTATTGAACAAAACAAATAAAACCGATGAGAGATATGTGAAACATGATGAAAGTTAATTTAACATGATATATGCTAAGATGTGTGTTGTAAATGTGTTCAAATCTATTCTAAATGTATGCAAGATTTAAAGATGCAAGTCCTAATTCCAAACTATGTTAAATGGATACAACTAAGTTACCATGGAAGCCATTAATGGATGCTTTAAGCTACTATGGATGCAAATGAGAGTGATTTTAACAGCATAAGTTTACTATTAAAAAAGATGGATCCATTTGTCTCCAAATAGTGATCTATTTATAGGAGAGCAAATGAGAAATCGATGGTCAAGATTGAAAGAATCAATCAATGGTCAGGATGGAAAGAAAATAGAGGAATGGATCATGGATTCCCATCAAGGGTTAAAAATGCAAGATAATATTTAATCAAGGGCTCACAATCATGCAAAGAAACACACTTTCAAAGCTTGCTCAAAAAGTTTGTTGAAAATTTGTTATAAGGAAGAATATTCTTTTTTTTCAAATGAGTGAAGAGGGAAAGAATATTCCATGAAAATATTCTATTTTGGAGGAATGTGCAAAGGAGGAATATTCCCTTGCAAGTGGGAGAGTTAGAATTAATTAGTAATTTGATAATTAAAGCAAATTTTTAATTAGGCAAATTAGGGAAATTTAGGATATCCATTAAATAATTACCTTGTTTAATGAAAAGATTTAATTAAATAATTAAGATTATTTAATTAAATGAGAGGACTTAGGGTGTTAAAATTAAATATTTTGATTTATTCAATTTAACAGGACGAAAGGTTAGCATGAAAGGGGGAGGAAATAACCTAATTAGACTAATCAAACTAATAGATGAAAATGATGCAATTAATTAAATAGTTAGGCTAATTTAATCAATTAAGTGAAAAGATGATGGGTTTTAGCATGAAATGATGTTAGTATATCAAATTTGAGTGTGTGATATCATTCAGGACATTTTTAAGTGTCTACATTTTGCCCCTCTTTAAAGTGAGGTACTTGTCACATTGGTTCAAAGACTGACACTTTTCCAATTAAAATTATTGCTCAGATCCAAAAGTAAAAAAAAATATATAATTTTTGGATGCCCCATTGTTGTCCTAGCAGAAGGAAATAAGATGGCAGCTTCCCCCTCAAGAGATTAGATGGAAATTTTGAATTTTGGGTTGATCTCTCAAAAAAGATGTAATATAGGTTCAGCTCAAAGAGACTAGAAAACTCAAATGTCTGATATAGACAGATTTGATGATGTATAAACAGTCATCGGCCATGGGTAGCCTCATGTATATTTTGATATATCACACTAATTAGATACTTGAATAGAAATATTAGTAAAGATAGAAGAATAAGAAGAATGGATTTGACCATTGATTTGAGATTGATTCAGAAGTCCAACAAGCCTGTGATTCATCAAAACTTTATTAGATTATGGTGATGAGATGGATGATTTTTCTCATATTCGAGATTGGGAATTTTTTTCATTCCTTATGTTTGATATAACACATAGACATGATGCATCAAGGTATTGATAACCAGGATGGCGTTGTATTTAGTGACATGGACTTTGACTCTGCAAACAGATAGGATAGTTCTTGTTCACACCTTGACATATGAAAACCTCATTGAAATGTAGTTTATAAGTCTAGAATATCTCAAACCAAAGCATACACAATAGTCAACAAGCTATTCCAAACAACCTCCCTGCACACAATTAAGCAATTATGTGTCAAGATTATTTTATAAGAATACCCCACAAGCACAACAAACAAAAGATAATGACCGATGCCCCATTCCTTTCTCTCTAAATCATTTAGACATCATCGAGAGGTCCTTGGAATGGGTCAACAAGGTAAATCATAAGACAAGATTAAAAAAAAAGTCAATGTTATCTATATTTCTTGCCAAAGGTGTAATGTGTTTAAGGATAAATATCCAAAATGATTTTCCAATGATAATGCCCATTGTAGGAAGGATGCATTCTAAGACATGTTATTAGATGTTGATAGGTTGATAGGTTGTTTGAAAGGTTGTTGATATAAAGTTTGATTGACATGTTTGATAATGATCAAGGGTTTGATTTTTGTGTTTTAAAGGTTCTACTTTTGCTGATTGTTGTACTTGTTTTTGTTTATGTTACGAAAGGGTGAGTGTGATGATCGATTTATTATGTATGAAGGTTTATTGTAGGTGAAATCAAAATGGAATGGATGGTTTTGGTATTTTCTGAAATATTTGAATGTTTATGGCATTTTGAAAATGTTTTGAGACTATTTTTGGTCTTTTCGAAAGTTTATGTGAATGTTTTGGTTTTCAATTATTTGAGGTTGTTTATGGTTTTTCAATGTTTTCCACTGTTTTGGGTTTTCTTGATTTTCAAATATTTTGGAATTTTCTGAAATTTTAAATGTTTTGGGTTTTCTGAGTTTTCCAAGAACCTAACCTAAAAGACTATCCTAGGGGCCTCAAAGGCTTATCAAAGATGATTCTTTCCTACGTTATACATGCGGAGACCACATAGTTGGACTAACTTTGACTAGTTTATTGAGGAGATATGAACACTTGATGGATTGCCAGTTTATTATGATGGACTGCTAAAGGACTGACCTAAAGTGTCTCGGGGGCACATCAATTATGGCCTTGCCTACATTCAAGCTTAGAGACAATGTAGTTCGGCAAGGTACTATTTTTGGATTTTTGATGTTTTGACATGTTTAGGGATTTTTTATGTGTTTTGGATGTTTTAGATTTTTTGCACAATGTTGATGAGTGTATGGATATGTGATGATGATATCAGTGATCTATTTGGGATTTTTTTGAAAGCCAAGCTAGGATTGATTGATCATATTGATAGATTACCAATAGTGATAACCTTATTGAGGATGCTCAACAATGCAAGGATAGTGTTGAACAACACAAAGATTGGGAAATGATATATCTCGAGATGATGATGGATTGATTAGATAAGATAGATCAAGATTTTGAAGCTAGGCTTGGAACAAAATTGATTGGAATGATTTGATGTGACGTTGAAGTGCAAGGTAGATTCAACTGATATTTGATAAAAGATAAAGTTTGATAAGGAACATCTTCTCGTCAAAATGTGCCATGGGCTAGTGATTTAGATTTTTGCTTACAAAGGATTTGACCAATTTGATTTTGTGTTTTGAAAATGTTTAGATCACCACATAAGTTATAGGATATAGCTCAAGATGTATTCCTGAAGCAAGATGTAAGTATCTATCCCCAGTTTCTAGCAATGTATGGAATGATATGGGTGGATGCATGGATAAATGAATGGATTGATGAATGGGTATGTGAAGGATTCTAAGGATTATCTTGTGATAGGATAACATGTTTGGATAGAGTATGCCTCTTTGGATAATGCCTCATGGCTTAGATAATGTTGGTTAGGATAGGACCACTGATAGTGACCCATGTCAAGATGTTTACCATAAGCAAGTGTGAAGTACATACCAAACCTTTGCCAAGATCAAGATAAGTTAGATGTGATGAAAATGGATTGGATAATTAATCATAGATTTATTATGGATAAGATGGATGGAATGCAAGATTTATTATGGATGGGATGAGATGCTTCCACCTGAAATGGTGCACATAGATGCTCAATTCTACTCATGATGTCTGTTTGCTAAGTTTTCATCATGGTACTTGTCCAAAGCACCACCAAAGTGGTTTTCACTAGACAACGATTTTTCTCTTGACTATTTTCTTGATTTTTTTTATTTTTTTGAAATTTTATGCTCATGTTGAACCACCCGGTGGTGCTGATGTAGAAGTTTCCCGTGTGATATAGATGTTTCTATCATGATGATGATATCTTGCTTGGGGGATTTGTTTTGCTAAGATACGGGCACTTGAATGTAACCCCTGGATTGTTTCATCTTTTTTATCGATATCGGAGTTAACCTTACCTAGATGCACACATTCTGATAGAGTGCCCTTAGAGTCCTTATGATAAAGAGTTGTTGCCAATACATGGTCAATACGATATTTGGATACCATTAATGTTGAAGTGGATGGTAGAATGTGTTGAGGGATACGAGATGCAGATGGATTGGTCGACAGTTTGGAATCTTTGATTTTCCAAATTGGGATGATGAGTAATAATGGGTGGATATGGATATTCAATTGGGACCAACTTCTTGATATATCTTGTAGGTCGCTCTTGAAGCTTTCTTTTGTATTGATGGACAATTTTGATGGATGAACTTCCCTTTTTGATTTTTCCCCATAGTTTCTTGGACTAATGGAGTGTGATAAGGATGTTTTTCTTTATTTTTCTTGGGTATCCATTTGAATTTTTCTTGTCCATTTTCTTTGTTGATTATTTTGCTTCAATAATTCACTCTTTTCTTTGATATAGACCTCTTTCTTGTGGTGAAAGATACATGGATGATGATTCATGATATGAATGGTTGGAGTGTTGGTAGCTATTTCATCATAAGGACTCTTCATGCTCCCCATGTTGGTGTTTGTGCTAGATAAAGTTTCCCTTAGTATTATGGGAGTATTATTGGCATGCTTTGATTCTGTTGCTGACAAACCATTTCCTCGTTGTTCAAGATTGATTAGCTTTGTTGATTCTTGATAATGATTGATATCCTCATACTCACTTTCTTCAATCTATATGGAGGATGTGTCTGATTTGGATGCTTCTTCAAAAGGTGTTGATGCTTTACAATCCATATAGGATTCTTCCTCATGATCCATTTTTTCTTACTTTTCAAAGGATGTTTCTGATTCACCATCCATGTAGAGGTCTTCTTCATGATCAATTTTTGATATGTCTATGGATTATTCTATGCCTTGATCATGTGTAAAGATATTAAGAGTAGGAGACTCTTGTTCCTTGGTAATGATATCAAGAGTAGGAGACTCTTGTTTTGGATGAAGATCATGTCTATATGTCCATTAGGAGTAAGCATCTCATGGGTAGATGGAGGAGTATGTGATGTATGGATATGATCATTATTTGCAACATTTTGTAGGGATTGGAGAATACCCATTAGATCATGGTAGTATCGTGGAGATACAAATTCTTGATCTTGATTAATTTTGGAATTGCTTTTGAAGTGCTTTGGATCAAGCTCTTAACATGGGTCAATTTCAAAGGATGGATTGGTTATAAAGGGTTCTTGGACATCTTCATTAGGCATGGGAAGTGGCTCAATATCATCTTGATCTTTGAGTGGATTTGGATCAAGTGTTGAGTTGAGGATTACTTCAATATCTGCAACCATGAGGTCAAATGATGTCAATATGTCTTAGAAAGGACCATTGCTAGACTTTGGTGAAATATGTTGATCATTATTTGGAATAAATTTTTGAGGTATGTCATCTAACTCATTGGGTTATGTAGAGATATTATCAACATGATCATTCATGGATGAATCTTGAATTTTATCCTCAATAATAGTGATGGGGACATTGTCAATTTTTTCAACCATGAGGCCAAATGATGTTAAGATTTATTGAAATGGATCATTGTTAGATATTGGTGAGGGATTTTGATCATGATTATGAAGCATATCTTGATTTATGTTGATTTGATCGTTGGATGTGGTAGAAACATCTTTAAGGTGCTCATTGATGGATAGATATTGATTGTTGTTTTCAACAATTGTGGTGGGGGGATTGTCACTGCTATCATTAATAGTTGAATATTGATCATTGTCCTCAACAGTTATTTTTCCTTGATCAAGAAGGTCGTGGATGAGATCTTTGAGTTTGATACAATTTGATGTGTCGTGACCTTTTGTGCTATAGTATTCACAATAAGTATTATCATCATATCGTGAGAAATTGACATTAGGTTCACCCCTATTTAATGATTCTAGAAGATTGATAAGCTTAGCATGGACTAATGTGTTTAATGTTGATTCGATTGGCTATCCCAAAGGAGTGTATTCATGTTTTTCATCTTGTGATATTTTTTCTTGTTGAGATTGATCTAGTTGTGATTGATCTTGGAGATGTGGTGATTGATCTTATTGTTGAGGTTGTTGATTTTGATTTCCAACTTCTTGATATTAAAGATGTTGTTCTTGATGTGGTTGCAGACACAACTCAATGTTTTGATGACATGGTTTAACCAATGGGGGAGGGTGTTGATTTTGGGGTGGAGATGTCTCTTGGTGATATGAATCAACGAATTTGGTAAGTGTAGCAATTTGATTTGCAAAATTTGATCTTGATTTTAATTTTGATGCCCTTGATATAGTTGATTTGGTTGTGGGTCAAGCATATTTGGAATATACACTTGTGGTATTAATATGGGATCATGCACAAATTGATTTTGAATTTTTTTTTGATTTGGAATGATGTTTAAATTTTGTATCATAGGTTGGCATTGAACATCGTTGTGGTTGGGAAACACGGTGCTTTGATTTAGGTAACCTTGATTTGGATCAATACATTGAGTTGTCAATATATTTTTTGGCTTTTGAACAACATTTGTGTGATTTGCAAACGTATCTATCCCATAGTTCACCAAGTTTGGATTTGATATGTTCATGTTTGGTAAGTTTGTATTTGGTATACTCATGTTTGGCATGTATTGATTTGATGGGATAATATTGTTTTGTTGAGGACTCATGTATTGATCGTTTGGTTGATAGATTTGTAGGTTTTGAATTTGATTTAAATCTATCATAGGGAAAGGTGTCCTAAAATTTAGATTGGGCATACTCACATTTGTTGTAGCATTGAGGTTTGTAGGATATAATGATCCCATGTGTGAATTGTATAAATGTGATTTTTGATAATCAATTAATATTGTAAGGATTTGATAGCTTGGTTGATTTAGATCACTCATGATGTATGAATCGATTTTATATTCAATGTTTTTCTTGTGTTTTGACCTTTTTGCAAAAGTGAACCTTTAAGGTGTTCTGGACCAATTATGTGAGTGGATGATGAAAGGGGTGAGTGATATGGGGGATGAAATTTCTAAACTTTTGGACAACACTTTTAAACTTAAAGATTTTGATGTTTTGATGTCTTGGATTATAAAAGGTGATAATGAACTTGTAAATCTCAAGGTAGACTTGTGACCTTTTAGACTAGTTCAAAGTGTGATGAATAACTCAATTAAGTGTATGGAAAAGGATCCATTTCACATACAACATATCTAAGTTAGGGGATTGGTTTGATAATTTTCTAAGTCCAAAGTGTTGATGTGTCCAAAATTTTCTAAAGTTGTTTGGTGAAATGGAATGCCAAATGTGATAAAGATGGATGAAATGTTTGACCCAAAATGTGAACCTAAAATGAACCTTTTTTTTACAAGACCAAGGTAGTGAGAAACATGCTATATCTCTAAAGTGATAAAACCTTAAGAACTCAATGATGTTTGACAATAGAACTCAATGATTTTGACCATGGAACTCAATGATTTTGGTAAAATGAAACTTGGACTCAATGTTTTGCAATACTTTCCTTGTCTCAATTTGCTTGTTTTGGGGAGTCAAAGTTTGAACATACATCAATGTGAGGGGTTCATTTGATTTAATATTGGATTAATGAAGTGATTTTTACCACATAAATTTTTCTTTCTTAAGTTTCAAACTAAATTTCTATGTCAAAAATATTTTTTTACTTCACAAGGTCCATTATGTGAAAATCATAAAGTTATAGCCATAGTTGCCTATGTTTACTTTGGGAAGTATGGATTAAGATATAAGCCAAAATATTTAGAAGTATCTAAGGATAAAATCCTTAGGACAAGCCTCAATATCAAGACTTTTCAAAGGGTATCCATGCTTAAACCAAAGTGCTTGAAATTTTGAGAAACTTGTTGATGTGTGTTTGAAAATGTTTTGTAACCAAGCAAGTGTTTAACTGACTGACAAGCATTTACAATCCTAGTTCAAGTGGGTACGTATTTCTTAGTAGGCTTACCAATCATCCCCATAAGAGATGATTAATCCGTGAAGATGGAATGGACAAATAGGTTGTCAAGGAAATGTACTGTCTTGACACGCCAAGCAAAAGAGTCCCTTCCCTATTTGGTTTATTGCCTCAACCAAGAACCGAACATGGTAAGTAAATTCTTGGAATGGTGCTATTCCAATGAACTACCTTAAAATATGTTTCAAAAATGGACTTGGTTAGCCACTACAAACAATATTTTGAATGACCATATTCAAGATAAACTGGTGCTATACATGCAATGATTCACTCAATTAAGAGGCCTCCAATCCCTTCAAAATATCTAAGGGTTTTGACGTATCACATGGATACTAAGGGAGACATTCATCGGTATAGGCAACAACACCAGCTTGGTTAATGACTTTAGTCACACCAAATTATTTATATAACAAACCAAAAATGATAGCACCACTTGGGTTGTTCCCTCTCACAAGTTGGGGGGCAGGCCCTCTAAAGGTAACATAGACTATGAAGCTTAAAATGCTTTTTGTCACCCAAGATTTCCAAAAGGCACAAGGGGAGAGGATAAGTGCTTCCAAGAAGAAAAGTATACTTGTGTGTTTTTCTTCACCCAAGATCGCACGAAGCGAGGGGAGAGGATACACACAACAAGCACATGTAAGCAACTCATACACACGTTCATTTTAACTTTGACAAGCATAATGAGTTTGTTTTAAGCACCAAATGAAGTGTTGAGATTGTTTTGTTCAATTTTAAGCCTGATATTGCAACATGAGGATATGAGGGTTTAGTTTTAACCAATTTGAACATTTATTTTAAACCCAAAAAAGAAATTTAGTTGGTCCTAAAATGTGAAGTAAATCATCATAAATGGGTTATAATTTCCCCATAAGTGTAAAAACACTTATTACAATATATAATCAAATGACGATATGCTTCTTCACTTCAAATTTTATTGCCTAAACTTGCAAAACTAGTTAGCCTCAAAAATAAAAACCAGAAGTTAGTGACATGTTAGCCTTCAGATGAAATCAAAAAATTAAAACACATGTCACGATTCAAGTTCTATTTTGTTTACCAATAAATAGTGATGCTGAAATAAATAGCGTCACTGAATTTCCATCAGATGTGTCGCTATATCGCAAGTGCATCACTGTATTGAAAAATCAGATGTGTTGCTTTGCAGTAAACACTGATATCAATAGTGTCACAAAATCAAATGTGTCACTACACTTGATCCATGAGGATTTGAAGCATATTTAATCCACTAAGCATCAATCCCAATAAGATATTCGATGTAAACAAAGATGAAGAAGCCATTAATAATCTAACATGCTAAAAACACGAAAGCTTGAAAAAATCTACTCTAAGACATTGAAATTTATCCTATTGGGGGAGTGGTGTCACATTGATGTGGAATGGCGACCCTTTCTCAATCCCTTGGATAATGAGCTTGTTTCAATCAATTTTATATTGAACAAAATTGATGAAACTAATAAGAGATATATGTGAAACATGATGAAAGCTAATTTAACATGATATATGTTAAGATGAGTGTTGTAAATATGTGCAAATCTATTCTAAATGTATGCAAGATTTAAAGATACAAGTCCTAATTCTAAAATATGTTAAATGGATACAACTAAGTTACCATGGAATCCACTAATGGATGCTTTAAGCTACTATGATCAAGATTTTAAACTCTAAAAAGTTAAATGTATGCTAAATATGGATGCAAATGAGAGTGATTTTAACAACGTAAGTTTACTATTCAAAAATATGGATCCATTTGTCTCCAAATAGTGATCTATTTATAGGAGAGCAAATGAGAAACCGATGGTCAAGATTGAAAGAATCAATCAATGGCCAGGATAGCAAGAAAATAGAGGCATGGATCATGGATTCATGTCAAGGGTTGAAAATGCAAGATGATATTTAATCAAGGGCTCACAATCATGCAAAGAAGCACACTTTCAAAGCTTGCTCAAGAAGTTTGTTGAAAGTTTGTTATAAGGAAGAATATTCCTTTTTTCAAATGAGTGAAGAGGGAAAGAATATTCCATGAGAATATTCCCTTTTGGAGGAATGTACAAAGGAGGAATATTCCCTTGCAAGTGGGAGAGTTAGAATTAATTAGTAATTTGATAATTAAAACAAAGTTTCAATTATGCAAATTAGGGAAATTTAGGATATCCATTAAATAATTACCTTGTTTAATGAAAAAGGGTCAAAATGATATTTAATTAAATAATTAAGATTATTTAATTAAATGAGAGGACTTAGGGTGTTAAAATTAAATATTTTGATTTATTCAATTTAACAGGACGAAAGGATAGCATGAAAGGGGGAGGAACTAACCTAATTAGATAAATTAGACTAATAGATGAAAATGATGCAATTAATTAAATAGCTAGGCTAATTTAATCAATTAAGTGAAAAGAGGATGGGTTTTAGGACAAAATGATGTTAGTGTATCAGATTTGATTGTGTGATATCATTCAGGACATTTTTAAGTGTCTACAGTATCAACAATCCAATGATGGCATGTGTCCCTAGGGAGTTATGCTTAGGGTAACATTTCATTTGATTAATGATATGATAATTCACTTTTAAGACCTCTTTAGCATACCCATTGGACACTTAAGGAAGAAAATAATTCAATAGAAAAGATATAGGAAGAGAGAAGGGAGAGGGAGATGGAGATAAGAATAAAGATGCAAAGGGAGAAAAAAAGAAAGGAAGAGATATATACAGAGAGGTAGAGATAGGGATATATATATAGAGAGAGAGAGATGGGAACAAAAAGAGAGAGCTCTTTATATCTTTTTCTCCCTCTCTCTTTATTTTGCTCTTTATTTCTCAATCCCTCTTCCTTTCTCTCCCTTATTTTTCTCTATATTTTTTCTCCCTTTTATCTTTCTCTTTTTTCCTCTCTCTTTCTTTCCCTCTCCCTCCCTCTCTCTCTTTCTCTCTCCCTTACTCTCTTTTGTTATCCTTATTTGTCTCCCCCCTTGTTACACATCATCTTTTAGTTACCAGGTTATTTTACCTTGTAAGTAAATATGATGACAAATATTAATCAAAACTTTAATATGTTTAATAAACAAATGAAAATAATGAAATATGCATTAAAGATTTTATTGCTTTTGAAGGAATGATTATGTTTGATATTGATGGAAAATACGATGAATGTATATCGATTACAATATGATTACTTCAATGCTTGGATGATGCAAATGATTTATGATGCTAATGGATTTTATGTGAACGGCTAACTATCTATGTGATGTACTAAGCTGATTGCAGGAATAGGTTCGAACCTCCAGAAGAGAGGGGGAGTATCACTCAAGAGAGGAGCTTAGTTTGATAACCCTTGATGAGCCTAACTGAGCATGCACACACATTCAAACCCTAGTTGGTCTAGTCAAGTTAGTTCATGAAATCAGGTAGGTAACCTTCGATTATATTTTGGGGTTGTGTGATTGAGTCTTATTGTCAAGTGGAAGTTCTTCCTTGTGTGTTCGTATTTATATATTAATCAATGAATACTTGGATATATGTGTTTAAATATGAATATTGAAATAATTAGCTGATAGGCTATATATTGTGGGCATGGCCCACCAGAATTGTCTCACGCTGAAAAATCTTCACCTAAAAATCTTCGCCGAGAAATCTTTAGCTATCGAAAAATCTTTAGTTGCCGGAAAGTCTTATCTACTAAAAAAACTTTAGCTACCGAAAAATCTTTAGCTATCGATCTCCAAATTAACTCGAACTTCATCAAACTCCCATATTTTCAGAGTAGTTAGAAATTAGGTTTTGTGGGACATTGCTGCAAAAATCTTGTCTCGAGTTCGATAATCTAGGAGCCCTAAAACCCCAATAGTTGTAGATACACTCTTTGTTTATTGTGAATAGATTGAAGCAGTTGTTGTAGGGAGATTGGTTCTTATGTGGTAGGGTTTCATAACATATTTCTTGCAAACTCTACCCATTTTTTCCCATCAGCTTCCAACTCTACTCATTTTTTCTCATCGACATTGTTGAAAGCACAATCTTGATGTAAGTTGCTTGTCATGGTTTCAATGAGTTTTTTGGAGGAAATCCTTAAATGGTGAATCATTTTTTTTTTGTGTGTTTTATTTCATTATAAAACAAGTTTGTTGTTATATGTTAAATGAAGGCATTGGTTTTGTGGTTTTATCTATGGTTGTTTTTGGCTCTTTATAAAATTAAATAGTCACTCTTTGCTATTAGATGGGAGCATTTTACTGTATGGATTTGTTAATGTTATATTTTTGATAAAACCAACAATCAATAGAGGGGGTGGGAATGTAAAGGTGATAGATCTAGCAACCAATCTGAATCCCCAATCAGAAAATGAGTCGGCAGAGCTAGAATCGATCTATTTTGGTAAAGAATTGAGTGCTTTTTTAGTTCACATTTTCTGATTTTGAAAATGCTATGAAAATCAATTAGGCAAGCTTAGAAATTTCATATTTGAATACCCATTTCATTTTTTTTGTTTCAAGATCTTGAGAAGGGTTCTATTTACCAAGACCAATATTTTGTTCTATCAATGGTGTGAGGGAAATACTCCCTCTTGGCTTCATTTAACTTCTCACTAAATTATGCAACAAATTCCTCTTTGCTAAGAACAGTTATGATTGTCTTAGAATTAAGGTTGTCACTATGAACCATCAATGCTTCATTAATAGAAATGTCACTATGAACTATCAATGCTTCATTAATATAAAAAAAAACTTGCTATGAGCTATAATTTTGGGTGAATTACTGGTCAACAGACTTGCAGAAATGTTTTACTCATTGCAAGTACTCAGTGAGTCTACCACACAGACTTTCCATATGTGGCAGACCTACATCTGAACATGCATGTGCAGAAAAAATACAGTAATGTTGGGCAAATTACTTGTCAACAGACTAACAAAAATGCTTAGACAAGTTTGTGGTGCAAACCCATCACAACTACTTTGTGAGTTTTCCATGTAAACTCACCATATCTATTGGGCTCATATCTGAACATGTATATGCAACAAAAATGCAATAAAAATGCAATTTACTTTTTCTTTCTTAAAGAAAATTCAATCCTTGCAATTTCCTCACACAACATTTGCAAATTTGTTTGAGTGATTTGAATGAGGTTAAAATTGATTTGAAGAGCAAAATTCTGCAATTTTCAGAGTTCTAGGCGAGATTTTTTATATATTTCTTTTCCAAAAAAAACAAGAAACTTATTTCTTTCCTAAATATTGGATTTAAGTCTTTAAGCATGTTTTCAAAGCATTGACTTCATTTTTTCACAAGTTTTGACATTAATTTTGTGTTATTGTTTATGAATGAAAATGCTGATTTTTTTAATAGTTAGCATTTATCAAATCATGGTATTAAAATACATTTTGTTTCAATTATTAATGTTATTTATCTATTTTTGAAATGTAAACCATTTTATTTGCTAGAAATTTATATGCATACTTATCCTAAAGACATGGATTTGATTGTCAAGGTTAATCTTTGACCTCAATCAGAACTAAGTTTCCCTTCAATTATTATATCTTTCCATACAAAACACCCCTAATAGGATTTTAAAAAAGTTTAGAGAATCTGTGTGAGCTTCTCATGGTCCACCAAATTGAATACACACCCTATTATTTTCACATGAGTATGAACATATCATTTTTTCTTTGTACCACTAAGCCATTGAATGAGAATGAGATTAAGGTCTTGAAGCAAAGAACATATGATTTGTACCAAGTCAATGTGATCCTTGAAAATCTTCTTGCAATGAGGTATATCAAGCATAATGGTATTTCTATAGAGTGGACTGGGTTTCTTGTGGGCTTTTTATATTGGATATGCTTTCATTACCTTCCATTTGAGACCAGTTGAAGATCTCCATAATACAGAAAGAGCCATCAGACATACCTCAAGGGCATGGTAGTGTAAAATGGTCCCCCTCAACTTTCTCCATAGTTGTGATAAGTGATAGTTGAACGAGGCATCTAAGAAGAAGCCAACAAATTTTAGAAGCTACTGGAAGCTTACTATGTAGGGGACTTATGAGGAGGATCCCCATGACCCCAAGCTTCTATTGTTGAGTGAGGTGAGAGGGAGAATGTAAGCTAGGTATTAGTATTGCTATTATTCATGAATTTCACTACCAACCAAACCTTGTCGTTAAGGTTTTATGACAAGCTTGAAATGCACATATATGTATGTCCACAATTTTTAATGTTGTGGTGTGAAGTGGTCATATCAGAATATTTAAGGTTTTGATTGCCAAAAGCATCTTGAAAGATAGAAAAATTCAATATCTAATGAGGCTTAAAAAAACCATTTAATTCAAAAAAAAAAATAGTCATGAAATGACACATAAATTTGTAGGTTGGGTCAGATGGTATGGGACTCATTGAATTCAAAATATTAGTTTGGAATGTCTTTTGAAAGGTACAATGACAAAATTTAGGAGTGCATTGTTCAATGTATCCTACATTGGAGTTGAGTATGCAAAATTGTATTTATTTGTTATCTCTCCTTAATTTTGTTTTCACTTTAGTACACATTGTGTAATCAAGCTACTCTAGATTATATTTATTCCTCTAATATTTTTTAGCTATTAAATTTTGGAAAGAAGCACCTAAACATATAATGCTTTTTTTGTTAATGATTTATTGATATGCTTTTATTTGTGAGGTACTCTAGGACACTCATTCCTTGCATTAAGCTTGCTCAAAATTGATCCTTTGATGTAAAGCATATAGAAGATATGAAGATGCACTACAAAGATATAGTGGATAGCCAATCAAAAAGAGATAGTAGATACAATGATAGTATACTCCTGTAGAGGACAGTTTGAAAGACAAATTAAGTGAATAACCTTCCAATCAAAATGGACATCGTATTAGTGCCATGACACCATTTGCAGAAATTTCTCAAAGCAATGCCTTTTTTGGGAAAGTTAAGGCATTGCAAAGAGATGTGTTTTTAAATGTACCTATGTGCTATAAGAGGTATTCCATGATAGATTCCCTTCCATTTGTGGCATTTTCTTTGTAAAATTCATTAACATTGGATCAAGAATCATAGGCTATTTCAAATGCAAGATCTGACTCTTCTACCACATCAACAGGGTGTGCTATAGATGATCAAATTCCTTCTTTTGCACATCCCTCCTACTCATTACTAGTAGTTTTACATGAGATGTTTAATAATATTCCTGATGCAAATAGGGTTAAAAGGATCTGAAAGAGTAGTAACTCAAGGAAAGATCATAATTCAATGAGTGTCACTAGGTACTTCCAAGGGGTCAATATCCATATCAACAAATATGTGACAAAATTTATATCAAGGTCATTCAAGAGATTTTCCTAATAATTTTGTAGAAGTGGTGAAGGTTAAACCTTCAAGAAATATTACCTATGTGTGCAAAGGTATTTGGGAAAAGAGGGGTATATAGTTGATATGTTAATGGACAATCCTATAGAGTAAACAATAGTTTAAAGATGATCCATACAAGACAGTCCAAAAGGCAGTAACAGTCTAAAGGAAAGAACAATAATTTTCAAGGCATGTGACTATGAGGCCTTATCCCTACTCAAAAAATGAGGAAATGATAAAGATCAGTAAGGAAGTGACCTATACATGAAGATGGCAGTCCTTATTAATGCACAACCAAAGGATAGTCTTGGGATAAAGACATAACATGACCTATAGATGCCTGGTCATAGAGGAAACCACATGAATTGAAACAAAGTATGAAGTTAAAAATAGTCTACAAATATAGGAAATAAATGGATGATAAACAAGTCTGACAACTCAATAACTTCAAAGGGACAAAACACAGAGGTCTCTTATGAAGATGAACCAAGAAAAGATTGTATAATCTAGAGGACAAGAAGAACTTGACAAAGTTCAATCCAAGCTCAAAAGGAATGATTGGTGTATGAAAGATGGCTCATTGCAAACAATCCTCTAGCAACCAATGATAATGATGATGATTGCGAAGTTCATAGTCATCTCATGACAAGACCTAGGACAAAGTTTAGAAGTTTTTTTTAAGCATGAGACAACATCTTATTACTTGAAGGTTGAAAAGAGACATAGGTCTACATAATGGATAGTCACTATGAATGAATGAATGGTATTGTCATTATGATATCCTCACAGTCCATTGTTGACAGTCCTTATGTTGACAATCTCACCACGGTATAACAATCATAAAAGGTTCCACTTATTTTGGAAACAATCCTCTCGTAGAAGATAGGGATGGAAGACATGGAGCTTTATAGTACCACATAAAATAGATCATGAAAGGGCATGACAATAACTTAAGGAGCATTAATTTCATGTGACGGTCCTAAAGTCACTTAAGCATGATAGAGGTCAATTCATTAAGCATGAGGCACAACTATATGAGAAGTAGAGTAATTCATGGGTCAAAATTTAAAGAGCCATGAATATGATAACCTTGGGTAGATCAAGGGCAACAGAAAGAGAATTAATACAAAGGTAGAAGTATGCTACTCAGTGTTGGCCTCCTCTAATGGTTTAATAACTAAGCCCTTAGAGTTGTAACTTAGAGATTGGACATTTGCACTAAGTAGCTATCTTACTCATCATGAAGGTGCATTTCATTGTCAACCCAAGGACGTAAACTTGAAATGGGTCAGCACTGTATGTGCACTAGGACTCCATTGTAATCATCCATAAACTAAGAAAGAAACAATACTATCTAGAAATGAAATGCTAGAAATAAATCAACTTAAACATTCAGCATAAATCATCATCCACACTAAGCATTAACAATTGGACTAAAAATGAATGATAGAAATGGAAATTCTAGCAAACAAACAGGAAATTACTCTATCTTCCTTAGTTGCAGGAACAATCACAGAACAAAATTTTAGTGGCTACAGGAACAGACAATTGTTGAAACTGAAACTAATTACTGAACATAAAATAACTTCTAAACTAAATAGGTCGAATTCTCACCAAGTGGCCCCCCTTGAGTGAGTCTCCCTTAAGCTAACTCAAATGCAACAACTCAGAATTTCATATTATTTCTTGAAAACATGATTACAACATCTCAGCGATATGATTGTATTACTAAAACTGGAAAATGTAAGTACAAACTTAGAACGTCCAAACTTATCAAAAGGGGCATCTGACCATTATTTATAGAGAGAACAACTACTTATTAACTGCAACTACCTAGGCAGTCGACTCCATCAAAATAGGAGGATGCCACTTATTGAAAGCATAGAAAAAGATGGAGGAAGTTATGCATGCGCTAAATTGGTCAAAGTAGACTTGCTCCAATGGGAATCTAGCACAACACACTTCCTAGATTTTCTCAACAAATGAATATGACCATTAAAAAGGTAGTTACATTCTTTTATTTGAATTAAGAATTTCTCTCCATGAGAGTTTTCCCTCCTTTGACCTCTTAATGATCATCTTCTTGACTTTCTTGGTAATTGACCAACTGGAAAGAGTTTCTCCCACTTGGTAGGCTTTGTTGACATCAACATTTTAGTGGAAACCTGCATAATAACATTAGCATGCACAAACAACTGCATATCTATGATTACCTTAGCAACATTCATTCAACAACTTGTAAAATCAACATAGATAATTCACATAGCATGATAATGTCATTAAAAGTCACAAGGATAAACTTATGCCCAAGGTCTATGGTTTTAAGGAAAATATCAACAACCAAGTGTCAAAGTCTATGATAGCAACAACAAATATATATAATGAACCCTATCAAAATTGAGCCATTAATTGGACTCATCATTCCCCCAACCTAATGTTTTGTTTTTCCTCTAGTAGAAGGAGCACTATTCTTTTTCCTAGTCAATGCCCTGAAGTCACCAATTGCCAGCTGTTCCACATCGGTCTCTGCAGTGTCCAAATTAGGATCCTAGTAGAATCCTTGTTTGTTTTTCAGTATGTTCCATCTTGCCCTTTCTGCAACTATGCCGTACTGGTAAAACTTGTAATATGGCACATGCCACAATAGTGTAGGTGGCTGAAATGTTAATGGAAGCCAAAAATATTGTCTCAACCTTCCAATCTGTATATATCTATCAACTCGTTTGCATGTTGCATTATAGTTCTGTAAAGAGTGGAGTTCATCTTGTTTCAACTCATTTGGAAAATTGTTCCACCTTTGTGCTAAGTATCCCACTACTGATTTTCCTGTAGTTTCAGCTACCTTCTCATATTCCTTGTAGGTTTCTTCTCTAACAGGCATGATCCTCCTATTGTAGCTTGGATGATAAAGAATTATGTGCCATGTTTGGAAAATGTTTGCAGGGTTACTAGATTCATCTCTGAGGGCCAAGGGTATGAAATTCTCTTTCCCTGTAAGTCCTAAACTGCTACCCCCAACTAATTTCATTCTAAATCGAGGACATAAATTCTCTTAAATGGAGATCTCCAATATATAGTAAGGGATTCCATTCATGATCATTAGACACAACATAATTATGCAAATATAGTTCACACAAAAAAAAAATTAACATCAGGAGGGGAAAATTAGTAAGCTTGGAAAAATTCATGTGGAGTGACAAGAGGACTCAAACTTGAAATAATCCTTGACAGTTTAAAGGAAAGATTTCGCTCCTTCAGATGTTGGGCATACACTCTTGGAGGAGTTCTACATGCCAACATTTTGATTATTAAATCTACCACATTGTCTACCTTTTCCTTCAAGGCAACAATCTTTGCATTCTTTTCTTCAATCTCTATATTTTTCTTTTTAATCTCACCCTATAGCTTGTGTTTTTCCTTTTTCAATTCCTCCTCCTTTCTTTGCATCTCACTCCATATTTTCAGAGCTACATCATTCCATGAAAAGGCAAGAGGTTTATGTGTTCTTACCTCTTCCTGCATCTCTCTCTTCCCCTATCTTTCCCAATATATGTCTCTTTATCTCCCCCTCTTTCTATCCTTATCTCTCCCTCTCCCCCTATCACTCCCTCTTTTTATATCACTATACTTATCTATCCTCTATCTATTTCTCTACCTCTCTCTCCCTTGCTATCCGTATATTTATATATGTATCTCTTTCCCTCTCTATCTCTATATCTCTCACTCACACACACACTCTCTATCTCCTTGTTTACCCCTCCCTCTCTCTCTCTATATATATATATATATCTCACACACACACTCCATGTTTCTCCCTCCCTATCTCCATCATTATATCTCTTCATCTTTGTATTACTTGTCTCTATCATCTCTTTTATCTCTTACTCTTGCCCCCCCCCCTCTCTCTCTCTCTCTCTCTCTCTCTCTCTCTCTCTCTCTCTCCCCCTATCACTCTCTCCTATATCTCTCTACTTGTCTCTCCTCTCTCTATTTCTCTCCCCATCTCTCCCTCCCTATCCCCCTATATATCTCTTTATCTCTACCTCTCTCTCCCTTTATCTTCCCATATATCTCTATCTCTCCCTCTCTTTGTCTCTATTTTCTACCTCTACTTCTCTCTATTTTTCTCTATCCCTCTCTCCCTCTCTCTCTATATCTCCTTATATCTCAATCTCTCTATCACTCTATCTCACCATCTATGTATTTATGTCTCCATCTCTTCCTCTCTATCTATCCCTCTCTATCTCCCTATCTCTCTCTCTCTCTCTTTATGTCTCCCTCTCTATTTATTTATCTCCTTCTTCCTCTCTCACTTTATCTTCATATCTACCTATATCTTCCTTTCTCTCCTCTATTCCTAGACATGTATCCCTTTCTCTATCCATCCATCTCTCTCCCTCTCCCCCTTCCCCTCTTCTTAGACCTCTATATCTATATCTCTTTGCCTCTCTATCTCTATCTCTCCCTCTATATCTATCTTGTTATCTCTCCATCTCTCTACCCCTATATCTCTCCCTCTCTCTACTTCTCTCTATACAACACTTCCTATATCTATATTTATCTTTATATCTCCCCCTTTCTCATTCTATCTCTCTCCATCTCTATATATGTATCTCTCACATCTCTATCTATCCCCCCTCTCTCTCTTTATCTCCCCCTCTCCTTCTCTCCACACCTCTTTCCTTCTCCATATCCATCTTTATCTCCATCTCTATCTTTATCTTCCTCTCTATCTCTAGCTCCTTACCCTCATCTCTCTCGTTCTTCCTCCTCTATCTCTCCCTCTTTCTCCCTATTGTGAACATAACATGACTCTCTTGGTAATAAAGCCTGATTATCTTCCTGATTTAGAGGTTTTCTTGAACAATCATGTCTAGATCCTTGTAATTGGATACGTACTTGATTTGACCTTATCGCTTCTCCATTGAGACCTTTGTTGCACAAACAATCCAATTTGCTAATTGGCCTACCAATTGACATCACATACTGTGTAAATATATGCAAAAAATAGACCAAAAATTTACCTAATTGACCTTCCACACTTTTTGGTGTACCCATTGCATATTGAGGTGTGATTTCTAGTTTTATTTACTTTGGCTAACGATACTCTTCTCCACGAGAGAGCGAATGATTTCTAGGTCAAATAGAGAAGAAAGAAACACAACTTTTAATGTTCATGATACTAAATATAATCTATAGGATAGTTAGCCTCATCATTCTTGACTTCATAATAGTCTCCTTATTAAATAGAGTATACCAAGAATCAACAGTCAAGATATTTACATGCTTGTCCTTGATGTCACCGAAGGCATCACACTCCATAATGAAGTGTTTCTTTATTCCACTATCCCAGTAGTGCAAATAATGCCGCCCTTTCTTTCCAAGCTTCTTTTGGCCTTTTCCACCATCTTGTTTCATAATGAAGTTGATGAGAATTAGTTATTAACTAATCAATCATAATTTTGGATGTCCATGGAATAATAACACCTATGTATGATTTTTATTGATGATCACATGTGGGGTTGAGTTCACCTCAATACAATATTTCTTCTTTCTTCCTAGAAATTTACCCTAAACTTACATTGAGGGACTTATCCATAACAAAAGCCTTTATCTCTTTGTTATTCATGGGGAAAGCATTCAAGTAAATATTTCATTTTATCATCCATTTGTTGTTTTGAACCATCCTAGTCTTCTTTCTTTCGCTTAAAATATCATTAAAAACAACCTTAGGCCACCTACCTACTTCCATTGTTTAGTTATTTTTAAATATCTTATGAGACGTACAATAGCAATTGCTTTAATAAGAGCAACCCTAGTTTCACTCAATATAATATCATAAGGAACAAATTTTTTATTTTGAGCTTGCTTGTGATCAAGAATTTTTGGATTTTCTCAATTTATTTCCACTTTGAGTCTAAGGTGCTACTAATCTACAATTCACACCCATAGAGCACAATTGAAATCATTGAAAGCCCAAAAATAATCTAGGTAGTTTTTTAATCCCATAGTATTTGTACTCCCAAGATATTTTGGTGCAGGAGCACCAAGGCAACATCGGGTAGCACTAGGCAAATTTGGAAGCCTAGCATGAAATTTTGAAACTTTAATACTTCAAGGTCATGTTGACCATTTGATTTTGAGTTAGAGGTGTTAGAAGATGTTAGGATGAAGGTTGATCAGTAGAATATGGTAGATTGAATGAGTTGCACAATTTGTTTTCACTAGGAATCACTAGAATTTGGGAAATAAAGCTAAAATGTTGCAATTATGCAATTTTGGCCTAATAGGGTGGTTATGTCCGACCAAGGAAGATGTAACCACTTATGAACCTTTAAAAGAGGAACCTCGAACTGGATTTGGGGTTGGAAAAACTTTGTAACTTTTGGAAGTTTATTGATCATAGGGAAAAGCAATGAGTTTCTTGCAATTTTCTGGTTTTTAGTGCTTATTTGTGTGTTAATGGAGGGTTCCAGGCACTGAGCAGTGTGTGGCACATGTGGTATTTACTTTCCAAGCTTTGTTCTTTATTAGTTTTGTTTATTTGTTTATTAGTTTTCTAGCTTTGTTCTTTATTAGTTTTGTTTCTTTTATTGCTGGTCAGACCTGTAAGCTGTCAATCATGGAGTCTTAGACCTCTCTTTTCCACTGTACCTGGTGTATAGTCTATGGGGGAATGAGGCTAAGCTCCATCCCTGTAAATATTTTAGGTTTATAAGTCAGTAGGTGTCAAAGAAGCATGGTGAAGGTCTTTTCCTAGGCGAGCTAGACAGTGCCTGGTTAGGAAAGACAGTGAAAACCAAGCCCTAACATTGCAGGGGTGTCAATTCCCTGGAAACCCAAGGTATGTGTTGGATGCAGGAGACCTCACAAAGGTTTGGCAGAAAACAAGAGGCTCCACCAATCTATTTGGTGGTTGAAAGAAGCAACAGATCACTGTGTGGTCAAGAAATGGCCTAGAAAGCCCTAAATCTTACAAAATAAGGGTTACGCCTGTGTACGGACAGTGGAGGCCTATAACCTCAAAAATCCTTGAGAGGTTGGAAAATGAACTAGGGTCTCAGAAGGAAGTTTGTGAAGTTCTTTAGAAGATTTGGAGTTTAAGCCTATTTTCTCGGATTAGGAGGCCTAATTGGCGCTCAAGGGCTAGTAGCCCTTCTTAAACCCTAGAATAGGGTTTGGTGAGAGTGATGGAGAATTGGAGACTTGTGATTGATCAAGAACCATAGAGAGATGGTTTTGAGGCTATAGAAGACACCACACACCCCTGCAACAAGTTAGTGAGCTTTGGAGGTTTAGCTAGCCTTTAGGAAGATTAAGGGCTAAGGAGAGAATGGAGGAGAAAGCACCAAGATTCGCTTGGTTAGGGGAATGTAGATGATAGTAGGGTTGGCTAGGAGAACCAAGGGTGCCTAACAAGCATTAGGGCCTAAAGGTAAAGAAGGTGGAGAGTGACACCAAAGGGTTTGCCAAGGTGAGACCCAGAGCATGGGACAGTGAGTGTTCCATCCAACCCTACCTTATCATATTTGTACTCCTTTACTTCTTCAAGAATGTTACCTTCAAAGTAAAACTTATGTTGGTTATGTTTTCTTCTATTAAAAAAAATCACGACTTTAGTCTTACCTATTTGACTTTTATGCCCACTACTTTGTGGAAACGCTCAAGGGAAAATAAACTATCTTGCAACCCATGAGCTGATTTAGCAATCAAAATAAGGTCATCAATATATAGAAGAAGCCTTATCACAATCTCTCCCAAATGGACCCCATCTCCACCTTGAAAATTTAACCATTCTTGAAGTTTTTCAATATACAAACTAAAAAGAGTAGGGGATAGGGGGCACCCTTGCTTAACCCCAATGTTGCTCCTAAAAATTTTAGAAATCCCTATTAAAGTTTTGATTTTGACTTTAACCTCATCATAAAGTCTATGGACAACCGCTCTAAGTTGCATAGGAATCCCATGTTCTTTTATTCTATATCATAGCTTATCCCTAAAGACCGTGTTGAAAGCCTTTTTGAAATCAACAAAATAACAAAAAGATTCTCCCCTTTTCTCCCAAACTTTTCCAATGACGTGCCTCAAATTAATTTCATGATCAATTGTAGAGTGCTTAGGCTTGAAACCTACTTGCCCTTTTGCACACTTTTCTTTTTCTTCTGCCCACTTGTTGATTCTTTTTTCTATCAATACTATCAAATAATTTTGCAAACAAAAGGTTTATCACTATGGTCCTATAGTTGCGAGAATTCTTAACATCACCTCTTGACAAGAGGTATCACTAGGTTGGCTGTATAATCACTTGGGAACCCTTGCTGAATGATGTTGAATATTTTCATAATGTGTCGTGTGAGAATTCTCACCCCCCCATTTTAGAAACTTTGCTTGTGTATAGGAGTAAATTTGCACCCCATGTGCAAATCCCCTTTTTTCCTTTATCCATCTTAGAAGGCCAAGTTCAAAGGCTTAATTCCACCTAAGCCTGCTATTTGTATCCTACTTGGCGCTTGTTTTGAGCATTGGTGGAGGTTTTTATGTTAGGGATGCTTGTGTGGCATGTAGAAATCCGTGTGACGTGCTTACATCCCTAGCAAATTCTTGTAGCTGAACCTACAGAGACGTTACACTTCTCATTGGGAGTCAAGTTGTAACGCCCCCTTCAGCTGACCGACCTAAATATGTCTGTTTCTCTCCATCCCTTCTTCAAATTCACCCCTTCAATAAGCATTTCATCTTCTTCCAAGCATTGAGCTCACTCTTCACAACTTCAAGCAATCAATCCAACACTTCTAGCAACATTCCAAGCATTCCATTGCAGCCAAAGCAACACTCCATCACTTTGGTAGAGCAATTTTGGGACCACACCATTGCAACAGAGGCTCGAGTACTCTAATTTTCTCCTCCAAGTATCCTTGAATGCTCTTGGTGGAGGTGGAGTACGTGCTTTCGAGGAGCCAACTAGCGACCAAATTTCTTGGTGAGATCATTCTTTCCCTTTTCACTCTTGCATTTCTGATTTATAATATTAGAGAATACTTTATTTACTTAATCACATCATTTTGGCCCTTTAGTTAGTTAGCTGGGCCGTTAGCTAGTTTTCTAGGTTTGACCTCATCTTCGTTGTTGTTTGGTCGTAGGGATGCCAGTGCACTTTAGAGACACCAGTATGCCACACTGTCATCTAGAGACCACGCTTTCATCCTCAGGAAGATAGCTTCTTGAGGCATAGTGTTAGACCTAAAAACTGGCTCACCTAGCCCCTTCCTTCGTTTTGGGTCTGCAGAGTGATTGAGAGGCCTCGCTGTCCTTGTTACTCTCGCCTTGCATTTCCTAACATTGCACTTAACTAAGGTAAGTTAGGCTAGCCTCTCTCATCTTGGCCCTCCATGGCCTGGGGTCTTGCACACGGTGGTCCCCCTCTCTTACATTTTTGGTGAACCTGATGTGAACCAATATTTTTTCATCCGTTGGTGTTGTGACCTCTCTCGTGTACCTCATGAACATTGCGTGCCTAAGTGTTGTGAAGGTTTATAAGCATCACAATCCAGTCTACAAATTTTGATTATATAGTTAGGAGAAGTATATGACACCTCCCAATGGAAAGGACGAAGGTCTCGATTGGTCTCTCTACAGGCCTTTTCTCTAGTCCTGTCGTTAGTGTGGTTGCACATGAGTAGTTGTCGAGGAATGAGATGGGATTTGGTGACGAAACTGATCATGTTCCCACTCCCCTTGCATCTTCCACACCATCATTGGTGGATGAGTATGAGGCTATTCAAATCCCTGTAGAATATGTTGCCACCCTCACTAAGGGATTAGGCAACTTAGAAAATCACTTGGAAAGAAATCTGCGGTAGTGAGTTAAAGCATATGATGAGTAAAGATCGAACATGCATAGAACTTCTGACTAGCCTCCTTGGTCTCACCGAAGCATGTGCTCCTTCAAAAAACCCTAGCTTCGCACAAGGGGTCACTTTTGAAGAGTGTGAAGGATAGTTAGGAGTATTGATGCCTCCCACATCCATTTATATGGTTGACGCAGTCCCTTCTATCAATATCCCTGTCTTTGAACAACCTGAAACTATCAAAATTAATAGGGTCCCCTTGGGCTTTAGGTTCACCCCTTTGGTCACCTCTAGTGATGGAGGCTTTGGTAGGATGAGTGATGGAGGCTTTGGTAGTGGTGGAGGATTCAGTAATGGAGGCAGTACTAGCGGAGGCAGTTGCAGTGGAGGTCATGGTGGTGGTTCTAGCAAAGGCCCTACTGGCAGCGGTGGCTCTGGTAGTGGTTTTGGTGGGAGTCATACCGATGGAAGCTCTGGAGGCAACATTGGAGGTGGTTTTGGAGGAGGTTCCTCTAGCCCTCTATCTTCTAATGACCCTATTCTAAACACTCTTCTTCATAATATGGGTAAGATGCAGAGCTAGTTGGAAAATCTTTGCCAAGCCTCTTCCTAGCCTATCTTCCAGCCCTTCTTCTGACATAGCCCATTGTCGGTTGCAATCTTAAACACTCCCTTCCCCCAAGGAGTGGAGATACCTAAATCCAATAAGTATGGAGGTAAGGGAGATCCATAGACACATGTGTCCACCTTTAACACCCTGTGCACAAACTTCTTCCATCATGATGCATTGATGGCTAAACTGTTTCCCCGATCTCTCAAGGATACAATGCTCAAGTGGTACTGTTCCTTGCTTGACAACTCTATTTTCTCATTTGATCAACTCGTAAACCAATTCCTCAAATAGTTTCAAGCAAAAATCAGGCCAAAGATGACCTTTTCAGATCTCGTCTGCTATAAACAAGGAGATAATGAAAAAATCATTGATTTCATAGTG
Source organism: Sequoia sempervirens (assembly GCA_007258455.2). Lineage (NCBI taxonomy): Eukaryota > Viridiplantae > Streptophyta > Pinopsida > Cupressales > Cupressaceae > Sequoia > Sequoia sempervirens. Next base: position 211,757,088 of record VDFB02353493.1, read on the forward strand.
CGATACCAAGTGCTCCTTTTACACATCTCGTATCAGCTACCCGATTCTAACGTGCAGAAGGTATTCATAGGGAACTTACAAATACCTTGGCAAGAGAAGTTCTCCCTTATGAAATACCCTTCTTTCACACACCTGTGTGCAGCCTTACGAGAGTACCAATAGATAGTTGTTCAGTTCGGGGGATCCTCCTTGCACTCCCGTTCTGAGGGAAAGTCCATTGTATCAATCTCTGGGAAAGGTAAGGCCATTAAGAATGTAGTATCCGCTATTGATGACAATGACCTCAAATGTAACTGGAAGTTCACAAAGTTATCAAAATCTGATACTTCCATCTTACAAAAGTTGTTGAAGGATAAGATTGTAACTTTACTGACTCCTAAACCTGTTAAAGAACCCTACCCTAATTGGTATGATGGGAGCACTTATTGCTAGTACCATCATGTTAATGGACATGATACCAAATGTTGTATGCAGCTGCGTCATGAGATACATGACTTCATCGAGGACGGTACCATTCGTCTTGATGGGAATAAACAAAATGCTAATAAATCAATGGCGAAAGTTAATAGTGAATTGCAGATAAACATGGACCCATTTTCGTCACACTCTACTAACATGATTATCAATCCCACTGATTCTGTTACCCAACCTGAGGCCTATGTCAATATGGTCATGGTGACTTCCATTGTTCCACCCACACCCGATTTGTCGGACATTACATTCACATCACAAGATTTACCTCTAAACAACAAACCTTCACCTCTCTACATTCCCACTCATGTCAATGGTAACATTGTGACATAAGTCTTGATATACCTTGTGAGTTGCGTGAATGTTATCCCTGAGGAGATATTAGTATTAAATTCATTACAAAAGGAAAAATATGAAGAAATGAAATCTACCATCCATACACACAATGGTATGTGTCTTAAACCTTATGGCTTGATAACTTTGTCTGTCTTGGTGGGACCTAGGGCTGTTGACACAATTTTCAATGTTATCCTGGAGTTGGATCTATTCAGGCTGAATCTAGGCATACCCTAGCTCACCTCCATGAATGGAATTGCCTCCGTTATTCACAAATGTTTAAAATTCTCCCATGAAGGTGTCGTGCATGTAGTGCATGACATTGGATACCAGCCCTTGGTGTCCTGTGGTGGATATCCATTGGATCACTTTTGGCCCTCCTTGGTCGGTCCACTTCCTCCAAGAATGAACTTGCTTTAAAAAATTATATAAAGTATAAAACTGGGGGCAAAGGGGAGCCAAAGCTGACCCTTCCCGCGATAGAACAATTGGTCACCTCCTCTTCCCGAGAGGAGAAGGAGAAGCCCACATTGACGACTCTCCCTTCCTAGAAAGGAAAGGAGAAGTTCACGCTAGCTCCCTCTCCTTCCCATAAAGGTAAAGAGAAGGCTACCTTCTCCCAGACTGCCTTGTCCTCTCCCCCTTCTTGGGAAGAGTATTGGATGAGCCAACCTGACGGCTACCCACTGAGTCCGATGATTCCTCCTTGGCGTAGGCCCAAGCTTAGGATCATGGACCTCCCTAATGAATACCCTAGACCATGGTATTATTTATACAGTAGGAAGAAAGGTTCTCGAAGAGAATTTGATCTGCGGCCTCCTACCACCCTTGATTCTAAGGCAGTGAATAGAAAGAGGGCCATTGCCGAGGCTCTCGAGTCAACTCCTTATGTCGCTCCTCAGTCTATTCCTCCTGCTCCTGTGAAGGAACCTATCCCTTTGTCAAAAATGACTATAGTGGATGTTCCTATAATTGATTAGGAGCCTTATATTCCTTCACAACCACTGGCCTCCAACTCCAAGAGTCATAAACTACCTTGCGTGCGAGCACACGCACCAGCGGAAGGCTCTCTTGGTAGAGTAGGCCGCTTCGCAAAGGAAAGAGGAAGAAATGAACACCCTTGCTTTAGGGCCTCCTGTAGCATCTTCTTCCTCCCTTCCTTCTGCTTCCCTTCAGTCTGGTCTTGTACTGCTCCGGGCTTCCGTTATGAGTACAAATATGTCTAACCCTAAATGGGTACAGGTGGTCATCACTCCTTTGGTGGAGCCGCCTTAGTTGATGTCCGTTCCGGATATCCAACCTTTCTTGAAGCCCATGGATATGATTAATACCTTAGTTGTATCTGTTGTGGTTATTTCCTCCTCTTCTTTTGCACCTCTAGCCTCGTATGTGGTGAGTTCATCTCCTCCGATGAAACAAGAGGTGGAGTGTGGTCCTTCTGGCAACAAAGGACTTAAGAGGAGTCTGCCTTCTCCATAAGGTTGCTTCATGTTGACTTGTTTTGTCTTGGTGATGGAACCAGTCCTAGCTTCCCTTGAGTTTATCACCACTCCCGAATCATTCGGTGAGCCTAGCGGTGAACCTCAGGTGCAGCCTGTCCCATCCGCTGAAGTTAGACACAACACTCTTGTGGCATGCATGTTTAACTCCGTGGATGAAATTTTGACCTTGTCAGTGATCTTCGTGAAATCATTGACCTTAACTCCACAAGAGCTCAGTGAAGAAGACCTTGTGGGGGCTTCTTCCTTAGCCCTTGTTGTAGGAGGGTGGATACTCCTCCCCTTAACATCCCACCATTGCAGGCTTGTCCTTCTTCCCCTTATGAAGATTTAGATTGGGAAGCGGACGACCTCTTGGCTGATCAATGTTAGGAGGAGGCCATTTCTTGATCTTGTGTGTGTGTTTTGTGATGTGTTCCCCCATGCTCATGTTATGTGTGCTTGGATGACCCTCGTCACCCCTATTGGTGCTTGGATACAGTTATGGTTTTTGTGTCGTAAACCTTCTTCTATTTGTATCATCATTCTTCCATGTTTGTGCTTGAATTTTGATAAATTGGGGACGATGCAAAGCATTGGGAGCATTTAGGCTTCCCTTCCATGTTAACCCAATTTTTAATTTTTAATTTGTCTTCTCGTGCATTCTTCACATGGCCTGATATAGTAGGGGGTTGATGATTGTTCATTTATATACTTTTACTATACATACATATATATTTTTATGAGCAGTTTTGACCTTGAAATATCAGGCTACCCTTGTGCCCTTTATTTGTGTTTTCTTTTTTTTGCTTTATCTTTTTCTCTCCTTTGCTTGAGTTGTCCCTCTCATGTGTGAGAATGCCTTTCATTAACATTTCAATTTTCAGAAAATGCATTCATTTCCAACGAATCTTTTCTTGAAAGTCTTCACAAACTTTTCTCCAGAATCGTATTCTCAACTTTGGAACCCTAACGAAACATGTTTCCTTCATCACAGGTTCGTAAAGAAAGGACTTGAAAACCTTCCTCTAAAGTAGGAACAAATTTAACCTTCCCCTCGCATGGGGGCATATCTTTCCTTTATGAAGTGAACATCTTTATGAAGTGAACATCTTTCGAAAGGATTCCTTGATGATGGATCACTTTGAGAAAGAACATCTACTTTCGAGTTGTGTGTCCCTTGAGTAGAACCCCCTTTTTCTTCACAATGGGTTCCTAAGGGACCCCCCTTTGAAAGTCCTTACCTCACCTTTCAAACAGAGTGTCCCTTGAGTGGACCCCCTCTCCTTTTGAATGGTTCTCGAGGGACCCCTTTGAAATACTTCTGTATCATCGACGGTTTGCATGATTGTCCGTTTACTTGCCTACTTGGCCACTTTTTGACTCTACAGAGTCCACTTCCTTTGGGTTTCCTCCATGCTAGAGTTTTTGGGGGATACCTTCCTTGTAGGTCTACAGGATTGTAAGACACTTACTTCACAGGGCTTCCTTCATGTGAGAGATCTTGGGGGTTGCCTCCTTGCAGGTCTGTGGGCCTATAAGACGCTTTATTTTTCCAACTTCATAGTTTCAAGTAGTTATGGAGTCCTTCGCTCTCCTTGCACCTTTAGCTTTTCCAAATTGAGGTTTGCTTCCTCGACGATTCAGGTATACATTTCTAAACTTTACCTCTTTCTTGATCTACTTTACTGAGCACTCATTAGTATTTGTGCTTGCTAAAGTGGGGGAAAAATGTATAGGAGTAAATTTGGACCCCATGTGCAAATCCCCTTTTTTCCTTTATCCACCTTAGAAGGCCAAGTTTAGAGGCTTAGTTCCACCTAAGCCCGCTGCTTGTATCCCACTTGGCACCTGTTTTGAGTGTCAGTGGAGGTGTTTTTGTCAGGGACACCCACATGGTGTGCAAACATCCGCATGGCATGCAGATGTCCATGTGGCATGCTTACGTCCCTAGCAGATTCCTGTGGCTAAACCTGCAGAGGCGTTACACCTCTCATTGGGAGTCAAGTTGTAATGCCCCCTTTGACCGACCGACTCAAATATGGCTATTTTTCTCCATCCCTTCTTCAAATTCACCCCTTCAAAAAGCATTTCATCTTCTTCCAAGCATTGAGCTCACTCTTCACAACTTCAAGCAGTCAATCCAACACTTCTAGCAGCATTCCAAGCATTCCTTTGCAGCCAAAGCAACACTCCATCACTTCGGTAGAGCAAGTTTGGGACCACACCATTGCAGCAAAGGCTCGAGTACTCTCATTTTCTCCCCCAAGAAACCTTGAGTGCTCTTGGTGGAGGTGGAGTACATGCTTTCAAGGAGCCAGTTGGCGACCAAATTTCTTGGTGAGATCATTCTTGCCCTTTTCACTCTTGCATTTTTTCTTTATAATATTAGAGAATAATTTATTTACTTAATCACATCATTTTGGCTCTTTAGTTAGTTAGTTGGGTCGTTAGCTAGTTTTTCTAGGTTTGACCTTGTCTTTGTTGTTGTCTAGTTGTACAAATGCCAATGCACTTTAGAGATGCCAACGTTCCATGCTATCATCTAGAGACCATGCTTTCGTCCTTGGGCAGAGAGCTTCCCGAGGCATAGCGTTGGACCTGAAAACCGGCTTGCCTAGCCACTTCTTGTGTTTCAGGTCTGCAGAGTGACTGAGAGGCCTCACAGTCCTCGTTACTCTCGCCTTGCATTTCCTAACACTACACTTAGTTGAGGTAAGTTAGGGCAGCCTCTCACAAATTGGCCCTTCATGACCTGGGGTCTTGCACGCGGTGGTCCCCCTCTCTTATAGTTTGAAGTTCAACCAAGTCCTTTGCTTTTCCTTTAAGATGTCACCAAAAATATTGAATTCATCTAGCCATCTTATAAAACATATTATTTACCTAAATATTTAGGTTAATTAAATAGATTAACAATTTAAATAGAAGAGTGGGGATCATTATAAAATTAAATGTAAAATTTACATAAAATTAAATATAATATTTAGTTAAAATTTTGAATGAAGAGAATGATGTTAAAGATGTTAAAAATTGGTGTGTTATTATATTGAGATTTTAGGGCTTGAGTGAACAAATTCCTCAAAACTTGTAAATTGATATTGCTCTGTTTTGGTACAAATATGCACCTACAACCAATGTATGGAACTAAACTTGTAACTAAAAAAATGATCTATCCAAGATCTAATAACTAGAACTCACTCATTTTGTATCTATGTTATGAATATGATAAAGTGTTGTTTATAAACATTGTTTGGGAACTTGTTAAGTAAGGGTCATGTTCTCCTCAATCAAGCTCCTCCCTAGGAAGACTAATTCAATGGTTATGAAAAAAGATCAAAGATGGTTAGAAGGATTGCTTAAGATGGTGTATGCTCCAATAATTTTTCTTTGAATGCTCTCTTATTATTTTTTAGTCTCTTAGGTGCTTTACAAATGATTGAATGAATGTATTTAAATAAAACATAACTCATGAATCAAAACAAATGTGAACTAGTTCAACTCACAAAAGCTAGTAGGAGAGTCAACAAGGTCTAAATTTTAATTTAAAATTACCAGGTTCAAATCCATAACCACAAAAATGACCTAGGTAAGTTCCACACACATGAGTATGATCCAAGGTGGTGAATGAGAGATCTAAGGATCAAGATCAATATTTAGAGATGTGTGATGATGTGATCAAAATAGGATGGTTTCATGAGCTAAATTAACTCAATAATATGCCACTCATAGATGTGTTATTGCATAGAATATACCCTAATTGAAGTGGGCCCAAAACACAAGGGAAACAAGCAAGTAAAAGTTTAGAAATGTATCACACTTTTATAAAGGAACGACCAACACAACTATTATTTTTAAATTTGGACCACCTAAAAGTGAAATTTATGTTTTAAATTTTAAAATTATGTAAACTAATGAAATGTAGAACTCATAATGTAGTTTTTAAAAACAAATTTTTAATTCTTTGTGATATTGCTATCAGAATTCAATCATGTAGTTTTACGAGTCAAACTCATTGACCTATGTTTCATGAGTAGTGGTTCACAGGAACCCATATATCATGATAATGAATGGTCCATTTAGCACTCATTGCATCTAGGTGATGCTCACAGAGGTGAAGCATTAGGCCTTCCTGAGAGGTCACCCATCCCGATACTACTCTAGCTCAAGCGCGCCTAACCATAGAGTTTTCCCCAAGGTTAAGCCCACTCAAGCTTGCAACCCATTTGAAATCCTTCAACAAGTGTTGTGCCTTATGAACCATTCTTTATAGAGCCCCTTTAGCTCATCAATTGATAAGTAGGAGGTATTTTCCACAGTGTGTCAAATTTTGATATTGCTATCAGATTCAACCGTGTAGTTTTATAATTCAAACTCATTGACCCATGCTTCATGAGTAGTGGTTCACAAGAACCCATCTCTCATGATAATGAATGGTCCACTTAGCACTCATTGCATCTAGGTGATGCTCATGGAGGTGAAGCACTAGGCCTTCCCAGGAGGTCATCCATCCTAGTACTACTCCAGCTCAAGCACGCTTAACCACAAAGTTTTCCCCAAGGTTAAGCCCACTTAGCTTGCACCCCATTTGAAAAACCTTCAGCAAGTGTTGTGTCTTATGAACCATTCATTATAGAGCCCCTTTAGCTCATCAATTGATAAGTAGGAGGTATTTTCCACAGTGTGTCAAATTGTTATATTGCTATCAGGATTCAACCATGTAGTTTTATGAGTCAAACTCATTGACCCGTGTTTCATGAGTAGCGGTTCACAATAACCCATCTCTCATGATAGTGAATGGTCCACTTAGCACTCATTGCATCTAGGTGATGCTCACAGAGGTGAAGCACTAGGCCTTCCTGAGAGGTCACCCATCCTAGTACTACTCCAACTCAAGCGCGCTTAACCACAGAGTTTTCCCCAAGGTTAAGCCCACTTAGCTTACAACCCCATTTGTAAAACCTTCAACAAGTGTTGTGCCTTATGAACCATTCATTATAGAGCCCCTTTAGATCATCAATTGATAAGTAGGAGGTATTTTCCACAACTTGTCAAATTGTGATATTGCTATAATCAAGATTCAATCATGTAGTTTTATGAGTCAAACTCATTGACCCATGTTTCATGAGTAGTGGTTCATAAGAACCCATCTCTCATGCTAATGAATGGTCCACTTAGCACTCATTGCATCTAGGTGATGCTCACAAAGGTGAAGCACTGGGCCTTCCTGGGAGGTCACCCATCCCAATACTACTCCAAATCAAGCGTGCTTAACCACAAAGTTTTAATTCTTTTTAAAATTAGTTGGATATATTTTTTTAAATTTAAGAGAAGAAATTTAATTGCTGCTTTTTTTTAAATGGGGCCAATGGGACATTGCAAAAAAGAAAAAAAAAATAATTTTTTCACACATAGCTAACTTGAAAATATAGTGCATGAAAAAAATTTGATGGATTTTTATTTTTAAATATTTTGTAAAGTCAAACTTAATCAAATTTTCATAGTTTTCATGGGTCATCAACTTTTGTCTAATTTTTTTATAGATGAAAATGGCCTAGAGTACCATTCCCATACATTAACTTTATAAAAAATTACAAAGTCTAGCAGCTCCATAATGGAGGACCCATAAAATAAATAAAATTATGAGGGAAAATAGAAAAATCTACATAAGAAATTGTATACACCTAAAAATGGTCTGGATAATCAAATTAATTAAATACGCTTTATTTGATTAATTATTTTAATTTCTTATGTAACTATTAAATAAATAGAAATATTTATTTATAGTTCACATTCTAATTCTCCTGTTCTTCAATTTTAATTAAATATACAACTTCTATAGTTGGTGTTATTTAATTATTACATTATTTCAATCTTAATTAAATAAACAAAGTTTTATACTTTATTGTTTAATTATCATATTCCTTCTATTTTAATTTAATAAACAACTTCTATAGTTTGTTTTATTAAATTATTTATTTCCCTTTTTGCTAATTTAAATAAATCAAAATATTTAAATAAAGGCATAAAGAAAATTCCTCTATTCACTCACCTACCAAATTTGATATTCCAAAATCCAATTTAATTCAATTGGCATTCACAGGAAGCTGTGGAGACAAATTGGAGACAAATTTGAATCAATTTCTCAAATGTTCTTCCTTTGATCTTTCCTATCATCTTGCCTGATGTTTTCATGGGGAGAAACCATTCCCTTCATTAACTCCAGCTTCTTCATCTCTCACCCTTCAAATATCAAGATTGAATCTAGGCCTTTGTTGTGTTGCCCTATCACAATGTGCTGTTGTGAAATCTATATATACAACCTTTCTTCATAGGAAATGGACCCCTAAATCTTTGTGCAAACTTACTCTGCAACATTCATAGCAATCAAGCAATCATATCAATAGCAATAACAATAGCATCTTAGCATCATAGCAATCATAAGCATTAGTAGAATTCACATCACGACAACATCATAGTTTTATTGTAGCTTTCATTTATCAGGTTTCATGTCAGAATAGATTACAATAGTATCATAGCTTTTTAGTTTCATTATCAAATATCACATCATTGCATTTAGCATCAATTCCATTCTCTAGATATGCATTTTAAACAGTCACACTGCTTACCAAATCTGAGAGCCTTTCATGACTTGATAAATCTTTAGAGATAGGAGAGAATGAGACGCTTTCAAGTTTTTTGTGCTTTAAATTAGTTTAATTCACGTTAAATCTTGATATAATGTTTCATTAAGAAGAGTTTTAGTTGTTTTACTTATTTACTTATTTCACACTTACATTTTGGTGCCCCTCGTGGGGCCTAACCCCATGTTTTTAACACGTTTTTCTGAAAAAGTGTTCTTATAGATTCTAGCATGATTCTTTTAGCATGATCGGAAGATTCTATATCACTTCTGACATAAACTATAGCGCTTCTGTCTATTTTAGCGCTTTCGATGAAAACTATAGCGCTTTGGAAGATTTTTTTAGTGCTTCAATCAAAAGCTTCCAACACAGTCCGACTGTTCGCCTTCAACATCTGTTTTAGCGCATCCCTCAAATTCTATAGCACTTATGACGAATCTTGTAGTGCTTACAACATTTTCTATAGCTCATCTAAGTATTTCTATAGTGCTTCTAACCTCTGTCATAATGCTTCTATGTAAATCATTATCTGGATCTGACGTGACTGTGACCAATAACTTCATTTCTTCAGTTGGACTAAAATGAATCAATGTAGGATAGTCACTTCTTCAATTGGACTAAAATGAATCAATCTAGGATAGTCACTTGATTAAAAATTTATCAATCCTAGGATAGTCACCAAACATTTCAATTTGGGGTTAAAAATGAACACCATCTCTTTTTGTGAAGCAATATCTTCACCGTGAAGCAACATCTTCACATAGCTAGCAAATTGTCGTTTGGGCTCTAAAAATTGAACAATTTATTTCTGTGCTTGTGTGGTGATAGGAATATGCTCTCCCCTTAAATGGGTGATCAAAATGCCAGACTCATCCTTCATTTTATGCATTTCCAGCTTTATTAAATCCTTTAGAAGGCCTTCCATAGTGAGAAAAAGTACTCACCCTATGGGAACGACCTAAGTGGGAACACCTAAAGCCAAGGATTCCAACCCACTATAATAAAAAAGCGAGTTGTTGATGAAAGTCCAACTTGACGGTAGTGTGCAAGATAACCATCCCCAAAGCCTTTGTTCTAAAGGTTGGGAGGTCTCTGAGGGAGTTTATCATTTTCCGCACCGCATGAAAACCCTATCTATGAACCATAGTGCAGTATCCAACTTATCAGTTTATGAATATTGTAATACTTAGTAGTGCTAGGGAAGGGAAGAGTCTACCCCCAAGACACTCACCATATAATTGCTAAGGACCGTTTGCTTAGGGGATCGAGAAATCTAACCTTGAGTACGTGCCTCAAAAAGACAAAAACACGGGCGCCCTCTAGGGGGTGACACAACTATTTGATTGAGTATTATTGCTGCGTATTTCAAAATCATTAAATCTAGATAAAAGATCATCTTGAAAAAATACAACTTGGACAAAATCAAACTAAGAAATATATGATTAGCGATTGGGAAACCACAAAATTTGTCAAGAAATCTCTTGCCAAGAGAATAAAAAAACCAAAGAAACCACTTAGTTACAAAAACCTTCTAAAAAATAGACGTTCCTTGTATCAAAGTAGGAAGATTTTGCTTCATCATAGAACTTTCATTCATAGATTTCACGATTTCGCTAGGGGTTACATTGATGATTATGCTTTAGAACCCTTGTATTCACAAGCCTGTTTTCAGAGAAGAGCTCTTTCACAGGAACCTAACTGTAGTCAACCTATTCATCAATCTTCCATCCCACAACCCACCATAGAATACTCCAATAGACCTGATCAGTTCTTACAGTAGACAAATCTTAGAAACATTAGGTTTGTCATCCAAAATCAGGGAGTTACCACCACACCTTATGACCATTTGGCAACCTATAGGTCCCATTCAACAACCATGCCTTGTAGCACCTATTATACAACCTATCCTTACGCACATTGAAAGTGCCCAAACTGACATCATTAGTAGTTTGAGAACATTTATTTTCGAGGAAAACAAAACACCCCATCAATTTCTCACAACATCCATCATCTTGAACGAAGAAGAAAAGGAAAACATAGCAATAGCAAGACCCATGTTACTACCTCATACCTAGCAATAGGTAGTGAATGACATTGCGATAAAGTATTGTGACCACCATACAACATACCTTATGACCATTTGGCGATCCACAACTCCCATTCAACAACCAGGGCTAGCCACACCAATATTTCAGCCAGGCAACATACACATTGAAGGTACCCAAATCGACATCATAAGTAGTTTGAGAACATTCATTTTTAGAAGAACGAAACACCCCATCAATTTCTCACAACATCCATAGTCTTAGATGAAGAAGAAGAGAAAGCAAACATAGTAGCTGAGAGACCCATATTACCACCCCCCGCTTGGCAATAAAGAAAACAACGCTTCTACCATCTGTTATGGCACTTTTGCACATTATTTTAGTGCTTCCACAGTTGTAACAACACTTCTACCATATGTTTCAGTGCTTATTCCACATATTATAACACTTCTATCAATAGTAAACCAAACTCTGTCAGTGTTAGAAAATCAATGTCATAGTGCTTCTATAGTCTGTTGTAGCGCTTCTGTGCTATCTTGTAGCGCTTCTGCACTATCTTGTCAAAAAAAAACTTTTTCCATCTGTTTCAGTGCTTTTGATACATTTTATAGTGCTTCTGTTAGTGCCAAACATTACCAGTGTTAGAATTCACCAGTATTTCAATGCATCAGTGTTCTATTTTAGCGCTTCTACTTTGTTTGACAGTGCTTTTACCATACCTTTTAGTGCTTTTGCATTATGTTTCAGCATGTCTACCCTCTCTATTAGTGCTTCCACAAAATTGAAAAAATAGAGACCTTTCAGAAACATCTGTTAGATTTGTTACCATCAGAAACATTTCATAGTTCAAAACAGTGTCCTAAAAACATGAAACAAAATAGGTTTTTACAAATCAAATTGTTTTCAAACATAAACCGAGATCTTGCAAAATACAAAGTGTCAAATTATCAAAACAGATCTAGATTATTGAATCAAGTTTCTTCATTAGGATTTTAACATCCTACCATCATGAAACAAAAACTTAGTAATCGGATTTTCAACTTAGTCTCATCAATAGAATACATTATTCTATTTGACTTCATTAAAAATAAAATTGACACTAATCACAACACAGAAGATCCAAGTTTAGTGAAAACAAACAAAAATTTGTATGCCAATCTTAACAAGGTTGTAAAGGAAAAAACTCAGAGAGAAGGAAATTGAAAATCCAAACATGACTAAAGAAAACCTCTTTTACTGATTCCAACAACATGATACCAACAAAATAACACAAGAAGATATACAACATGCCCAACAAGATCCAAATTTTCATAAATTTATGGAAAAGGTCTTAGAACAAGACATAGAGAAATATCTCTTGATGTTAGCAGAGTTAGGTGCCAAACTTTTGAAGGATTTCGATGTCAATCGATTAAAGGAAGCACCTAGAACAAATGAAATAGAACCACATCACACCCAGGACACAAATCAAGTGGTTGTTTTAATAGCTCAAATGCAAAATCTACAACAACAGATTCAGAATATGCAAACAAGCACCACCAAGAGATATTTATTATAGGACATTTTTCCTTACCCTTTTCATCTGAGTGTGGATATGATACCTATCCCTAGACACTGTGAATTTCCTAAATATGACAAATACAATGGAAAATTAGACCCGATTGACCATGTAAGGGAATTCAGAACAATGAGCCTCGAGTTTGCACAAGAAAATACTTACCTCATGAGGTTATTTCCTAGGAGTTTGGGAACCCATTGTATGGAATGGTTTTCCAAGTTACAACCAGAGATTCAATCCTTCAAAGAACTGGTCAACAAGTTTGTCTCCCAATTCTCCTTCAACATACAACATGACGTAACTATTATCACTTGAAATTGCACCCTGTTGAACCTGATGTTCAACACCTCAGTGTAACATGGGAAGACCTCTAAAGATGTGGGTTTCTTGTAAATAGAGGTCAACCTCCGGAGAAGGCCGGCTTCCTTTGTGTTATCACCTAAACTACTAATCTTTGTGAGATAAAGGGAGAAGGAATACATAAATTGGAAACTACTCCTATGGTGATACACCAAATTTGTTCAAACATGAACAGTTGCTTAACACACAATTTTCAATCAACTAGTAAAAGCTGATATGCACAACTCAATACTCATATGATATTGCATAAATGTTTTATAAGAAAGCTACGATACATGCAGTCCTAGAAGGATGATAAATTCTCCTCACAACTAAAACTATTTGTATCACTAACATAACCTATAACCTGCAATATACACATCTCCTTTTCTTAAAAGTGCTATTAATGAGACAACTAACAAGGAATAAAAGAAACTCACATGTAAATTTATCAATCATTCAACACACTCAATGAAACAGATAACTGAGAAGGCAGAAGTTGCTTTCTTTATTGATCTCCAAAGGTGAAACTGTACATCCAATGTCTGTAAATGAGGTACAAAACTCAGTATTCTCCTCTAAGGACTCTCAGAAGTCACAAAGCAGAAAAATATGCAAGTAAGAACTAACTACAAAAGAGGCAAAAATGCCATATATATGAAAACTAAAAAGTATCGGCCCTCTAGGGCTTACAAAAATATCAATCTCCAAAAAGATCTACCCTTAGATCTTTTCAAATGAAATTAATGCTACATTCAAGTGCATCCTTTCTATCCATGTCGGTGAAGAGTTGCTCTAGGAATGGCCTCCTTGATCTTTTGCAACCACAACATTAACTTCTGGTCTTCGTGTCCACCTTCGAACCTCCTTGCCGAGCTGCTTTGAATGCTTTGAAGTCCTTATCATTAATGTTTATCCACCCTTGCTAGTTGACATCCCAGTTGCCTCTGTGGTCTCCATCTTTCTGTTTATTGATGACACCTTTTGGATATGAAATTGATCCATCGCTTTATTCTCAGAGCATATCCACATCGCTTACGTTCTGTTGATCTTCTGCACAGGGGTCAAACTACCATGACTATCCTGTAGCTTCCTCTGATTAGTTGAAAAAATGTTACATGGGATTGCCAGACGGTCAAAGGTCGTTCAGATTGAATCGCATGTCTATGATACACTGACCGTGTCTCCCCGATGCGATTATGCCCTTCAGCAGTATTCAACAGACATACGATGGTAGGCAAGACCTCATAGCGAGCTCCTTTCCTTTCCCCGAGTTCACCTCATTTCGGTAAGACCCTATCGGGTCAGCGAGACATCTTGCCAAAGCCATCTTGTTTTGGCGGGAGCCTACCTTCCTGTTCACAACGGTTGGCGAGACTATCAGGTCGGGGAGACTTCTTCCTGAACTCAAAATATTATACCAAAGGCACCCCTCTATCGGCAGGACCTTCATCATTCAGCCAAACCTCATACCGAAGGCAATATCTCTTGGCAAGACCACCCTCATTCGCTGAGACATCATGTCGAGCTCTTTATGTTAGACTGAAGGCACAAAACATGTCAGCATGACTAACAACCATCGGCAAGACATCCTGTCGATAGCACCTCCTTTCGCTGAGCTCTCTTCCTTTCACTGAAACATCTCCCCGATCCCCTACTTGTTCGGCAAGACCTTCGGCTTTTGGCGAAACCTCTTGTCAAACCAATTTCCTTCGTTGATGCCACTTCACTTCAGCGAGACCTCACCCTGTCGGTGATACTTTATGGTGAACGGCAAGAGTCTTACTGATGTCCCCTTCTATTTCAGCAAGACTATCAGCAGCCGGCAAGACCTTACACCGAGCGCCAAACATTACATCGAGCCCTTTTGTTTCGGCGAGACCACCCTCGATCGGGGAGACATCAGAGCAAAAGGACAAACTTTCACCGAGACCACACCATGTCGGCAAGACCATATAGCGATGATGCCTCCTATCGCCGAGACCTCATGCAGTCGGAGAGACACATGAAGACTCATGGTGACCTGAATGTCCTGGCGATGGGTGTATTAAACCAAGTAGAATGCACTACCAGTCAGCAAGACAACATGAGGGTCTTGCCGACTTTCTTTTCTGATGAATTTTATTCCAAATCTGACTGAGGCGAGGCTTTCCAATAGACCTCCCTATGAGGCAGCACCAGATAAGGACCTTCCCAAATAAATCCAAGCATCTGCACGCTGGGCTCAACCCTTATGGGAGCCACATTTAATCCACGTGCCAAATTTGAAACATAATATCCCCTAATTTAGCCCGTAGGTGAAAATTGGGTAACAGTAACCATAAAAGATATGTATAACCCAAAACAGAAAAAGGGTGAAACATTCCTATCATTCTTACAACATTGGAGAAAGTTGTTCACTAGATATCCTCGATCTATACCTGAAGAGGAGAAGATTGAATTATTTATCTACAACTTAAATGATGAGACAAGTTCTAGACTCAAACTACAATGTCCCTGAAATTCAAAAAAGTAATTGAGAATGGGCTTAAAACTGAAGAATCCCTAGTCAAACGAGGAGTGATTAAACACTACAATGATACACCAAACAACACAAATCACTATGGAAACAATGACAAGCCTAAATTTTGGTAGAAAAATAGAAATACTAGAAGCAACAATGCTACAATCGACATGCAAAATACAAAACCAGTATTCAATTTGATAACAACTGTCAAAACAAATCAAAATGAAAATCAAAACAATAATCAAAGCACTACTCAAAACAATAACACCAACAATGGGGAATCTTGACCGTCATATCAAAGATAATCCAATCGACAGAGATTTACCCCATTAGGACAAACTTTGGAATCAACAATGAGAGAACTTATTGCAAATAGACTTATCACTCTACTAGAAGCACGAAATAGGAGCTGAAGGTAAAACCATCCTGGTGGAACGATGCTGATTATTGTAACTTTCACAAGAATAAGGGACATAAAACAAATGACTATATGCAATTAAAAAATTTGATACACGATTTGATTGAAGCAAAGAAGGTGTTTGTCAAAGGGCATCAAGCAAACAATGATCACAATGCATTTACAAATCCATTACCCAACTATGAAAAAGGAGAGTCTTCCTCAAGTGGTAAAGGAAAAAGTATAAACTATGTCTATGACACCACCATTCTTTTCCTTTTCGAGGTTGAGAAAAATGACATTGATAATCAAACAGATGACACAAACATCAATGACATTGAATCCCTGAACATGATACCCAACACAAACACATCTGACAATCAAATCAATATCCTAAAGATCAGGGAAACACAAGACCATCAACAAGTCAATGTAACAATAAGGGGGCAGTCCAAAGTGATACTGAAAGGAATTTACTCCAAAAACACTACTCCCCTATCGCATCAATACAACATCATGGACCAATTACAAAAGATACCCGCACAAATATCTATTTTGGAATTTCTCAAAATTTCCCCATCACATAAAGAAGTTCTAGAATAGGCTCTAGTAGATACAACGGTGCCCAATAATTTGGATGTTTGTCAATTCCAAGCCATGGTGGGACATCTTACCACACCTCATTATCTATCGTTCTCTAAACAAGATGATGTGTCTCTAAATCACCCACACAATGTGGCCTTGCATATAGAGGTTCTAATCCATAAACACCACGTCAAGCATGTCTTAATAGATGGTGGAGCTGGATTAAATATTTGTACTTTGAAACTAATTCATGCACTGGGCTATTCCAACAATGCCATAGATGCCAGAAGAAAGATAACAATAAAGGCATATGATGAAGAGGAAAGGTCTTCCAAAGGGCTGATAGTACTTCCAATTCAAGTAGGACCAATTGTCAAAAACATTGTTTGTCAAGTGTTAGACAAGGACTTAACATATAACATACTATTGGGCTATCCATGGATCCATGAAATGCAAGCGGTACCCTCAACACACCATCAATGTTTGAAATTTACAGTAAATAGACAAGAGGTCAAAATATCAGCTGACAATAATAATCCACAGACTTGCAACATGTTAAAAGAAAATCAAGATACTCTGGTACCCCATAACAGAGAAGTCAACACTTCCACTTCATCTAGTGGTGAAAGACAACCCAATTTCATATCTAAATGGGTTGAGAAGAAGGATTAGGTAAAGGAAACAACTGTTGTGGACATGACTATATCAAACACTGAAGCTCCTATGAATGAGTTATCACAACAATTTTCAAACAACAAAGGCTTAGGAGAATATTCTCTTGAACAACAAAGGCTTAGGAGAATATTCTCTTGCACAATATTTGTGTCTATCACAATTGCTATTGTCACCAAAATCATATGGACAACCCATATCAAACACACCAAGTTCATCACAACCAATCAAAACTCTTAATGAAAGATTTGTTAAAGCAGGTACCCTCGAAGATGAGTCAGAAGACAAAGCCATTCTTAATTGGCTATACAAGGATGAAGAAGCCTCAACATCAATGAATATTAGCATCAAAATAGATCAGTATGGAAAAGGAAAGGTTATCTTAGAGAAAATGGGCTATGAAGGACAAGGACCAATTGGAAAGAGAAAGGATGGTATTATAGAACCTATTCAACCTCTAACTTTGCAGCCTAAAGATAAAACATGATTAGGCTACACAGGTGAAGCAAAAGAGGAAGAAACTTAGAAGGTGGTAGAAAGGATTTTACAAATGAAAGATGGTTCTGACACAGATTCCAATGAGTATGAATGGGATCATTTATCTGCTACATCATACAATGACAATCAAATTGATGTCATTCAAACATATACACCCTCACGAGAGGAGGGACAAAGTTTAGGAAATAGACCATTTGTAATGGGATCAACAAATATCGATGACTCAAGTGAGGATGGTCAGACATCAAGTGAGACATACGGCTTGGAGGTAAGTACTATCATAGACCTCGACCTTCCTACCGACAACTTTGACCACCTAGCCATCAAAACACTTACAATAGTCGACCTTACTCAAACTAATGACTTATTACCCTTAAGACATCTCAAACTTATTGGTTGGGAACCCACCGAACCTATTCATTTACCAGTCTTTTCAAATGATGATGCCATCATAAACTATCTTTGCAGTGATGAACCTGATACAAGTTCTATCCATAACACTCATAGCGATGCTTCACAATGGGAGGGTGCCAAATCTTCCAGTTGCAAAAATGAAAACATGAAAAATAAATCTAATGGTGAAAACCTTTTTGAAGCAACATTAGATTTGAAAAAAGAAAAAATAAAGAGCGTATCCAACAGTGAAAACCTTTTTGAGGCACTGTAGGATGGAAGATTTGACACCCTCCTAGAGAATTACCATGACAAATCATCAGTATTGGTAGAATTGACATAGTCTATAAATCTGGGAACAACTGAAAAGGCAAAGATTCTACATCTAGCAACATCCATGACAGAATAGGAGAAGCCTGCATTCACAAAATTCTTTGAGGAGCGACACATCAATTTTGCATGGTCTTATTTTGACATGCCAGGATTGGATCCAGATCTCCTAATGCATCATCTATCACTACCAAAAGGAATCAAACCCTAAGTCAAACAAAAATTGAGAAAGATGCATCCCCACATCGCCCTGATGGTAAAAGTTGAGCTCAAGAAATTGTTGGATGCAGGATTTATCAGGTCCATAGATTATACAAAATGGATCTCAAATATTGTGCTAGTATCAAAACCTGATAATAACATCATAATATGCATGGATTTCAGAGATTTAAACAAGGTGTGCCCAAAGGATGATTTTCCTTTACCAAACATTGACATAATTATTGATCTAACAACGGGACATGCCATGCTATCTTTAGTGGATGGTTTCTTAGGGTATAATCAAATAAAAATAACACCTGAAGATCAAGAAAAGATGACATTCACTTGTCCTTGGGGTACATTCTGTTGGAATGTCATGCCCTTCGGGTTGAAAAATGCAGGTGCAACATATTAGCAAGAAATGACCACTATTTTCCATGACATGATGCATACTTTCATGGAAGATTATGTGGATGACATCTTAGAGAAATAATACGTAAGGGAAGGACATCTAGAGATTCTAGATAAAATATTTACTAGGCTGGAAAAGTTCAATGTCAGGTTGCACCTAAAGAAATGTGTGTTCAGGGTAACATCAACAAAACTCCTTGGTTACATAGTATTAGAAAAGGGTATTGAAGTGGACCCAACTAAGGTTAAAGCAATAATGGAGATGCCACCACCTAAAAATATCAGTCAATTATGGTCCCTACAAGGCAGGTTGCAATCCATCAGGGGATTTATCTCCCAGCTGGCAGACACGAGTCACCCATTTAATCATCTACTTCATAAAAATGTTTCATTCAAGTGGGATCATGAATGTAAAACTTTTAACCAGATAAAGCAATACTTGACATGTCACCTCCAATACTCATGCCACCTATGGTAGAAAGACCACTGTTACTGTATATCGCAACAACTGACATATCTTTAGGAGCTCTATTGGCACAAGAGGATTTTGAAGGAAAAGAACAAGCTATTTACATCAACATGATGCTCAACGAATATGAAATAAACTACAGATTCATAGAGAAGGATTGTTTGGTAGTGGTCTTTGCAACCCAACAGTTGTGACACTAAATGTTGACTCATATAGTTAGGCTCATAGCAAAAATAGACCCATTGAAATATCTACTCAGTAAAGCTGCTCTAACATGGAGATTGGAAAA
The DNA here is from genome assembly GCA_007258455.2 of Sequoia sempervirens. Classification (NCBI taxonomy): domain Eukaryota; kingdom Viridiplantae; phylum Streptophyta; class Pinopsida; order Cupressales; family Cupressaceae; genus Sequoia; species Sequoia sempervirens. The sequence continues at coordinate 211,776,707 of VDFB02353493.1, forward strand.
ATGGGTCATGATCTTGAGCGATTTTGACATTCAATATGTCGACAGAAGGGCCATCAAAGGACAGGTAATAGCGGATCAACTAGCTGAAGCTCCATTATAGGATCATCATCCAATGAACATTGAATTTCTAGATGTGAACATCCTGAATATTACAACACAACAATGGAGGCTCTATTTTGATGGATCATACACACAAAGAGGGTCTAGTGTGGGAATTCTATTTGTCACACCTCAAGGGCACACCATCCCAAGATCCTATAGGATAATGTTTCCTTGTACCAACAATGAAGCTGAGTATGAAGCGTTGATTATCATCATCAAAGTAGCTATTGCATGGAAAATCACAGAAATGCAAGTGTATGGGGACTCATAGCTTGTCATCTATTAGGTAAATGATGAGTATCAGAAAAAAGGACAAAAAGCTCATGCCTTAGAAGAAAATGATAGATTATCTTAAAAAGTACTTCATGGATATCAAGTTCAAACAAATACCAAGGGCATAGAACAAGGCTGCAAATGCCATGGCGAAAATTGCTTCCCTTTTGCAATTACTAGAAAAGCAAGGTCATTATGAGTTTATGGTGGAACAACTATTTAACTCTGCATACAAAAATCCTGATTCGTAGGCCATATGCCAAATAACCAACACTCAAACCTCACTATATGGAGAGATCTATACTTACCTCAAGGATAATATCCTTCCTCCTAATCTCTCTAGAAACCAAAAGCGTAACTTTATCCGTCAATCTACCTGACATACATTGATTCCGAACACCCTATACCGTCGAGGTCTAGATGGTACTCTTCTTCGGTGTTTGGAACATCGTGAATCTGAAATATCCTTACAAGAGGTCCATGAAGGTATTTGTGGAACCCATTCAAGTGGGCTAACCTTACTTAAGAAACTCCTTTGTTTAGGGTATTACTAGCCAAACATGGAGAAGGAGTGTTATCAATATGTTAAAAAGTGTCAAAAATGAAAAATTCATGGTAATCCAATTCATGCGCTAGCACAATAGTTACAACCCTTCACATCAACATGGCCCTTTTGTCAGTGGGGACTGGACCTGGAAGGAAAAATAAATCTGTCTTCATCCAATGGACACAAGTTCATCATCACAACAACAAAGTATTTTACAAAATGGATAGAAGCGGTTCCTTTAACAACTATCATTGGAAAGCAAATTTCATCTTTCATACTCAACTACCTCATTTTTCAGTTTGGGGTACCCCAATCCATTATCATAGACAATGGTAGGCCTTTTAAAAACTAGGACGTCCAAGAATTATGTGAACTATTCCATATACAACATCATTTCTCAACACCGTACTATCCACAGGGAAATGGCCAAGCAGAGGCCTCAAACAAGACAATTTTGAAAATACTAAAGAAAACGGTAAACGATGTTGGACGTGATTGGCATGTTCAGCTAAATCCTGCACTATGGGCCTACAAAACCAACATTAGAACACCAACAAGAGCTACACCATATACCTTGGTGTATGGATCAGAGGCAATCCTACCCATTGAGGTATAAATACCATCAGTCTGTGTCTCATTGAAGGGTATCATTACAAATGAGGATTACAGAGTCTCTAGGCTACAAGAACAAGAATTACTGGATGAACGTCGTCAGCAAGCTGTCAATCATTTGAAGGCATACTAGTAAAGAATGTCAAGGATCTACAATCATAGGGTGAAACCTAGAGTCTTTCAAGTTGGAGATTTGGTCCTAAAGGAAAATCTTAGGAATCAACATGATAGAGAAAAGAAAGGGAAGTTTGAACCTAATTGGCTAGGTCCCTTTGTAATCATATCAGTGTATGGATCAAGAGAATATCAATTGTCTGCACCAGAAGGGGATCTGTTTGATGAACCTATCAACAATATCCATCTCAGAAAGTTCTATACCTGAATCACCTAGTGCATGAATTAGTTTCTGAAAATGGTTACCTTGATGAAAACCTGGCAAACAGGCATCTTGGTAACAAAAAAATACAAATATATATATATATATAATTAAAAATCAAAAAGACTAAAAAAGTGCAATAAAAACATGTAGTAAAAACCTGGAAACAGGCACTATTTGTGATTTGAATAAGCTTTTCCATCTATTTGGATGTATGTCATGGTCATTGCTTTCACCATCATTTTTACATCCACTATCATATCATATCATGTGGTCATGTCTCACCCTAGCTTGGGGGAAACATCTGAACATCATTGGGGGAAATAAAACATCGAGCTTAATCAAATGGACAAACAATGACATGAAAAGTGCAACGAAATCAATAATCGAAAACACAACCAAACATTGAACATCAAACAACATCAGAAGCACATTGGACATCCATATCACATCGAAAAATCCAAAAACAAGTCAAAAATTCAGTATCAAAAATCCAAAAACATGAGTCTATGTCAATCAAACTACGTGGTCTCTATGTGTATAACATAGGCAAGGCTAATCTTTGATCAACCCTTGAGGCCTCTAGGATAGGTCTTTAGGTTGGGTCTTTGGTCAAAATCTCAAAAATCACAAAAACATCATAAAATTAGGATGGATGATCTAATCTGAATAATGATTGAAATACTTTAAGCAAATGTGGGATATGTTGTACTTTGATCATTGTTATCATTTCTTTGGAGCAAATCGATGATGTATTGAACTAGAGAAGCAAGGAAGGAGAATGATATTTTCTTTATCTGCTAACATTTGTGAATTAATCATAACTACTGTGTGAATTGTCACGAAAAGTGCTCTACAAAGTATCATGGATGACATTCCAATTCACATAGGAAAGTGGTTAATTCTTGTCTATTTTACGCAAGAAATACTCAGGTCATCTTAGTTTAATTATACCTAGATGCTTGTATATGCTTGCAATATCAAAAATCATGGAAGTATTACTCACGTCATCATGGTCTATATTATACCATCGATGCTTGTACTCACTTTCAACATTTTAAAAGCTCAATGATGATACAAAGCACAAAAGTACAATTAAAATGCCAAATTTGCATGGTTAAATTAGATTACATTCATAATAGTTTTTGCATCTGCAGAGTGTTTGTTACTAAAGCTCATGAAGGATTCAAATTAATGATTATCTTTTCTCATAAATAGATTGAATATACTTGACAAAAACATCATCATGATCATATAGTTGCATCATCAAATTCATTTGCATACATTAGAAAACATTTCATCATTCATACATTTAAATCAAATCATTTTGCATTCATCATATCATATTTTTCATATCACATATTGCATAAAGAAAATCTCAAACATAAATCTCTATCATTACATTTTCAAACATCCATCAAACATCCATCAAACATTCATATATCATTCATCATCTTCCTCTACATATAAATATCTATCATATCACATATCATATGTCCATTCACTACATCATATATAATATATCATTATTCCATCCATATATTATATCATATATCATACATCATTTTCATCCATTTATTACACCATATATTTGTATTTACACCAAAAATAAAAATACACACATAACATTCACAACGCATGTCATATATCATTTACAAAAATCCTACATATACACCATGCCTCCATCCATCATGCATCCATACATCATCCATACATCATCATTATACATCATCATAATAGAACATCATACATCATAGCATATTATCATGATATAAACTGCATCCATAACATCATAAGAAAAGGATCATCACATAGCATATAGAACATGAAAGAAAATGCATCCATTAAAAAATCATGTAGAACACGTATGGATCAAAGAGTCCACTACATATCATATAGATCAAAATAATAATGTCAAGTATACAATGATGTCTAAAATGAATAGAGATATATAATAAAAAAAATGGTTGTAAACAGAATGTACATCATCATCTCAAATAACAAAGGGGAATCGCATCTGAAGCTAAGTATAGTTGGCTCTAGACAGTGCGGGCATAGCAGGACCAGTCCCTCCACCACCACGAGCTATACCACGATCTCTGGGGTCTCTCCGAAGAGGTTGTCACACCTGCATTGACAGTCCTAGAATGAGTCCTGCCAAATCGGGACTTCCTGTAGTTCACTCTTTGCTCCGAAGGGACGACATCATAATATCTACCTCTTTAGTACTCCACCTCCCCACCAATATGGGCAACCTCTCACATATAATCTACTAGGGAAGTACCATCTGCCAGTCTTTGTAATCTCTCGACTATGGCTTGAGCACCCTCTGCTGTAAACCTTGTGGCATCCCTCTTGGCTGTCCAAGATGCAATCTAAGTCTGAGCTACCCTTGAAGTTTGCCTAGCGGCATCCCTCTCAGTTGTCAATGTTGCAATATGTGACTGTGTTGTAGCCAACTGAGCCTGCACTAATGATAAAGCCTCTGCATGTAACTGGGCCTGTTCCTGCATCTGAGCCTGAGTCTGCTCTAATAAACCCTGGGCCTGAAGAAGCTGCTCTTGAATCATCTCTAACTGCACCTAAAGGCTCACTATCTGTAGCTGATCTAAAACATCCCTCACTACCCGCCTCTTACGAGGCACTATCTTGTTCGACAAATCTAAGGCAGGACCCGACCCACTTGCAACCTCTCCACTGTCAAATCTATAGTCATCACCACTGCTCTCATCTCCACTATCCTCCTCCTCACCAACATCCTCCTCCTCCCCAACATCCTCCTCAACATCAACATCCTCCTCCTCAACCTCCTATCTCCTCCGCCTACGACCATGAACAACAGGAACATCCTCCTCTGCGAGTAATGGGGCAGGCTCATTTGGAATAGTAAGATGTGGAAAAGGATGCAGAGCCAGATACTCGACATAGTCTGCTATAACTGGTGTCTCAACAATGTCAGGACAAATGTCCCACTCAAATGGCTGCAAAGACTGATACTCTTGAATAACAACATCATATGATAAAATAGGACCCCAATCTATAGAATCTAATTGACGATAGGCGTAATGAGTAGCACCCTATTACATACTCTGAACCATACCATACTGTCTATACACTCGTCTGATAAAAAATATCTCTAAAACCTAACAATTCTGACCAATCCATATCATTGAATGATAGAGGAAAGGCACTTGAATATAATCCTCATCTCAATGATCACAATCTAGGTACACACGCCATGTGACAAACTCTATGTCATCGATAACTCTCCTCCAATACTCTAACTTACCTAGTCTCGACTGAGTAAGACGACTAACATATCTAAACACATATGATCTCATAGGTGGTATCTGTCTAACTAGCACTAGACGCATGATAGCTATATGCTCCTACACCCATACCTGAAGCAAAGTGACACCGACAAATAAACTTCGACCTCTAAGATACACAACTGAATGTAAATCATGATATATGTGGGAAAGCATGCACATGCCCCAAGAAAATATGGTCCCATGAACATCCATACTCTCCAGTACTTGGCCCTAATCAACAAAGAATCCCTTTGACCTGTGATCAGGACAAAGGAATCCTCTGATAAATCCAGCAAGCACTGTAGGTAAAGTGGCGTAATCAACTACCATCTCTTGCCATGGAATCCACTCTCCAGCAATATGCTCATCTTGAAACAGTCTCCAAAGAGCATCAGTGCCACCTTGCTCTAAAGAATCATATACAACAATGTCACCCACAACTGGTATCTGCAAGATCCTCCAGAAATCCTTTGGAGTGACTGTCATTTCATCGGTAGGAAGGTGGAAGGTGTTATGTTCGCTATGCCATCTCTCAGCTAGCACTATCAATAGACCCCAATTAATCCTAATCTGGGGCATGAATAAAAGAGGAGACAGTCCACAACATGTAATAATAGCTGTGTCAGGCTGTGCTAATTGAGGTATCTGTGATACCAAAATGTTTAACCTATTCTAAGCAATTAAATGCAATGGAAAACATAATGAAACATCTCAAGATTAGCCTAAGGAATTTGAAAATACAAAGAGGAAAATATTAAATGAAGATAAATGATTATACCTTCCTCCTTGCAGCTGAAACTCCTTGGTTGGCCCTTGATTTGGATTGATATGTATGCTCCTTGATGGCTCTTGATGTGGATAAAAATGAAGGATTTGACTATATGTTTGGATGTAAATGCAAGTGAATGTAATTGAAGGCTAGATGAGTGCAACAAATGGCAGCATGTAGTTATAAAATGGCTAAGTCTTTTTTAAAATGCCTTAGAGAAGGGGGAATTTATAGAGGATCTTGAATTCTCTAGAGAATTCAATGGTTGGAATTTATCCAACAAGGTCAAGATGAAGGGTTAAGGTGAGTTGAGGACTCACAAGCCCTCACATCTTGACATGTGGAATGTGAGATGGCTAAGGGTGAGATGATGTGGAGGTGAGGTGGAAGAGAGGTACATGATGTGGAGGAAGGACAAGTACCTTCCAAGTTCTTTGGGAGATGAGAAGATTCCTTGGAGGAATAAATGTGAATTAAAAATTCACATGCTTGGGAGAATCTAGTGGATAAGAGAGAGTCTCCAAAAAGGTGGGAGTTTGTCACATGTGACTTGATGTGACAAGTCAAAGGTTCTAGAAGATGCATGGGAAAAGGGGATTCTAGGAGGAATAAAAGTGAATTAAAAATTCACATGGGGAAGAGAGGAGCCTAGGGTGAATAAAAAGGAATTAAAAATTCCTTGGGGGATGGGGAGAGCTGACCAAGGTACTAATTAAGTTTGACTAATCAAGTAATTAGAGGATAATTAGGGTTAATGAGGATTAGAAGCCAACTTGCAAAAGTTGAGGATGTGACACATCCCTAATCAAGGATTAGGCATGTGCACATCCTTAATGAAGAGATTAAGAGATGGATTAGGATTAGATAAAAATAGATGTGAGGAATTAAATAAATGTAGTATTTATTTAATTCATTTGATGAAAAGGGGATTAAGGAGGGTAATTTAATATTTAATTATTAATTAAATACCTTAGGGATTTGGTAGAATTAAGGATGTTAATTAAATAATAGTAATATTACTTAATTAACTTGGATAAGAGGTTGTTTAGATGAAAAGTGATAAATTTGGATAAATTAAGTGTCCAAATTTGGATGTCTACATTTTGCCCCTCTTTGAGATGGTGTTACGAAGTAGCATCATTTCAAAGAATATTAAAATATAGAACCCAGAAGGAGATGGTTAGATTGAGAAGGATGCCCCAGTCATCAAACGGATGACTAGGAAGAAATATGATGGAGGTGAAGATGGAGATTAGGGATTGAGGATGCCCCCTCGAGAGGACATGCGGGTTCAAGAAAACACGAATGTGCTCTCGAAATGGATGAGATGGTGAAATGGGAGGTGAGGAAGAGGATGCAAAGGGATGGATATGAAAGGATGAAAAGGTGGCAGGAGGTTGGGAAGCACAAATAGATGCAAAGACGAAGATGATATTGCCACATTCAAGCTACAAGTGAAAAGGGGTGGATGATGGATGGAGTGTCGTGTATGAGGGAATGAGAGATCCCGAAACAACATGAGGATAGGGACAGATACATCCCAATGAGTGGTATTGATAAGGGAAGGATAGATCGAAAACACTACTAAAGGATAGGGAAGAATACCTCCCAATGATGATGATGAAAGTGTTGTTGATGCGGGAAGGATACATCCCAAAACAACACCGAAGGGAGATGGAAGAATACATCTGGATGATGATGATAATGATGATGAGGATGATTGGATCAAGGCTTGTAACAAGACTGGGAACAAGACCAAGGATATGATTAGATGATGTAGGCTAAAGGGAATGGACGGGGATTGGATAGAGATGTGAGATAAGGATGAAGGATGAATGGATGGGGGGATTTGTGATATATAAGAGGATGGGGGATATATGCAAGATGATGGAATGGAGAATGAAATGCAATCCTAATGCAATTTTCCATCTTCGGAGCACTGATTTTTGCTATAGCATAAGACACCAAGTGCCAGGGTATGTGGAACCAAGGCGTAATAGTGTTTAATGCATGAAATAAACACAACAAACAAGAAGGCTATCCCAACACCCCAAGGTCACAAAGACCTTGGTTGGGCCAGGTATTGAGATAACCATAAGCACAAAAGGATGCCCCAGCATAACACAAGACCTCAGGGATCTTGGTGGGTACTACGTGGGACAACCAAGAAGACACAAAAGATCAAGATATGCCCCTATGTGGACTAGTCAAAGCACACCATGATATGATGGATCAAGGCTACCGCGACAAGTGATGATAGGGAGCACAAATGATAAACAAAAGCCAAAAGTATCAAAAAGATCACAATTGATTTCAAATGTCCTTTGCCATAGGATCAAGGGGATGGATGGGATTGATGAGGTCTATTAGGAAGGATGCATCCCATTGAGACCGAAGATGGTTACTAGACTAAAAGATCGATATGACGCAGTGGTATTCAAAACCGACGATCTCATGATATGAGGATCTCATTTGTCAAGAACCGCCTAGATAAGGGCATAACTTGATGACACAACACAAGAGATGATACTGACACACCCTAAAGACCTAGGGGCTTGGGGCCAATCAAAGATTAGCCTTGCCTACGTGAAAGCGTAGGGGCAACGTAGTTCGACCAGAGGCCAAAGATAAATGATGGATAAAGGATAATGATAGGATGAGTGGAGGATGATGATAGGATGAGGACAATCACATAAAGCTCAGGGATGGGATAGTTATCCAAAAAGATGAATTGGGAGGATGATATGATGGGATTGATTCTACACCAAGTTTTGGGGTTTAATGGGACAATCAGATTTTTCCAGATTTGGCAATTTTCAAAAATTGTCAAATTTTTCCATTTTAGGAAACCTCAGGGATATACTTTTGGGAGTCCAATTTTTTTCCAAGAAACACCCAATATTGAGATAGGATGAATTGCCAACTAACATCCCAAATTTGAGATATGCATTTCGAGTTATGAGTGAAAACAATTTTTCAAAATGCTGGAAAAAACACTAAATTGGGATTTTGAGGGTCAAGATGAAAGTTTGAGGCCCCGAAAATGTGGCCAAAAGGGTTCCAACGGCTTTCAAAGGAACCAATTGGGAATCCACTTGTTATCTCATAACGCAACCACCTGTCAAATTTCAACTCAAACGGACACCGAGTCAAAAGTTATGGCCTCCGAAAGTTTTGGTGTAAAAATCAAAAATCCATTTTCAAAATTTCAACACATGGGTTTTGATGGCGGGGGGAAATTAGAAAATGGGCCGGGATTAGTTTTTCAAAAAAGACAGTAAAAATGTGAATTTTTGGCGGGGGACAAAGGACGGTGGGATAGGGGCGCACCACAGTGGGGTGTATGTGCCCCGAGCTAGGGCGTACACGCCTTGGCTAGGGTGGAGCCACCCCAGCGGCGGGGAGGACATGCCCCACCAGGGCGGTGCTGCCCCGTCGGCGGGGTGGACACGCCCCGCCAGGGTGGAGCCACCCCGGCCTCGGGGCGGAGATGCCCCAAGCGGGGGTGGACACGCCCCCGCAACTCGGGGCAGATACGCCCTGAGCTGGGCGCGGACGCCCCGACAGCTTGGGGCGGAGCCGCCCCAGACAGGGGCGAACACGCCCTGGAAGGGCGAAGCCGCTTCGACGGGGCGAACACGCCCTGAGGGGGCGAAGTCGCCCCGGGAAGGGGCGGAGCCGCCCCGAGGAGTGGCGGAAACGCCCCGAGGAGGGGAAAACACGCCTCGGGAGGGCGGAGCCGCCTCGGGGATGGGCGAACACGCCCCGAGGGGGCGGAGCTGCCGCAAAAAAGAGAGAAGAAAGAGGGATGGGGCGATGGACATTGAGAAAAGCTAAGAGATTGAAAAGATGTGTAAAAGAAGTAGAAGTGATGGCGATGAGATAAATGGCATTGGGTTGCATGGAAGGAGGCCTATAGCCAAATGCTAATGACAAGGGATTGTGAGATGGGATGAGGATAAAGATGAAAGAATGGATGAAGGATGGGAGGGATTGTTTGGATGGATAGGAATATAAGGATTGGGAGATGAAAGGGATGCTAGTATAAATGGATATGAAGATAAGGATGGGGAGATGGAAGGGATGCTGTGATAAATGATGTCTCCAAGGACTATGTCACAAAGGAAGCAGATGCCCCCACTCTAGATATGTCATATATGATGAGGCATGAGGGATGGGAGACAAGTGGATGGGAAGAGGAGATAACTAGAGGAGGATAGGATGGGTGACCAAGGAATACAACAGAGCATGGATGAAGGGAATGTAAACCAAGAGGTGGCCAAAGCATGTATAGATAGGTGCCCCTGTTTTGATCAAGATCACAAGAAGGATGGAGGGATGGGAGATAAATGGGATATGATGGTAGGATGCAGAAGATAGGTGGGATGGAGGGGTTTTATGAAAAGGATGGATAACAGGAAGACGGGTGCATAGCGGGAAGCATAGCAGGAATGCATATCAGGAAGTTGCCCCCAAGTGCAGATGGGGATTTACGCATAATGCCTGTTTGCCAAGTTTTCATCATGGTACTTATCCAAGGCACTTGTTTGCCAAGTTTTCACCATTGAACGAATTATTTCTCTTTACTATTTATTTTTTTAATGTTTTTTTGATTTTTCGGATTTTTGGATAGTAGGGGGATGAAAATGGATAAGAATAGGGATGTGGATAAGGGAATTTAGAAGATACATGATAAGGATATGGATGAAGGACTCAAGCATCAAGTTCTATATGAGGTATTAAGAGCCCATGTTTGAAGTGACTGTTGGATGTTGGTACAACCTTATTAGGATAAATGGATTATGCAAGAGGATGAATTAGAGGGATTTGAGAGGGGAGATACATGGGATAATGGATGGAATGATGGGGGGGATATGTGATGGGGATATGTGTTTAGGACCAACATTGGCACATGTGGTGGTGGATGTGAAAAGATAAGAGGATTAAGGGATGTAGAATGTGTGGATAATGGAGGAGAGGGGGTGGTGAAATTTGGAACATAAGGACCCAAAACAGACTTAGGAGATGAAAGGGGTGTATGACTAGCTTTTGGATTAGCAACTTTGGATGTTCTTATAAATTTTTCATTTGATTTCATTGCATATTTTTTCTTTGGGATCCACATGGTTTTGATCTTTGCTTTGGTGGGCCTTTATGGCCTACGGATTTGATTTAGATTTAGATTTTTCTTCTCTTCACCATGTATTTTGGAGGGGACATGGGGAGCCTTAGATTCATTATGCATGTTTTCTTTAATAGCCAAAGTGCGTTTAGTAGCAATCGGATGGGTGTGAGGAGATGGATGATGTGGAGCGACGAAGGTAGGAGTATGGGGATTATGTGTAGATGGAGGATGTGCGGGTATGTTCCTTTGTTGATCCTGATTAGGGGACATGTGAGAGGGATGTTTATGATGGATGCGATGGATAGGTGATGAATGGATGAAAGGATGGATAGGATGAGATGGAGGAGGTGATTTTAGGATATAGGAGCCTAGAATAGACGTAGGACGTGGAGGAAACATGGGCATGGTAGATGGAGGATTGGAGATGGTAGATGGAGGGATGTAAGGACCCAAAATGGATGGAGCAGATGAAGAAGGGATATGGACGGTGATTTTGAGGCGATATGATAGAGGAGGAGGGATGGCAACATATGATCTGGTGGGGTGATGGGAAGAGCTAACATTTCTTGTGAAAAAGGCTCGTTGAGGACGTCTAGAGGTTGTACCAACATCTTTAGATTGTGAGTCTTGGGAAATAGGTCCAAGACCTTGCATGCAGACTTGTTTTTTGACTTGGATGGGCTCTAAAATACCTTGCTCATGAAGGCCTAGACATTTTACTTGATAGTTCATTTTCTTGAGCATGCGATCCATGATAGGATTTGTGTTATTCTCAAAACATGATGCGAGTCCATTATTATTAGGTGGAGGATGATGGGCGGTATATATACTATGTTTTTCTTCTGCAAGGAGGCCACCATGGAAGAATGTGAGAGTACCAAGGGGATATGCAAGCGGTGTAGGGATAGTAGTTTTAGGTGATGATGGGGGATCATGAGTGGGAGATGAAGGGATAGCAGCATGTGGATGGGTGATATCAAGAGAGGGATTAGGGGATATGATAGGATTTGGATTTGTGGTAATGGGATCATGCAATGGAGATGGAGATGGAGTGGTGGAAGCTTGAATGACAAGGGGATCATGGGATGGAACAGATGGGGGACTGTGATCTTGAGGTGGACTGGATGAGATGGTAGGATCTTGATCTGGAGAAGGGGATATGTTGACATGCTTTGGATTAGGCTCTTGGCATGATTCATCGTGTGCGGGAGGCATGATAAGGGAATCTTGGTGGGGCTCTTGAAGTGGGGAAGATGGAGGGATGGAGGATTCAAAACACTCATGGGAATGGATTTTAGTGACACTAGGAGTGGAAGAAGTTGATTGGATTAGGGTGTCATTGATGGGTTCGACGACTCTTGGAGAAGGAAGTGGGTGTTTAGTGGGCTCAACGGATTTAAAGGATGTGATGGTAGGAGATGGGGGCTCAGTGGATTCAGAGGGTGTGATGGTAGGAGATGGGGGCTCGATGGATTCATAGGATGTGATGGTTTCATCAGTGATAGGTGTTGAGTGGAGAAGGGTCTTGTCACTAATGACTGTGGATGATGGGTTGGGATGACATGATTCCGCAACTTCAAGGTATGGAGTGGGGGATGTCTTCTTTGTTATAAGTCCTTGGAGAACTTCTTGAGTGAGGAAATTGCATATTCTAGGTTTGGATGGCGAGGTAGGAGTGGATGAAGGATTATGGATTGGTGGGGGATTGGGACTAGGGATTGGTGGACTAGGATTAGATGTGGGAATGGGATTGGATGTAGGGCTAGGAATAGTTGGGGAATTAAGATTAGAGGAATGATTAAGATAAGGATATTGGAATGGTGAATTAGGACACGAGGATGCAGGTGGTGTATTAGGATGGGAAGATTGAGGTGGCAGATCGAGATAGGGAAATGTGGATGTCGGATTAGGATAAGTTGATGTGGATGTTGGATCAGGATAGGAAGGTACAAATGTAGGATTAGAGTGAGCATATGGGCATGGAAGATTAGGGTAGTGGGTATATGCAGATGAAGGATTGAGATAGGAGGATGTGGATGGGGGATTAGGATAGGGATATTGAGATGGTAGACTAGGATAAGAGGATGGGGGTGTTGGATAAGAGGATGATGTAGATGAAGGGTATGACGGATATCCCTTGTCAAAGGTAGCATAAGCAACATGATTAGGCATGGATGAAGACATAATGGGATAACTCGAGGGGGTAATTGGATTATGGAAAGTGGGTGGAGAAAGCTTACTAGCAATGATAGTGTCAAGGGGATCTATGTCATATTCCTCTTGATCAACAAGACTTTTGTTATCATTGTCAATGTAATTAGGGTTTCCCTTGACCACTATTGATGGAGGATAAGGATTCATGATGGTGAAAGGATAAAGAGGATGGATGAAAAGATTTTGTATGGGATTGGACTAAAGCTCAAATCAGGATTTGGGTCAAGCTTAGATCAGGATTGGACTAAAGCTCAGATTAGGATGATTGGATGATGTGATGGGATTGATTCTGATGATCGACACCGAATCTGCTTCAAGATGGAAGTAGATTGATTGGGTTGAAGGTGATGTGATTGGATTGGATTGGATAAGGTTGATTGGATTTTGATTGAATAGATCGGATTGGATAGGATTGTTAAGATCAATAGGATTGGATTGGTTGAACGGATGTGATTTGGCTGATTGGACAATTTGATCAAATGATTGGTTTTGATAGATTTGGATGATTGGATGGGTATGATTGGATGATGAAAGATGTGAGAGAGACCTTGAGTTTAATCAAAGGAAGTTACCCTTAGTGACCTAGAGCTTTGATTGATTAAGAGGATGATCATGGCACCGAATCCACCTTGAGATTGAAAGTGGATTGATTGGGTCGACGATAAAGATAACTTATGACACTGAATTCACTCCAAGATGGAAGTAAATTGATTTGGGTCGAAGTTAACGACTAATAATCAAATCCAAATGCTATGGTCAATTTGGATAATCACTTTGTAATACAAGGTTAAGGCGGTTTGGTTATGAGTGGTGTTTGGTGATATAAATGGTAAAATTATGGTGTTCGTTAGGTGAGGGTATGGACTTTTGAATGGATTATGGAAAATTAAAATGAACGGGTGGATTGAAGATAATTGTGGAGAATGAACGGGGATTTAGAATGGCTAAATGGAAGTTTGGAATGATAAGATGGAGGTTTGAAATGGTCAAATGGAGGTTTTCTAGAGGTTTAGAGTGACAAAACGGAGGCTTGGGATGATGGGATAATGGTTGGGAATGGTTAAATGATGGTTTAGAGGCTAAACGGATCCAAATGGGGCGATTTCGGGTGTTCAAGAGGGAAAATTCGCCCCTTTGCAGTAAACCAGGGGCGTAATCGCCTCACTGCAGTAAATCAGGGGCGTAATCGCCTCACTGCGGTAAATCAGAGGCATAATCGCCTCACTGCGGTAGATCAAGGGCTTGGTTTGATGAAAATGACTATGGAAAGGACTTTAAAATGACAATGATAAGGCCAAATTGTCAAAATTTTACTGGTTTCTCACAAGAAAACACTCTCAAGCAAACACAACCCTATGATTAGTGTTAAGGGTATGGTCAAAGAGGTCTTAATATAGGATGCACAAGGTGTCTAGGGAGTCCTCGATATACTCTTGGTATGTGAGGCACAACCCTGAACACCAGACCGTCACAAGCGTGAGTCGGGAACCCCAGCGAGATACTAAAGGGCTCAGACCAACTCTTCACGTCTATCTAGGTATCACCCTAGCTTCGACGCTCTGCCAACTACGACGTGACTGGATTGGGGTACAACTTTCGCTCCCTCCCTTTATATACCCCGCCGGTACACGTGGTTGGAATCGTCCCTTGGGGTGATGAAATCCCCAAGCAGGTCCCACTATAAAGAAAGCACTAACCGTCTCCAACTACTCCCTAGGCTCACATGAAGTGCAAGGGGAAAGGGAAAACAAGCTAATGCTCCCTTTGGGTAACACAAAAAGACAAGCACAACAAGCAATGAATATTACTCCCTCTAATTAAACTATGTTCTTAGATTAATGCAAATAGCGAGGATAGTTTAAAAAGTTTGAGCAAAAGGATAGCCCTGCAAGAAAATGTTAGATGTTTTATCCCACTTCCTCCATCAAATTCATAAGAATATGCTGCAAAAAGTTAGCAAAAAATACATGTATCCTTGCAAGAACAATGTTAGGGAGAAAATAACAAAGAAAACCAAAGCCAAAATAACAGTTTCACCTTCCAGGGGGCGCAATCACCCTTCTGCAGCAAATCAGGGGCGTAATTG
Organism: Sequoia sempervirens; assembly: GCA_007258455.2. Lineage (NCBI taxonomy): Eukaryota > Viridiplantae > Streptophyta > Pinopsida > Cupressales > Cupressaceae > Sequoia > Sequoia sempervirens. Next base: position 211,792,122 of record VDFB02353493.1, read on the forward strand.
CCTCACTGCGGAAAATCAGAGGCGTAATCACCTCACTGCAATAAATCAGGGGCGTAATCACCCCACTGCGGTAAATCAGGGGCGTAATCCCCCCACTGCGGTAATCAGGGGCGTAATCGCCACACTGCAGAAAAATGTTAGCACAAATTTCAGCCCAGGGGGCGTAGTCGCCTCACTGCAGTAAATGTTAGCACAGAAAACAATTTTTAGCCAAGGGGGCATAATCGCCTCACTGCAGTAAAGTTAACACATAAAATAATTTTCAGGCAAGGAGGGCGTAGTTGCCTCACTGCAGTAAATGTTAACACAGAAAGCAATTTTCAGCCAAGGGGGCGTAATCACCTCACTGCAGTAAATGTTAGCACAGAAAACAATTTTCAGCCAAGGGGGCGTAATCACCTCACTGTAGTAAATGTTAGCACAGAAAAAAATTTTCAGCCAAGGGGGCATAATCACCTCATTGTAGTAAATCAAAGGTGTAATCGCCTCACTGCAGTAAATCAGGGGTGTAATCACCTCACTGCGATAAATCAAGGGCGTAATCGCCTCAATGCAGTATATCAGGGGCGCAGTCACCCCATTGCGGAAAAATTAGGGGCGTAATCACCCCACTGCGGAAAAATCAGGGGCGTAATCGCCCCACTGCGATGTGTTCTTGCAAAAATCTCAACAACAGCAAACGTAAAGTATAGGAACCCATTTGTGGGTCCCACCGGGCGTGGCAGAAATGTGATACCAAAATATTTAACCTATTCTAAGCAATTAAAGTGCAATGGAAAATATAATGAAACACCTCAAGATTAGCCTAAGGAATTTGAAAATACAAAGAGGAAAATGTTAAATGAAGATAAATGATTATACCTTCCTCCTTGCAGCTGAAACTCCTTGGTTGGCCCTTGATTTGGATTGATATGTATGCTCCTTGATGGCTCTTGATGTGGCTAAAAATGAAGGATTTGACTATATTCTTGGATGTAAATGCAAGTGAATGTAATTGAAGGCTAGATGAGTGCACAAAATGGTAGTATTTAGTTGCAAAATGGCTAAGTGTCCCTTTTTATGCCTTAAAGGATGGGGTATTTATAGAGAAACTTGAATTCTCTAGAGAATTCAATGGTTGGGATTTATCCAACAAGGTCAAGATGAAGGGCTAAGGTGAGTTGAGGACTCACAAGCCCTCACATCTTGACATGTGGAATGTGAGACGGTTAAGGGTGAGATGATGTGTAGGTGATGTGGAAGGGAGGTACATGATGTGGAGGAAGGACAAGTACCTTCCAAGTACTTTGATGTGACCTTTCAATAATCACATGGGGAGAGGGAAAGCTTTGGGAGAATAAAAGTGAATTAAAAATTCACAATGATTGGAAGAATCTGGTGGATAAGACAAGGTTCCCAAAAGGTGAGAAATTTTCATATGTGACTTGATGTGACAAGTCAAAGGTTCTAGAAGATGCATGGGAAAAGGGGATTCTAGGAGGAATAAAAGTGAATTAAAAATTCACATGGGGAAGAGGGGAACCTAGGGTGAATAGAAAGGAATTAAAAATTCCTTAGGAGATGGGGAGAGTTGACCAAGGTACTAATTAGGTTTAACTAATTAGTAATTAGAGGATAATTAGGGGTTAATGTGGATTAGAAGCCAACTTGCAAAAGTTGGAGGATGTGACACATCCTAATCAAGGATTAGGCATGTGCACATCCTTAATGAAGAGATTAGGAGATGGATTATGATTAGATGAAAATAAATGTAATTGTAGACATCCAAATTTGGACACTTAATTTATCCAAATTTATCACTTTTCATCTAAACAACCTCTTATCCAAGTTAATTAAGTAATATTACTATTATTTAATTAACATCCTTAATTCTGCCAAATCCCTAAGGTATTTAATTAATAATTAAATATTAAATACCTTACCCTTCTTAATCCCCTTTTCATCAAATGAATTAAATAAATACTACATTTATTTAATTCCTCACATGTCTTTTTTATTTAATCCTAATCCATCTCTTAATCTCTTCATTAAGGATGTGCACATGCCTAATCCTTGATTATGATGTGTCACATCCTCCAACTTTTGCAAGTTGGCTTCTAATCCTCATTAACCCCTAATTATCTTCTAATTACTGATTAGTCAAACCTAATTAGTACCTTGGTCAACTCTCTCCATCCCCCAAAGAATTTTTAATTCCTTTTTATTCACCCTAGGCTCCTCTCTTCCCCATGTGAATTTTTAATTCACTTTTATTCCTCCTAGAATCCCCTTTTCCCATGCATCTTCTAGAACCTTTGCTTGTCACATCAAGTCACATGTGACAAACTCCCACCTTTTTGGAGACTCTCTCTTATCCACTAGATTCTCCCAAGCATGTGAATTTTTAATTCACATTTATTCCTCCAAGGAATTTTCTCATCTCCCAAAGAACTTGGAAGGTACTTGTCCTTCCTCCACATCATGTACCTCTCTTCCACCTCACCTCCACATCATCTCACCCTTAGCCATCTCACATTCCACATGTCAAGATGTGAGGGGCGTGTCCGCCCCCGCTCGAGGCGTGTTCGCCCTAAGGCCGGGGCGGCTTCGCCCTGGTAGGGCGTGTCCGCCCTGCCGATAGGGTTGCACCGCCTTGGCAGGGCGTGTCCACCTCGCCGATGGGGCGGCACCACCCTGTAGCTGGGTGCCCTAACCGATGCGTGTCCGCCCTATGGCCGGGGCATGTACGCCTCAGCCCGGGGCGCATACGCCCCACTATGGCGTGCCCCTATCCCACCGTCCTTTGCCCCCGCCCAAAAATTCACATTTTTACTGTCTTTTTTGAAAAACTATTCCCGACCCATTTTCTAATTTCCCCCTACCATCAAAACCCATGTGTTGAAATTTTGAAAATTGATTTTTAATTTTTACACCAAAACTTCTGGAGGCCATAACTTTTGACTCGGGTGTCTGTTTGAGTTGAAATTTGATAGGTGGGTGCATTATGAGATAACAAGTGGATTCCCAACGAGCTTATTTGAAGGCTGTTGGAATTCGTTTTGCCACATTTTCGGGGCCTCAAACTTTCATCTTGACCCTCAAAATCCCAATTTAGTGATTTTTTCCAGTATTTTGAAAAATTATTCACTCATAACTCGAAATGCATATCTCAAATTTGGGATGTTAGTTGGAAATTCATCCTATCTCAATATTGGGTATTTCTTGGAAAAAATTTGGATTCCCAAAAGTATATCCGTGAGGTTTCCTAAAATGGCAAAATTTGATAATTTTTGAAAATTGCCAAATCAGGAAAAATTTGATTGTCCCATTAAACCCCAAAACTTGGTGTAGAATCAATCCCATCATATCATCCTCCCAATTCATCTTTTTGGATAAATATCCCATCCTTGAGCTTTATGTGATTGTCCTCATCCTATCATCATCCTCCACTCATCCTATCATTATCCTTTATCCATCATTTATCTTTGGCCTCTGGTCGAACTACGTTGCCCCTGCGCTTTCACGTAGGCAAGGTTGATCACTTCATCCGCCCCCGGGGATCCTTTATCATCTATCATCGGTCTTTCTTTTCCATCCTGTCATCCATCGAAGTCTCCATCATGGTCCATCGTCAGCCTCTTGTCAAACTACGTTGCCCCTGTGCTTTCACGTCGGCAAGGTCGATCATTTGATCCACCCCCGGGGATCCTTTATCATCTATCATCAGTCTTTCTTCTTTTTCCATCCTGTCATCCATCGAAGTCTCCATCATGGTCCATCGTCAGCCTCTCGTCGAACTACGTTGCCCCTGCACTTTCACATAGGCAAGGTCGGTCACTTGATCCGCCCCCGGGGCTCCTCTATCATCTATCTTCTATCGTCTATCGTCTATCGTTCCATCATCGATCTTCATTGTCCACTTGGCTCCTCTATCGTCTTGCGTCAATCTTTCTGCTTTCTCTGTCCACTCCTTTATCATCTACCATTAGTCTTTGCTTTTGTCTCTCCAGTCTTTGTCATCTGCCATCAGTCTTCATCATCCTGTTTCTGATTTTATCCATGGTCAGTCGCCTGTCTTTTAACGAACTACGAGGGCTCTGCACTTTCATGTAGGCAAGGCTAATATTTGATCGGCCCCCAAGCCCCTAGGTTTTTAGGGTGTGTTAGTCTCATGTCTTGTCTTCCTTGTGTCATGTCATCAAGCTATGCCCTTATCTAGCTAGTTCTTCACAAATGAGACCCACTTGTATCATGAGATTCAATCGATTTTGAATATCCTACGTCATATCAATCTTTTATCTTAATATCCATCATTGGTCTCAATAGGATGCATCTTTCCTAACAGACCTCATCAATCCCCTCTATCCCCTTGATCCTATGGCAAAGGACATTTGAAATTGATTGCGATCTTTTGATGCTTTTGGCTTTTGTTTATCATTTGAGCTCCCCATCATCAATTGTCAAGGCCGCCATGATCCATCATATTATGGCGTGTTTTGATTGGTCAACATAGGGGCATATCTTGATCTTTTTATGTCTATTTTTGTCTTCTTGGTTGTCCCACGTAGTACCCACCAAGATCCCCGAGGTCTTGTGTTACGCTGGGGCATCCTCTTTTGCTTGTCGTTATCTCAATAGCTGGCTCGACCACGGTCTTCATGACTTTGGAGTATTGGGATTGCCTTCTTGTCTATTGTGTGTGTTTTACGCATTTGACATGAATCGGCCTTGGTTCTTCATACCTTGACATCTTGTGTCTTATGCTATAGCAAAAATCAATGCTTCGAAGATGGAAAATTGCATTAGGATTGCATTTCATTTTCCATTTTATCATCTTGCATGTATCCCCCCATCCATTTCTCCTTCATCCTCATCTCACATCTCTATCCAATTCCCATCCATTCCATTTAGCCCAAATCACCTAACCATATCCTTGGTCTTGTTCCCAGTCTTGTTACAAGCCTTGATCCAATCATCCTCATCATCCTCATCATCATCCAGATGTATTCTTACATATCCCTTTGGTGTTGTTTTGGGATGTATCTTTCCCTCGTCAACAACACGTTCATCATCACCATCGGGAGGTACTCTTCCCTATCCTTTAGTGGTGTTTTGGGATGTATCCTTCCCTCATCAATACCACTCATTGGGATGTATCCTTCCCTATCCTCATGTTGTTTCAGGATTTCTCATTCCCTCATTGATGACACTCCATCCATCATCCACCCATTTTCGCTTGTAGCTTGAATGTGGCAACATCATCTTCGTCTTTGCATCTATTTTTGTTTCCCAACCTCCTGACGCCTTTTCATCCTTTCATATCCATCCCTTTTCATCCTCTTCCCCATCTCCCATTTCATCATCTCATCCATTTCAAGACCACATCCGTGTTCTCTTGAACTCGCATGTCCTCTCGAGGGGGCATCCTTATCCCTAATATTCATCTTCACCCCCATCATATTTCTTCCTAGTCATCCGTTTGATGATTGGGGCATCCTTCTCAATCTAACCATCTCCTTCTGGGTTCTATATTTTAATATTCTTTGAAATGATGCTACTTCGTAACACCATCTCAAAGAGGGGCAAAATGTAGACATCCAAATTTGGACACTTAATTTATCCAAATTTATCACTTTTCATCTAAACAACCTCTTATCCAAGTTAATTAAGTAATATTACTATTATTTAATTAACATCCTTAATTCTACCAAATCCCTAAGGTATTTAATTAATAATTAAATATTAAATACCTTACCCTCCTTAATCCCCTTTTCATCAAATGAATTAAATAAATATTACATTTATTTTCATCTAATCCTAATCCATCTCCTAATCTCTTCATTAAGGATGTGCACATGCCTAATCCTTGATTAGGATGTGTCACATCCTCCAACTTTTGCAAGTTGGCTTCTAATCCACATTAAACCCTAATTATCCTTTAATTACTAATTAGTTAAACCTAATTAGTACCTTGGTCAACTCTCCCCATCTCCCAAGAAATTTTTAATTCTTTTTTATTCACCCTAGGTTCCCCTCTTCCCCATGTGAATTTTTAATTCACTTTTATTCCTCCTAGAATCCCCTTTTCCCATGCATCTTCTAGAACCTTTGCTTGTCACATCAAGTTACATGTGACAAATTCCCACCTTTTGGGAACCTTGTCTTATCCACCAGATTCTTCCAATCATTGTGAATTTTTAATTCACTTTGATTCTCCCAAAGCTTTCCCTCTCCCCATGTGATCATTGAAAGGTCACATCAAAGTACTTGGAAGGTACTTTTCCTTCCTCCACATCATGTACCTCCCTTCCACATCACCTACACATCATCTCACCTTTAGCCATCTCACATTCCACATGTCAAGATGTGAGGGCTTGTGAGTCCTCAACTCACCTTAGCCCTTCATCTTGACCTTGTTGGATAAATCCCAACCATTGAATTCTATAGAGAATTCAAGTTTCTCTATAAATACCCCATCCTCTAAGGCATAAAAAGGGACACTTAGCCATTTTGCAACTAAATGCTACCATTTTGTGCACTCATCTAGCCTTCAATTACATTCACTTGCATTTACATCCAAGCATATAGTCAAATCCTTCATTTTTAGCCACATCAAGAGCCATCAAGGAGCATACATATCAATCCAAATCAAGGGCCAACCAAGGAGTTTCAGCTGCAAGGAGGAAGGTATAATCATTTATCTTTATTTAACATTTTCCTCTTTGTATTTTCAAATTCTTTAGGCTAATCTTGAGGTGTTTCATTATATTTTCCATTGCATTTTAATTGCTTAGAATAGGTTAAATATTTTGGTATCACAGTAATATTTATTTAATTCATTTGATGAAAAGGGGATTAAGGAGGGTAAGGTATTTAATATTTAATTATTAATTAAATAACTTAGGGATTTGGCAGAATTAAGGATGTTAATTAAATAATAGTAATATTACTTAATTAACTTGGATAAGAGGTTGTTTAGATGAAAAGTGATAAATTTGGATAAATTAAGTGTCCAAATTTGGATGTCTACAGTATCAAATCAAATGTCCATGGGAATCGCTTTTGAACCTGAAGGTTCTCCAACCACTCCTATTATCATGGAAAGATCAAAGTCAATATTCCATGTCAATTGTCAAACATTAAATATCCTATCAAATTTAATAATCTTTTGATGAGAATTTTCATCAAACCTCATGAGCAAGCATCATTGAACCTCACCTATCATGAGGTCAAATCATCAAGTATCATTAAACCTCACCTATCATGAGGTCAATCATCAATGCATCAAATCAACCTCACTTATCATGAGGTTCATCAATCAAATTATAATTATTCCTCGCCTATCATGAGGATAATTATCATCAAATCAAACATCCGACCTCTCCTATCATGAGGATAATTATCATCAAATCAAACATCAGACCTCGCCTATCATGAGGTTGAACATCATCTACTTGATCAGGATTATCAATCGAATCAAACCAACGGCTGACACGATAAAAAATCAACAAAATCAAGGACAAATTGAACAAACTTCATCAATTTAATTTGAATGCACTAAAATAGGCATTCAAAAGTGCTAAAATCATGACGTGCACCACTTCGTTAGTCAAAAGCGCTATAACAAGCGGTCAAAGCGCCATTTCACCAAAAGTGCCATTCTATAGGGTCAATGCACTAAAACTTTGGGTCAAAGCGCTAAACTAATCAAAGCGCTAAAATAAAAGGCCTAAGCACTAAACAATCTATTCTAAGCACTAAAGTTTTGAAAGCGCTAGTTTATCCTACCAAAGTGCTAAGATAGTTATCCTATTCGCTAAAGTTTTCAAAGAGCTAAAATAGAAGCCCTACGTGCTAAATTTTTCGAAGCGCTAAAACACCTAATGAAAGTGCTACAACGAAAATTAAAAGCGCTAAAAGAATTGAAAATTTAAAAATCCAAAAAATGTGCAAAAAATAAGATAATGCACAAAAAACAAGGGAATAAAGGGTACGTATCGGAGGTCCATAGGCGACCAAGTGCTAGTGACATCATACATGCTCGAATCAGTGGGTGTGATAGGGAATTGAAATTTCACTCCAAGTGGCTCAAATAGGTCTCTCTCACCAAGTTTTCAAAAGTCAAAATGCAAAAATGAGTGTGAAAAGGACCCTTTTGACCTTTTATAGGTTATTGAAGGTGAGATTTTTGTGGGGTTATTTTAATTTTTTTAAAGGAGATTAATTCAATAACATCCTGTGGCACTTTCTACATCAATTATTGGGAGATAAATTATTTCATCACTGAATATTCATCGAATCTACATCAAAATCATTGACAAAATCATAAAAAATTGAAAAATTATGAAAAATTCAAAAAAATAAAAATTCATCAATTTATCTCCCGAGGGGGCATATATCCATCAATCACTTGAAAATCATGTTTGGGGCATACTAAAATTTCTTTTTGTCGATACTAGTAGCAGCAACAAAATTTTGTTTGAAGCAATGTGTAAACACATCACTTCAAAGAGGGGCAAAATGTATACACCTAAAAATGGTCCGGATAATCAAATTAATTAAATATGCTTTATTTGATTAATTATCTTAATTTCCTCCACTATTAAATAAATAGAAATATTTATTTATAGTTCACATTCTAATTCTCGTGTTCTTGAATTTTAATTAAATATACAACTTCTATAGTTGGTGTTATTTAATTATTACATCATTTCAATCTTAATTAAATAAACAAAGTTTTATACTTTATTGTTTAATTATCATATTCCTTCTATTTTAATTTAATAAACAACTTCTATAGTTTGGTTTATTAAATTATTTATTTCAATTTTTTCTAATTTAAATAAATCAAAATATTTAAATAAAGGCATAAAGCAAATTCCTCTATTCACTCACCTACCAAATTTGATATTCCAAAATCCAATTTAATTCAACTGGCATTCATGGGAAGCTGTGGAGACAAATTGGAGACAAATTTGAATCAATTTCTCAAATCTTCTTCCTCTGATCTTTCCTATCATCTTTCCTAATGTTTTCATGGGGAGAAACCATTCCCTTCATCAGCTCTAGTTTCTTCATCTCTCACCCTTCAAATCTCAAGATTGAATCCATGCCTCTGTTGTGCTGCCCCGTCACAATGTGCTGCAGTGAAATCTATATATACAACCTTTCTTCACAGGAAATGGATCCCCAAATCTTTGTGCAAACTTACTCTGCAACATTCATAGCAATCAAGCAATCATAACAATAGCAATAGTAATAGCATCTTAGCATCATAGCAATCATAGTTTTACTGTAGCTTTCATTTATCAGGTTTCATGTCAGAATAGATTACAACAGTATCATAGCTTTTTAGTTTCATTATCAATCATCACATCATTGCATTTAGCATCAATTCCATTCTCTAGATATGCACGTTATGCAGGATCAACATACCTTGAAAAATTACTATACAGAGGTGAGGCAGTTGATCTTGCCATTCTAAGCCTTCCCACTCATCCCAAACCTAAACGAGCACTTGGGGCCATGAGTGAGGCTACATTATCTGAATTAATGTGTGATACTATCCAACCACCTAATTAATTAATTAAGTTATCGCTTGATTAAACTCACAATGGGTTACCCTGGACTAGCCACTTTGGGCATCAGATCCCCATTGAGAACCACTCCCTCTACTAACAAAAAAATTCCATGATCACAAATAGGGCAAGCCAACTTGCACAAACTATCGAGGCCAAACAAATATGCACATATCACAAGGCATGCAATACCTCACACCAAAGCTCATAATAAAAAAAACTTACATGTGCAAGGCTAAACCCACAACATCAAATAGAGCACCCGAACAATAGTTCGCAAGAACCAATATGAAAACCAATTATAAAGCAACACTTTTCCCCACCTCTAGAAGCCTAAAAAGACCAACTACCCAAGACTCACAAACGAGGGTAAATCAAAGTAATCACGGTTTTCCAAATAAATTCCAACACAAATTCAATAAACAAAATCTCCTCAAATCGAAATAACACAAGAGGAAGATACATCAAAAAGGAACCATCATAAATCCACCTTTAAACGCACGAATACCATCAATGTAAAAGTACTCAAGAATAATGAACAATTAAATATGTTTTATCTATTCGAATGCAAATCTCAACAAACTATTGTCCCACATCTTGAAATACCTTTCTTTTGTAAAAATATAATTAAAGATTACTCTATAAGTAAAATTTATCTCATTAGATATTCAATAACTAATTCTTAGTGATCTTGTAAAAAAAATAATTTTGAAAGAGGATAACAATCTATAATATAAGCAAAGGTAATCTAACCCAATTTATTTAATCAAATCATTTTAATTATTTAATTATAAATAAATCAATACTTCACTTATTTGTTTTTCCCAAAATCACTACAATCAATTAATTTTGTGAGAGATATTTTCTTTCTACACCATACTTTATAAACGTTTATGCCTACAATAAGGAAACTAACTTGCTTCCACAAAATGACTACTAACCTTTTAAGTATCTTCCTATAAAGCTATACCTAAACAACTTTCATGATTCTAACATGTAAATATTTATGCATTCCTAACATACTTAAGAGGACAACATATTATCCTACAAACGCATTCCTAACAAAGAACGTTATTATTCACTCCGAATCATTATTCCTTCTAGTCATGTCTCAGGCACAAGAACATGATTAGGAAATCAAAATATTATTTTTGCAAACCAATTATAAGTCAAATCTACACACCTTAACCGAAACTACCAATGTGTACATTGGGTTGAAGCTGCCTGTCACAAATTTGAAGATATGTCAAGATATGTCAAGATAAGCACTGAAAAGTTGCAGTCGGAAGACTTTGGAAACAAAAATTTTAGGAATTCCCGGAGGCCTTGAGGTTGGTTTGATAATATACCCTAAAGGAGGGTGGTTTCTACAAAGGACACAGAGGTTACAAAACCAACAATGGCTTCCAACACCGAAAAGACGAGAATCACCCTTATAGTAATTATGATAACAAAACCAATGCAACCTGAATGAAATGCGATCAGATTCATTGCCGGTAAGAAACATCATTGCATCATTCATCATCTCTCTAAGTCTCCCTAACAAGGTACAGATACCATTCAATCTATCGTTATCAACCTATACGCTGGTCAAGCTAGCCTTAGGATAGAGGCAAAACAAATGCATGTATAAGTTCTGCATAAGTTACATAAGATTGATCGATTAATATATAAGGATAAAGTCTATGGGCTTCGCGTAATAGGCATCCCATCTAACAAAGATGAGCAACAATAATCCTGTTTAGAAATAAAACCATCTGTAACGATAGAGGAAAGGGGTGAGAGATTATAAGACATGCCTGTGAAGGACGTGTTCCTCAAGCCTCCACCCCAGCGTGGCTACCCTTCTCAGCCGCCTTCTACTGCCTCAGTTCATGGCCCCAAATCGAATCACCAAACAGTGATATTGATGAGAAGAAAGTAGGGGTCCTTCTCCATCCTAATCCTCCCTTGGAGCTTGGTCTGTTGTACTCGACCGCCCCCCGCTCCCCGGCTCCCCCGCCCCCCCAAGATTCCATTTTCTTCCCCTAGAGAAGGGAAAAACTCCCTGTTGGAATTAACTGACTCCCTCCCAAAATAATCCGCTCATTTTCTCTAAATAGAGCTCCACTACTTCCCATGTTTCTCTCCATTAAGAGAGTAACCACTATGAACTTCATTGTCTTTATCCACCAGCAATAGTTTTCACGTTTCTCTCCATTAAGAGAGTAACCACTATGAACTTCATTGTCTTTATCCACCAGCAATAGTTTTCACCAGTTCAAATCCTGAAGGGGGTAAGGTATGTACACCTCATATTGTGGAGCACGAGTTAGGTGCCTCCCTCATATTAGGAGTACGAGGAGTCCCATATTTTGTAAGGCATTTGTAGACCCAAAACAGACCGCCTGGTATCATGGACTATAAAAGGACCTTTCCTTGCCTTTCCATGTTGACTTAAAATAGTTATTTTCATTAATTCCTAATATATCAATTTAAATTATAATTATTTTACTTCTAGTATTTTGCAGTTACAAGAATCTTCATATATGGATTATATTTAGTTGATTTATATACAAATGATCATATTTGTTATTTAACCACCACCATCCTCCCCATTGGGTGCAAATTTGATCAAATCAACAATCAATCTAAATTTCCACTAGTAACCATAATTACTATATATAAATATTAAAACAAAGGCTTATTGGTTATCAACAATTTACCCTAGAATTTGAATCTCTTAAGTTATTAAGTCAATTCTACTTTAAGGGTGGATACTCATAATATTGAAAAGATAGTTCCACCAAGATTTCTAATTAATGTTTATTTAATCATTCTATATCAATTGTATATGTTTATATGATAATGAGATAAATATCTATATATACAATTTTAAGAATTATATTTGTTTATATATATCAATAAGAACTTCCTTCCTATTTAAATCCACTGCATGCAATTATTCATTTCATGGTTTATTTTAATGCATCAAATCATCAAAACCCCCAATTGCATAAAATCAAATAATCCAAATCAAATAGCTCAAAATAACAATTATCAAACAAACTTACTCAAAAGTCTAGAAAGGCCAAATACGGAGGGGCACTACAAGAAACTTGACTTAGAATTCTATTTAATTTCTAATTTTGAGTCCCCTTCTTCCTAAGAGCATTAAAGATACTTTGTGAATTGGTTTTGATTTCCAAATTTTTAATCCCCAACTATGAACTAGTTTGAAGACGTGGAAGAAGCACTAATGCCTCAACTTCATTGTTCATCTCATAATCTATACCTTTAGAAGCAATGCCAACCAAGCAACCTTCATGATTCCTTCTATACATCCCATTCTAAAGATTTTTGAATTACCCTTAGAAGCCTCGTTCATCAAAATTTAATTTGCACCAACTGATGGGTGGGTGATTTCATGGACATCCTTTCTACACAATTTAGATGGATCAATCCATCCAATCCCTTAAACAGGGGACTTTTGTCTAAGTTTTTTTTATCATTTAAAAAATAAATAAATCATACCATCTTGGAGAAGATTCTCTCATTAAATGCACTAGATATTTTTTAAACTTTTAAATATATATAATTTCTAGTTAGCAGATCATGATTGATTATAATAACCTACTTGTAATACATTTAAAAAAATCATAATAAAATTAATCAAAATATTTAAAAAAAATTAAATTCTGGAATTTGAGCTCTACAAAAGGGTATTTTCAAAATTTCATGAAAGTACCCCTGGTGTGAGCATGGAAGTTGAGTTTTTATTGAATTTTCCCCAAAAGAAGAGTTAAGATGCCACACAGATAGTTTCAAGTGAAACCATTTTGACTAAAAATTTTTCACTTGAAAATGTTTTTCTTGAAACATTCCATACAACAATAGCCTTTTCTAAATTTTAGAGTTGGATTATAACTATTTAGCGATTTCAAGTGAAAGGGTTTCACTCAAAACCCTTTATGTCACACAAGTGCCAAGTGGTTTCAAGTGAAATAGTTTCAATCAAAACTATTTAGGGTGAAATAGTTTCACTTGAAATTATTTAATTGGTCGAAAGTGTGACACAACTTTGTACTTTTACCCAGACATGTTTCAATATTACAACTATGCAAAATCATTAATATACCAAGGACGACTTGACAATTAATTTGAAATATTAAAATGTCTTCAATTGTAGATCTAACAAAAGTGCATACTTCACTTTTTCAACCTTATATTTTATACAACTCTACATTAGCACCTTTGATTCATGATTCTAATACATATTTTGGCTCTTTCGATGCATAAAAATTATTTTAATTAATTTAGTGTATTTAAATAACCATTTATTCGTAATTGACTAGTTTAGTTGCATTCAAATTATTAATATAATCTAGAAAAAGATAAAAAAATTAGAAAAGTTTAAGTCAGTAATATAATCAATTCAAAGCAATTATATTAAGTTTTTTTTGCTTTTTAGATTGTTTTATTTATTTTCATTAGATTATTTAGTTTACTTATTAATACATAGAAACATTGATCCAAAAATCAAGTCTTAGTCATGAGTGGGGGTTGGTTTTTCTCCATTATGGCATACATCAAATTCATCACCAACAATTCATCGATGGAAAATTCATTGCCAGTAATTCATCGTGGGAATATCAAAATATATATTAAATAATATTGTTTTAATGTTTATATGGTTAATCTAATTGAAAAACAAAACACAAAATGAAACATTATACTGAAGGAATTTAAGCAAAGAAATAAAGATAATCTTCAGAAGCGTTCCATCTTCCTCTATCTACAGTGATTTCTTTTAAAGCTTTTTCTCTCAGATTGTATAAGCTCAGCTCCTCCAAATAGCAACCTGTAGAATGAGTTATGCAAAAGAAAATTCTATCCTATATGCTATGAATATGAAAATGCTCACGGATATGGACAGGGGCTGTGGATTATGCATAGGGGCTGTGAATGAAAGATGCTATGATTCTATACTATGATTGCTATGATTATATGCTATGAAAGTACTGTGAATTCTATGAATGCTATGAATGCTTTGCAATTTGACTATAATTTACTTGCTTAAAACTTCTATATGATTTGGAGTTCCTGGCAGTCATATTTATAGATTTTTGTAGGCACAATCCCGGCTGGCAAGAATCTACGGCTGTGAGATTGTCTGGTAGAATTGAAAGGTGAGAGATGAAGAAGTTGAGAAGAAGATGGAAGAGGTTAAGAGGTTGGAGAGAAGGATGGATTCATGTCTTCAACCCACGGGAACAAGCCTGCACAGAAACAGAGAAAATTAAATTTTCTGTTTTGACCGTTTGCTTCCCGGATGTTGAAGATAATCCCCAAATTAATTAAATAAATAAATTTATTTAATTTCATTTAATGAATTTTGATTTTTGATTTTAAAAACTATGGAAGATTTAATTAAATATTTTGAAATATTTAATTATGATATGACTTTAGAAGAATATGAAATATTAAAAGAATTAATTAAATATTTTTGGAATATTTAATTATGAATAGATATTAGAATCGAATTAGAGGAATTAATTAAATATTTAAAATATTTAATTATGAATGATATTTAGAAGAAAAGAAGAATATTTTAATCTTTAATAAAATATTCAAACTGAGATTTATATGATAATTAATATAAATAAATCGTAATATTTATTTAATTAATTAAGAAATGAATACGAAAAGATGATTAAATAAACTTATTTATTTAATAGAAAGAATGAACAAATATAAATAAATTATTTAAATTTATTTATACACAGATGGAATTCGAAGATTAAATATTAAAAATATTTAATTAATTACTAGACAATGTGATGTGACCATTTTTAGGTGTATACATTTTGCCCCTCTTTGAAGTGATGTGTTTTATGCATTGCTTCAAAGAATTTTGAAATTTTCCCCAAATGTTGACTGTCAAAATGTTGATAGGTATAGGTATATGCCCCCGCAAACGATGAATCGATAAGATTTTGAATTTTTATGATTTTTGTAAAATTTTTCGATTTTTATGATTTTGATGATGTCGATTCATCGTTTGAAACTAATAATTTGAAGAAAATTGACCCGAAGAGATATGAAATGAAAAATTGATGAAGAAATTGCCCCTGCTATGTTAAAATGTGATAAAATGCCCCAATTTTACCATTATATAGGTTAAAAATGTCATTTTCCATGTCATTTTCAATTTTAACCTAGTAAAATTTGTAAATTTTGAGCTCTGAGTGAGAAATATGGCACTTCCAGTTCACCAGCACCGTTTCGAGCGTATTCGATGACATCAGCGGCTAGCACACTATGGACCTCCGGTATGTTCCCCATAAATCTTCTGCTTTTCAAAAATTTTCCGTTTAGTGCACGTTTTTCAATGTTTTAATGTAGAAAAATCAATTTTAGCGCCCTTGAGACTTATCGTAGCGCATATGATAGTTTTCGTAGTGCGATTGATTGTATAGCGCATTTGATATATATCGTAGCGCATATGATAGTTTTCGTAGCGCATATGGTATAATAGCGCATTTGATAAAAAGTGTAGCGCCATTGAAATGTTTTGTAGTGCATATGATGTTTTAGCACTGATAAGGAATATTGTAGCGCATTTAATCAATTTTGTAGCGCCTTTAATCATATGTTGTTGTGTTCTGATAA
The DNA here is from genome assembly GCA_007258455.2 of Sequoia sempervirens. Classification (NCBI taxonomy): domain Eukaryota; kingdom Viridiplantae; phylum Streptophyta; class Pinopsida; order Cupressales; family Cupressaceae; genus Sequoia; species Sequoia sempervirens. Next base: position 211,808,330 of record VDFB02353493.1, read on the forward strand.
ATTTGTTCCCAAAGTTGTTGGAAAACAAATAGGAGCTGATAGATTTGCTTTTAAAGTTGTTAAAAACAAATCGGACTGATAAATCTGCTTTCCATGATGATGAAAAACAAATAGTTTGATTGATTTGCTTGCTTTTAAGGTTGTTAAAAACAAACATGATTTTGATTATTTATTTTCCATGAAAATGAAAAACAAATAGCTTGATATGATATGGTGATTTGATTGATAACTCGTAATGATTTGATATTTATTCTGTATTGATGATGTGTCAACAGGAGAGATTAGGTGTTTTGCAGTCACGGGAGGCATTCCCTAGTACATGGAGTCTGATACCACAGCTATTACAGTCAGATCGAGATGTTATTGATGCATGTGGATTGAGTGCATTACTTGATATGCCTGAGGTTCGCCTCAACAGGGCTTTATTGACAGCACTTGTAGAGCGGTGGCATAGTGACACCAACACATTTCATTTACCGACGGGTGAGATTACAGTGATCCCTGAGGATGTATATCGCATCCTACGGATCCCAGTGATGGGAGAGATAGTTGGTTTTGATAGCCGAGAGGTTGGAGGCACTGATTCTTTGAGACGGATTTTCTGAGATGATCAGATAGCTGGATACTTCATCCCATGGGGCAAGATTATAGATACATATCCACCTTTACCATCTGTACTTGCAGGATTTATTGGAGGTGTGTTGTGCCTCGACCATAGGTCGAAGGGGTTTGCAATCAGATGGGGTCATGTTTTGGAGAGCATGGTGATGCAAGGGACACGATATGCGTGGGGTACATGCATGCTAGCCCACTTATATGATGAGTTACATCATATTGTATATGGTAGAGGCCGGAGTTTTGCTGTTGGGTGCTCATTATTACAGATATGGGCATGGGAGCATTTTGCTGTTTTACGTCCATTGACTCGAGGACAGCGACCAGCTGGTCGGTCATACAGATGGAGATATGCTCACATTATTGCTCAGTCGAGACTGGGCAAACTAGTATATTGGCAGTGGCTATTGGATAGTTTGGATACAGTATGCTGGAGACCATACTTAGATTATGAGCCATGGCTAGAGGATGCGAGGGAGATGCCATATGTATGCACTTCTAGATTTTTGATTGGACGAACTACATGGATTCTTGAGAGATTTCTTGCTGGACGAGTATGTCGGCAGTTTGGATGGATTCAGGGTATGCCTGTGGGTTCAGCCATTTATGCACGGTGACAGCCAGAGCTTGCAGTGTGGGGTCCACAGATTTCATATGAGATAGCAGTGGCAGAGTTTACCAGTTTAGGGGCATAGATGTGGGATTACTGAGTGGAAGTTCTTGATGCAGGGACGACACCAGAGTATTTTCAGTATGTCCTAGAGCATCCGACACCACGTATGTTTGATCCTGATGAGGATATTACTCCTATTGTTGAACAAAGACAATGATAGAGGGACTCTGGGTCAGAGGATGATGATTTAGAGGACAGTGATGATGATGAGAGTGGAGGAGATGATGACTCAGAGGGAGATGATGGTGGTGATGGTAGAGGTGGAGATAGAGGTGGCAGGAGAGGTGGTAGGAGAGGTGGTAGAGGTGGTAGAGGTGGTAGAGGTGGACCATGGATGAGACACATTGACCCATCCCCTTCAGTAGATCCGACAGTATTAGGTCAGATATCATCTCTGTAGAGTACAGTACAGAGTTTGTAGACTCAGCTATCACAGGCACAGGCCTTGATTACACAGTTGCAGGGTCAGTTGACTTCAGTTATTGCTGAGAGAGACACAGCTAGACAGCAAGGTGAGCAGGCCATTGCCTTAGCAGATGGCCTACAGAGAGTAGCAGGTAGCACCTTGATGGGTGATATGATGAGAGAGGTTACTAGAGCCACCCGAGAGGCAGAGTTTTACCGGACTAGATATCATGATGCAGTTCCACCTGAGCGGAGAGAGAGTTATGCTCAGTCACGGTCTACTCATGGTCACTCTCGTACTACCAACAAAGGTGTGACACAGCCATTACCTCCAAGGGGGCCATCAGGGACAGGCAGAGCAGGTCCATCAGGGGCAGGTGGTACAGGTCCTAGGCCAGCGCCATCAGAGGATAGCACTGCCTAGTGCATTGTAGATGATATTTTCACTATATATATTCTGTTGAGACATGTTGTATACACCTTGAGATGATCCCATTTTTTATGATGTTATATCATTTGTAGTTGACATCCTTGTACATTTTGACATTCATTTTTGAGACATATAAAATGCAGTGATGATTTATGATTATATATGATGTGTATATATGACGTATATGATATGATGGTTTCATGGTTTATGATATTTATATACATGATTTTATGAGATAAGATCTATTGGATGAATGAATGTATATGGTAATGATGTATATAATGTATGCTTTGATTTTATGATTTTTTGATGCAAATATATGTATGAAATAATGTTTTTGTGAATGTCAAAATATACTCAGTCATGTATTCAAAAAGATATAAACCATTTGATTCTTTGCCAGCTTTTGGAAAATTTATGAATGCAAAATGCAGATTCCAACATGAATGCAATCTACACTAACCATGCAAAACATCCATACAATATTGCCATTTGGAGAGCTTATTCATGCTTTTTGTATCATCATAGAGCTTTGAAATGTTGAAAGTTAATACAAGCATCAAAGGGTATGTTAGCACCAGTGATGACCTGAGTATTGCTTTCATGATTTTTAATATAGCAAGTTAATACAAGCATCTAGGTATAATTGAACCGAGATGACCTGAGTATTGCTTGCATAAACAGACAAGAGTTAACCCATTTCCCATGAAAATTCCGAAATGTCATCCATGATACATAGTAAAACATGTCTCGCGACCAATTTGCATAGTACTAATGATTTCCTCGCAAATAGCAGACAAAGAAAAATCATACTCCTTCCTTGCTCTTCTAGTTCAGTACATCATTGAATTGCTCCAGAGATATGATAGAAAATCAAACAACCATTCAAATCTTGCTTAAAGTATTTCAAACATTTATTTAGATTAAGATCATCCAATTTGGTTATCATCATTGATATTCTCATTTCAATAGTTGTTTGGATCATGTTGTTTCGATTTCCATTGGCATTGAATAAACATGTTGTAGTTGATTTGATACGACAATGTTTGTTTTGTTTTGCCAAACTGTCATTTGTCTGTTTGTGATGTTCTAAAAGCTCGTTGCCCCTCTCTTGTTTGTATGTTTCTGTGTTTTGTTCCTAGTGTAAACACAACCTAAAGATAAAAGATATGTACAAAATTCATCAAGCCATGATGAAACATAAGAATCCCCATTGTATGATATGGATAAATGAAAGATATATACAAATGATAGATATGGATAGATGATGCTGAAAATGAAAATAAGACATAAAATAATAAATGGAGGAGCCCATTTTAATCACAAGTAACGCTTGTTTGCCAGGTTTTCACTACTTGTTTTTATTGTACTTTTTCAAGATTTTTCTGATTTTTTATTTTTTCAGGACTTTTTATGATTTTTTTTATGATTTTTTTTTTCAGGACTTTTTATGTATAGAACTTCTTCAGATGAATACTATTGATCGATTCTTCAAACAGGTCCCCCTCTGACGTGGATAACTGATATGCACCAGAACCATATGCTGCAATGATGACAAATGGACCTAGCCAGTTAGGTTCAAATTTCCCTTTCTTTTCTCTGTCTTGCTGATTACGTGGATTTTCTCTCAGTACTAAATCACCCACTTGAAATGTCTGTGGTTTAACTCTATGATTATAACTACGGGACATTATCTGTTGATAACCCTTCAAATGATCAGCTGCATGTTGACGTCTTTCATCTAACAATTCTAATTCTTGGAGGCGAGAAACCCTGTAGTCTTCATCACTTATCAATCCTTTGAGTGAGACCCTAAGCGAAGGTATTTCAACTTCTAGTGGTAAGATTGCTTCCGCTCCATAGACCAAGGCATATGGTGTAGCTCCTGTTGGTGTGCGAATGCTAGTTATGTATGCCCACAAAGCTGGGTTTAATTGGACATGCCAATCACGACCGGCGTCATTTACTGCCTTCTTCAATATCTTCAAGATGGTTTTATTAGAAGCTTCTGCTTGACCATTACCCTGTGGATAGTAAGGTGTAGAGAACCTGTGTTGGATGTGAAATCTTTCACAAAGTTCATCCACATCTTGATTCTTGAAAGGCCTTCCATTATCAGTGATAATAGAATTAGGAATTCCATATCTACAAATAATGTAATTCAGGATAAATGAAGATATTTGTTTGCCAGTCACGGTTGTTAAAGGAACAACTTCAATCCATTTTGTAAAATACTCTGTAGCTGTAATGATGAATTTATGACCATTTGACGATGAAGGATGTATTTTACCAACAAGATCAAGTCCCCACTGAGAAAAAGGCCATGTCGAAATGAAAGGTTGCAGTTCCTACGCAGGTGCATGAATAAGATTCCCGTGGATCTGGCATTTAGAACATTTCTTGACAAAAGTAAAAGAATCTTTCTCCATGGTAGGCCAATAGTATCCCATTCTGACAAGTTTCTTGGCTAAGGTCAAACCACTTGAATGAGTTCCACAAATTCCACCATGAACCTCTTGTAAGGCTTTTTCAGATTCATCACGTTCAAGACATCTAAGGAGTGTACCATCAAGACCACGTCGATAAAGGATATTGGCAATTAAGGTATAACGGGATGGTTGGCGAATGAAATTCCGTTTTTGGTTGCGAGATAAATCCGAAGGTAAAATGTTATCTTTGAGGTAAGTATAAGTCTTGCCATATAAAGGTGAGTCAGAACCGGTCAAATGACATATAACTTGGGTTTCAGGATTATCATAGGCAGGAGAAAACAATTGTTCCACCAAGAATTCATACTTAGTTTGATCTTTTGATAGTTGTAATAATGAAGCAATGGTAGCCATGGCATCTGCAGCTTTATTATCAATCCTTGATATTTGTGAAAACTTGATTGACACAAAATACTTCTTATAATCATCCACCATGTTCTTGTAAGGTAGCAACTTATCATCTTTGGTTTGATAATCATCATTAATTTGATTAATGACAAGTTGTGAATCACCGTAGACTTCCAACTCTGTAATCTGCCATTCCAAAGCTATTTTCAATCCTATGAGCAATGACTCATATTCAACTATGTTATTTGTGCAAGGAAACATCAACTGATATGATCGTGAGATGGTAGTCATCAGGTGTAACAAAGAGAATCCCTGCCCCCGAGCCATATTGTGTATAAGATCCATCAAAGTATAATGCCCACGGTCTCTGAATTGTTGCTGTAAAGACATTTGCATCAGGAAACTCAATGTGCATTGGATTTTCTTCTTGTAAAGGTGATTCAGCTAACTGATCTGCAATGACCTGCCCTTTAATAGCTTTTCGATCTACATAGTGAATGTCAAATTCACTTAAGATCATTACCCATTTTGCAAGTCTTCCTGTTAAAGTAGCTCTGCTTAATAGGTACTTCAATGGATCAATTTTTGTTATTAGCTTAACTGTATGAGCCAACATATAATGTCGCCACTTTTGAGAAGCAAACACTACTGCAAGACAAGCTTTTTCAATGAAACTTTAGTTTAACTCATGTCTTGTTAAGGTTCTGCTGATATAATATATGGCCCTTTCTTTACCTGTAGAATCTTCTTGTGCTAGCAATGCTCCCAAAGATACTTCTGTTGCTGAAATATAGAGTATGAGTGGCTCACCTGGAATAGGTGGAATTAAAACTGGTGGATGCGTAAGATACTGCTTGATTTGATTGAATGCTGTTTCACATTTATCATCCCATTTGAATGGGACATTTTTATGCAATAAATGTGTAAATGGTAAAATTTTGTCTGCCAGTTGAGCTATAAACCTTCTGATGGACTGTAATCTTCCTTGCAATGATCGAAGTTGGCTGATATTTCGTGGTGGAGGCATGTCCATTATAGCTTGTACTTTTTCTGGATCAACCTCTATACCCTTTTCTGAAACAATGTATCCTAGGAGTTTTCCCGATGTAACGCCGAAGACACATTTCTTTGGATTGAGTCGAACATTGAACTTCTCCATTCTGGTAAAGATTTTTGATAAGATTTCCAGGTGTTCTTCTCATGTATGAGATTTGGCAAGTAAATCATCAACGTAATCTTCCATGAATGTATGCATCATATCATGAAAAATAGTTGTCATTGCTCTTTGATAAGGAGCTCCAGCATTCTTTAACCCAAATGGCATTACATTCCAGCAATAGGTACCCCAAGGGCATGTAAATGCTATTTTATCTTGATCCTCTGGTGCAATTTTTATCTGGTTGTATCCTGAAAATCCATCCATTAATGAATACATCGCATGGCTAGCAGTTAAATCAACAATCATATCTATGTTGGGCAAAGGAAAATCATCTTTAGGACAAGCTTTATTTAAATCTCTAAAATCTATACAAACTCCGATCTTTCCATCTGGCTTTGAAATAGGTACAATATTGGAAATCCATTCGGCATAATCAATAGTTCGAATGAATCCAACATCTAAAAGCTTCTTTAATTCTTCTTTGACCAATAATGCAACATGTGGATGCATTTTTCTGAGCTTTTGCTTCACAGGTTTTGCTCCTGGTTGGATAGATAAATGATGCATTATCAGATTAGGATCTAACCCTGGCATATCAGCATATGACCAAGCAAAGTTGATTTGATTTTCCTTCAAGAATTCCATGAATTTCAGAACTTCTTCAACTGTTAATGATGCTGCAATTTGCAAAACTTTTGGCTGCTTTGCTGTACTTATGTTGATTGACTCTGTTGGTTCGATCAAAATAGAAGATATTTCATGATAATACTTGGGAAGAGTGTCAAGTTTCTCATCCTTCAGTGCCTCAGAAAGGTTTTCACTGTCGGATTCGCTCTTTATTTTTCTCTTTTGTTGATCTATCACTGCCATTTTTCAGTTTTCACCAATAGATCCATCTTTTATTTCATTTATTTTGCAGCTAAAAGACTTGACACCCCCCTTATCAAAATCATGAGTATGAGATTCTTGAATGAAACAATTGTTTTCTTCATTTGAGGAACAAAGGAAATTTATAATATCCTCATCATCACGGAATGTAGGAATATGGATAGGCGCGTCAATGTCCCAATCAATAAGTTCTGGATAAACTAAAGGCATAGGATCATTAGGTTGGGTAAGGTCTCGAATTGTCAAAGTCATGATATGGATATCATCCTCATGGTAGACAAGGTCTATGATGGTATTCTCCTGTTGATTGTCAATTGCGCTAGAATCTGATTCTTCCTCACTTGAGTCATGATCGTTTTGTAAAACAAAATCAAGTGGAGACCTTGAGCCTTCTCCTTGTATAAGAATAGGTGCATATTTGTGTATGGTATCAACTTGTTTATCTCTCCAAAATTCATCATTATAAATGGTGTCCCATTCATATTCATTAGAATCAGTATCTGAACTATTTTGCAATTGAAAAAATGATTCATGAGGTTTATCTGACATTGATCCTCCTTCATGAGTTAATTGTGTTTGCTGTGAAGTAAAGTATTCTTTATCCTTGCCATATCCAAGTCCTGTTTTATCACTTGAATGCTTTGAAATAGGTTGAATTGGTTCCACAATTCCTTCTCTTCTTTTTCCTATAGGACCATTTCCTTCATAGCCCATCTTCTACATGATAGCGTACCCCTTACCATATTGTTCTTTAGGAAACTTAATGTGCAAGAGAGATTCATCTTCATCTTTGTATAGCCAATTTAAGATGTCCCTATCTTCAACTTCTTCTTCAGTGGTATTAGCTCTAATGAATTTTCCATCAAACTTTGTGATTGGCACGAAAGCTTGAGATGTAGAAGCTGTTGCAATCTTTTGATTTAATAAAGTTGGCAAACCATGTGATCTTGGAGAAGGAGGTAAAGTAGAAAGAGATAATGAATATTCACCTACCCCTTTGTCTTTGAACTTCAGCTTAGTATCAAGATTCTTTGTCAATTCCTGCAATTGGACTTGCAAATTGGAAGAAGAAATAGCAAGAGCTTCCCTATTGTGTGGCACAAAGACATCTTGAGTTACTCGAAGATTTGAACAAATTTGGGTACTATTGTAATCAGCTTGCATAGTTATTTCTTGTCCATCATATGGAAACTTGATGCATTGATGATACGTTGATGGTACTGCTTGCATATCATGAATCCATGGACGACCCAAAAGTATGTTATAAGACAGATCTCGATCTAGAACCTGGTAAAATGTATTCTTCACAACAGGTCCCACTCTGATAGGCAGCAATATTAATCCTTTAGAAGGTCTTTCTTCATCATCATATGCCTTGATGGTTATCTTCCTTCGTGGATCAATTTCACTTTCTGATATTCCTAAGGCATTTATTAACTTTAAGGTACAAATATTCAAACCGGCTCCTCCATCTATTAAGACACGTCTAATTCGATCTTTATGGATCATGACTTCAAGATAGAGCAAAGAATTATGTGGATGTGTCATGGAGGCATCATCTTTGTCGGAAAATGAAAGACAAGTGGGGGAAGACAAATGTCCCACCATGGCTTGAAATTTGTTCACATCCAGATCAGTGTCAACAGTTGTGTTTACAAGAGCTTCTTCTAAAATATTCCTATGTATAGGAGATATTTTAAGAAGTTCAAGGATGGAGATTTGAGCTGATGTTTTTCTCAATTGATCAACCAGATTATACTGACTTAGAGGAGAAATAGTTGTTTTAGATGAACTTCCTTTTAGAACAACTTTTGCTTGACCTCTTGTTGTCACATTAACCTGTTGATATTCTTGTTTTCCCTTGATTTTGATAACATTAACCCGTTGATCATCTTCGTAGATGTGACGGATTATATTGTCTTCAACATTGTGTATGCTTTTGGCTTTGGTATCTGACGTTTCCCCCTTTTGATAGTTTGGTAAACGATCTTTGAATGCTTGATGATCGTCATTGGTATGATGTCCCTCAATTGTAATGGTACCATTGTCAATTAAATCTTGTACTAGATTTTTTAAAGCTTGACAATTGTTCATTCTATGACCCTTACATCGATGATAATTGCAATAATACGAATCATTCCATGATGGTGGTTTGACTCGTGGCTCATAATCTCTTTGTGGAGGTAAAGTGATAACTTTATTATCAAGAAGCTCTTTGAGAGCCGACTCAAGAGATTGACCCAAAGCGGTAAAATTCTGTCGATTTGAAAAGAATGAAGGTCTAGATGGATTTAATGTTTGGGTATTGCCAAGATTATTATTGAAATTGCCATGATTTTGATTGGTATTTTGATTGGTCATGTTCTCTTGCTTGGAGGTTTGTCCTTGTTGATTGTTGTTTCCTTGTTGAGTTGTATTTCCTTGTTGATTGTTTCGTGGAGCACTTGATAGATTGAAAACAGATGGTCTTGCTCGTAAATTATTTGCATCCACTATACCATCATTGACAACATTTTTGTTTCTATTCCAAAACCTTGTTTTATCATTGTTGTTTTGATTTAATGTACTTGGATTATCAAGTTTTATCACTCCCCTTTTAACCAAGGCCCCTTCAATGGTGATTGCGTTTTCAATCAATTTTTCAAAGTTATGAGGACAATGAAGGTTAAGCCTATAGCTTAATTCTGGATTAAGGCTATTGATAAAGATATCCATTTTTTCCTTTTCAGGAATAGGACGAGAATATCGTGCAAATAACCTTCTCCACCTTTATAAAAATGTAGTAAAAGGTTCTCCTACTTTTTGTTTCACTTTACGAAGATCAAGCATTGTTATCTGGTGTTGAATGTTGTAGGAGTATTGTGATATAAACTGATTTATCAACTCCTCAAAAGTTTTGATAGGTGGAGTGATTTTTGAAAGCCACTCCATGGATTTTACACCTATACTTCGTGGAAATAATCGCATCAAGTAAGTATCGTCATAGGCAAATTCTAAACTCATGTTTCAGAAATCCCTAACATGGTCAATGGGATCAGTTTTTCCATTATACCTATCATACTTAGGAATTTCGCAATGTTTTGGAAATGGGATCATTTGAAGACTCCTATCAAATGGATAAGGAGATATGTCTTCCAAAAAATATTTCTTTGTTGTACCTCCTTGCATTTCCTTTATTTGCCCTTGTAATTCTTTTATTTGTTGAGTAAGAGCACTAAAGTCATTAGGAGGAGTTTCAAGATTTTGTTTAATTCCTTCTATGTCGAAATTGTGGGGTAACTTAGCTCCTTGATTAGATAATGAAAGAAAGTATCGTTCTTTGTTTCGTTCTAAAATCTTTTCCATAAGAGTATGGAATTGAGGATCTTGTTCTGCTTCTTGAAGCTTTTCATCTATTAACTCATCAAGATTAAACATTTCCTCTTCTTTTTCGTTATGATCACCCATTTTACTTGTATTGGTTTCTCCCTCATCTTTTTCCATTTGTTTTTGAGATCTTGTGAAGACAGGCATAGGTTTTACTCCAAATTCTACTCACTTTTGATCAAAATAGTGAAATAGTGCAATTTATGTGATATATATGAAAGTCGGGATAGAATGAAGATTCTATGACTTACACAAAATTTCTAATCTTTAGCTTGTGTTGTTCCCTAAGTGAAAGGATGAAAATCCTGTTAGCGGGAATTTAAGCAAAAGATCAAGAAAAGGATGATTTTGCACTTTATGAAGTTTTGATCATGGCTTTGTAAAAGGATGGATTTTATGATAGATGCCTAATGTATTCTAAGTTCTCTATTGCAAAATTTGATTTGGAATAGTAGAATATTCGATTGCAGGTTGGGGAATATAACTAAAACGAATGCGTTGACTATGGTTATGGCTTTGAGAAAGGGCTCTTCTTTGAAAATAAGCTTGTGAATACAAAGGTTCTATGGCATAATCATCTAAAAGAACTCTAACAAAATCATGATACCTATGAAGAAATGTTCTATATTTGAGTAAAAATTTTCGGCTTTGGTACAAGAATCGTTGCTTCTTCAATAGTTTCTTGTGGTTGAGAGGTTTTTTTGGCTTTTTAATCCTTTTGAAAACGGATTTCTTTACAAACGTTGTGGATTTCCAATCTCGTAACATGAGATTAATCAATGTGATAATGAGTGTTTTGGATGATCTTATCTGAATTAGTGTATTGAAAACACATCAAACAAGTTGTAAAATGGTTGTCTTAAGTCCTATGCTAAACATCAAGTGTATTATCAAAATGTTGTTCAAAAAGTGTTTTAACGGGTTTTACACATGATAAACACTTCAAACAGACTCACTCTTAGTTCTCAAGTAGGTCATCATAGCAATCAACAACCCACATTTGAAAACTGCGTCGACTCACACAGCCATGTCACCCCCGAAAGGGCGCCCGTGTTTTTGTCTTTTCCAGGTGCGTACTCAAAGTGACGGAAGTGGATACCGGATCCCCTGAGCAAACAATCCTTGGCAGTTATATGGTGAGTATCTTGGGGGTAGATTCTTCCCTCCCCTGCACTGTGATTAATATAATGTTTAGAAACTGACTCGGTAAGATACTACACTAAGTTCTTAGTAAGGGTTTCCGTTCGGTGCGGCAAATGATAGACTCCCTCGAGAGACCTCCCTACCTTTAGAACAAAGGCTTTGGGGATGGTTATCAATGCACACTACCGTCGAATGGGATTTTCATCAACCATCCGCATTTGATTATAGTGGGTTGGAAAACTTGGCTTTAGTTGTTCCCACTTAGGTCGTTCCCGTAGGGTGAGTACTTTTTCCCACTACGGCAGGCCTTCTAAAAGGAGCTAATAAAACAAGAAATTGCATGAAAGGAAATAGGTGAGTTTGGCATTTTGATCACCCAGTTAAGGGGAGAGCATAAGCCTATCACCAAAAACAAAGCAATCACTAATGTATTTTAAGCCCCAAATGAAGATTTTCTAAACTAAGTGAAGATTTTGCTTCACACAAACAAAAAATTATTTTTAGCCAAAAAAAAAGTATGAAATGCCTACCCTAGGATTGCTTCATTTGAAATTAAGTGTCTACCCTAGGATTGGTTCGTTTTATCTTAAAAAATTTACTAACTGTCCGTGGTCGCGTCGGAGTCAGTTAGACTGTTTTAAACTTACAAATTACAAAGTACAGGAATGCGCTATAACAGAGATTAAGGGCGCTGCAAAATCTATTAAAGGCGCTGCAATACTAATTAATAGCACTGCAATACATATTAAGGGCGCTGCAAAAGTTTTCAAATGCGCTGAACTAGGTGTGAAATTTCGGAGACGTGTTCCTTGCACTAATCTGCTGTTTTTGTCCGTAACCTGTCACAGAAACCTGCAAAAAGATGTGATAAACAGGGGCAAGAGCCCCACGGTGGGCGCCAAAAATGTGTAATGTTTATATGGTTAATCTAATTGAAAAACAAAACACAAAATGAAACATTATACTGAAGGAATTTAAGCAAAGAAATAAAGATAATCTTCAGAAGCATTCCATCTTCCTCTATCTACAGTGATTTCTTTTGAAGCTTTTGCTCTCAGATTGTATAAGCTCAGCTCCTCCAAATAGCAACCTGTAGAATGAGTTATGCAAAAGGAAATTCTATCCTATATGCTATGAATATGAAAATGCTCACGGATATGGACAGGGGCTGTGGATTATGCACAGGGGCTGTGAATGAAAGATGCTATGATTCTATACTATGATTGCTATGATTATATGCTATGAAAGTACTGTGAATTCTATGAATGCTATGAATGCTTTACAATTTGACTATAATTTACTTGCTTAGAACTTCTATATGATTTGGAGTTCCCGACAGTCATATTTATAGATTTTTGCAGGCACAATCCCGGCTGGCAAGAATCTACGGCTGTGAGATTGTCTAGTAGAATTGAAAGGTGAGAGATGAAGAAGTTGAGAAGAAGATGGAAGAGGTTAAGAGGTTGGAGAGAAGGATGGATTCATGTCTTCAACCCACGGGAACAAGCCTGCACAGAAACAGAGAAAATTAAATTTTCTATTTTGACCGTTTGCTTCCCGGATGTTGAAGATAATCCCCAAATTAAATAAATAAATAAATTTATTTAATTTCATTTAATGAATTTTGATTTTTGATTTTAAAAACTATGGAAGATTTAATTAAATATTTTGAAATATTTAATTATGATATGACTTTAGAAGAATATGAAATATTAAAAGAATTAATTAAATATTTTTGGAATATTTAATTATGAATAGATATTAGAATCGAATTAGAGGAATTAATTAAATATTTGAAATATTTAATTATGAATGATATTTAGAAGAAAAGAAGAATATTTTAATCTTTAATAAAATATTCAAATTGAGATTTATATGATAATTAATATAAATAAATCGTAATATTTATTTAATGAATTAAGAAATGAATACGAAAAGATGATTAAATAAACTTATTTATTTAATCGAAAGAATGAACAAATATAAATAAATTATTTAAATTTATTTATACATAGATGGAATTCGAAGATTAAATATTAAAAATATTTAATTAATTACTAGACAATGTGATGTGACCATTTTTAGGTGTATACAAATATTAATACAGTTAATTTTCTGCACGGTGAATTTTACTTGGTGAATTTGTCATGGTGGTGAATTTTCTGTAGGTGAATTACTGGTGGTAAATTTTTTGTAGGTGAATTGCTGGTGGTGAATTTTCCTAGAACCCTCCATTATAGTCAAGGATTCTGATGAAGATGCATTTTCAAGTAGGAGATTCATTTATACCAACTTGACACATTTAGCACATGTGAAAAATGATGTTGAAGGTTTGGATTGATTGAGTGTCTTGGGAAAAAATATAATTTTGTGTGCAACTTGAAAAAAGATGTATTTTGCTTACACTAGCAAGATTGCCAGTTCCCATAGGTGAGAATACATAGTCATCCCCATGAACTCATAGAAATCCTTGAGAAATGCTTCCAAAAGTGGCAAACTAATGAATGCATTTAGTTTGAATGTGGTAAATTTGATAGTTTGTTTTACCTTCTAGTAGTTTGAGATTATTTTCCCACTTCTAGGAATATACAAGCATCTTTCACATGTTTAGGAATGTACATGAATCTACTTAATGAGCTTTCCAAACTATCATGAGGATTGGCACTCTTGTTTACCTTCAATTGTTAGTGATTTTATTGAAGTTAAAGTAGAGTAGCTTGAGGATAATGGTTTGACCCATGTTGCTTTCTAAGGAGTTGCAAATGTCATATTTAAAGCTACATTTGTCCTTGTCCTTATTGATTATACTTTCTTATAATATTGGATTTAGATAATGTTTTACTCATCCAAACTAGAGTTTTTCCCTTTTATGGGTTTCTTCAAAACCAAATACTTATGTTTTACTCATTATTTAGAGTGGATTAACCCATTTCTACACTTACATTGTTTTGGTATAATTTTTACTTGCATATCTATGATCTATTCCCATAGATTTAAGGGACTATATTTAGTGCTTTGACTCAAATGGTGGTTATTTTGAGTAGAATGTGTATATGCTTAGTTTAGAAAAAAATGCAAATAGATTAAAGCAATATAAATAAAACAAATAGTTAATACTCTTACAAATATAAACTCTTTTTGTTGAAATTGATTTGTCAAGATGTGATTGATGTAATTGCTCAAGATATGAATGATGTGGTTGCTCAAAGATTTATGTGAGATTTATGTAGCATGTAATTTTCAAACTCAAAAGGATGATTCCCTATTTAATGAAGAATGAGTTTGGATTTAAAAATTTTTATTTAAGATGTGAATTGTCTAGATTTGAAGATGTAGTATTGAAATGGGTGGTTGAGATATTGAAATGGGTGGTTGAGATGCATTGGATTCTAGAGCAAGCAAAAAAAAATGGTAAGTATTAAGTGCAAATGGATGGTTAGGATTAATTAAGATGACTTTATTAAATGTCGATTGTTAGGGTTAATTTTAGAAATATTTTTATGTGAATAGTCAGGATTTTGAGATGTTGTGTGGAAATGAAAGGTGGTGTAAGATTAGTTTGAATTTTATTTAGGAGTTAGTTATGTCACTAGTTAAATTATTTATTTATTAATTTGTGGAAAATGGAGAAAGTAGATTATATCTATTTTGAAATAAATGGATTAAATAGAATAAATAACTAAATAATATAAATTATTTATTTAATTAGAAAAAATAGATTAATTTATTTATTTTAGATGAATAAGGGATATTAATCTAATTAATTAAATAATAAAAAATGTTTAATTAAATAGTATTGTGCTGATGACATAGTGTTAGATGATGATGTTAGGTGTATCATTAGTATGTGGTCAAGTTTAGGTATCTACAACTAGCATAGTAGAACCCATAATTAGTGATTTGTTTGAGAGTAGCTAAGGTTGTTTGCATATCATATTGTATTACAAAAGGTTAGAAAACACATATAGGTTAATTTTCATCATAAATTTGGTGGATTTTTAGTGGTATGCCCACTACATTTTGGTGGTAGTGGTGATATGAGAGAGTTTGAGCTTAAAATTGGAACTTGGAGGTGGAATCAAGCACAACCAAGGGTGCCATGAGAGAGTAAGTGAGAAATTGGATGAGGTTAAGAAGATATTTTTAATATTAGAGGTACATGCTACTACTATTTCATATCATATGGGGGAAATGGAAATGTTTGAGAGTGTTTGAATGACAATAACTCAAAACTTGAGCATTCAAAGAGAATTCAAATGTAAAATAAGAGAAAGCCTAGATTGAGGATGGTGAGGCATCAAACAACCACACAATTCCATTTTAAAGTAGAATTAAATTTGAGATTCAACCATTTGATAGAGAAGTGAATGTAGAAAAGTTGGATCAAGGGGTGGGTGGAGATATATTTTAGTCTACATAATTTAAATTCTTCTCAACAAATTTATTTTTCTCATTCAAAGCTATATGAGAAATTTGTTCAAATGAGGAATGCCCCACCTATTTCAAAATGAAAAGATTTAAAAGAATTGCTTCAAAAGTAATTTTACCTGATATGCTATGAAGAGAACAAAGCAATTTAATGGTATTTCTTCTACCAATAAAATACAAGTGAATTCTAAAGTAAAGTGGTTTATGTTGGAAGGGATGTGATGATTAGGGATATGTTGATAAAATATACTTGAGGCTTATTTAGATATTTTTGAAGGTTGTTTTAATTTCTAGACCTTAAAATATTGGTGAGTCCAGTGCCCAAACCCATTATTTGGGGATGGATAAAAATATATAATCCTTTCAAGGATAAGAACCAAGGAAATAAAAAGGGACATTAAGGAAACAACTCACACAAAAGGAAACTTAAATGGAAGAGTAAGAGATCCACCAAAACTGCCATGAAGAGCAATGATAAAGGAAAGTAAAAGATATTTTGTAAATATTGTAACAAGGAGAGTCATAAAAAACTAGAATTACATCCAATTGAAAAATTCAAGAAGAATAAAGGTGCTACAATTTCAAATTAAGTGAATGAAATCAAGTGTAATTCAAATATGAATGAAAAAACATCATGTGTTATTTTTTAGACTGCAGGAATTGGTTGGGTATCCATCCCCCTATAAACTACAGTGCACTTGGTAAAATTTTTTCACGTGATCGGTGGGACCAACATGACATGCCCTCTAGTACCATGGGTTTGGGGGGAGACTAGACCTTGTGACCTCTTTCCTACAACAAGTTGCTTTAGCCAATTGAGCTAGGCCCCCCACCCCAACAAAACATCATGTGTTACAACTATGCAAAATAAATAAAATGTGGTTCATGATGAACTTAATCTAAGAAGGAGTCTACTAGGATATTTCATGTGAGGGTACATTTGAAAGGTAAAAAATGTGATAATATTTTATGCTTGTACTTAAGTAAGTTTAATTTTAGTTGATATTTTAATTAAAACATAGTGTATAATAATATTTGCATATTGAATGGAATTTAAGGATGAGGTAACTATGAATTTCATTCCATTAAATGTATGTGGGATTATTCTTGGTAGCACATATCTCTATGAAAATTATGTAATTTTCTATTGAGTATTAAACAAGTGCCAATTAAAAAATGGAGGAGAGATGATGGTAAATCAAGGAATCCATGGTCAATGTTTCCCAAGCAAGGCACCCAATAAATATAATAGAAACAAATTCTTTATTGATGTTGCAAAGAAAGAAAGAGGAAGAGAAAGTGGTGAAGGTAAAAATAATATATGGACTAGATTCTAACTTAGAAAAAAGGGTGTGGGCTAGTTGATATATAATTTTATTGATTTTTTAGGAGACTAAGGGGCTACCCTTATATAGATCTTTTGAGCATGAGGCCCATTTATTGCTCGATTACCCACTTTCAAATATATGATTATATTACCAAAGGATATTAGAGGCTAATGAATTAAAAGATCAACTATGATGCTTGTTGTAACATGGAGTTATAAGGCTTAGCATGTTATTATGCAATTCTCAAATCACGATGGTACTAAAGAAAGACAAATTTTGGTGCATATGAATTAATCACTAAGCTTTTAATAGGATTTTGATAAACACAAAATAACCCTTTTCATTCATATATGATTTAATAGACCAACTATGATATGCCAAGTATTTCACAAAATTAGATTTGAGGTCTAGTTATCACTGAGTAAGGGTTAAAAAAAAGGATATTTGGAAAATTACATTCAAGACTAAGCAATGGCTATTTGAATGACTAGTAATTATATTTGGGTTGTGGAATGTTCCAACAACCTTTATGTAGTTGATTAATGAAGTGTTATAGCCTCTCATTGATGAATGTGTAATTATTTACCTAGTTAATATTCTTATTTTTAGCCAAACATATGAAGAGCATGTTGAACACTTGGAAAAAGAAATGAAAATGTTAAAGGAGAAATAGTTCAATTATATGGTAAGGAGTGTGAGTTTGTAAAATAAATTCTAGTTTATCTTAGTCATGTAATAGATTATTGTGTAGTTAAAAATGACTTGATAAAATTTCAGGCCATTATGAATTGGCTCAATCCCACAATCATTATTGAAACAAGGGGATTTATAGGGAAACTCAATGCTTGTGTAAATTCTAAAAGCATTTTATTCTATTTCAACTTCATTGCATGCTATTTTAGGTCATGTAAAGAGTTCTTAATTGGGAAATATGTGACAAAAGGCTTTTGATGAATCAAATAAATTAATTATCAATACACTCATATTGGCTTTACATTTGTAAATTTATTTTGAAGTGGAAATGGATGCAAGCAATGACACTATGGGGGTTATTCTATTGCAAGGTGGAAGACTAGTTTTCTACCATTTAGATTTATTTAATGGGTTTTTCCTTGGGTATTATACTTATGACAAGAGTTGTATGTATTGGTGCAAGCAACTAAAAAGTGGAAACATTACTTGTTGGGAAAATAAAATATAGTAATTATAAATCATTGACCACTTCAAAATGTTCAATATTAAATGAAGCTCCAGTAAGGAGTTATAAGTGATGGCCTTCCTTCAATATTTTCACTCGGTTGTCAAATACAAGAAGAGTACGACAAATAAACTTGTTGATTTATTATTTAGGCCACCCTTAATTTCAACAATTTCTACTTTGTCTATCCTTGAACTACTTAGAAAATATTTTTTAACAAAATATTATGACCATGACAATTATTTTGGAGAGTTCTATCAATAATTAAAAATGGTAAGAAATATATTTTTATCCAAAAAATGATTTACGTGTTAAGCATGGATTACTATTTAAGTGTAATTTGTCATGCATTCCAAAAATAAAGATATTGGTATTTTGAAGAGAAGCACATACTCGTGAGCACAAAACCTACACAAGCTAACAAGAGATCACAAATCAAGTGTCAAACATGTTAGAAAAGCAAATATAATGCTCCCTATGAGATTATTTAGCTAATTCAAGAGAAAAACATAAAAATAATAAGAAACTAATCAAATACAACATGTAAATCAACTTGAATTAACAAAATCTGCATCCCATAGGGGGAGTGGTGCTCCTTTGATGTGGAAAGAATCCCTTTCCCAATCCCTTTGATAAGCTTGATGAGTTGTTAATGATTCAAAGATGAAATTGACTAGAATCTATCTATGATGGATGAAAATGATGGAATGCTCTAAACTCAAATGGCTATAGTGATAATGCATGAAGTTGTGGATCCATATTATGAAAATGATGCCTCTATTTATAGAAGCCAAGGGTTGGATAATGAGAGGATTTGATGAATGTGGGACAAATTGAGAGCCAATGAGATTGTGCCAAGTGTCACAATTCTATTGGATGAGGGTGGAACACATTTTGGGAAATGTGTGAGTGGAGGAGGATGGAAGAGAAGTAAATGTTGTTGGTTGAGAATTTGAAATTGGTGTAAGAGGAATTGAATGAGATTTGAGAGGATGTAAGAGGATTTGAAAGGTTGTAAGAGAATTAAATGTGCAAATGTGAAAGGTTTTTGAAAACTTTTCAAGGGAAATTGAATAAGAGGTGGTTGAGAGGAATATTCCTCAGAATATGCCTTTATGAGGATAATTAGAGTAACTAGATAAATAAAAGAAATTGATTTTATGAGCAACCTGGTTAATTGATCATGGTTGATTTAACTCTTGAGGAGTTAAAATCTAGAGGAATTGGTAATGATGATTAGAAAACTGATTTAGGATTAATTAATCTAGAATTAATTAATTGGAGTGAATTAGGAGATGTGACATTTGATTTGATTGATTTTTATTCAAATGGGAGGATTAAGAGAGGATTTAATTAAATAAGATGGATAATTAGTTAGAAGAAGGATGGATTAATCAATAAATTTAATTATTTGACTAATAGCTAAATTTGCTGATTTTAATTAAATAATGTTGATTATTTAATTAATTGATCAATTTGAAGTGATTTAGGAAGAAACGGTGTTAGTTAATTAGAATTACATATCCAATATCAATCAAGACATTTTCAATGTCTACATTTTCCCCTTCTTTGAAGTAAAGCACTTGTTGCGTCAATTCAAAGAATAACACTTCCAAGATCAAAAATAAAAAATTTTCTAATTTTTTCGAATGCCCCACTGCCGCCCTAGCGAAAGAATTACGTTGCTACATTGCCCCCTCGAGAGATCAAGAAAAAATTATAATTTTTAGGGTCGATCTCGTGACAAATATGCTCTATGGATGTATGAATGTTTATGATGATGATGCAAATGAGATGGATTAAGATACTTAGAATAACAAATCTATATTATCCTAAACAACTTAAATGATAATGCAATGCATTTGAGATGGATGAGATGGATGATGTTTCTTTATTATGAGTAAATGTATGATTATGCAAGATGAGTATGCTGACGTTTTATGAATGCAAGATGGATGCATTGATGTCATGATACCATGTTAGCATGAAAGAGGATAGAAGAATGAGAGGGATCAACCCTTGATTTCGAGAAGATGCAAAAGTCCAACAAGTCTATGAGTTGTCGAGACTTTATTAGATGTTATGATGGATTATGATGATGTGTTTCTTATCTAGGGATTGGGGATGTAAAGAGAATAACTTTTCTTATTTTTGATCACACATAGATACGATGCATCAAGGTATAGAGAACCAGGATGGCATTGTACCTAGTAAGATGGACTTTAACTCAACAATCAGATAGGAGTATCCTTGTTCACACTTGACATATAGAAACCTCACTAGGATGTATTTCAAAAGTTTCAAACATCTCAAACCAAAACATAGAAAGACATAACCTACCAATGAAATAGTCAACAAGCTATCCAAAAATCCCTCCATACACACCTACCAAAGCAAGTATTACCAAGGTTATTTTACAAGAATATCCAACAAGCACAATAGATAAAAAGATAATGATTAATGCCCCCGTTCCTTTCTCTCTAAATCGTTTTGTTTAGACATAATCAAGAGGTCATTAGAATGAACGCAATAAGATAAATCAACAAGACAAAGATCAAGTAAACAAGTAAGCTAATGTTCTTCATACCTCTACCCAAGACTAAACTACAGTGATGCCTAATGTTGATGTCCATTGTAGGAAGGATGCATCCTAGGACATGATGTTATTAGATGATTTTTGGATTGAATAGATGATGGGCTATTAATACCAAGAGTTTACCAACTTGTTTACTTACTAACCTAGACTTGAGACCTTGATGTTTGAGTTTTCACTTTCGATTTGCTATACGTGTTTCTGATTGTTTTACCAAAGGTTGGGGGTGACAATAATTTATTATGAGCGAATGTTTATTTTGGGTGATCATGAGATGGGGTGGATGGATTTTTCAAATATTTGGATGTTTTTGATGTTTTCTAAGATGTTATGAGGTTGTTTATGGTATTTTTTGAGATTTTTTACAAATGTTTTGATTTTCAAAATTTCCAATATTTTTTGTGTTTTCTGAGATTTTGACCAAGAATCTAACCTAAATACCTATCCTAGTGGCCTTGGGGGCTGATCAAAGATTAGCCTTGCCTACGTTATACATGCAAAGACCACATAGTTCAACTAACATAAACTCATTTATTGATGAGATATGAACAAATGGATTGCTAGCTTATTATGATAGACTCCTAAAGGACTGACCTAATGTATCTCGGGGGCACATCGATGATAGCCTTTCCTACATTCAGAGCTTAGAGACCCGTAGTTTGAAAAGACAACCCTATTTTTAACTTTTTCTAACCTTGACCTATTTTTGAGTTTTGATATGTTTTGGATGTTTTTAGGTTTTCTGATTTTATGAATGTTTTTGGATTTTCTGATTTTAACTTGGTAGACTTCAAGAATATACATGAATCTGATCCAATGTAGATATAAGAACATGCCCCCAGTGTGGTGTGATAGACTACTCCAATATAGGTAGGACAAATTGACCTTAGGAATGGTGCCAAGTAGTATTAGGAGGGGTCATGATACAAACACAGGATCAAGCTATAATGCAGATGTGAATCGGTGATGGAAGGATCAATGGAAGTGTGATGGATGAATGATGCAGAACAAGCCATAGAGATCATGGTGGATGCAAAGTGCTTATTTACACGAGGCACCTGTTTGCTAGATTTTCACCAAGGTACTTGCCCAAATCATCATCAAAGTGGTTTTCACTAGAGGATGATTTTTTTCTTTACTTTTTTTAATGCTTTTTCTGATTTTTTTGGATTTTTATATTTTTTGATATTTTTTGATTTTTTAGATTATACCTTGCAAGTTAGGTATAATTTTTTTTGAGATGGGAGCTATTGACAGGCTCTTGCAGAGGCTCCCCTTTGGGTGTAGATAGATAATATGCTCCTAA
This sequence comes from Sequoia sempervirens, assembly GCA_007258455.2. Classification (NCBI taxonomy): domain Eukaryota; kingdom Viridiplantae; phylum Streptophyta; class Pinopsida; order Cupressales; family Cupressaceae; genus Sequoia; species Sequoia sempervirens. The sequence goes on from VDFB02353493.1 coordinate 211,830,699, forward strand.
TTTGTAGCTTGTTGTGATGGTGAAGGGTCCCAACCAATTGGGTTCAAAATTTTGCTTGCTGTCTAGATTTGGTACATTTTTTTGATTCTCCTTCAATACGAGCTCTCTGACTTGAAAGGTATGACTCCTGATCTTCTTATTATAGCTTCGCTTGAGACAATTTTGATAGACTTATAGATGGTTTAAGGCATCCATGCGCCGCTCATCTAGTAGCTCTAGCTCGTTCAATCGTGACACCTGATATTCTTCATTAGTGATGACATTTTGCAATGATATTGTTAAGGATGGGAGCTCGATCTCAATGGGAAGGATGGCTTCTGATCCGTAGACCAAGGAGAAAGGGGTTGCAATTGTAGGTGTGTGGATAATTGTTCGGTAGGCCCATAAGGCAGGATTTAGTTGTCAGTGCCAGTCACGACCAACTTCATTGACTGTCTTCTTTAATATTTTCAAGATGGTTTTATTAGAAGCCTCAGCTTGGTCATTTCCCTGGGGGTAGTATGGAGTAGAGAAGCGATGTTGGATATTGAATTTTTGGCATAGTTCCTAAACATCCTGGTTTTTGAAAGGTGTCCCATTATCTGAGATAAGGGCTTATGGGACGTCATAACGACAGATGAGGTAGTTCAGGATGAACTTAGATATCTACTTCCCTATGATATAGGTCATTGGAATGGCCTCTACCCACTTTGTAAAGTACTCTATGGTGGTGATAATGAACGTGTGTCCATTGGATGAGGTGAGTGTGATTTTACCAATGAGATCGAGCCCCCATTGTGAAAAGGGCCAAGGTTTTATGATTAGCCGGAGCTCCTGAGCTGGTGCATGGATGAGGTCCCCATGCTATTGACATTGCAAGAAATTTTGAACATAGTTGCTAGCTTCTTTTTCCATTGTAGGCCAATAGTACCCAGTCCTTAGCAATTTCTTAGCCAAGGTCATACCACTCGAATGTGATCCACAAATACTATTGTGTACCTTAGTTAAAGCAATCAAAGTTTCCTCAAGATTAAGGCATCGTAACAAGGTTCCTTCGATACTCCTACAGTATAGGGTGTCTCCTAAGATAACAAAGCGAGATGACTTCTTGAAAAATGTTCTCTTAAGGTTCAGGGTGATATTGGTGGGGAGGACTCCTATTTTCAAGTCTAGGTGTATATTTCATGGTACCAAGGGTAACCAGGGCCAACGATTTCACACATGAATTCATACACTCATACCTTGAATGTTGGTATGAGAATTTTCTCTACGAGGAATTCTTGTTTGGGGACGTTGTGTGAGATATCTAATAGCGATCTAATTGTTGCCATAGCATATGCTACTCTATTATTTGCTTTGGGTATTTGCTCAAACATGATGTCAATGAAGAATTATTTGAGGCTTTCCGCCAATTTCTTGTATGGAGTCAATTTGTCATCTTTCATTTGGTATTCATCATTTACCTGGTTGATGATAAGTTGTGAGTCTCCATAGACCTTGAGTGCCATGATCTGCCATTGTACTACTATTCTAAGTCCTCTGACAAGAGCCTCATATTTTGCAATGTTGCTTATGCAAGGAAAAGATAGATTATATGACTTGGGTATGCAATCTCCTTGTGGTGTAATGAAGAAGACTCCCACTCTTGACCCATGCTGTGTGTAGGATCCATCAAAATATACTTTCCAGTGATCTTCTACACTTAGGTTAAAGATTGACTCATCGAGAACTTTGATATCAGTGGGTTTTTGAATATATTAGCACCTCTGCTAGTTGGTCTGCAATTACTTGTCCTTTAATGTCCTTTCATTCTACATACTCAATGTCATACTCTGTTAGGATCATGACCCATTTAGCTATTCACCTTGTGAATGTTGCTTTGGAAAGTAGATACTTGAGAGGGTCTATCTTGGCAATGAGTTTTATTTGGTGAGCCAACATATAGTGTCTGAATTTCTATGCTACAAACACCACTACTAGGCAAGCCTTCTCAATGAACATGTAATTTAGCTCATGTCCCACCATGGTTCTACTAATATAGTAAATAGCTCTCTCCTTCCTATTTTCATCATGTTGAGCTAAGAGAGCACCAAGGGCTACTATTGTTGCTGATATATATATAGGATCAATGGCTTGTTTGGAATTAGTGGCATAAGGACTAGTGGTGTCAGCAAGTACTCCTTGATTTTATTGAAAGCCTAGTCAAATTTCTTGTCCCATTTGTATGCTACCCCCTTGTGGAGTAGATGAGAATATGGGATAGAATTATCTGCTAACTGTGCTATAAATCGACAAATGGATTAGAGCCTTCCCTACAAACCCCTTAACTACTTCAATATTCTTGGTGCTTCCATTTCGAGAATTTCTTTGACTTTGGCAAGATCTATCTCGATTCCTCCCATAGACACAATATACCCTAGCAGTTTCCTTGATTGTACACAAAAGACACACTTCTTGGGATTGAGTCCAACCTTGTACTCTTCTAACCTATCAAAGATGGAGCTTAGTGCTGCTATGTGATCTCAATGCTTTCTTGATTTGGCCAATATGCCATCCACATAGTCTTCCACAAATTTTTGAATCATATCATGGAAGATTAGCATCATAGCTCTTTGGTAGGTTGCTTTGGAATTCTTTAACCCAAATGGCATCATGTCCCAATAATAAGTCCCCCATGGAAAAGTGAAAGTTGTCTTATGTTGGTCATCCTTAGCTATCACGATTTGATTGTACCCTGAGAATCTCCATTAGTTATAGAATTTCATGTATTGCCATCATATCCATAATCATGTCTATGTTTGGGAGAGGGAAATCATCCTTAGGACATTCTTTGTTTAGGTCTCTGAAGTCAGTGTAGATGCAGATGCCCCCAGTGGGCTTAGAGACTGGTATAAGATTTGAAACCCACTCTGGATAATCAATTGGCCGTATGAAGCCAACATCAAGGAGCTTCTATAATTCAAGTTTGACCAACAATACTATTTGCAGATGCATCTTTCTCAATTTTTGTCTTACTAGTTTCGCCTTTGGATAGACAACTAGATGGTGAACCACAACTTTTGGATCAATACCAAGCATATCAGCATAGGTCCATGTGAATTTTACCTTTCTTTCCCTTAGAAAAGCAGCTAGGAGTTCATGTTCTTCTATCAAAAGTGATTATGCATAGAAGGTGATATGTGGTATTTCCTCGGTCCCTAGATTAACTGGATTACATCTCTCTGCTAAGACCGCTGACTTTTCTTAATGAATAACACCAAGGGGAATATTTAATCCCTCATCCTTTGGTGCCTCAAAGAGATTTTCACCATTGGATGCATCCTTTTTTTTACTATTTTCGGGTCAAAGAGTGCCACAGTGTTGTTTTCACTCAAAGACCTAGATATTATTCTTAAATTTTCACTTTTGTGATTGAGGGATTCAATTGTTTCCCCATAATAGGCATGTGTGTCCAACTCAATGTCAAACCCATCTTTGTGATCTCCACATGGTAGAGTATCTTGTAATCCCACGAATTCTAAGAGAGCCTCATAGTTTTCAAACATGTCTAAAATCGGTGGTCCTCGTTAGTTGTAATCGATGAGTTGGGGGTAGACAAGTTTTAGCTCATTGGTTTGGTTACTTGGTTTGAAAGATAGGGTACTAATCATGAAAAGAGAGGAATCCTCAAATAACATGGGTAGGTTAGTGATAGGGTCCTCATCACACACATCGGTTATATCAAAGGTATAGTTATATAAGGGAAAACTTGTGGACACCGATAACTAAGGAGGAGCTTTGAATTTTCTAACTAGGGTACCTTTTCCAAGTATGGTTATCTTCGAAGGGGTACATCCAAGGCCAAGATTCTTTATACGCTTCTTAGGAATGATAGGTTCTAGAAGACTGTTGTCATTTTTCCCAAGTTTTTCATTTTTATTATAGCCCCATCCTTGTAGATCAACTGTAGTCCTTTGTTGTCATTGTCCATGGGAAGATCAGGTATGGGCCTTTCATCTTGATACAATATGCTTGATATGTCCTTTTCATCTACCACTTCCTGACTTAGGTCTCCCCATCTTTTGAATTTGGATGGGTTTGCTTTAAAGGTTTGAGATAGGGTGTCAATCGGTTGGGGTTACCCATGAGACTGAGGAGATTGAGGTAACTCTCCTATTACAACAGAACTCTTTTTCATTTTGTGTTCCCCACACCCATTATCTTGGATAATGACTTTGCTATCAGAGATGTTTGGAATGGAGGGTGTCTTTGTCTTAGAAATGGAGGCTAGGGTAGATGGGTCTATATTTGGAGATGTGGGTCCCTCATCATTCTTTGGGACTTGAGGGATTTTGTAGTACTTTGCTTCTAGATTCTTGCAATAATAAAATGGTTTAGGATCTTCATGGACTATGACCTCTTGATTTTGATACAAAAAATTTACACATTGATGGAAGGTGGATGCAATAGCTTGAATCCCATGGATCCATGGGCATCCCAAGAGGATATTGTAAGGTAATTCGAGATCAAGGACTTGACATGTAGTTTCCATGATAGCTGACCCTACTTGAATAGGGAGTTGAATGGTGCCTTGAGACACCCATTCCTGATCATCATATGCCCTGATAGTAATACCCTTACCTTTTTCAATGAAGTCGTTAGAGAATCCCATATTCTTTATTAGCTTGAGACTACAAATATTTAGACCCACACCTCCATCCACCAAGACTCTTTTGACTTTATTTTTATGGACTAAGAATTTAGGATGGAGTGCACAGTTATGAGATGGTTGAGTTGGGAAGTCTTGACCAGAAAATGTTAGGAGATGTGGCATGGTAATGTGTCCAACCATAGCTTGGAACTGGTCCGCATCAAGACCCATGGAAATAGGATGAATCCAATGCTTCTTCTAGGATTTTCCTATGTGCGGGCGAGATTTTCAGCAACTCCATGATGGAGATCTGGGTGGGGGTTCTTCTTAATTGATCCAAAACATTATAAACATTGGGAATTGACTTTGGACTGGTGAAAAATGCTTTGGGTGCTTGGGATGGTCTCAGAATGGTAAATTTTCCACCACGTGTGGTGACTCTATAGTTGGCTTAGGATCCTTTGATACTAACAACAATAACCCATTCATCTAAGGATGCAACAACATGGTCGTAAACATGGTTCACATTATTATACTTTGCCTTACCATTGTTGTTCCCCTTATTGTGATCTGGCATCAGATTCGTGTATATCTTTAGATCTTGATTTCCTAAAGGTTATTCAATGGTTACGGTTCTATCATCGATGAGGTCCTGAATCAAATTCTTAAGTCGCATGCAACTGGCTGTCATGTGTCCCTTTATTTTGTGGAAATCACAGAATTGTTTCACCTTATACCATGGTGGTTTAACTTGAGGTTCTTGATAATTGTCATAAAAAAGGATCTTGATGAGATTTGATTGGACTAGTCATTGCATGACATAATCAATCAGTTCCCCAAGTAGTGTGTATTTCCATTTGGGGGGATACTTCCTTGGGGGTGGTCCCCCTTGATTTTTTAGGTTATTGACCGCTTGATTATTGGGTTGTTGTGATGATGTGTTGGTTTGTGTGTTGTTTTGGTTGTTGACTTGCAGTTGTTGATATGATTGCATGTTTTTCCTTGGAGCACTAATAATAACCTTGGTGTCAACCACAACATTGTTAGTAACATTCTTGTTCTTTTCCCATGTGTGGTTTTTTGTTATAACTAGTTGATGGACGATTTTCTTGATAAGTAGGTGCCCCCGTTATGCGATAAGGGATCTTTCAATGTTGAGCACCTTGGGGATCAATTGGTCATATGTGGTGATGCATTACATTTTTAGATGGAAGGACAAGGTTCCTTTGAGATTGGCGATGATAGTATAGATTTGTTGTTGTTCTGGCATAGTCCACTTGCTCCTATTGGCCTTGGATTGCCATCGTTGCAAGAAGGATGCAAATGTTTCTCCCTTGGCTTGTTTGAGAGCAGATAGTTCTTATAAACTCATGTCCATGCCTATGTTGTATGAATAGTTCTGTATGAACAAGTCCACAATTTATTGGAACTTTTTGATTTTGGGAGGAAGGCGAGAGAACCATTCCAATGCTGGTCCAGCCAAACTCCAAGGGAATGCATTAAATAAGACTCGTTGTATGCAACTTCCATACAATGGACATGAAATTCCCTAATGTGATCCTTAGGGTTACTAGTCCCATGATATTTGTCAAATTTAGGTATCTCAAACCCTTTTGGGAATGGAACCATCACAATGCTTCTGTCGAATGGATAGGGGCACAAATTCCCTTGTGTTTTTGTTGTTTTTCTGAATTGTAGGTCTAGCACTTGTTGTGAGAGAAATTTGATTTGTGCAGACACATCATTTTGTGGATCAAGTGGTGGGATGAATGTGTTTTGGGGTGGTTTGATTGCTTGAGTGATAGGTGGGTTGTTTTGTGTGTTCGTGGGAGGTGGTTGCAAGTTTTGTTTTTCCAGCAATGCTTGTTGGTATGCCTGCAATTGTTGTTGTGCTAACAACACTTGTTGTTGGTCTTACTATTGTTGTGCCGACAATGCTTGTTGTTGGGCTACTAGCTGAGCTGCTTCTTGTTGCACTTGGAATTGTTGTTGTATACACCTAAAATCGGTCACAACATTTAATTAATTAAATACTAGTTATTTAATTAATATTTGACTACGTATAAATAAATTCACAATTTATTTATATTGTTCATATCCTTTAATTCTTCAAATCTAAAAAAAAATCATATTCTTCTAATTTAATTAAATAAACAAATTTCTAATTTTTTTTTATTTAATTAAGTTTCACTAATCTCAGATTAGGAATTCAAGCACATGTCTACAAATTTTCATGCCACCTCACCAAGGTCACATGAAATTAAATAATTCTAATTTTTAATTAGAATTATCTTCAACAAACATTCAAACACATGACTTATTCCTCACACACTTGATTCTCCCACACATTTAACATTCAAACACATGGATTATTCCTCACACACTTGATTCTCCCACACATTTGGCATTCAAACACATGGCTTATTCCTCACACACTTGATTCTCCCATCCATTTGGAATGTTGCCCTTTGTCAAGGGGACATTCTAATAATTCTAATTTTTAATTAGAATTATCTACAACTTTTCATGCCACCTCACCAAGGTCACATGAAATTAAATAATTCTATTTTTTAATTAGAATTATCTTCCACCAATTTTCAAACACATGGTTTTTTCTTCCCACACTTGAATCTTCCATCCATTTGGCATGTTTCCCATTGGTCAAGAGATTCTTCCATCCAAATGGCATGTTGTCTTTGGTCAAGGGGACAACATCTTGATTCTCTCCATCTCCACCATCCATTCTTCTTGTTCAAATCTAGATCGTTGATTATTGCCACCTCACAAGATGCTTAGAAAAGACTATAAATACAACCCTTTGGCATTGTATTTTATATCCACTTTTGAATAGAGTTATCATCTAGGTTTATCGTTTGAGCTTGGGAGCACTTTGGAGTCTTATAATTAGTTTTTATATCATGTTTTTCATCATAGTTAGATCTTAGACTAACACTTTGCTTCATAGTTGCATTTTATGTCATCCTTTGCATCATAGTTGCATTTTAGATTAGTATATTTAGAGTTTGCATTTGAGCATATGTAGAATCATATATAGAATTATATAGATCACCACCATAGTATCCACCACCGTTTGTCAATTCATCATAGTCACCCACCATTCATCATAATAATCCATCATTCATCATAATATCCATCATCATTTATACCATTTAGTTTCATGTAGGAATTTAATTAGCTTGCATGTTAAATACTAATCTTGTTTCTTAAGTGTCATTCTAATAGCCTTTGTGCACATAGAAATATGAGGGCCAAGAGGTTAAGGGAATCATTAAGAATAGAGGACAATGAGACGTTCTTGAAAAATTCATTTTATTGCAATTTAGACTAGCTTCTTTGCTTTGAATCTTTAATATAAATCGTTTCATTAAGGTTTGTGTTGATACTAACTTTAAATATTTAACACACACACAAAATGGTGCCCACCATGGGGCCTAGCCCCTTTTTATTGACATTTTTTGGAAGTTGTTTCACAAATTCTGGATGTGAACTTCTTTTGGCGCATACATGAGTTCTTTTAACGAATAGAGTAGTTGTTTTAGCACATAGGAAAGATCTTTTAGCACATTAGATGACTGTTCTAGCACATCTGTGTAAATTTGAAAAATTTCAAAAACCCAAGAACTAATTTGTGTTTTCTGCTTGCAAGTACTTTTATACGCTGGTAAAAGACAAATTTATCAAACTATTGATGATTTATGCATGAGATGGAGTCATTTAAATTCTTTCTTTTGATTAAATTAGGAATCTAGTTTAATTAAAAGGATAAAGAACACCATGTCTTTTGTGCTTGATGAATGGTAGGAATATTGTCTCCCCTTAACTGGGTGACCAAAAATCCAAACCCATTCGTGTTTCTTTACGAGTGTGAGTTGAGTATATAGCGTGTGTTCTCTCTTTATTCATGTGGAATAAAGATTGATTGAACTATAGGTATACTTGCTTGATTTTGTTTATCTTAGAGGGCTTGCCTTGTGGGAAAAAGTAATCACCCAAGGGAATGACCCAACCGGTAACACACAAAATCCAAGCAACTTCCATTTGGTATATAAATGTGGATACTGGAACAAAGGCCAGTATCATGAGGATAGTTTCAACGAGAAGGGCAGTAATGGTCTCTCACCGCATGGATTATCCCCCATGAACATAATACCTGTATTAAAACCCTTGTTATAGTTTGGCCAAAAACCTTTATCTATTCTTTGGTGCAACAATGGTCGTTGCAAAGGAATCTACATTCTTGCAGTTTTTAGTAGAGATGATCAGCCTTCCATGGGAGTTTTATGGGGGCTGGAAGCTTGGTTGACCTAAGAAGTGAGTGCACTGTAAGGGGGAGCCCATGTGGCCAAGCTTTTGAATTCATCCGCAAAGAATAAGTGTGGTGGGGTAAAACCCACATGGAATCCAAAAGAATATAGTCTTTCACAGCCTTAGGAGTGTACATTGCTTGATGTGTCTTTATCAAAGTGTTTTCAAATTTTTTTTCAAACAAAACATCACATGTCGAAAGTGAAAACCCTGATTCAAAATTACATTCATTGAAACAACCAAGTATCCAACTAGAAAATTTAAAAAATCGAACAAACTTCCAAGAAACAGTGTTATTCTTCCAATTTGGCGTATCTTGTAGACCTTCTAGTGCATATTGAATTCCTTCTGGCACATCTTGCACCTGTATTCGCACATATTATCCAAGTTACCAGAGTCAAAACCTACTTACAGAGCCTTGTAAAACTTTCTGGTGCATCTTGCAAGTCCTATAGCACATCTTGTACCTGTTCTGGCACTTTTTGCACTTTCTGTGGAGCTTTTTGCACTTTCTCTGGCATTTTTTGCACTTTCTCTGGCATTTTTTGCACTTTCTCTAGCACTTTTTGCACTTTCTCTAGCACTTTTTGTCTTTGTTTTGGCGCATTTTGCAGACCACAAAATAATGACCTAGTTTCATCTCCTATTTGACAGTCAGTCTCATCCTGAGAATCCTCAGCAATGTTCAGTCATTCCTCAGTTTCACCAGCAGTCTAACTTGCCAAATAGGTAGATAACAAGTGAAGATGTCTAGCTATGCCGAGATCTAACATCCTAAAGTGCCCAAAATCATTCAAAACATCTCTGATTTTCAAGTTTAGTTTCCTCATTAGGATCTATCATCCTTTCATCACGAAATGAAGCTTGCTTAATTAGATGCACCCTAGTTCACGTCAATAGAATTTTTCATTCTATTTTAACTTGGGTAAACCCTTGGCACTCATCCAAACAAATATCAAAATTTTAGTGAAAACTATGACACTTGTATGCCCATTTTAACAAGACCCCAAAAAGCATAAACTCAAAGAACAAGAAATTGAAACTCAAACCACCATGGCTGAAATAGATGAGGATCAATTGAATGCTTTAGCTCATCAAATAAAGAACCTTGAACAACAAATCTAGGATATGCAAAGGGAAAAAACCATAGAAGGATATTTTTTGTCACACATCTATTCTTATTCCTCTGACATAAATCTAGACATTACACCTTCTCCACCAACAACTACATCATCCAAGTTCAATTTCTTTGAATTTTTGCAAAAAATCAATAAGCCCAAATCAAAGTCTTCAAACACAAATTATATTGAACAATCTTACCATGTCATGCATTTATCTTCATCTCCCATAAGCCAAAATAAATATCATGATTCTTTCACCCAAGTCAACGGTTCCATCCAACCACCTTCTTCTATCATATCTTCTACATCCAATGATTCATGTCAATCTCTCAATCCAAACCATGCTAGCATAGACTCCCTTACACATCAAGATAAAAAAATTATTTCCACTTCATCCAATGATATCAAAATTCCACAAGTTCTTCCAATCTTTGACCAAGAATCCATCTCTCAAGAATTCTATGTTGATCCCCTCCTTTCACTTTTCATCCATAATGATTCCTTTCCATCTCAAGAGAAAAGTATTCTTCCAAGTACTCCTTCCACCACATCTAATGAATTCATACCATTTGATGATTCCATTTCATCCTAGGAGCATGATATGTCTTCCATCCTATCAAATGATGTCCTACCATCTGATGATCAAGATATGCTTTCCACAAAATCTCATGATTCCTTTCCTCATCAAGATCAAGATATGCCTTCCATACCACTTCATGATGATTCCACATCTAATAAAGAGCAAGCTACTCCATCTCCTACACCTTGTGATCCTTTTCCAAGTCAAGATCAAAACACCCCATCATCCCCATGTCAAGAGCTTATCACACCTATACAAGCTATCCATGAACCACACACCTACAAATTGGGATCCTCCACCTTTATCTGATCCAGTTTACTTCCAACACCTATCCTTTCATCCATATCATATCCTCCCCAAAATAGACTCGCATATTGTTTCACAAACAACACATATCCCATTGGTAAGAAAATGTGTCAAAGAATGAACTACAAAGGAAAAGGATTAGGCCTTCATGAACAAGGTATCCTAGAACCCCTTTCTATCCAACAAAATCCATATTATCACGAACTTGGTTATATACCTAAGTGTCCTAATCCATCAAAACTACCATCTATCTTAGGTTATCATCCTAATCCACCAAACCTTCCATCTATCCTAGGTCCTCATCATAGTCCATCAAACCTTCCCTCTATCCTAGGTCCATATCTTATTCCTCAAGAACAACAAAGGAAAATGTATCCTTGATTCCCTTTCAAAATTCTACCTCCAAAAACTCATCCATGATACCTCCATACCATTCATCTCAATCCACCTCTCCTATTGCTCTTGGAAGCAATTTGGGTGCCAAATTTCAAAAGCTTCCATATCAAAATCCACATGTGTCAAAGGATCAACATGTCTCCTTGAATAGGCATGCAAAAATAAAAGAAAATTTAATCCAAAACCAAAGGAAAAATAAAAAAGGCCACAAAGGCCCATCAAAGCAAAAAGCAAAATTTCCAAGACCACAAAGGTCCATAAATAAAAAGGAAATTTCAAAAGGTCACAAAGGTCCATCAAAGAAAAAAGAAAAATTTCCAAGGCCACAAAGGCCCATAAAGCAAAAAGAAAAATCTCAAAGGCCACAAAGGCCCACAAAGCAAAAATCAAAGTCAAAAGTCATGTGGATTCCAAAAAGTCTCATAGAAGCAATAAAATCTAAATTGGTATCCAAATTTGCTAATCCAAAAGCTTCCTTCAATTTTCCATCTAAAAACCTATCACCTTCCAAATCCATTTTTCCTCCATCACTCCACCACCCTTCAAGGTGTGTGCCAATGTTGATCTTGCCACCCTTTCCATCTATCCATCAACAAGCCTTCCCACCTCCTATACATTACCCAAAATTCATCCCCCATTTTTCTCCTTTAATCCAAACCTTTGGATAATTCCTAATTTCTTCCATCATACCTTTGATAGGCCAACATTTATGAGTCTAATCCCCATTTCCATGGTTATTAAAGGAATATTTGGTCGTGAAACTTGAGGCTTAAGTCCTTCCATCTTCCTATCATGCATATATTATCTTCCACATTTCTAACTTTGATATTGACAAGGTTAAGGATCTCCTTAAACATCATATATCTTATCCTATACACTATATCCATATCTTCCCTACCATATATTTTGTCTTATCCATATTTCATCATTCTTACTAGATACATCCTTTCTTCTCATCCTTGGTCTTGATGAGGAATATGGGAAAAATGCTTGGGTCTTTTGTCCATATCTTATCTAGTTGATCTTGATCATCCCATTCATTATTTTTATCCTTGCTTTCTTCCATTCCATATCTCCTAGCTTATCAAGATCCATGTCATCATGTCCCTTTGCAACCTTGAATCTTATCATGCCAATCATATTTGAGCCTAGTTGTAAAACATTATCCAATCATCATATCTTTTGTCAATCAATCATCAACAATCATTGATTTTATTGTACTTAGAGGAAATCAAGGATCCTAAGTACTTATCATCATCATGCCCTATGGAATCAATCATTCCTAGCATCCTAATCAATCAACCATTATCATCTTTCGACAAGAGGTATGTTGCTTGTGTGACATGTTTTGCGGTGAATCTTTCATTTTGATCTATCATTTATCGATGGTTTCATTACTCCTATTGCGGGACATATTTTTTATTCAATCGGTCATATCATATCATTCCATCTTAGATATCTTGAGAAAATAAAAAAATACCAAAAACATTAGAAAAGTTTTGAAAAAATTAAAAGAACATAAAAAAATGTCCTGAAAAAATGGTTGCCTTGATGAAAACCTGGAAAATAGGTGTCTTGGCAACAACAAAAAAACAAAAAGATCAAAAATCCAAAAAAAGAGAAAAAAGAGAAAAATACAAAAAAGAAGTGAAAAATAAAAAAAGATTAAAAAAATCATAATATATGAAAAAGTACAATAAAAAAAAGTAGTGAAAACCTGGCAACATGCGCTATTTGTGATAGGCTAGCTTTTCCATCTATTTGAGCATGTCGACCATTCACTTTCGCCATTCACTTTTGCCATCCATCTGCCTATCATTTGAAGGCACCACGTACATATCTTGGCATCACGGTCTTGTCTCACCCTAGACTGGGGGCAAAATCCTGAACTCACTAGGGGCAATAAACTTTGAGCTTGAACTAATAGAAAAACAACAACAGTACAACACAACCCAAAAACATGATCATAGTGCAACCAAATATTGAACATCAAACACTATTAGAAACACACCAACCCATCCAAATCAAATAGTCGAATCAATCAAACCAAAAGCACGTTTCAAATGGATGATGTTCCTTCTGAATCAAGGGTTTATCATGTCAAACACAAATGTTCAATTGTTGTACTTGATTTTTGTTATCATATCTCTGGAGCCCCTCGATGATGTATTGAACTAGAGGAGCTAGGAAGGAGTATTATTTTTCTTTGTCTGCTATTTGTGGGTTGATCATTATTATTGTCCAAATTGTCGTGGGATGTGCTCTACAAAGTATCACTAATGACATTCTGAATTTGCATAGAAAAATGATTAACTCTTGTTTGTTTACGCAAGCAATACTCAGGTCCTCTTGGTTTAATTATACTTAGATGCTTGTGTTAACTTGCAATATCAAACATCATGGAAGTAGTACTCAAGTCATCATGGTCTAAAATATGCCATCGATGCTTGTACTCACTTTCAACATTTTAAAGGCTCAATGATGATAAAAGGCACAACAAATTGACTATTATGAATGAAAACATTTGAATATGTGATTTGAATGATTAGAGTAGATTGCATCCATGTTAGTTTGCATCTGTATCTATAAGGTTTCCAAAGCTGCAACAATGAGGTTATCTCTCTTGTCAATGGATTGAGTACACTTGACGTTACCAAAAACACATCATTCTCATATAGAAAAACACATCAGTTGTATCATCATTTGCATACATTAGAAAAAACATTAGTTGCATCATAATTTGCATACATTAGAAAAAAATATCACCATAGTCATCCATCCATACATCACATCATAATATTTGCATCAAAAAACACAAAAATAAGTTCATACCATCTCACTTGCATGATCCAAATCATTTCATCAATTATTAATGGATTAAGAAATTGGTCCATTAAGATGATTAAAAGACATGTCCAACAAATTAAGAACAAAAACATCTCTATTTTAATATGGGTATAATTGAACTTGATGCATCACTAAAATCATTTATTCCTTTAATAAAATAGATCTTAGATTCACATAAGATGATCGAAAGACATGTCCAACAGAGCAATATTTCCAAGAAGAAAAAGTTACTGAAAAACATGATTGATTAACAAGGATATAATGCCCTTGTTATGAACATCTAAAACTAGTAGTGAAGATGAATTTGTCATTACTCAAATCCAAGACTGAGAAAGGAATAACTGGATCATCACATGCACATCATACATCATTTGCATCACATAATCATATCCATCTCACATAGCATAAAATATTATCCATAAAGCATATAGAATCATCAATCATTGCATACATCACATCATCATTACATAATCATCATAATCATCATCACATAAACACATAGCACTATGCACCATCATACGATCATTCTATACATACATTCATTGCATCATTTATTTGCATAAGAAAAGTACAAAAATATAAAATGCATCACATTTCATTAGCATAATAAGATCCATCACATGTATCATATAGGCACCATTCATAAAGCATCATAGAATCATAACACATCAGTTGTATGATCATTTGTATCCATAGCATATCATATCATCATCATATAGAACATCACATAACATCATAAAGCATAAATAAAATGCATCCATCAGAATCATCATGATCATCATCATATGAACATCATAAACACATATAGGCACATAGATCAATCATCATCATCACCGCATATCATATAACCTCAAAATCATAATGTCAAGTGTACAAGGATATCCAAAGGTATAAAGAGATACATTAATATAAAAAATGGTAGAAATCATAATGTCTCAACTGAATCAGTGTATACATCAGGTCTCGATACATCATCAAGTCTTAGTACATTAATCAATCCTATACTGGGGCATATCAATCAATCAGAGAAGTCAAACCACACCACCTAATCGAATCTAAATCCACCTGCACCAAATGCGAAAATCCTCCTATGATCATAACATATCACAAATCAACAATCTTATCAATCAATAAACATTAATCAATCAATCAAATCTAATAACCTCTAATGCAATTTTGATCAAATCTCATGAGCATCTATCATTGATCCTCACCTATCATGAGGAAAATAATCATCATAATCAATTTATCATTGATCCTCACCTATCATGAGGACAATCATCATGATAATCAATTTATCATTGATCCTCACCTATCATGAGGACAATCATCAGCATCCTATCATTGATCCTCGCCTATCATGAGATCAATCATCAATCTATCAAATTGATCCTCACCTATCATGAGATCAGTCATCAATATATCATTGATCCTCGCCTATCATGGTGTCAATCATCAATCTATCATTGATCCTCACCTATCATGAGGAAAATCATCAAAATCCTATCATTAATCCTCGCCTATCATGAGATCAATCATCAATCTATCATTTATCCTCGCCTATCATGAGGTCAATCATCAATCTATCATTGATCATCACCTATCATGAAGTCAATCATCATCATCCTATCATTGATCCTCGCCTATCATGAGGTCAATCATCACTCTATCATTGATCCTCACCTATCATGAGGACAATCATCAGCATCCTATCATTGACTCTCACCTATCATAAGGTCAATCATCATCATCCTATCATTGATCCTCACCTATCACGAGGTCAATCATCAACTATCAAATCAACATCATCAAATCAATCAGTTGAATGCAATCATCAAACATCAAACACAAGGAGGCAACATAAGGAATCAATTCATTAAATCATTCACTCACAAGTTTTCAAATTTCCAAATGCTCAAATGAACTTTCTAATCACGCTTTTTAACCTTTTAAGGTTAATTAAGTGGCATTTTATGGGGATGTTTTATTTTTCAAAGGGGCCCTAATTAATCAATTTCATCACTTGATGGCTTAAACACAATTTTTTGGAAGATAAATTGTTTCTGACGCATAAAATTTTGAGATCATCATCAAATCATCGAAAAATTATCAAAATTTACAAAAATTTACAAAAATTCAAAAATTCACCGATTTATCTCCCGAGGGGGCATATATCTGTCATCACCTGAAAATCAACGTCTAGGGCATCGAAAAATTTATTTTCTTGGCATTGGTATCAAAATTTTCTTTGAAGCAATGTGTAAACACATTACTTCAAAGAGGGGCAAAATGTATACACCTAAAATCGGTCACAACATTTAATTAATTAAATACTAGTTATTTAATTAATATTCAACTACGTATAAATAAATTCACAATTTATTTATATTGTTCATATCATTTAATTCTTCAAATCTAAAAAGAAATCATATTCTTCTAATTTAATTAAATAAATGAATTTCTAAAGTTTGTTCTATTTAATTAAGTTTCACTAATCTCAGATTAGGAATTCAAGCACATGTCTACAACTTTTCATGCCACCTCACCAAGGTCACATGAAATTAAATAATTCTAATTTTTAATTAGAATTATCTTCAACAAACATTCAAACACATGACTTATTCCTCACACACTTGATTCTCCCACACATTTAACATTTAAACACATGGCTTATTCCTCACACACTTGATTCTCCCACACATTTGGCATTCAAACACATGGCTTATTCCTCACACACTTGATTCTCCCACACATTTGGCATTCAAACACATGGCTTATTCCTCACACACTTGATTCTCCCATCCATTTGGAATGTTGCCCTTTGTCAAGGGGACATTCTAATAACTCTAATTTTTAATTAGAATTATCTACAACTTTTCATGCCACATCACCAAGGTCACATGAAATTAAATAATTCTATTTTTTAATTAGAATTATCTTCCACCAATTTTCAAACACATGGTCTTTTCTTCCCACACTTTAGTCTTCCATCCATTTGGCATGTTTCCCATTGGTCAAGAGATTCTTCCATCCAAATGGAATGTTGTCTTTGGTCAAGGGGAAATCTTGATTCTCTCCATCTCCACCATCTATTCTTCTTGTTCGAATCTAGACTGTTGATTATTGCCACCTCACAAAATGCTTAGAAAAGGCTATAAATACAACCCTTTGGCATTGTATTTTATATCCACTTTTGAATAGAGTTATCATGTAGGTTTATCGTTTGAGCTTGGGAGCACTTTGGAGTCTTATAATTAGTTTTTATATCATGTTTTTCATCATAGTTAGATCTTAGACTAACACTTTGCTTCATAGTTGCATTTTATGTCATCCTTTATATCATAGTTGCATTTTAGATTAGTATATTTAGAGTTTGCATTTGAGCATATGTAGAATCACATATAGAATCATATAGATCACCACCATAGTATCCACCACCATTTGTCCATTCATCATAGTTACGAAACACCATTCATCATAATATCCATCATCATTTCTACCATTTAGTTTCATGTAGGAATTTAATTAGCTTGCATGTTAAATACTAATCTTGTTTCTTAAGTGTCATTCTAATAGCCTTTGTGCACATAGAAATATGAGGGCCAAGAGGTTAAGGGAATCATTAAGAATAGAGGACAATGAGACGTTCTTAAAAGATTCATTTTATTACAATTTAGAGTAGCTTCTTTGCTTTGAATCTTTAATATAAACTGTTTCATTAAGGTTTGTGTTGATACTAACTTTACACATTTAGCACACACACAGTTGCAAAGCTTGCTGATAGGCTTGTTGTTGTGCTTGGTATTGTGCTTGCACTTGAGCTTGAGCTTGTTGGGAGGCTTGTGTAGCTTGGGTAGCCTGTGCAGCTTGTGCGGCTTGCACAACGTGTGCAGCTTGAGCGGCTTGTTGTTGTTGCAATAAAGTTTGAGCTTGCGCAACCTGTTGTGCTTGTTGTGTGGCTTGCTGTGCCTGTGCTTGTTGACCGACTTGCTGCACCTATGCTTGTTGAGCAACTTGTGCAAATTGTATGGTTTATTGAGCTTGAAACTGCTGGAATTCTTTTTGATAGGTTTACTGAGCTGCTTGCAGTGTAATGGTATATTGGTTGGCCACATTTGGATTTGGTGATGGAGGTGGAGGATTCAAAATGGTATGAGATGTTGCGATGAGATTTTGTTGAGGTGGTGGTGGAGGTGCTGCTAGATTGATGATAGAATATTGTGTGGTGGATGGTGTAGTTGATATGACAGGTCCTTGGGAGACCACATTTTGAGATGTTTGAGGTGTTGTAGATGGTGTAGTGATTGATTGTGTTGCTTGGATTGGTGCCACCTAGTGTTGTGATATTGACAACATGATAAGAGGATTTGGTATGTTGATTTGGTTCATGATCAGAGGATTGTTTTGATTTGGTTGATTGAGGATTGGTAAAGGGGGTTGCCCTAAACTGAGGATTGGTGTGGATGTTAATGGTAGAGGGGGAAATGGTGGGAATATAGGTGGTGTGTTTCCTTGAGAAATTGATGATGAGGGATCAAAGATTCCCCCTTGTCCAAATAGTCCCCCCTTCTACTTGTGAAGTCATGGGGAGAGAGACTTGTGTGTTAAGGGAACATGCCAGTGATGTGGAGAAAGTGGATGGATTGTTGGTGTCATGAAAGACAAGTGGAACATATGGATGTTTAGGATCTTGAGGGATAGTATTTGGTTGTCCCAAGATGGTGTTTGTGTCTAAGTATTGGTTTATTATAAGGGGATGTGTTTGAAGAGCATGAAGTAATGAGCTCCCCTTGGCAACTATGGGTTGACTTGGAGCATGAGATGATGTTGGTTGTGGGATGGGTTGAATGATGTTTTGGAAGGAAGGTGTGAATGATACCAGTGGCATAACCCCAAGAGGTTTCTCCACAATAATGCTCACATCATAATCAAAAGGGAGTTTACTTTTCTAATTCTAATGTGTATTGTGAGGGATTAAGTCTCATCATTGTGTTGACAATTTTGTGATTTTCAGGATTTTGGACCATTTCCATGATTTCATCTTGAGTCATTCCTAGGACATTGTTGGTGATATCCTCCACTTGGAAACTTACCTCTTGTGGTAGTAGAGGAAGGTTGGGTGGGGGATTGTTAGATCCAATGGGGTTGATTTCGAGTGAAGTTTGACTTAAGTCACTTGAAGTAGATGTTTCTTTGTTTGTTTCCATGTCTTTCTTGTGTTGAGATCTAGTTTGGACCATATAATAAGGATCAAATTTTAGGAATATGGGAGGTAAACCTCTAATTCCTTAGGTTGGTCTATACTTTAGGTACAAAAAATAAAATCTAAGATGTTAAGGATCAAAAGGATGGTGATGAGATAATGAAAGATGGGTGATGTGAATGATTGAACTCTTAAGAACCTTGAAGGGATACTAGACTTAAGGATTTTTGGATTTGATTTGGTTTTGATTTGGATTTGATAATGAACTTATAAACTCCAAGAGGTTATATGTTGTCTTGGAATAAAATTTTCCACAAGGTGATAACTTAACTAAGTGTATGAAGAAGGATGCATCCACACACACTTAGTCAAACAAGATGATTTTGATTTGGTTTAAAGGATTTTCCAAAAGCCTAGCATGAAGGATTTTTTCCAAGATTCTAAAAATTGTTTATGAGATGGGTTTTGATTGATGTTTGAGGATGGATGAAAGTGTTGATTTTGATCCTAAGTGAACTTAGAGAGAATTTTGTTTACAATACCTAGGTATTGAAGAACATGCTATACCTCCTATGTGAGAAACTCAAAACATTGAAAAAGACTTGGATTTTGACAATAATAGAACAAATACAAATTGGGATTATCTTTTGAAGCATGCTTGTAAAATTTATAGAACAATCTTTCTCTAACTTCGTAAAGCATAGACTAACGTTTCTTGAGATTTCTTGGACTAAGATGTTTGTGACGATTGATGGACTTTGGTTTTAGGACTTTGGTCTTACAGGAAATCATTAAGGATAAATCCCTAGGGACAAGCAGTAATACTTGGAATTTTCAAAGGTATTTTCCTCTTCTAAAGGGTTTGAAATTTGATGACCTTCTTAAATGTTTGTTTTCAAGATTTTGGATCCAAGCATTGTGTTTAACTGACTCAAAGATTGCACAATCCTAGGATGGAAATAAAATATTTGTTGAATTGCCACTTGGATTTCTCCAGCTACGCTCATTCATAGCGGATGATTAAAAGCTTGACCACACTGGCTCCCCTCCATGGCACTCACTTATACGGGTCAGACAAGCTTAAGTTCTCATGAATCTCCCATGATGAACTTTTCATCTCTACAAAGAACTGCAAATATGTGGGACGACTCTAGAGGTTTGACCTCCTAACACCAACAAATATTGGGATTTGGATTCTAAACAAAGGTTCCTAATAAGGGCATCCAGTTTAGGGGGTGCAATGATAAACTCCTTGTGAGAGATCTCCTAACCCTTAGAACAAGGGCTTTACGCATCATAAAGACACTGGGGGAGAGTTATCATGCACCACTTCCCATTGTTTATGATTTTCATCGTAACCACAAATTTATATAGCGATTTGGAAGAGCTTGGCTTATGCTTGTTTCCACTTGGGTCGTTCCCTTGGGGTGAGTAATTTTTCCCACCAAGGCAGATCTTCTAAAGGTAAAAAAGCGAGTAAGGACATCCGTAGTTTGATCAATCTTTGTTTGCGTGAACAAAGAGAGAACACACGCAATGCCTTTTCTCACACTAACAAGATTTGTTCAATTTTAAAAACCCAAGTTTGAAATGTGGAGGAAATCTTTTAGACAACCTAATGCCACTAAAATGCTTTTGATTCTCAAGATCGTCGTGAAGCGAGAGAGAAGTGTATACATATTCGAATGACAAGAGTTTGTAAAGAAGATTACAAAATAGAACAAACACAAATTCTTTTTAGTCCTCAAAAAATAGTAAATAAATTATTTTTATAGCACCAAATTTGAGTGTGAAAGTTGTTTGTTCAATTTTAATCCAAATCAAAATGCTAGTAAGTATCTAAGATTCAATTTTAACCAACTTGACAAAGCTTGAGTCGTGGGTTAATTTTAAGTCCAAATTGAATCTAGTTGGTTCTAGAAATTGAAATGCATGAATTAAAGCCCAAATTGTCACAAAGAGCATTAAAACATGCTTTTAAGACTTCAAACTTTGCCCCTCCCTTGCTTCTTGCAAATACGGCACTGAAAAGAAAATGCGGCGCTTTGTCAGTGACAAATGCAACGTTGAAAAAAAAATGTGGCACTTTGGTGAAGTCAAATGTGGCACTATATAGAAACAAAGAGCACAAATGCAGCGCTAATGCAAAGGCAGCACTCTACGGCGAAAAAATTAGATAGAAAACAGAGAAGGAAAATGCGACGGTGAATCAAAGGTGACACAACAAAGGCGTGCATATGTGACGCGACGTGACAAATGCAGTGTAGTATGTCAAAAGCGGAATTCTACGACATCATATTTGCAAAAAGGTGGTGTCACGTTCTTGTGTCTACAGAAAATAGAGAAATTAGATAAAATTTGTCATGTTAGATTGCTCAACCCTCCTTCTAGCACCAAAATGTGAGCACAAAACCTGCACAAGCTAACAAGAGATCACAAATCAAGTGTCAAACATGTTAGAAAAGAAAATATAATGTGAGCCATATGAGATTATTTAGCTAATTGAAGAGAAAAACATAAAAACAACAAGAAACTAATCAAAGACAACATGTATATCAATTTGAATTAACAAAACCTGCATCCCATAGGGGAAGTGGTGCTCCTTTGATGTGGAAAGAAGCCCTTTCCCAATCCCTTTGATAAGCTCGATGATTTGTTGACGATTCAAAGATGAAATTGACTAGAATCTAGCTATGATGGATGAAAATGATGGAATGCTCTAAACTCAAATGGCTATAGTGATAATGCATGAAGTTGTGGATCCATATTATGAAAATGATGCCTCTAGTTATAGAAGCCAAGGGTTGAAGAATGAGAGGATTTGATGAATGTGGGATAAATTGAGAGCCAATGAGAATGTGCCAAGTGTAACAATTCTATTGGATGAGGGTGGAACACATTTTGGGAAATGTGTGAGTGGAGGAGGATGGAAGAGAAGTAAATGCTATTGATTGAGAATTTGAAATTGGCATAAGAGGAATTGAATGAGATTTGAGAGGATGTAAGAGGATTTGAAAGGTTGTAAGAGAATTAAATGCAGATGTGAAAGGTTTTGGAAACCTTTGGAGGGAAATTGAATAAGAGGCGGTTGAGAGGAATATTCCTCAAAATATGCCTTTGTGGGGATAATTAGAGTAATTAGATAAATAGAAGAAATTGATTTTATGTTTAACCTGGTTAATTGATCATGGTTGATTTAGTTTTCTTGAGGAGTTAAAAGTTGGAGGAATTGGTAATGATGATTAGAAAGCCGATTTAGGATTAATTAATCTAGAATTAATTAATTGGAGTGAATTAGGAGATGTGACATTTGATTTGATTGATTTTTAATCAAATGGGACCTGATTAAGAGAGGATTTAATTAAATAAGATGAATAATTAGTTAGAAAAATGATGAATTAATCAATAAATTTAAATATTTGATTAATAGCTGAATTTGTTGATTTTAATTAAATAATGTCGATTATTCAATTAATTGATCAATTTGAAGTGCTTTAGGAAGAAATGGTGTTAGTTAACCAGAATTAGATATCTAGTATCAATCAAGACATTTTCAATGTCTACAATACTTATAGAATAGTTGGTCATTTTGGGTGTAGACACCTAAATAATGTTGTTTTCACCATCATTCCATCCTAGCCAATCAAGTGCATGTTATCACCTTATTATCCATTCATCACCTAAGACTCCTAACACTTAATAATTTAATTAAATAATTCTTAATTATTTAATTAAATTAGGCTAACATTATTCATCAATTTAATAAATTATTATCCATTTTATTTATCCATTTCTTTATTCATATTTATCACATTTATTTATTTCACACATTGTTCATTAATAAATTAATTTAATATTAATTTCCACCTCATGTGTACCTATAATTCATTTAAATAAATATTAAATTATTAAAATCCACCTCACATAGTTGATTGTCTAGTCTATCTAGTTCACTCAAAATTACTTCCAATCCCACTCATCAATCTAATCCACTTCACTCATTCATGTAATTAGTTAACTAGTCCATGCAAATAATCAACTCCCCTTGATTCTCTCATAAACTCAGTTAACTCCATGTAGGAAGCTAACTCTTCGATCAAATTTGTCGTCTCTCCAATCAATTTGAGTTGAGATATATAATGATTTTAATAAAAAAATTGAAATAATTTGTAACTCTTCCATGCTTTCTATATCTCTTTATCATCTCCCCTAATCATGGATTAGACTTGAGATCCCAGATTGAATCCTAGCCATTCATTTGATTCTCCCGAAGTCTACAAATCAAACCCATTACTGATCATTCCATAAGCATTCGTTTTTAAATCAATATATTATCATATTACATTATCTAGAGAATAATAATGTTATGCCATCCAATTGAACACTCACATTTCAAAATGAGCAAAGATTCACATTATTCTTGATTTAAGGTTTGCATGTGTAGAATTTGAGAGTTTAATTTTACTTGTTTATGCTTATTGGTTTCTTCTATTTGTATGCATACAATTTGGTGAACTTGGCATGAACTTATACATTTAAATATTGCATAGGTGATTTTTCATGAGTTTGATCTTGTTGGTGTGTGCTTTTCTGAGGTGGTCTTGGGGGTCAACTTTTTCTACGAGCCTTATAACATGAAATAAATGTCACAGTGCATTTGGAGAGGTTTAGAGATGAATTTTGATATATAATTTGCTATATTTTTCTCATTGTGAAATATGGTAAAAAAAATTAGGGCCTCTAAATTTCTTTAATTTCTATGATTTGCATATGTTTTAAAAGTTTTAATACTTTGAAAGTAATACTTTAAAAAAATTATTTTTAATGATAAAAAAGTAAATTCTAATACGCAATTCATAAATAAAACTTTACTTCTATTTTATTATGAAAATATTATTTGTTAGAAAAGGGTTTGCATATATTTTGTTTTTGAATAGTTTTTTTAAAGACACATTTTTTAATTAATATGATTAAATTATAAATTATATATTATAAATAAATAAGATTTATCAATTAATTTGTATTTATTTTGTGATATAATTTTTTTACGAAATTAGTGTATAATAAAATTGATTAGACGTCTCATAAATTTATGGTAATCACTAGTTAGGTAATGGAGTGGAAGAGCAAGGAAAAATTGTAGATTGTATAGAGGAGGTCCATCTAAATAACCACTTCTAATGATCAAACAAGTCTTCTACAATTGTTGACTAGTCAATAGATGTGAGATAAAACAACTAACACTTGCTATTTTTAATTGAAAAATATACATCTTATTATACCATATACATAAATATAGCATAATATCTATTGAATTTATTATTGATTTTTCAATTAGACAACCAACTATAGAAAACTAGTTATAAATAATTAATATTATGAACAAATATTACCAACAACCAAAAAAAAAAAAAAATCTATTTTAAAACCCCATTGGAAAAGTTAAACCCTTCCATATAGTCCATTCAAAATAACTAGGGATTTTATAATTTAGTGTACCTAGTGGTGTAAAATAAAGATACAAACTAAATGATGAAAATCTCCAATATTGATGCCCAATGTGCAAACTTGGTTAACTTTTAACTTCCCAATTAACATTACTTGCTATAAACTTTTAACTGACTATAAAGACCCCTCACAATGCAAAATTGTTAACTATTTAATTATCATTACTTTCTAAACTTTGTCAATCTACACATTGTAAATGCCACGTTTTCATAAACTCCTTAGAATATTTACACGAGACACAAAAAATTGTATATAATCCAAAGAATTAAAAAAATAAAAAATCAATTGGAATCTAGGGGAGAAGACCCAGTAGCTACCACCCATTGAATAACCGCTATTGGGACCCCCCAAAAAATTTTTAACTCTGATCCACTAAAAAACTTTATGTTATTGAATAACTAGTTACAAAAACACCAATAGCCGATCATTAAGTGCTTAATTGACTGATTTAAGTGGGATTTAAGTGCTAAAACAACTCTAATTGATTGAAATTAGAGCGAGCGGCTACTGGGACAGCCCTCTAAAAGGTGACTTTTTTACCTCCGCGCGCATATCCAATGCTCCCGCATTCAATCGAATTGCCCAGAAGCTGAAACCTTAGTTATAAGCACTTTACTCATGTGCGAAAAAAACCCATAAATTTTTTTTCCAATTCGACATACGGTTTGAATTCTATGGTTGCGCGAAGTTAGCCCTGGCGGCTACTGGGTCTTCTCCCCTATAACCTTTCCCAAAAAAATTGTAAAACATAAATGTGGTTCACATGATTTTAAAGCTTATGTAATATCTTCAAAAAATGTGGCATTCATCACATGGTATAATGGGAATTCTATGTCATGTGAATTACTAATGACATGTACATATATGTGAGAAATGTGTGCAACTTTAAGAGAGAATTCACTAAAATATTGTATTTTATTTTCATAAAGGATCACGTGCTTTTTGTCCTTGGGCTATGCCTAATAGGGGAATTGTCAAACTTTAGTGACTGCCATTATCATTTGGTTTCTTTTGACCTTAGAGTACATGAATAAATCCATGCATTCACAATGCATGGATAGATCTTGTTCTTGTTGGTACAAGAGAGGATCCATTTTATTAATGCTTCCAATCCAAGAGTTTGAGAAATTAAAGAGTCGTGTTACAATTTGTACATAATCTAGGTAGGGTGGGGACTACATCTAGTATTAGTCACGAGTATTAAATAAGGTTCTTTGTCTATTGTACAAATTCATGTGATCAAATCAAAAAGTCATAGGATTTAAACAAAGACCTTGGAAAAATGAGAGGCTATAAATAAAGAAAATAACATCTTTAAATGACTATATTCATGTAGCTTGAGAAATTAAAGAGGCGTGTTACAATTTGTACATAATTTAGGTAGGGTGGGGACTACATCTAGTATTAGTCATGAGTATTAAATAAGGTTCTTGGTCTATCACAAAAATTCATGTGATCAAATCAAAAGGTCATAGGATTTAAACAAAGACTTTCGAAAAATGAGAGGCTATAAGTAAAGAAAATAACATCTAATGACTATATTAATGAAGCTTGAGAAATTAAAGAGGCCTATTACAATTTGTACACAATAAGTAGGGTAGGGACTACACCTAGTATTAGTTGTGAGTACTAAATAACCTATTCTTGGTTTATCACACAAATTCATGTGATCAAATCAAAAGGTCATACGATTTAAACAAATACCTTGAGAAAATGAGAGGCTATAAGTAAAGAAAATAACATCTAACATTTGACTATATTAATGTAGGCTTCGAATAAGGTATTGAGGTGTCTTTTATTTGAAACCTACACAACTTAAATTATAAATTTTAATAAATAATTTCTTAAAGTTTATAAAATAAAATAAAAAAATTATTCTTTTATGGAATAGTATACATCTAGATATTTCTTACACAATATGGTCATAGCCTATCTTTTTCCAATGGAGAAGAAAATCAATAAATTTGGTTAGTTATTTTGGGGGTTTTATCACCCTTTAGATATAAAGATAATGTTTATGTTGAGTTAGGAAACATAGGGATTAGCCTTATCACTAGGATCCACAAATTGAGTCCCATGTTCTTGAATAGACACAAACAAGCTCCTGCTCGCCCTTTGACTTTGAAATCACGTTGGAAAGATGCATGCAATTATATGGATGATGATTAAGTATAAATTCATGAGATAAAATCTCTAAAATAAAATAGATTACTCATAAGAATATGTTTAACAAAGAGGATTCACCAATGAACAATATATTGAAACAAATAGAGAAAAGCACTAGTAGAGGATCATCCAAGCAAAGAGTTTCACAATAACAACAAAGATCAAGGGGTGATTTTTAGTTCTCCTAAAGATTAAGTCTCTAACAAGCTATGTTGCAAGATTGTGAGGTATAAGTGAGCATATATAAAAAATTCGCAAGAAGAAACCTACCACATGACTACTATTGAGTTGCCTAGTTCTCATTGGTTAGGAATTATTCTTTTTTTTTTTTTTATAAAGGGGTAAAAGATTTTGACTTGGAGCTATGAATTAGTGAGGTCACAAATGGGGGACCTCATCCCCAACATAAACACTAAACAATTACACCCCAATGGGGTTTGAACCTTGATGGAAAGAACAACACCACATTTAAACCATCACACTATGCCAATACTAACAATATGAATTATGAATACTTATTTCTTGTTAACACTTGATTAATAAGATTGTATTATTATAATCCCACCTTTAAATAATATTGACATCTAAGAAGATAGGTTTCCTATAACTACTACTTTGCATGACTTAGTTTTTCTTATTCAAATAATCTCGTGTCCTAACTTAAGTGTTTATAGAGAAAGGTGATGGAGGAGAATCAACAACGAATTACTTTCTCTTTTGTAAGTTCATCTTTATTTCAAACTTCGTCTTGTCTAAACTTTGAAGATATGTCTCTATACCACCCATCTTTTTTAAAATTTATATGTTTAATTTAATCAAAAGTAAATTAGACCTTATTCATTTAAAAAGATTGACTTAAAACTCCTTATTCCTTTCCTTATCATTGACTTTCATATCATGTTCTTTATTTCTTTCATTTTAACCTCTTTTCAGAAAAGATAATTACAAATGTTGTTACTTCGTTGAATATAACATTGAGCATAGTAGGTAATTTGAGACATCGCCAAGGAAGTGAAGCTAAAAAAATAGGCTAGCACTTGCCATTAAAGAATAATGAAAGTATTAAAAAATGTCTGGTATCTACCCAAAACTATGGATCTTACGATAAAAAAAACTAAAAAACTTAAAATCTCTTTACACAAAGAGCATATGCGGGCTTGTCCTATATGGTCTCTCTGACGCAGACCATCTAAAAAGTTCTTGATCTTGAAGGGGCAAAGAAATCATGGGGTCCTTTTGAAGTCTGCACATTTGTCTGTATGTGGCTTCTTTAACTTACCTGAATAATAACATATGAATGTTAGATTCTCCTTGTCTTTCAGGCTCTTATGGTATGGAAAATTATAAAGATTCAAGAACAACTGTGTTGTTGAAATCATGAAGCATACTTACAGAGGTTGTAGCAGGGCTGTCTCAAAGCTGGATCCTCTTCGATGGTTGGTGGGATTTTTCCAAATACTATTTCACAACTCATGTCCTCAAAGTCTGCCATTCAAACCAGACTTTACTGTGAAAGTTTCTAAAAATACCATGAAACATAAATATTGGAAGGAAAAAGTTATGGACATAGATATAAACACATGAACAAGAGAGCCTTACTGGGAGTTAGAGTCATTGGTGTTCCAAGATATTGTCCCATGAAACGCTGTGAGGGGATTTTGCATTGATTTGTACAAATACCAACACAGTTGGAGCTCTCCAAGATTCTACAATCAGCATTGAAATTCATATGAGTATTCCATGGAGGAGGAGGTTGTACTGAGTGAAAATCTAACTCTAACTTTGGCTGATACCCACCAAGAAACTAATAGTTTGGCTTGATGGGTGATAATGCCTACCCATCAATATGTGGGGTAAATTATTTGAGGTTTATGCTAGATCTCTGATGTAGGAGGAAGAGGAAGATAAGTTTGACTTATGAAAGGAAGATGAAGGATGTGGAAGATAAGTTTGATTTATGAAAGGAAGATGAAGGATGTGAATAAAAGCAAAACATTGGGAGGTTTATGGTAGATCAATGATGTAGGAGGGAGAGGAAGATGAAGGATGTAGGTTCTTAGGTTGAAGTACAAATTTCTCAAGTTTTGACATTGATTGTCATTTTGGTTAAAGGATGTGCTTTATAGTTGGTTGGAAGAGTTTAAATAATTAGTATGCTGTGGTCAATACATAAACTTCCTACATAGAGATAGATCTAATCCATACAATATATTAACAACAATGTACCAATTGTTTACAACCAGCGTGAATGGCCTATGCTAACAGTCAAATCAACCTTTACAAAACTTGGAGTTTTTTTAAAACTTCTTTTGATTTTAATGGTAAATATTGTAACTATTATGAAATGTCTATCTTAAATTTGATGCAAAATCTTATGATTATATTATCTCAAAACCCACAATTATTGTTTTTCCTTACATTCCTTACTATACAAAATATTCTTGGTTGTTCATATTGGAAAACATCAAAATCATATCTCCTAACTGAAGGTTACCTGCATTTTTTCACATACACTCTGGTTTTTTCCTTAGACCCATCTACATTTTCTGTTTGTCTCACCTGAAAAACAAAAGATGCCAAATTTCCATACATCAGCTTTCATATACAAGAAGTAAGACCAATATATCTTGAACCAACAGCCATATAAAATCTATGGAACCATTCAACCTCACAAGCTCCAACAAGCCACCTAAAAAGTATTGGAGTAGCAGCAGCACAGTATTCCGAGGTGGATTTTGAAGGTCGTAAAATAACTCGAGCCTGTTCATCAATCATAACCATAATTTACTGTAATCCAGGGGTGAAATAAAAAATGAACTATATAAAGAGGGGCTCTGAAAGAATATAACAATCCTGCATAATCACTCACAATAGCCATGATGAAATCTGGAACAGCCTGGCGCAGTGCATGGCCAATTAGCTCTCGTTGTACAACAGGGCTAAAACTTTGAGAAACCTTTGAAATAACATCGATAAGCCCCTCATAACCAACCAAATCTGTACTAATACCTGCACAATACCAAAAAAATCATTTAAATAAAATAAAAAACATTAGAAATAAGCCCCACTGGGTCCCTTGTCACAATTCTGTGAAAGGGGATGGGATCGTAGTGAACCCATGTTTAAATTGCAGGTGCCATCAAGCTTTTGGAATATCATAAGGCTTATTTCGATGAGGGTGACCGATATTTAAATTTCCTTACATGCCATGAGAGCTTTATGGGGTTTGATATTTCACAATGGCTGTGCACTCCTACTAACTAAGTCTGGATTTATTGCAGATCTGTGTAACCTTTACTCTTACTAATCTTAAGGCTTCCTTCGTGCACTTATAAATCTGAAGTAATTTTTTTTAATGCATCTATGTTTTTGATAAAGATAAATTGGTTTTGAGGGGATTAAAATTTTTGACATAAAGAAGTTTTCACATGGGACATATATGTAAGAAGTTTTCAGATGGGACATATATGATACAACTGCAGTTAAGTTGTTAGGGAAGATTCAACACAACTGCAACCATGTTGTCAAAGTATTAAATAGTATCCAATATTAGACCCTACCTTATTCAATCTCACATTAGACCTTACCTTATTCAATCTCACACCCTTAACTTTGATATGCGAAATAAAGACAAATTTGAAAAGACCTTAGTGTCTAATGCATCTATGTTGGCGCCCTCGCATTGTTCCTAATATAAAATCTCCTCTGCATACAACAATGGCTGCCCAAAGATTATATCTAACAAATAGAGGCAAATTTTACAAATCTCAGGAACATTGTCCAACTCTCTAAAATCTCCTCTGCATACAACAATGGCTACTCAAAGATTATATCTAATGAATCTAGAGGCAAATTCTACAAATCTTAGGAACATTGTCCAACTCTAGAGAGAAAAAGGGAGAAAAGAAGAGGAGGAAATTCAATTATTTAGATTTAGTGACCTGTTGATTCTTGCACCCCATGGCATAGATAGTTTATAGCCAATTTTTCAATCCAAGGAGAAAAGAAGAGGAAATTCAATTGTTTTAGATTTAGCTACCTGTTGATTCTTGCACACAATGGCATAGATAGTTGATAGCCATTTTTTCAATCCAATTGTCCTTGTACTCAGTTTTCTTCACTGTGGGTGCAGTTATTATTTTCTGAGAAGAGTTAGCCAATGCACAATATACCTTCCTTCTGGACTTGGTTAAATTCATGGATTTCATGCTACTCCTGGATCCCATGAATTGTAAAGAAGCTTCTATTGGTCCTGAGGAACACTTGGGTACTTTCAGAGGCTTCATTCCTGTACACCTGAGACTAAGAAAGCTAGCCTCCATGATGTATTGAACCCTCAGATTGTTCAAACCCAAACTTCAAATTTCAAATGAAGATCCTTTCTGTTTTAAGAATGCTCATTAAGGATAGAGAAGTCTTCCTTCACAATAGACAAAAGGCCGTTTAGTCATCTGGCGCAGCATCTTATTTTCCTATGCTGAATGGGTCTATTTTCAATGAACGTGGCAATTAAAAAAAATACAACATTTCTGACTCTTGTCAATTACCATACTTCGAAACAGAATAATTTCATATATTACTTTTTATAATACAGCTGTTTTTAGGCAACCTAGAAACATATTACCTACATAGATAAAACCTATATTGTCTTGAGTTCTGTTTGTTCAATTAATATAATACATTTCTCTACATGATAAATATCTATATTATCTTTGCTTGTGTTTGTTTCATTTCAACTTAACATTGAAAACAATAATTAAGATAACATATTTATTTTATTAGATTCAACAGTTAAATAATTAAATCTTATATTGATCTATTGTCTGATTCTTTATTTCAATCAAACTTACAAGATTCTATTAAAGAACAAAAATCTTTTATATCAAATATCTTCCCTGTCAAGTCAATAGTGGTATATGGTGTGATGGTTAAGTTGTTGTGTTGTTGTGTTGTTGTTCTTGTCATCAAGGTGTAAACCTCATTGGGATGTAATTGTTGAGTGTTTACATTCGAGGACAAGGTCTCCCATTTGCCACCTCATCGATTCATAGCTCCGAATCAACAACGTTTACCTTTAAAAGAAAAAAAAATCTTACCTGTATCTGTCATATAAACAAAAAATTTTACCCAAAAAATATCCAAAAATATCTTTCATGACAATCATTTTTCACCTAAGCTGCAGCAGATAAAACTAGTTTGTTATTGATCCATTTTTCTCTTCTGTTCAACCTATTTTCTGGTCTTCACTTATTTTTACCCATGGTAGCATCTGTGTGTGCAAATCCCACATTCAACAAGACAAGGCATGATGGGGTTTCCAAACTAGAATTCTAACTTGAATAAGACAAGGCAAACAAAGCTTATAATTATGGAAACTTACAATAATGTAAAGACATTACGTATTGTTTTAGACATGCGGCTTATCTATGATGCAAGTTTCGTAATCTAGGAGGAAAGTTGTCAACAAAACGTTTTGTTCTATGGGTTAGAAAAGAAAAAGTTCCTGTAGTGCTCAGGTCTAGTACGTGTCCAATTCAATTGATGTAATAGTATAATGCATTAAGACATAAAATAAATGAATTGATGTGATAGGATAATATATCAAGACATAAAATGATTTCTTTTGAGTAATTTAAGGTCAATGAACGTAACCAATGACTAATAATCTACAAATAATCAAATCGATTGAAATAAATAAATAGACGGATCTTATAATATCATATAAACTGTTAAAGAGGATTAGAGTATTTAGTTTTAGATATGATCATGATATAGGAGGATCTAGGTCGCTAGATCATGTTGCAAATCATGGGTGTTATTTGTCAATCTTTACAGTTTCATCAATAGGTTGCACATCCTATTTAACATCTATGCGTCCAATGGTGAGGCTCGATTCATCTTCAATAGTTGTGAAATTGTTTTGTAGTAGATATGAAATGTTTCAATTCATACTGATGCTTCATCTCCCTTCCTCTCTCTCTATTAAGTTACATAGCCATTCTTTGTACTTAGACAAGAATAAGGAGAACCAAGGCGTATGCATTACACATTTGTTCTCATAGATATTGTGTAGAAATAACATAATACAACTTTGTTATTCAGTTGTACACATGTTGCCCATTGTCATCTCTACTTTCATTATGCATTTTGCACTCTACATATCTCAAGCCTCTATCAATCATAAATTGTTTGCACATATATAACCTCATGAAATCATACACACTTCATATTATTTTTTAATGGTACTGCGGTGTATTTAAACTTCTTCTCTATTTGTATGCCCACTTTGTGGGTGGAAGCATAAAGCCTTGTCCCACTTGTGGGACATAGCACAAAAATGAGTCTTAGAAGGAAAAAAAATTGAGAGCCTCCAGAGGAAGGTTTTCTTTGAATAAAGGTCCTTCATTTGAAGCCATAAGGCTTGCCACATGTAAACAAGATTCAAATAAATGGGGTTTGAACGAAGGTTTTTTTTCTCATTTTTAAAATGTTGTATGCCCAAATACCCTTAGGAAAGGGCATTTGATTGAAGGTACCTTTCAAATGAAAGGCCTTTGATCAAAGGTTTTTTATGCATATGTTCTTAGGCGAACCTTCAACTTTTGCTCACTTGGTTTTTGATAAAAAAATATTTTAGAGCAAGACTTGGAAAATCAAAATAAGTCACCATGTCCTAAGATTTTGTATGGTCATAACCCTCAAAGAAATATTTTTGAATTTAGTATAATTCATAATAGTTTTTGTTTATAGATTCTATTTATTTTCTTAAAAAGTAGAAAAAAATTTAAAAATACACACTTTATATTGATGTCCTTGTCTCAACTTGGAAAAAATTAAAAAAATGTTTGATGGGAAAATACCAATTTAAATTATAATTAATATAAATTAAAAAATAAGAATAAATAAAATGTGCAACAAAAAATTATCAAAAAATATGCATGCACTAGATATCAATGTTAACAATATATATTTAAGAAATTATGAACTAATTATATTTCTAATAAAATTTATGTTAGATTGGAAAATATAACTCATTAAAAATATAATGAGCTATAAGAAACAAGTTATTAAAAAATGAGAAATATTTTTTACAATTAAAAAAATATATTGACAATCTACACATGAAATCCCAAAAACAACTAATTTGAACATAATCTTTAAAATTTTAATACCACATTTGCTATAATAAGTGATTGAAATTGAAAATTTGGTTTAAAGTGTTGATTTGAGTGTCCCACTTAAGCCAAAAAGACACACCTTTATGCAAGTCCATCCTCAAGTTAGGGCTCAAGACCCATGACCCTTCATCATAATTTTCTACATATTGTTAGATGGGAAACAAATTGCCAACAATGCCAATTTTAGAGATGTACTATAGAAGGATAAAAAATACTACAATTTGACAATGAGAAGAATTGGAAGATTGCCATGCACATGAAAGAGTAGGTATATTGTTGATTATATATCAATACTCTTCAAGTAGGTTAAATCTCCTTCCAATTTACATCAACTGTTTGGTGGTCACATGCCATAAAAGGTACAAGTAAATCTAGACATCCCTATGTTCGAAGGTAATATAGATGCAAACTCCCTAGATACATTATGTAGAAACCTACCTAATGTTAGTTTTAGGTGATCAGATTTAATGCACAAAAAATAATTCAAAATCAGAGACAACAACACAACAGTTACCCTGGGAAAACCCTCCTCTTGAGGGAGAAAAACCCAGCAACAAAGATCTCTCTTATATATATAAATAATGACAACAGATCACTTTACAATTAGGTCTAACTCAAGACCAATATTCAGTACCTACAAAAGTTGCAACAACAAATATCAAACTGACACTTCAGATTCTGACAGTATAAGAGTTCACAATAATTCACAATCTGATATAGAGGTATTGAGAGGAACTCACACTTGATAGAGCATATACCTACAGAAGTTCGCATTTGGCAGATACAGAATACAGGTCTACATAAATTCACGCCTCCATGAACTTTACTCTGTGAAATGGTTCTCAACCTGCAATGTATGAATTCACATTAACATAATGCTTCGCACTGTATGAAGTATTTGTACTGCATATGATCGCTCTGCACTGTGTAATATATTCGCCCTTTAACCATTCACACTTAATCATATATTCACACTTTATCATCTAGACTGCTCGAACTTTATGATGCAAGACTAATGTGAATAATCGAACTCCATTGGATTGATTACAATGGACGAATGGTCTTGTATATGTATACATCTTGGAGAGGTCGCACCTCTTCTTATCATAAGGTCGGCCAAAGTAAATGTCAATTACAATTCAATAATGTCGGCCTCAATATAATCATAAACAATATAAGATAGGTCGGCCTCAATAACATATGTCGGCCTTGATAAATATTATATAACAGCCTGAATGAATATACACGCCTCTTCACAAGAGGTCGGCCTCAAATAATAAACATGCATTAAATGTCTTCTTGATAATAGATCAAGATGAATTAGTATCTACTCATGTCGGCTATACAGTGTGAAGATAAACAATAATAATAAATATAACTTGAATAGCCAACGGCTATCATTCAATTATATTTCCACGAAGGAGCTGAGCTGGAAGGAGCTACCGAAGCTGCTATATCATTAACACCTAAAACTAAAAATGAATTTCCAAAACTAACATGTTTCAACCTTTTAACAATTAAATGAATAATTCTAAATAGTCAAAGATTGGGAACAAGTAAATACATTTGATTCAAGAAAAAAGTATTTATAGAAAATTTGAAATGCTCATGTGTAGTCAACTAAGGCAACATAAACATAAAATGATTTAACATTAGCATAGTAAAATATAACATATAGATATTTTCTTCTTATTTTTGGCCTTTTCTTAGAATCATTCCCATGATATAACATACAACTTCATATTAATCCATTTTCCTTCAACAAGAAGGAATCATTACCAAATGTGCAAAATTCTTCGATTCCTTTTCAAAGCATGTAATTTTATATATACAACTAGTAAAGGAATTGGTTAATAAACCATTCCTATATTTACTTTTAACTCTAAAAATAATATATAGTTCTATAGGTTGTTTCTTTAATCCCTCAAAAGTTTGAATGGATATAAAAAATACTAAACAAAGTATATACAATCTCCCCTAAATTCTCATCATCTCATTAAAGTACGAAGGGTATTCTATTAGACATAATTTAAATGGGAATCAATTTACACCATTCTCCCCTTCTTTTCAAAATATTGAAACTCCTAGTTCAAAGCTAATTTAATTGACAACAACCCTCTAAAAATCTTAAGGATAAAAAAACCTAAGAACTCAACTACTAACTTATAATAATAATTTTTTGTGATGCAAATCACTTTTACCCAAGATGCACTACTGCATCAAAAATCTAGGTAAGAGTTTGTGTTAGATGGTAGAACCATCATTTTCACCTAAAGAATAGAGCCAATACTTTCCCTTCACCAAATTAGATACCTCTATATTTTTTCACATATTTTCTTCCTCTACTTCCAACTACTTGTTGAACCATAAATCACCCCCTCTACCAATTTATCCTCTTTCTCTTACCTCAACTTGTAGGCTTAGACCCATTTCTAGTGGTCCTTCTCCACCAAAATAGATCATGACTCTTCTCATCACTTTTCTATCCAAGTCTGTTGCACCTAAACTAAAGCCATTAGAAACAAAAATCAAGTTAAGGGAATAAAAAATTCCCATACGTGCTTCCTCCTCTACATTATGCCATTTAGGCATGTTTTTTTATTTTTCTTGTATGAGGTATTTGTTTCTTGGCTCTATGTGATGTTTATAAAGCTTTGATTGATCAAAAGACAATTCTTTCTAAATTCATTGTATTCTTTTTTTTTTACAACAAATATATGCTTATGTATTCCCTCTCTCAATCATTCTCATTCCTTCTCCAAGAAAAAAACAATCTTCTCCTATTTTCATCAACTATAGGATTTTCTAGACAAACCTCTAGTTGTTTCTTGTTGGATATATTATTTAAAACCAATAATAATTCATCATATATTGGGATCTCAAAGATCTTGATCTCTATTGCAACTTCATCTCTAATGTGGGTTACTTCCACTACTATAACATCTTGGGATTCCTCTTGTGATAGACTACATTCCTCTTCATTGTGATCTTCAAACTATTCTCCTCCTACATTGTAATCCTTGATACCTTCCTCTTCTCCAAGGTAACACAACTCAAAAAATTCATCCCACTCATCCTCCTTATCTTCACCCCGTTCATATATCTCTATTCTTTGAATCTCTTGGAGGATCACAATTAAGGGTCTTCTATCAACAAATAATTTTTCCAACTCTTCAAGACTTTAATCTTTCCATGTTCTACTAGTTCTATCCCTTGGCTAATCCTTGAATCTATAGATTTCCTCTCTAAATATAACTCTTTCTCACAAGATGGCTATTTTTCCTCACCATTATTTTTCATCTTTTCATAGATCTTTAATGCCTTTACTGTCGATCTCTTTTTCTTTGCCTTCTTTTTATTGCACATCTCATATTCCTTCAACATCCACCATAACTCCAAATCATACTCTAATTTTTTAAATCCTTGTACTTGTCCTTGATTTTCTTTTGCCTTCTAATTAGAATATAGTTATCCTCTTTCTCAAATTATGAAAAAACTCTATATAATTTGCTTCCACAACCATAACTACAACCACCCCATAAACCATAAAAAATATTCTCATAATTTTTATACTAGAACTCAATCTATTTTTAATGCATGAAAATAGTATTCCTCACACCATATCATTAATACTGCATCATTATCCTTTGGGCCATGCAACCTCATTTTTCCCTACATGGCTTCTTCTTTCCTCTACACTATGCTAGCATCTTTCATACTGTTTGTAAACTCTAACTATTTAAATATGGGAACCCTTCTAAATTTGGT
Organism: Sequoia sempervirens; assembly: GCA_007258455.2. NCBI lineage: Eukaryota > Viridiplantae > Streptophyta > Pinopsida > Cupressales > Cupressaceae > Sequoia > Sequoia sempervirens. Next base: position 211,868,707 of record VDFB02353493.1, read on the forward strand.
TGCACCTCATAGTAAATCACTCATTGCAAGTCCTTTTCTATTCCACACAAGTGTAAAATTCATCCAATACTCTTGTGCCATTCTAACATACTACACTAGCCTCTTTCATATTTGACCATGTCACTCTTTGATATTCCTTTAGTTGTGAGATATTATCATGATGTGACACACCATATCTTTGTATGATTTCCTAAACATCCATAGTTTCACTTAGATTAACAAAGTTCCATCATTTCCTTTCCTATGTTGTTCTAATTTACCTTTGTTGGTTTGGATGTATTGTGTACACACTATTTGAAACATTGCTAGTCTTCTTAGAAATTGCACATAGGCCTCTCCTGAATCTCAAGATTGTGCCACTAACAAATCTCCATGCTAGTTTATTTCTTACACAACCTTCATGCCATTCTCTTTTACAAAAAATAGGCATAGGCACAAGAACGATTTTCTCAGACCAAACAAATGAAAATGCCTATTTTAAAGTACAAATGAATCTCCAAAAATACCCTTTTTCTACCTTTTAATAATCAAATAAAAAATTCCAAATAGAAGAATAATAGGAAGAAATAAATATATTTAATTCAAAACAAAATGTATCTACAACTCCTCTAATATGATGTGCAATCAACTAAGAATTGAAATAAAAATAAAGATAATTTAACTTTAACATAGCAAAATATAACATACACATTTTTCCTTATTATTAATGGCCTCCACCTATCTAATCATTTCCAAAACATTATATATAGTTTCATATTAATCTGTATTCCTTCAGCAAGAAGGAATCATTACCAAATGTCTGAAAGTCTCTAAATCCTTTTCAAAGCACTAATATATAAACAACTAGTAAAGGCATCAATAAGTAAATAATTCCTATATTTACTCTTAACTATAAAAATAACATGTAACTATCAATTATTTCTTTAATCCCACAAAATTTTAAGAAGTTACAAATAATAATATAATGTCCCCTTTTCAATTAATTTGTGTTTTTGGACCAAAGGTCAAATTCTCGCTTCTAAACTTGTCTCCCTTGGTCAAAGTTTACTTGTGTGTAATCCCTATTCATTCCCCATATTCCTATCTAAGGTCCCAAAAAGTTCTAAGTATGGAGGTATGCTTAATTCCATAAGTGTAAGCAAGTGTTGGAGCATGAGAGTGACCATTCTAGTATACCTTGTTGCCAAACCTTGCCATTTCCTTATTCCTATCTAAATGCTAGGATTTTCTATCTTAGCATACCTTCATGCCAAAATCCACTCTTTCCTTTTCTCTAATTGTGGTTTATACTTATCACTACTTGTATGCCTTCCCTTAGCTCCCTTACTCCTAACCTATGGCATCCATCATGTGGTATCGTTGAACTCCAAAATCTGATATTTCTATCTTTTTACTTTGTCATTTTGACTATCCCTTGTGTGATTGAGAGCACCAGTAATGGCTAGATGGGATGTTGTTACTTCTTTAGAAGGAATTATCCCACTAGAAAGTATCATTCAAAAATTTGGGCTTGGATTTATGTGTAATTATAACTTGAAGGATGATAACGACCATATCTCATTAATGTGGTAGTTGAAGTTGGTCACCATTTTAGAGGTTTCAATAGGCTCTTCTTTGCCTCACATTTGGATCAAATAATATAATTAATGTTAATGCTATTAAGGGTCAAAAACCATGAATATATTCTCCAGGCCATTTGAATATGCCAATCAAGATATATTTTTTGTGTTGTTCATTATTTGAGAAGAATATGCTTTATTCTCTAGTTGAAACCCTAGGTGGAATTATTTTGAGCACTAGTGTTTGAAAAATCATATATGAGGATAATTAGGTCCTTAGATTTATAGAATCTAGAGGACATAAACCCTTTTGGTTCATAAGGTAGAGGATGAAATCCCTTTTCTTAATTTCATGAGTTCACTAGAGGTCATGTGACATGAGCTTCAAGATTATAGGTATTTAGTTGTGTGGAGTTTCATGACATCCCTATTTTCATGGGAGTGAGTACTGCATTTTCAAATGGTTATGGTTGATGTTGTAGCATTGTAATATATTTTAGACCAGTTTCATAATTTATGATATTGGATCTATGCCATTTTATTATATATTATGGGTCTTGTGCATAATCATTTATATGCAACTATACTTGTTGTTATGCAACATATTTATGATTAGTTATTTGTCAACTTCATGTATTAGTGAGATGTAAGTGTATTTCAAACATATTTAATAATATATAAAAGGGATTTTTTGGCATTACATACAAGCTAACTTATATCTTCATTTGTTAATCTAAGTATTAGGGTTGTAATTTTGTGAAAGTAGATCGAGATTCTCAATAGTTTAGGGTTAAATATCTAATCTATAATATATGTATTATGTTTGTGAATCCAAGCTATAATATTTAGGTTCAATTTTATTTGCATGGATCTAAGGTGGATTTTCTAGATTTGTTAGATTTAAGAAATATCAATTAGGTTTTGTCAAATTAGGTAAAATATTAAATTCTAAATTATAATCCTAACACATAAATTTTTTTGTGTGAACATTAATACACTTTAGAGCAATATTAAAAAAATTGAGGCATATCTTAGAGTTATTAAGGCCATTATGAAAATACTAATAGAATCTAGGGTTTCTAAGGTTTTTCTTTTATATATTTAAACCAAATATATTTGTCTAATATAAATTTTATTTGTTTAAGTTTTTAATTAAATATATATAAGAATATTTTTTCTAAGATATTACAATGGTATTAGAGCTAGTCTTCTTGAGCTATCTTGTGAGTCATGGGTTCATTCTTCAAATTTTTGTATGGTGAAACAAGATCTTTAATTAGAAGCTAATGGTATCAAGGAAAAAGGTTCAATCAAAGAGGAAGAAGATATTGCGATTGCATCCAATAATCCCATTGAAGAATCACTTATAGAAGAGACTAGTAAATAGTATGTGAGCTACCATTATCAATCTAAAGCTATCAGGATAGCCTTAACCTTTCAAAATATGTTGATATGGTAAGGAAAGGTCCACTCTAAGAAAGGATCAAGGAAAATTATAAATTAGTAATCCATATAATAAGTTTTTATCACCTATTAGACATGAGAACCAAGATGAAATATTGGCTTGAGGCAACATGAAGAGGAGTTTGATAGATTTATCAAAGAGTATCAAAAGCAGTTAGATGACTTCAAAGTTTAATTTCTACTTGAAAGGCTCTTAAAAGTGTCAAGAAGAGGGAACCTATTTAAATACTTAAGAAATACGAGGAAGGAATAAGTGAAGTCAAAATGGAAAAATAAATTGGCAAAACTGAATCATCCAGAAGTCATCAAACAAGCTATAACACTAGAGAAAACAATGCATAGAAACATATTTCATCGTAAGCCATATATTTCCAATCATGAATAGCATAAGATCTCCCCTATTACAAAAAGGGAAGATGACAAGAGAGATAAAATTAGGAGGAAACAATTTTTCTTATCATTCAAAGAACCTTGAAAACCAAGCCACAAATTCTATATAAAAGATGAGGCAAAAAAAAAACATTCAAGGAAGTTCGATGATGGTCTAGAAAATATTACTAGTGAAATAAAGGGTGGAATTGTGGAGATTGAACCAAGGAAAGAAGACCAATTTGAGTTGTAAGAGTTTGAGAGAGAAAAACTTGGAGGAATCTACAATGTAGATGAAAGGTACAACATTTGATGAAGTATGGGATATCTTTGAAAAAGAGAGTGAGAAAAACCTTTGGATCCATAAAGATGAAGGTACTAATGTAATAAAATCATCAACAAAGGAAGAGTAGCACTATGAACATTCTTATGATTTTAGATTAGGAAATCAAGTATCTTTTGAGGTGGAGTTTTAGGAAATTAGAAAAAAATTTCAATATTTTTTAGATTATCCACTTTATGAGATAGGTGTAGAGATACGTTTCGATAACCTACATTTTGAGAAGGATGTTGAGATATTTCATTGTTCAAGATCTATATCTTGTGGTAATAATAGATATTGATTGATTCATGTTATATCGGGGCCAATTTGTTGCCATCTTGGAGAGAATTACAAAAAAAATGAAAGAATTCACATACGTCCTTCCATAAGATCATGAAATATAGGTAGTGAGCCAAGACACATGAAGAGAAATACAAAATCACCACCTAGTGTTTTAACCAAAAAATCCAAAGGGAATAGTTAAGAAATGCATGAAGGTTTAAGTTTTTTTATGGGTAATTTAATAACAATGTTACTAATAAAGTTATCATGCCATGCATAGGGATAAATAGACAACTTAAATTAGTTATGGGGAGAGCATGAGGTGATGGGTTTGGTTATTAGTATATTTTTATTGCTTTTCATATAATTTTAAGACAATTTACATATGTTTCTAAAGTACCTTTTAGACAATACTTCCATAATATGTTATCGTTTCATGCATACCTTACAACCTTGAACCTAGTTTGTGGAAATAAAATATGAGGAAAATATTCATAGTATTGCATGGTTTAAATATGAATATGTATGCATATGAATGGAATGTTGTGATTTAATTATGGTGGTTAGTTGCATATGTATGTTGTATGGATTAATCTCTCTACATCTCAACATGTGGTAACAAGAATGGAGTATTTGTAGCAAGTACCAAAGCAACATAACATGGAATTAATGAAGTTCAAGCTGCCTAAAGTGTAGGAACCTGTGGAGCTAAGTGTGGTCATTATGGTCGAAGGAATAAATGCTGGAAAGATACTTGTTCTAGAATTTTGGACATTTGCCTATGTGTTTCACATGCAAGCTATTCTTATTTGAATAGGTCTCTTTTTCCTTTTTAGTTAGATGAAAAAGTCAATCTTAATTTCACATCCTCATATCTAGGAGTGGGATTTATGATTGCAGTTAGTTAGTTAGCGGTTTGAATAAGACTCTCCTCATTTTGTATAAAGTCAGGGGATGAGTTCATAGTTCAGTTAGTTGATTGTTACAAGTTATTATCAATTAGTAGTTTTTCTAGTTTTCCAGTTATCCAAGAACATGTTAAAATGATATTATAGAATAAAATCTACAAGAAGGATTCTGTTTAAATATCCAGTGTTATGCAATGAATGGAGTTGTATGTTGCATAGATGCATAAGAATCTGAGTTAGATTTGGCTTTAAGTTAAGTGAGACAGTCCTCTAAGCTGGCCACTCAAGTACTGTTCTTCACTTCATCTATCTATTTGTTTATTTATGCATTTCCATTAATTATGTTTTCATTATTTTACACGTGCTTTGCAAAGTAGAAAAAATTATGATTAGTTATAGTAGTTGTTGTTCATGAACAAAAGCATAATTGATAAATCATAGTACTTCGAAGATTAGGATTGGTTATTTTATCATTTTAAATAGTTTTAGATTAATTCTGCACTTGTACATCTTTAGCAGTACTCACCTACAACTTATGCTACAGGCACCTATAGCCATTAGGTTCTATAACTACTTTCATTGCTTTTACAATTCTATAAATTCCAGTAAGGTAGAGTATTCTGAATAAGCTTGCATAGAGTAACTTAGATGAACACGAGCTTGTGAAGGCACTTATAGTGCAATACCATCATAAGTTTATTCACCTTGGTTGATGATTTAATGTAGGCTTGCAATGTCAAGTGGACTGTTCAACTTGGCACACCCTTGAATTGTGTAGAATTTACCAAGTCCATAACACATTAGTTTGCCTCTACATTTTTGGTGCTATTTTTGGGGACAGTGCTATCTTCATAGGCCTGTTTTTACAAGTTTTTCATAGTTACCTTTTCTATTCTACATTAGGACTAATAGATTTCATCTTGAAAAACACTTGGAGTTATACTAACATTGTGTAGGGTCGTTGCCATACAAAGTCAAACCTATTGTATGTAGAGGCAGAGAGATAACCAAGGAAGATTCCTCCCTTCAAACACTCAAGACAAAAGATACTCATGGTTTTGTTGAGCATACTACAAAGATTGTTGAAAGAGTGGGCACTACCTTTCCATCTTCATCATCATCATCATCATCATCTTCTTCCACAACTACTGAAGGGACCTTTCGAACAATGGAATATGTAGCAATAGATGATCCCCTAAAGCATGGTACCTTTGAGTTCCCCATTATTGACCAAGCTAGAGCTACTGTGCTGAAGAATATTCCACCATCAGCATTACCAATATTTTATGGCTTGGTAATTGAGGACTCAGATACCTTCCTCTTTGAGTTTGATGTTTTGTGTAGAAGTTATGATTATACTTTTGATTCCCATCGACTCAAGTTCTTCCCAACTACTCTTAAAGATGTTGCCCTTAGATGGTTTATGGGGCTTGGCAAGGATGTTGTTCCAAATTGGGACAACATGAAGACGAAGTTCTTGGAAAAATACAAGGACTATTGTAGAGGATTAGACTGGAGAAGAGATGATATTTTCTCAATGTCTCAAAAAGAGGATGAGCCATTAGAAGATTATATGGAAATATTTTAGTTTTCTTTGAAGAAAAACCCACAACATAAACTATCAAAGGAATCCCTTAAATTGGTATTTTTAAGGGGGATTAATGAAGAATGTATGGATGACCTAAACCTTATTGGTGGAGGAGACATCTCTATAGGTCCATTTGAAGATGATTGTAAAGTATGTAGGAATTATTCTAGGACCCTTTCCAAAAATCCAAGAGGGGTGAGGTCACCATCACAAGTAAGTCCTCTAATGGGGTTTCCAAAGTAGAAATCAATAATTTATTGTCCAACATGAAAGAGGATATAATCGGTCATTTAGTAACATAGTTGGAGACCCTTTACATAAAGAAGAAGCAGGAGGAAGCATAAGATATGCTCACTGAGTACTATCCTAACTGTAGGAAAAGGAATGCAAATTGTAAGTGCAAACAAGTGGCTAGTATCCAACAAGAAAATATTGAGAAACCAATTTCCAAACAATTGAAGGAGATGATAGATAAATCTTTTATATAGCATAAAGGAGGCCAGGGCAGCAAAGACAAGGTATGCCATTAGGCCCCCTTAGTTTTAATCCATCTTTCCCTTTGAGCAATCAAAAATTTTCTGCTTGGAACTCTCATCCCTGGCAAAAAAATCATAATCGGTGGAAGAATCCTCAACAATGACCACAAGTTCAGCCAAATTGGAACCAACAGCCAAACCCATGGCCACAACAAAACTTTTAGGGTTCCAATTACAATTTACAATGGCCAACCCAACAAAATCAATGGTAGCCTTAGTGACAGAAAGGTCAACAATGGCAGCAACAAAATATGAGTTACTAGTAGCCTATGCTACCTCCTCCTCCACCTTAGCAGCTAGCTCTAATGCCTTTTTCAAATCCTTAATCTAAGCCACCTAGACCATCACAAATACCTACCCAAATTGCACCTAACCCTAACACTAAGCCTGTTCAACAAGCTTATACTAACGAAGCTATCCAATACCCCACTTATGGGGTAGAGGTGAGTGATCTTCATCTCAGATCAAGGAAGCAGCTTGTAGGACCTTCATCTCCCAAAATTATAGAATTAGACAATGAAGAACCCACAAAGGAAGCCTTAGATAACCCATCTCTAGAATCTGAGTCCAATCAAGGGATCCAGACTACATCACATCTGAATCCTCCATTCCCTGAACATTTGGCTATCCAACAACAATAGACACAGGCTGGAACTGACCTTCTAAGCTAGTTAAAATATTTTTAGCATTAAAATCCCCTTAATCTAAGCTATCAAAGATATTACCATCTATACTAAGACTGTTAGGGATCTTTGCCTTAAAAATCTAGGAATGAAAAGAAAGGACCCACAAATATTCCATGTTTTGGGTAACCTTGTGATATAATGTTGGGAAATATAAATATTCCCAAATATACAGATCTTGGTAGTCCAATAGTGGACATTAAAATCAATGGGACTCTCATTAAAAGTACTTTGATAGACTTGGGTGCTGCAATTAATGTAATGACCAAGGAGACCATGCAACTATTGCAGTTAGTCAACCTTAGGCCTACTTAGATAGTTTTACAATTAGATGATAGGTCTACAGTTAAGCCTGAAGGAGTTATTGAGGACTTGGTCACTACATTAGATTCTTGGGATTTCCCTACTAATTTTATAGTACTTCATCCTAAATTTAATCTTGTTGGTTATCCACTAATTCTAGGTCGAGCTTGGTTAGCCACAACCAATGCATTCATAGGCTGTAGGTCAAGAAATATGATCATATCCAATAGAACTGTAACCAAGAACCTAGTACTTTATCCACTAGCTCAGCCACATCAAGACCTTGAGTAGACCATGTGGGAACACCTAGATGATAAGGACAAATACTCATTGTAGAACTTAATCACCATTGAACACAACCCCTTGCTGGATATTCGATGAGGATAAGCTAATAGCTCATATCATACAAAATGACTGTGGAAGGAACCTACAATAGCAGGGGTGTCTATCATGCTTGCAAGATCCCTTGGAAAACATAATACCTACCAATTCCTCACAAGAGATATCCCAAATAATTCATACCTTGTTACCCCAACAATGCTTGCCAATAATACCTAGCCTTGATCTGTCCTCTGTACAAGAAATGTCTATGCAATTAGAGATCAAGCTTGGAAAAATGTTGAATGTTAATAATGCATTGACTGATGAACAACATAAATCCTTGCACGTTGTGCTATAGGAACATGCAACAACCCTTGCATGGGATTGTTGTGACATGAAAGGCATTGATCCTACCTTATGCATGCACAAAATTTACATCAATGATAGCTACAAACCCATAAGGCAGCCACAAAGATGCATGAATCTAGCTCTCAGAGAGATTGTGAAAGTTGAACTACAGAAGCTTTTGAATGCAAGATTCATATACCCTATATCAAACAGCGAATGGGTTTCACCATTGGTCATAGTTCCCAAGAAGGGTGGTAAATGGAGAGTTTTTGTTGACAACAGGGAACTAAATACTACCACAAGGAAAGATCACTTCTCATTGCCATTCATTAACCAAGTTCTTGATTCTTTGGCAAGAAAAAAATATTTCTCATTTCTTGATGGTTTCAGTGGTTATAAACAAATTAAGATTGCACCTGAAGATCAAGATAAAATCACATTTACCTATCCCTGGGGTACCTATGCATATTATGTTTTACCTTTTGGTTTGTGAAATGCTCCAGCCACATTTCAAAGAGTAGTGCTTAGTATATATTTTTATTTTGCACATGATAAGATGGAGATTTACATGGATGATTTCACCACATATGGTGAAACATTTGATGAGGCTTTGCAAAATTTAGAAACAATCTTGAAGAGATGCACTGAAAACAATTTATCATTGAGCAATGAGAAATGTTTTATGATTATGACATAAGAAATTGTCTTGGGACATTTTATTTCTAGTGCAGGGATACAAGTTGACCCCAAGAAGATTGAGATTATATCTACACTGCTTGTCCCTCAGAAATAAAAGGATGTGAGAAGTTCTCTTGGACATGCAAGTTATTACAAGAGATTCATTCAAGATTACAACAAAATAGCTTCCCCTTTGTTTACTTTTTTGACAAAGGATATTGAGTTTGAGTGGACTCTAGACTGTCAACATTCCTTCAAGAAGTTAAAGGAAACTTTGACTAATGCACTAGTTTTAAGAGGTCCAAATTGGACATTGCCATTTTACATTCATATTGATGCATCAAACTTTTCCATTGGAGCAGTCTTAGGACATAAAGAGGGAATAAAGAGTATGCAATATACTATATCAACAAAAACCTACAAGGAGTAGAATTAAACTACATAGTGACTGAGAAATAAATGCTTGCTGTTGTCTATGCCATTAACAAGTTCAAACACTACATTACTAGAAATCAAATATTCATACACACATACCATACAATAATTAGATACTTGATGAATAAGCTAGTAGTAGGTGGAAGACTTGTAAGGTGGTTGTTGTTACTGCAAAAGTTTGGCATAACCATAGTTGATAGACCAGGAAAAGCTAATGTGGTTGTTGGTTTTCTATCTAGATTGCCCACAACATTTGAAGGAGTGGTTGATGATTCTTTTCTTGATGAGCATTTATTTAGTCTATGTATATACATAATCCATGGTATGCTGATATTGCTAACTATTTGGTAACACGACATATTCTAGCTTACTTCTCTCCAAGGGAGAAAAGACAATTAGTTCACAAATGCTTCCCTTATTCTTGGGTTTCTAGATTTTTATTCTACACTGGTCCAGATAACATCATGAGAAGATGTATTAGGGAGGATGAAGTGTTTGATATATTGAAATCTTGCCATGATGAACCTTGTGGTGGAAATTTTGTAGCTAAGAGGACAAATTTTAAAATATTAACAACAGTATATTGCTGGCCAACCCTTCAAAAAGACTCTGTTAAGTATACTAAAAGTTGTGATAGATGCCAGAGAATGGGGAGACCTACAAGAAGTGATGAAATGCCTTTACAACCCCAACTGACACTAGATCCTCTTGAAAAATGGGGGGTTAGATTTTATTGGCCCTATATCTCCCACTTCAAATAACAAAGAATATATACTAGTATATATTGACTACTTAACCAAATGGGTAGAGGTAAAAGCATTGCAGTTTGCATGAGATGGAAATGTTGCAAAATTATTATATGAGGAAATCTTCACTAGGTATGGTGTTGCTAGGGAGATAGTGACTGATCAAGGACCAAAATTCACATCAGACCTCATAGCCCAGCTGGTCAAGGAGTATCAGATAAGACACAAGAAATCTACCCCATATCATCCTCAGGAAAATGGTCAAGTAGAAGTTACAAATAGGGAGATTGAGAACATATTGACAAAAATAGCTCAACTTCATAGAAGAGATTGGGTATCCAGATTACCAAAAGTTGTTTGGGCATACAAAACTACATGGAAGACAACTATAGGGTTTACCCCTTATGATTTGGTTTATGGAAAAACAACAGTGTTGCCTATAGAGTTTGAATACAAAACCTTACGCACAATAGTTGATTTAGGGATGGACTTAACATAATCTCAGAAATAATGGTTGTAGCATTTGAATGCCCTTGATGGAATCAGATTGTAGACCTTGCACCACACAGAGGTTGTTCAGAAACAATGGATTAAATGGCATGATCAACATATTAAGACTAAAGAATTTACTATAGGAGACTGGGCACTTTTGTATGATTCAAGGTACAAAGATTTTCCAAGAAAATTATAGTCACACTGGCTAGGACCCTATGAAATGCAACAAGTATTTCCTAATGGTGTGGTGCAACTACAGACTATTGATGAGGTCATATTTTCACTCATGGTTAATGGCCATCAACTCAAGCCATACAAGAAACCACTTGAACACAATGATTTCATCATATCTCTAATGGATGAGTATGGTGTGCACAATTCTTTTGACATGGGATCTAGGACATTGGATGATGTTCCAATAGGAAGTGAATTAACTAGAACGTTTGGTAATATAGAGGTTGAGTTACACAACTCCACCTCTGAGATTACCCAGACCTAATTTACCATGCTTTAAATCACATGCACACACAACACAATATCCATAATGAACATGTTCTAACTCCAGAGGGACCTACGCTTTAGTTTTATCAGGACCTAATTTAGATAGGACCTGAAAAGCACCTTTTAGTAGGGCCTTGTGCTTGGAGTCCTTATAGCAACACCTGTTGACTACATGCTACAATCACTTGGCGGATTTAAATTGCTTTTCTCACGAAATCTATTAAAGATCACATGCGTTATTTACTTCCCAGTAAATCGCATGTCGCTAGTACAACCGCCACTTTTCATCAACTCCTATGCAATCAATGCACATCACATCACTTATACACCATGATACATGCCCTTTTAGTTCATAATTGTACTGAGCATTACTTTCCATTACACATGATTAAAGCTAGCTTTCTTTTTGTATTCATTACTATTCATTTTTTAAATTATGCATGCAAACTATATCACCATTACTTTCCATTATTATCCTAACTCCCAAACCCAGTTATGCATGAAGTACGGTCACTTCAATTAAAGTTGGGGGGAGGGGTATAATTGTTATCATAATTTTTTATTTCTGCCACCCAAGTTTGTTAGACTGTACATTGTATGCCATCCTTTTAAGACTAGAAAACTTCTTTGTGTTTCTGATGAATGTGATTCCTTCCCTAAGATAAGCTAAGGTATAGATATTTGGATACTTGATTGAACTAGAATATAAGGGATTGTGAGTATTGGGTACATAGAAGGCATTCAAAGAAGCAACTGAATTTGAGGGTTTTTAAGGTGGTGGAGTTGAAATTTGCAGAATTTGAACTTTTTGAGGTTATAGAAGCATCAGGATAATGGGAGGTGATGTAATATAGAGGGAACCATCTAATCATAAAGAGATATTAGAGGATACAATGGTTCTACCTCTATTCACCAAAGTAGGATGGTTGGACTCTTTCTTGAAGCTGACAGAGTACGATAATTAAATGGCAAGAGATTTTGTAGCCGCACTAAAATATGATGAAGCAACAGTAAAAGGGTTGGTGGTGGATGGCTTAGAAAAGGAAATTGATCAATTCATGGGATTACTCGTACATGCTCTGAATACCTAGCTCGTGCAGATGCGGTAGCAGCGAAGGAAGAATTCTATGAACGGGGCAAAAATTTGGATTCAACATCACAAGGTACTAAGAGGCTTTCCCTTCCATTCTTTTGGGGAAAATGTGCTGCTTATATTATCAAATACCTTACTTGTGATGGCCACCACAATCTTCTATATATAGTGCATTTCAAGTTGTTGAACCATTTATGACATGAAAAATTAGTCAATGTGCCCAATTTTCTATATAACATGTTGAAAAGAATGGCCTCTGAATATCAGAGGAAACAAACAAACACTACATTGTCTCATCATTGCTTGATAACCCTACTGGTTAAGAGAAGTTTGAGAATTCAACATCCACAAGTTAATTGGGATGATTTTAAAAATTGCAAAGAAATCACCGAGTTGCTTGAGGCCCCTGAAGCAGAAGATGAACCTCTACCTGAGCCTGAACCAAAAGTTGACCCTGGGCAATATTAACTTGAGAGAGAAGATTCCCCTGTTATACCATCTGCTTTGCCTACCCACAACCAAAGTGGGATCGAGAAATATGATATGTCGGTTGTGGTAACAGAGGAACCCTCATCCTACAGAAACTATAGAGCTAGGATAAGTACTATGTCAACATCCCCAAAAGGGAAAAATAAGAGAAAAGGAGTTGACAAGTAGGAGAATGTTGTAAGGGAAGAGGATGCAGGAAGGAAAAAGGGGAGTAAAAGAGGAAAGGAGAGTAAAGTTACACGAGAAACCGCTACTCTCTAACACTCAGGAAGGCTGAAGAGAGAGAATTGAGAAGAGAGACACAAAGGAACAATTATAGGAAGGAAAGGTCGAGGAAAAACAACATCATGGTCCACTGATGGTAGACATAGACATAGACAAGGAAAGAAATGTCCCTGACAATGTTTATGTTGAAAATGTTGATATGCCTGTTAGAAAAAGAAGGTATGTATCTTCCTTTGATTCTGACTCGAAGGATGTTTTTATTGCCAAGAAGACTAGGAGAGCAATTCCCATTGGCTCTATTAGAGAAGTTTTTGATATTACAGGAGATGACAGTGATGGTTTGAATTTTAAAGGAGAAAAGGAACTGCTAGAAGGTAGAACATAAGGAAGGAGCTTCAAGAAGCTCTTGATAGGATAAAGCAATTGGAAGAATAGGTGAAAGAATATAAACAGAAAGACAAAGAAAAGGAAATGAGAATCAAAGAGTTGGAAGAGAGAATACAGACCTATGGCCATGGAAATAAATTGGACCTACTGGCAGAGATGGCCGAAGGTAAGTTGGGAATTGAGGAGAATGTAGCATTAGATTTACAACCCCATGTTGTAAAAACACCAACCTATCATACTACTTTGTCTTTAGGCTTTGAATTTATAAAAATTACTGCCCAATTCAGGCAGGAAAAAGAAAACTGGGGAAAAGAAAAACAAATCTTGAATGCATCATTAGAAACCAAGAATTTGGAATTGAGAAGACTAGAGGACAAATTGACATAAGTGGTCAATATTTTTGCTTAAGGACAAGAAAAATGACAAGTTGGGGGGAATGATGGGTCTGGTTATTAGTATCTTTTTATTGCTTTTCATATACTTTTAATACACTTTACATATGTTTCTAAAGTACCTTTTAGACAATACTTCCATAATATGTTATCCTTTCATGCATACCTTACAACCTTGAACCCAGTTTATGGAAATAAAATATGGTGAGAATATTCGTAGTATTGCATGGTTTAAATATGAATAAGTATATAAATGGAATGTTGTGATTTAATTATGGTGGTTAGTTGCATATGTATGTTGTATGGATTAATTTCTCTATAGATCAACACGTGGTAACAAGAATGGAGTATTTGTAGCAAGTAACAAAGTAGTAGAATAGGGAATTAATGAAGTGCAAGCTGCCTAAAGTGCAGGAAGTTGTGGAGCTGAGTGTGGTCATTATGGAAGGAATAAATGCTAGAAAGATACTTGTTCTAGAATTCTGGACATTTGTCTATGTGTTTCACATGCAAGCTATTCTTATTTGAATAGGTCTCTTTTTCATTTTCAGTAAGATGAATAGTTCAATCTTAATTTCACATCCTCATATCTAGGAGTGGGATTTATGATTGCAGTTAGTTAGTTAGCGCTTTGAATAAGAATCTCCCCATTTTGTATAGAGTCAGGGGATGATTTCATAGTTCAGTTAGTTGATTGTTAGAAGTTATTATCAGTTAGTAGTTTTTCAAGTTTTCCAGTTATCCAAGAACATGTTAAAATGATATTATGGAATAAAATTTGCAAGAAGGATTATGTTTAAATATCTGGTGAACTATGCAATGTATGGAGTTGTATGTTGCATAGATGCGTAATAATCTAAGTTAGATTTGGCTTTAAGTTAAGTGAGACAATCCTCTAAACTAGCCACTTAGATACTATTCTTCACTTCATCTATCTATTTGTTTATTTATGCATTTTCATTAATTATGTTTTCATTATTTTACATGTTCTTTGCAAAGTAGAACAGTTTATGGTTAGTTATAGTAGTTGTTGTTCATGAACAAAAGCATAATTGATAAATCATAGTACTTCAAAGATTAGGATTGGTTATTTTATCATTTTAAATAGTTTTAGATTAATTTTTCACTCGTACATCTTTAGCAGTCACCTATAGCTTATGTTGTAGGTACCCATAGGCATTAGGTTCTATAACTACTTTTATTGCTTTTACAATTCTGTAAATTCTAGTAAAGTAGAATAGTTTGAATAAGTTTGCATAGAGTAATTTAGGTGAACATAAGCTTATGAAGGCACATATAGTGAAGTATCATCATAAGTTTGTGCACCTTGGTTGATGATTTAATGTAGGCTTGCAATGTCAAGAGCACTATTTAGCTTGGCACACCCCTAAATTGTGTAGAATTTAACAAGTCCATAACACATTAGTTTGCCTCTACATGAGGTATATGGAAAATTCTATGTTGATAAAATTGACATGGTTGTATGTGTCCATTGGCTACATTTCATGGGTGATCTTCTATAAAATTAGCAATTTAGACATGAAGGAGAAGATTTGGTGCTTTTCTTAGAGGCGTCCCTAATATAACTATGGGGGTACACATAGAAATGGTAACTTAGATTGTAGAGGAAAAGTAAGAGAACAAATTTGTGTCACATTTGGCCAATTAAATAGTTTTGAGCAAAAAAGTTTCACCCTAAATAGTTTTGCCTAAAACCATGTGGCATATATGTGGCACATATAGTTTTAGATCATCCCCTTAGAAAATTAGTAACTAAATGTGTGTCCCCTTAAACCATCCTATTGAATCCCCTAAAGACATTCCATAAATTAAGTAATTGTTTTAGTTTTATAACTATGGGATTTAGTTTAGTAAGTTTGTGATTAAATAAATAGTTAATTAATTTAGTATCATCCCCTTACCAAATTAATAACTATTTTCATGTCCCCTAACTACATTATATAAATTAATAAATCAATTCATTTTAATGGCTTCGGGATTTAGTTTATTAAGTTAAAGATTAAGTAAATTGTTTTAAATTATTTTAGTATCATCCCCTTACCAAAATAAATAAAAAATTTATTTTAGTATGATTCATTAAGCTATCCCCTCAAATCCCCTTAAGCCATCCCCTAATTGTGTTCTATTAATTAGGTAATTGATTTAGTTTGATAATTAATTATTTTATATTATCATCCTCTTACCAAGTTATTCACTAATTGCATTTCCCCTTAATCCATCCCCTTAATTTCTCTTAAGTCATCCCCTCAAGTCCTCTTAAGTCATCCCCTAACTATATTCCATAAATTAGGTGATCAATTTAGTTTAATAGCTTTGGTATTTAGTTTAGTAAGTTTATGATTAAGTAAATAGTTAATTGATAGGTTAATAAACACTAGGCTCTTAGAAATTATACCTATAAGTTAAATTTATAGGTTAGAAATTTATACATTAGAGTTTATTATATAGGTTAGTAAATGTTAACTTCACTTTGAAATTTTACTTGTTAGTTAATTTTGTATGTTAGAGTACATTGTAGGTTGGTACATACTAGATATTTGTATGTTAGTATACACTAGGCTCACTAAGAGGCAAGTTGTCTTGACACCTGTAAAATCCAATACTAATTCAATGATAAGAGAGTCAATTTTGTACATGAATTTGAAAATTTAGGATATAATACTTTGAGCCTTTTATTTTGTAGTTAAATTATGTATTCAGATCAATGTTGACTTATTATAGTATATGCCATCATAATTTATTTATGAATTGTTTCCTCTAAAATAATTGTTACACCCCGTTTCTTAGTTACTGTTGTCAATAGATTTGCACCCTGCTGAATGCAATATTTAGCAACCTATTGAAACATGGAAACTTCCTTTAGATGTGGGTGATCTAAGTGAAGGAGGAATCTCCAGAGTGAGCTGGTTCTCCGAATGATAAATCCTATTCTAAATAACTTCTGAGGAAAATGATAAAAAGGTGACTGAAAACTAAAACCTATTACTAACAGATGACTTTCAAAACCTGATAATGATTTAATGATGATTACAATCTCTTCCTCACAAACAGTTTTCAGAAAACACAATATTTCACAACTTCTCATGAACCATTGATACATGAATAATTTGCATGAAGGCCTGACCTGAAGCACAACATGCAACCTGTATTATGAACTTTCTGCATTAAGAATTACAGTTTAAGGACAAAACAAGGACTCTGTAAACAAAAATCACAAGATAAAATCAAACTGAAACTGCAAGTAAACACATAAATGAGAAGTAGGAATGCTGTCTTTATTCAACTGAAGGAAAATGCCACAATCTGAAACTAAGTACAAGATGTGTTCACAAGCTCAAAAATTCATATGAGTAGGAATTGGAAAACTAAACTGCTGCCCCAGAGAGAGAGATCCCAAGACTAAGGCTATCAAAACATAACTCTCCAAAAAACCCTAATCCGAGCTCAGAAAAAAGCTCCAGGAAAAAGGCTTCAAACTGTCTCAAAAACTGCATAAAAGCAGAAAAAAACATATTGCTTTTATGATGAACTTGTCAAGCCTCTAAAAATAGGCTGAATTTGCTTTCAAAGCTAAAAAACACCTTATCTCTCCAAGATAAGCCACAAATCTGACCAAGAGAAGAACTCAAGAAAAATCTACTCAAAATAGCAAGAAATCATAAAGCAATTTATAAAAGATTGCTTTACGATTCTACTTTACAGGATTGCAGATTTGCACAATTTGTCTATTTTTTGCAATTAAAGATTAAAAATATTTTGTAAAAAGAAAAGCCTCCTATCTCTCCATTACAATAACTTTGATTTTTTCCTCAAAAATCATAAAAATATTAACACACCATTATCTTCTCATAAAAAACCCTCATTGATTTCTCTAAAATCAATTAAAAGAAACAAGGAACCCTAAATAAGATATTTGACCCAAAACAAAAGATCCTAGGTCATGAAGTAATTACCACTACACCCTTAATTGATTTCCTCTAAATCAATTACACAAGGTTCGAGTATACATATTTCACAAAGGAAAAGAATGAAAGTCATAAAGACTTTACATGTCGACCTATTATAGGAATTTCGGCCCCCTTCAAATATCTTAGACTTAGGCTTTGATAAAAAACATGATGCAAAGCCAAAGTCATTCGGATTTCAACATGTGTTATTGACTGAATATTCCAGATCATCATAAGGTCGAATTAGGGTTTCAATCAAAACAAAGTCAAACCCTAATAATCACTTCATTTCGCACTCTCTAGTTTGAAGGAAAATAGCTCTGCCAGTTAACATGCTGCCACCATGATTGAGTTGAACTCGAGATTCGTGTGCTTTAAGACTTTGGTTTTGCCTCCTCTCTTTGCACTTCCTGTGAATTCGGCCTGCTTGGTCATTCTCCTATGAGCTCGGGTTCCATTTGAAGCTCCATGAGAGTTCGCGGGCTATTGCTTTTACCTCTTGTGCATAAGGTAAGCTAGCTTTGATGGTTTCATATTTTGTTCTTTATGGCTTGAGGCCGCGGCTACCACCATTTCTAATATCCTTGTCTTGCATTTTTTGTGCTTTCATTTATGTCTCTATGAGCTCGACCCACATTGAGAGCTGGGCCGTCCTCTATGGGCTCGAAATCTTGTCTTTTGGACTCTTTTTGAAGCCCTTGGCCGCAGCTAGAGTGCTCTTTCAGGGATATGAACTGGTAATTTTCCTTTGCTAGAAATTTTTCTCTCCAGAGACTTAAAGAATCTCTTCTTTACTCATGAATTTCTGGCCATTTTCAGGCCACACCAGATGTATATTAGAAAGCATTAACTTAAGTTTTGGGCTTGACCCATAACAGGAAATTCTTCTTAATGTCTTTCTGAAGATATATTCGCTTGTGGGTATCATGGAAATTTGAATAACACTATATTTTCCTTCTTCTGATGCTCAATTCATCACATAAATTGTATTTTTTCATCTACTGCTGTTTTATATAAAAAACCATATGGGTTATCTCCATTGTTGCATTTCTTGTATTTTGAAAGCAAACCCTAAATGTGGGTACTCAGGATTCAACTGTATTCAGTTTATAAGCTCAGCCCATTAGAACTGATGGTCTATTTTCGGACTTCTGAAACAAAAGAACGACATGGGTATCACTGGAAATATAAAAACTTTGTGGCTTTATGTATTCTGAACCTTGACCCAAGAATAAAATTTTACCAGGACAAATGTTTTCAGCTGGGTTGATAAAACAAACTGTTTTGTTATTGAAATAGGAATACCCACATGGATGATTGAAAATGGTGAAAATTCTGTATACTCATTTGCATTTAGTCTTATGGGTTCGACTCAAATAACTAGTGATGCTTTGCTTGATATTCTATTTTTTTGAAAGAAGACTAAATTGATGATCTGGAAACACACCTGTTATCTTTAACATTATCATGCAACTTAGCTCAATCACCATAGTCTCTTTTGCACTTCAGTTGCAAAAACCCATAATTGGCATTTGTTATTAAAACTAATTTTGACTCCTCTCCAATTTCCGTATTTTCAATTAATTATGATAAACTAGGCTTCTAAGGCATTTGAATTTCTTACTTCCAGCATGATTCTGTGCTTATTCATTGTGAAGAGAAAGACTTCTTAATGTATACTGTACCCATGCATATTCTTTGTACACACAACAATGTCTTTTTGATTTCCCTCAACCTTAACACAATAACTTTTTCCTTCTACTTCGTAGAGATTTAGATCAAAACATTGCAACAATGTACACATCTGCATTCAAAAGATTCCTCTTGTGACTTCTGTTTATACTTCAAGCATCATTGACGTGCCATGTTTGAACTCTCATGCTTTCATAAACTTGCTTACTCCGAAAATGACACTTGTGTTTCTGAATCTTTATCAAATCTGTTCGTGCCTAATTTGCTTGACTCTCGTAACTCAGTGAAGACAATTTTGAATGCACATCATACTTTGATTGTTGTCTTTAGCTAAACACTGATACATGGTTCTACTTGAAACATTCTTCCAGCCGGAAGGAGTTGTTTGTTCCTGCACACCGCTTTCAATGAAAGCTCACATGTTTCCTTACATAGATAACACTTCAGAAACTGTTATCATTTTATCTTGTGATTCTTAATTCTGTATCCACTTATCAGTCAACTGGAACTAGTGATTCATTTAACACTTGAATGCACTGTCTATCTTTTGTACTCTTGAGCAACATGGTACTCTTCATGCATTTTTATGTTCCACTTATCAAACTGTTGCTTTAAATCTGCTCTCTTTCACGATGAAAGTCAAAACAAAACTCTTGATTAAGGCATAATGTATGCATGTTCACTATCCTTGACTGTGAAAAGAATGAATTGATGAACTAGAACTTGCATGACATATATGATTATGATAAAACATAGAACATGGAATATGAACTATGCAACAATGTCCGATATAAATGTACTCAGATGAATTGATTGAGTGAACTAAACTTACTGTTCACCTGTAGCCTTTAGAAAGAATAACTTGATCGTTATGAATGCATAGTTGGTTTAGTAGCTTGATAGATAAATATGTTTTACTCCTTCAGTTGTATTTCGTTTCAATTGATGAATATGATGATGTAATCTTTAAATCATCCCATTTAGTGAATAGGGCAGTCTGTCGAGCTCTACCCTTGTGGGAGCCCATTTTCCTCCACATGCTTGGTCTTCAAATAATGTTCAGCTTCATGACTTTACCTATACCTGCACAAGGAAACAAACAATGTTAGCATAAAAAATAGAATATGATGATCATGATATTGTTACTTCTCCTTCAACTCATTTCTTCTATACTGCACTTGATTGATTGTTTCGATGCATAATTAATGGTAGGCTATACTATTGTGGGTGCCTCATATAGGTTACTTCATAATCAGAGCCACTAACACCCCTCTTTCCTCTTACAGGTCGACGGAGCTCGAGAAGACAAAGGTGCACCATTCGTCATCAACCATCGGCCAAAACAGGCAATGATGATTATGTTGCTTTCTTATGTGATTTCTTTCCGCATCTTCAATAGTATAGTGTGCTATTAGTGATTCGTTGTGACAGTCACGTCCACGACTTGTGTGGATATTTGATTTCAATTCTTGCTTTTCATTTGAAAAGAAAATGCATTTAAATGCAATGTTGTATTATCTGATTCTTGAAATCAAATGAAGCCTTGTAAAATATGAGTCTTTTCATGAAATAAAATAAAACATCTGAAATGCTATTTTGCATATTTGCTCAATTCTATACTTCTTTTAATTCTACAATATGTGGATGGCATTCTGAAAACTCTATTTCTTCTTTAAAGTACATAATTGTCACTCAATGCATAATGATAAAAGAATGCAATAGTACTTAAACTCAACCAACAATTTCACCTCATGATGTAATAACGTTCAGCCAGCTCCACCAATTGAGTTGTGGCAAAAATTTGGTAACAGTTACCAAGTTACTTTTACCTTCATGAGTAAAAATGATGATAAATGTAAATCATGACTTAAATATGTTTAATAGGTGAATGAAATACTTAAATAAGCATTAAGATGTTATTTCTTTTTAAGGTATGATTATTTTTTGAATATACGTGATTATGGAAAATGTGATGAATGAATGCACAATGCAATGTGGAAACTTTAATGCTTTGATGATGCAAATGAATTTCATGTGAGTGGCTAACTACCTTTGTGATGCACTAAGTTGGGTGCAGGAAGGAATCAAGCTCTCAGGTAATAGAGGGGGAGTATCACTCAGGAGAGGAGCTTGGTTTGGTAACCCTAATATGCCTATTTGAGCTATCACACACTCACACCCTAGTTTGGTCAAGTTGAATCAAGTTAGTTTGGGTTTTGTTAAGTAAACTCTTGGTCATATGTTTTTGTATTGGTCTTCGATTTCCTTTGGGTTGATAGAAAGATAAGGTTATTGTTTATGATTCCCTTGTGATAGTTTTTTCCATTTGAGCTATGATGTTAAATTCATTTTGATGAGTTGTGATTTTTGAATGATTATGCTTGGGTACTTATATGTGTATGTGTACGTATATATGTATATTAAATATACGTGTAAATATGTATTGTCAATTAGAGTAATCGATTGTCATATATATATATATATATATATTTAATATAAATATAAATATATGTAAATATTCCAATACATATATGAGTCGTCATATTGAAAGATGATAATTCATGTATTTACATGTATATATATACATACATACATTGATGAATATATATATATATATACACATACATTGATGAAAACATATATATATATATATATATATACATTGATTATATATATACATACATTGATGAAAACATATATATATATAATAATGATATTATAATATATATATATATATTATTATATATATAATATGGAATGTATTTTTAAATGTTTACAAAGTAAACATAGCATTAATATGAAGCGCGGTCTAGATATGTCAGTGGTGGTTGTATTAAATCCATTCACTATATAAAAAGTGAAGGAATAAGAAACATTAAAACTAAAATACCATGCATAGATAGTGTGATGGAAACATAGGGATCGTAGTAGATTTTAAACTAATTAAAATGCATGGTATGAGTGCAGCGCTTAAAAGAAGAGTCAAATACAACACTATAATAAGTATTAGTTGTATGCAAAATGAATAACATTAAAGGGAGAAGTTTAAATGCATAACACATATGGGAGGTAGTAAAATACATAACACATAAGTATTTAATATGCAAGGTGGATGTTATTGGAGCGACACTATTATGAAGTGATGTTATTGCAAATAATAAACCTAACACACAACATAGTAAGGGGTGCGAGTTTGAATGCAAATGAGAGTCTATTTTCTGCACTAACAACCACAAACAACCTTGATGAAGGATTGAGACTTAGTCTTTACCACAAGTTGGTTGAGGTAGTCGACTTATACTGCAATAAAGAAACCTATAGGTTTCATTTATGAGTTTAAATCATTTTTGTCACCAAGAAAAGAGTGATTCATCTATAACATAGAAGTTGGACTATATATGTGTTTGCAAACTAGCATTTTAAACAGTCACATCTCACTTCTTGAGCCTAGTCGATACATTTGGAATAGGAAGGTGGTAGATTTAGTAGCTTATTGTAGCATAAAGATGCTCAAATTTTGTATAAATAGGGGCATCCTCTCTACCTTTTGTTACACTCATTCATTCTAATTTCTTATTCATAATTCTACTATAGTTTTCTGTGTGAGAGAGTTGTTGAGAGCTTAGTAAGGAGAGTTTATTCTAGAGTGATTGTATATTGTTGAGAGCTTGGTGAGAGGTTAGGAGTGGATATAGAGTGATTTTGGTGTGAGAAGCAAGCGTATTTGTGGAGTTGAGCTTGGCAAGCGCTATCTTCGTTAGGAGCTATTTATTCCAAACATGTTGATTTTACTTTTTTATGTTGAAAATACATTTGAATGCAAGCTCTTGGAAAAAGATTGTATTATCTGTTATGTTGAACTTGTTTGTTAAATATTTCGTTTATAATTATGGTTACAAAGAGCTTGCATGCAATCCTTGGGCGATTTATTATGAAACCTTAATTGTTGATACTATATATAGATATTCTTTATATTGGATTTTGTGTGGATATAGAAGACATTCTTAGTGTATTAACTTAAATACCTAAATTGTCATAGACTATATATACCTCATAGGTTGTGAAGTATGGGATTAATATTACATTGAAGTGCTATCTTGAATTTTCTCGCTTATGATGTTGGGAAAACCTTTATGGATAATGAGGTTAGTAATGCAACGGGAATAGTAGCAAGATAAACATGTGATCCTTGATAAGATATAATATTGTACAAACCATGTTGATAGTTATCCTTGATTGCTTACACCTATTTCCTTGAAAGTAGGAAGATAGTATTTTCCCTAGGGTTAGAGTGTATACTTGATTGATATATCAATAATCAACAATAGGGTTGAAAAATGTATTTTTTGGTTATGCTATTTTCTTATTTTTCAATTAAGAGTCTATTCCTATTCACAAAGTTATAGAAGAGGACTCACATTTCGACAACCCAAAGTTGTATTGAGAACAAGACTTGTATGTATAGAAGCACAAACTCCTCTCAGGCTAATGTCCTCCAGATTATATACAAATGTAGTGAACATTGTAAACATGTGAA
This sequence comes from Sequoia sempervirens, assembly GCA_007258455.2. NCBI lineage: Eukaryota > Viridiplantae > Streptophyta > Pinopsida > Cupressales > Cupressaceae > Sequoia > Sequoia sempervirens. The sequence continues at coordinate 211,893,028 of VDFB02353493.1, forward strand.
TATTTGAGTCATATTAAATGTAGAGGTTTTAAGATTGTTTATGATCACTTGATTATTGATTATACTCTTGATTGGAGTTGTTTATTGTTGAGATTATACTTTTGATTGGAGTCATTTATTGTTAAGATTATAATTTTTATTGGAGTCATTTATTGTTGAGATTATACTCTTGAATGGAGACATTTATTGTTGAGATTATAATTTTGAAATCTAGAGTCATTTAGTTTTGTGATGTTATGTTTACCCATATGGTTAATTTGGTTATTCCTGGGGTTAGGATTATCCATGGATGGGAGTAAACCTATTGGCCAGACAGATCTCTTAGATGAACATTATCTTTTAGGATGAAAGTAAAGTTAAGATTGGAAAGAGTATGAATGGTCAAATACCAAATCGAGCTAAGGGGGGGTGAACATATGACTTCAATTTTGAGTGACTGATTATATTAGAAACTTTGGCCAAAGTAGTGTAAGTAGTCACTGTATTACACTCGTTGGTTCACTGTGATCCAGGTTTGCATAACTAGACTAGGAATATCATGCATGTAGGTTGTAGCCATTGTATGATAGCTCTAGATTATGTAGGACACAACATGCTTAGGAAGACTAGTACTATGAGGTTACCAACCCAATCTCTTTGTCGAAGGGTACGACCATCTTACGATTTTGGTAGATGTGTGGGGGACCATAGTAAGTCCATGGTTGGTGAAAAAGTGCTTGAGTGATACTCTCCCTCATATAGTTGGCGACCAAAATTTGAGGATGTATGCCAACAAGGGCATCTAGACCATTTGTATCTCTATTTCATTAAGCTATTGGAAGCTATGCATGTAAGATCTTTAACTCTATCTTTATAAAAATTGTAATTGGAAAAATGTTATCATTACATAAGATTATGTAATAGGTAATCGTTACTTGGAATATGTAATGTTTCTTTATAAATACAATGGGAGTTTGGAAAGGGATTATTTCAAATGTGCATCTTATTATTGATATAGAAAATAAAATTTTTATTGCTATATGTTGGTAAACATTATTTGTTCACTTGTGGGTTAAAACATAGTTAAATTCATCTGATTAAAAATTTGGGGATGCCACAATAATATTATGATAAAAAATTGATTTATGGATTGTGAATTGTTATGTCTCTAAAATAATAGTAGAATACAAATTATCTATATTATTATGCCAGCTTTATGTTTAGGAACTTGGTACTATATTTTATCTAATTAAGACTTAAGAATTTAATTGTAATTTCCTACTTGGGAACTTATAATGTTATTGCTAAATCTTTAAGGACTAGTGTAGTATTAGTGATGCACCTATTTATTTATCAAATTAGAGGTACACTAGGTTCAAGAGGCCTACCCTCCTATAATGATAGCACCGCCTCCTCCTAGTATGAATTCCTCTATTCTAAACCTAGGAGACTAAAAGAAAAAGAATCTTTAAATCAACATTTATGCGAGGCCTACTATTTGACACACCTAGCTTGGCTATATTTTGATTCAAGCAGTTTGAAACTCTATGTGTTTTAGACTATTTTGGATGACTATGGGTATTGGATGTTACATTTACTTTCTTGTTTATGATGATTCATGATGATTGTTGATGTATGAACTATGCTCTCTCTATTTACTATGTTCATGTTAATCTAGTTATCATGGTAGGAATAGATAAGTGTTTATCATATAGATTTGTTAGGATACAAAATTTGAGTTAGATGATGATGTGTTCTCCTTATAAAAATACAATTATTTAGTTGTGAATTGATATAATGTGTTGTTTGCAAGAGAAAGGATAAATTGTGAATATTTCTATTTCAAATTAATTGATTTTAGGATTTGAAGGTGTTAATTACATACATACATACATACATACATATATATATATAGAATTATCGATTAATTTGGCTTGACTATCATATATTGGATATATTGATATGTGACTTCGAGTGTGTAGGTACATGCCCATGGCCAATCATATTAGAGGTAACCAAGGGTACCATATTGCGTTAAGTCACGTTAAGCTGACTATGGTCCATTTGGAGGGACCATAAATGGACCATAGTCTCTTATGTGTTATGTTTTAATTTGTGATGAGATGATTTAATATTTAATTAAATGACTTATTTTTAATAAGCCAATTAGGTCCTAGATGGGGGTTTTAGGATATTTGGAATTACTTTTATTGTATTTGAAATTGAATTTCTCTTTTTGGGTTTAAAAGGTTGAAAATGTCTTTAAATTGGGTCAATTCACCCTTATTTAACCCCTAAGATGATTACCTATGGGTTAGGGGTCAAATCAAGCCTATATCTTTGAGATTTCTCAAGATATGGACCTTCTTAATTATTCATTAAGAAGGGTGAAAATTTTTGGGAAAAGATTGGAGTGTTAACTCCAAAATCTCATTTATAAGATTTGAGAGCTCTTGTGGAGTGTTGAACACTCCTTGGATTTTCACTTCCCCATGAGTTCTCACACATGTTTGAGAACTTGTGGGGATTCCAATCCTTGTTCCCTATTTCTATCCTTTGGAAAGCTAAAGGAGGGGTTCTTTTCTTGAAAAATATTTTTTATTTTATCTTGAAGGAGGAGTTTTTTGGCATGGATTTTGGGATCTTAGGAAAATATTGCTTGGGAGAGGAGGATATTGGAGCTCATCCTCAAAATATTCCTCATTGGAACTTGGTTTTGAGGTAGGAATCTTATACTTGTGTGTATGCCTTTCTTGTTTTATGAATACATGAAAGATTGTATGTGTATGAAATTTTTGTTTACTTCTTGTGTTTCTTCAATATATACATTGTAATGGGTCGGGGTTGTATGAGGATAAGCTCACCCAAATTGAGAAGAGCATCCTTTGTTGGGGATAATAAGATGTAGGAACCTCTGTGGGGAGCTAAATCCTCCTTTGAGAAGTAGAGGCTCAAGGGTATGAGTACCCATTTTTATATGGTTGTATGGTGTATATGAAGATTTGGTGGTATGGATTGTATGGTGTATATAAAGATTTGGTGGAATGGGTTGTATAAGGAGGAAGGAAAATATGACATTTGGCTATTTTTCTTGTTCATGATCTCCCAATATGGAAGTGTAGTCCAACCTCTACCCCCCTTTGGATTCTTGCTAGGATGCTTATGTAAATGTGCAATCCTTGAAAGGGTGTATATTGCATGGTGTGTTGTTTGTTTTGAGTGGCTTGTTGGTGTTATTGTTGAGTGTACCCAATTTCTTGGTTACTTCCTAGCTTGGGGGTGGTTGGGTGGTGAGCACCCTATTGGCCCTTGGAGTTGTTGTATTTTGTGTAGGTGTGAAGATTTGAAGGAGTTGCAAATTAGTTGAGTTACATGTTCTTCCCCATTATTGTGCATCTGTGAAATGAAAGGTCACTATAAAGTTAAGCATCAAAGGAGTCAAATGTAAAAGGGAAATCCACTTTTTTTGGTTTTATGTCACCATGTATTGAGTCTGAAATACACTATAATGCAACCCTATTCATAAGGTAAATGTACTCTATTTAATGTATATATATATATATACTATCCAACTTTATAATATTTTCTCTATTATTTACTGCATGTTAAGAGGAATATAAATTATATATATGTAACTACTATATAATGGAAGTAAATCTTACTCTCTTTGGTTAAAAATAAAAGAAAGTGTGTGTTTTACTTTAGAAAGGAAAAAGTATTTATGATATTAGACATCTTACATATTATTCTTCTGTTAAAGGATTTTTTTTGAAAGTAGCATATTAGTGTTGAAACTATTTATATTACTTCTTCTATAAGCATTGGGAATTATTGTTTAAAAAGGAATGCATTTAGAACACAATACATAGAGTTTTAATATTTAGGGATAGATAGAATACCCTTACTGATGGTACAAGGGAAGTTATGTCCATTGGTGGTCATACCTGCATTGAATTACCATAGACATAGTTCTTTAGAAAAAAGAAAACCATATACTCCCAGTCTATTTATCTGTGCATCTTTGAACTCCCGTCCCACTGTTGTTTCAAACAATATGCCCTACAATAGAAAAAAATGCAGGTGTTAATGGTTGTATAAAAAAGAGAGGAGATAAATAAGTCTTATGTTAAATAGTGCTCATGGTTGTTTGGATTGTTTGAACAACGTTAAGGGAAGCAAAGAAAATAAATATATCATGCAAATAAAGGAAGGGGAGCCTTCCTTTCCACCAGCCATGGCCTTTGGGGAGGAAATTCTCCCCAACACTTATTGCTAGGGGTGTGACCCCACCATGGGAGTCGACCCCTTATGGCATGGAATACTAATTTTTTCGCAGTGCCTAGTCTTGTTGTAAATATTAAAATCAACATAAATAAATAACATGCAACTCCAATCATATGGATTTCATGAGCGCATGACAGCTATAAACTACTCACTCATCAAACATTCACCAACGCTAGTAAAAACAAAGTGAGACATAAAATTAACTAGCAATCACACCTTGGTGTGCAATGGGTATGCCAAAGAGGTGTGGAATGTTAATTAGGAAAAAAATTATTATATTTTTTGCATAAATTTATGTAGTACATGAAGTCAATTGGTAGGCCATTTAGGAAATGATGTTGTTTGTGCAAAAAAGGTCTCAATAAAGAAGTGATAGCTTCAAATCAACTACACATCCACTTACATGAATCCAAACATGACTAAAACAAAACCTCTTATTCAAGAAGATAATCAGGCCCCATTACCAACAAGGTCACATGTGTTATGTTTGTAATAGAGAAAGAGAGAGAGGCAAAGACAAAGGGAAGAGTTAGAGAGAGAGAGGCAAGGAGATATAGATAAGGGATATAGATAGAGAGGAAGATAGAGATAGAGATGGAGATGGAGAAGGAAAGGGATATGGATAGGAGAGGGAGAGATAAAGAGAGAGAGGAGAGAGGGAGATATATATACATATATATATACATATATATATATACATATATATATACATACATATATATATATATATACATATATACATATATATATACATATATATACATATATATATACACATATATATATATATACATATGTATATACACATATATATATACATATATATATATAAATAAATAAAAATATAGAGATATGAAGTGATACATAGAGAGAGGTATATATATATTGGTAGAGAGAGATGGAGAGATAATGAGATAGAGATAGAGGGATAGATGGAACACTACAACAAATCCTTGTGATTAGCTCCCTTTTTTGCTCCGTTTTTGCTTCCACCCACTATTTTAATGCATTTTTCTCCAATTTTTTGAAAAAGTCAGCACTATTTATTGGGATGGTGCTATTTTTGGCTATTTTGCACCAAGAAGAACAAGTAGGCACCAAATTAGGCACAAATTAGCGCCCATATTAACGCCTAAATTAGCACCTACATTAGCGCCTAATTTAATGCCTAATTTAGTGCCTACTTTAGAGTCTGCTTTAGCGCCTAATTATTATGATCTAGTAGGGATTAAGGGTTAAGGGATTAAGGGTGTTAGAACAAAAAATCCTTCCCCAATATTCATTGACCTTCCATTGCTTGCCTACATTTCACTTGCATCAAAAGATCTACTTTTTTTTTTCATTGTATTTAACATGAAATGCAATAATTTGTGTGACAAGATCCATACTGTAACCAACATTCCCTTTGTATATACCCATTTATTCCTCTAGATAATCATAAAAAAATAAATTTTTGCCTTTACTATAGTACTTTATGCAAATTAAGGGTTGAGGGTTGAGGGATTAAGGGTTGAGGGTTGAGAATTGAGGATTGAGGGTTTAATGTAAAGGGTAGAGGGTAGAGGGTGTAAGGCTTTAGGGTTTAAGGGTTGAGGGTTGAGGGTTTAAGGTTGAGGGTAGAGGGTTGAGGGTATATGGTTCAAGGATTAGGATTGAGGGTCCAATGTATAGGGTAGAGGGTATAGGGGTTGAGGGATTAGGGTTTAAGGGTTGAGGGTTGAGGGTAGAGGGTTGAGGGTTAAGGATTTAAGGGTTGAGGATTGAGGGATTAGGGTAGAGAGTTTAGATGGTTTTAAGGGTTGAGGGATTAGGGTCAAGGGTAGAGGGTATTGGGTTGAGGGTAGAGGGTTTAGGGAGGTAGAGGGTTGAGAATGAGGGAGGGATAAGAGAACATAGGGAGATTGAGGGTATTGAGAATTCACATATAGGGTTGAGGGTATAGGGTCAAGGGGTTGAGGGAGTGTTTAGGTGTTTAAGGGTTTAGGGTTGAGGGTTAAGGGTTGATGGTAGAGGGTTTAGGGTATAGGTTTGAGGGTATATGGTTGAAGGATTAGTATTGAGGTTCCAATGTAGAGGGTAGAGGGTATATGGGTTGAGGGTTTAAGGGTTGAGGATTGATGGATTAAGAGTTGAGGGTTGAGATTAATTGAGGGTTAAGGGTTTAATGTATAGGGTAGAGGGTAGAGTGTTTAAGGGTTTAAGGGTTGAGGGTATAGGGTTGAGGGATTAGGGTAGACAAGGAGGGATGGATGGAGGGAGAGATGGAGGGAGAAGTGAGATAGAGAGGAGAGAAGAGGAGGGAGGGACATATATATGAGGGTTGAGGATCCAATGTATAGGGTAGAGGGTTGAGAATTGAGGGTATAGGGTTGAGAACCTATAGGGTTGATGGTTTAGGGTATTGGGTTGAGGGTATAGGGTCGAGGGATTAGGGTTGAGGGTAGAGGATAAAAGGTTTTGTTGGAAACAAACAACACTGAGAGGGGGGGTGGATTAGTGTTATGAAAAAATTAACTTTATTATTTTGATCTTTAATTCTCTTAAAACATTCAACCAAGAAAAATATGCAAGAACAAAAAGATAATAACCACAACACCATAACATAAGGATTTTTATGTGGAAACCCTGTTAGGGGAAAAACCACAGTGGATGGCCAATCCACAATATGATCTGAGTATACTCAAAAATAAGTTTACAATAAGAGAATGCACTTGCATTTAGGCTCACTGCCTAGAGCTCACTGCTCAAAATAGAAAGACACACTGCCTTACAGATATTTGGATTAGATCCAAGAGAATGAACTGAGAGAATAGCATCTACAAATGCTTGATTATAGTTTTAGTTAGGCTTAGTAGTCAATCTTTTGTCCTTCTGACTGATTCTGTACTTCTGCTTTGCTCTACTCTAATTCACACCACAAAATATTAATGCACAAGTGAAACTGTGCATAAATTGCTCAATCACCCTTTTGATATTCGCAGTACACATTGACACACCTTCTACACACATAAAATGATATAATTTAACATTTATATATATCCACGATGAAGAATTTAATCGCAACCTGTCATCTTCAATAAAACTTAAGAATATTTACAACTGTCAGCTCAAATCACAAATAATATTTAAATGCGCATCCACAATGGTTGGTCATAAGTTAGCTTGGACCCAAATCAAGATGATCAAACACAAAAGCATTTGAGTAGACACTCCTTGAATATCCGTGACACTTAAAATCATCCAAGTCAGCCACAAAATACTGATGAACAAAAAGATATCCAATTGGACCTCCAAAATTGCATACAACTTGATACGAGGCACTGAGAATTTTGGAAAACACAAGAAATACATTGATTAACCTCCCATAAGATCCACAACTCAAAATAACATCAGAAAATCAACATGAGAATCGAAGAACATAAAACTGTCAGATGCTCTATTCTTCCTAACTGTCCTCAATCTGTCTGTCGGTGGAAGTAAATGATGACGTACAAATCCAATCACCGACTAGAGTTGCCATCAATGAAAACACCAAAGTATATTTGCAGTGTCTCTTGCCAACAATCTCCCCTTTGGCATTGATGGAAACACTTAGTGAAAAATGACTAAGTGTCGGATCAGTACCAACATGAATTACACTGCCACTTCAAAATTTCGAAAAGAATATCCAATCTCAGCTTAGAAGTACAACTCCCCCTAAGACGAATATTCATTTTTCATTGTACAACTCTCCCCCTTTGACATCAATGGAAAAATTGGGGACCCAAAAACATAACAAAATTTCAAACTGTACAGGCATGATCTGGTAACTTACACAAATTGGAAAATATCTTAAAAATCCCTCTTCAACACGTTCAAATTTGTGTCCCAAACCCTTTTGAAACTCTCCAGAATTGTTATGTGACCACAAACTAAATAATATTGAGTTTCTACAGTCTCAAGATTCATTGGGTCACTAACTACCATAGCATCTTTGGATTCCTTTAAAGCATTCACCATTATTTCAATCTTTAGACAAATTAGTTCTCTGAGCTCACTTGCTCTTCCTACAATCCTGTCATTTTCATGCTTCAAACTCCTTATTTTGTCAAGTAGAGATATTACTTGACCTTCTTGATCACCAACATTGCCAGCTAATAGATCAAAAGCATCAGAGATGGTAGCCAATTGTTTTTCAAGATCCTTCACCTTCTTCTCATTGTCTTCAGTGAATTTGGACAAAATAAAACATGAATTATAGGTCTTTGCACCTTCAGATATAGAATTTTGAATATTCTTCATACAGGTGGCTAACAGAGTTTTATCCTTAGCAATCACTTCTTTTAGCTGACTAAATATTTTTCCATCAAAATCCTTCTGTACTTTAACCATGGTTGATTTTTCAAGAGACTCGACATGAGTACTTACAAAATTTATGAGCTTCTTCAGTTCACTGGAAGAGGAACTGGACGGATCCTTAACACGAGTTGGCATAATTTTCTCCAGAACTCTAGATGCAAGACTTAATAATTCACCATCCTCCATGTGAGACTTCAAAATATTCTCATTTGCTTTAGCTTGTGCAATTGATGCAACCTTCATTATCTGAATTGGGGACAAGGTGGATAGATTGATTGGGCCTTCAACCAATTCAGGATCAAATTCTTCCTGTTGATCCACCAAAAACTCCTTTACTGCCTTGGTAGTGTCTCTTGCTTCCATTGGGATTTTCTTAACCTAAACCTTTTCTTCTTCTTCAACCTTTGGTTCCACAATAACTATTTCCTGATTGACTTTAGTAGTTTCAACTTCTTCATTTGATGTCTCCTTTTCTTCATCTAAGACAACCTTAGGAACTTCAGTTTCCATAGGTGCTTTTGTGTTATCCACATCAGGAGGAATCTGATTATCCTCAGTATCCACATTCACCTCCTCATTTACTAGATCAGATACAACATCTTCAACATTTGCTTCTTCAACATTGATCTTGTTTCTTGACAAAAATGCTTCCAGGATTTTCTTGGTTTCATCAGCAACAATACCATTTTCACCAATCATAAGTTTTCTCGCCCTTTTTTTTCTTTTGAATTCCCTCTTGGATTTGTCCAGGAGTGAATTCATCTCCTCAATAGACATTTCCAGACACAAGTTCGCAAGAATTCTTTTTCTCATATGCTCTTCTTCTGTTCTGGCATTTACTCTTCTCGCCTTCGAAACATCATACAAACTCTTAGGTAAACTAGACATAATTTCAACAAGAACTTTGTTGAAAATATTCATATGTTTTATTGTTGCCTCTTCAAGAACTTTTTGACTTGATTCATCAAACATTTCATACCATTTGCAGAGGGGCTTGAGATTTCCATCCTTGACAACAACATTCTCAACTTCTTCAACTGTCATAGCTGGTATGTCAGTTTTTGCCTTTTCTTCCTCACCAGAAGATTTCCTCTTCATTTCTTTCACAACTTCGTCTAACTCATTCTCCTCACTTTCTAAGATGGCTTCATAGGTTCTTGAGCTCTTGTCCTTCTTTCTTTACCAGAACCCTTGTCTTGGGTTTGAGTAGGAATTGGCTTGGTTGCAGGGGCGGATGGGGAACTCCTTGTTGATCTAGTATAGGCAAAGGATCCTGCCGGACTAGCAGATTCGGTTCTTGCTGACTCTTTTCTTGCTTCAGCTTCATCTCTCCTTCTTTTGGCTTCTTTCATTTTTTCTACAGGTATGCCCATGTTTTCTGCAAACACTTCTACTTCTTTCCTTACTCTTCTGACTATCTTTGGCTTCTGTAATTGATCATTGACTTGCATGCTCTTTTCTGCATAAGATCCAAACCTTTCTTCTGCCAGATCCAGAGGCATACTCAACAAATGTTCTGCATACACCTTCAAGATGTTCTCCTCTACTTCATATCCCATAGGCATAATCCATATCTTCCTGGAATCAACGACTTCCATATGGCATTGATCAATATCTACCATGAAATAGATTGTATCTTTGTACTTCTCTACAATTGAGGTAGGGATTCTTTCTATGGCATGCATCATATTCTAAATTTTTTTGAAGTACCCCTAGAGGGTAGTATTTCGGGTCTGACGATCATCGCTTCCAAACAATGTATCTCTTATTTGCACAACTATAGGATGATTACTTTGCCAATGAAATTTCCCAACACCCGAAACCTCACTCATGAAATAAAAGAACAAACACAATAGAAAATTACCATACTTAAAAGAGTTCTTTTTATCCTTCTTAATCTTACCCATATTCTCCATTAGCTAACTTCTGAGCAGCTCACACAAGTCATAATTAACATTTTCTTTTACCATCTGATAGGTTGCATAAATGGCCATACCAGATACTGAATTATCCTAGCTGGAATGGTAGACCTTGTACCCAATAACCATCGATGCAAATTTCACATCCACTTTAGCAATATCTTCAATTTTCATTGCCCTTCTATCCCATTGTGCACTTGTTGCATCAATAACCATTTGATTCTTTACAAATTTCAAGATTGGCAGACCACCGAAGGAATTTAAACCTATTACTGCGCATATAGCCTCTTTCGTAATATTGAAAGGTACATTCAACCACATGAACTTGGCATGAACTCTGATCAAAATATATCGCACCCATTCACTTTCCTCAAATATGGGAAATTTCACAAATTGAGTAAACTTCTTCACTTCTAGGGTTTTCTATTCTGGCTTAACAGTAAAGTCTTCCCCAATTATGTGGTTGGAATATAAATTCAGCATTTGAGAGCTTCCTAACTCTTCAATATTGGCATGTATACAAGCCCTAATATCTTTAGTGTGCAAGACTTCGTACAGTACAGATGAAAATGCACCTAGGGGCTTGGTCTCAATAAACTTATAAGGATGGCACTTGAAATTTGGATGGGGTCTATCCTTAACTTCAACTACAAATGGAGTGGCCATTTTTTACAAATTCACAAATTCACTGGTTTTTCGATAAATACCTTTTCATCGGATCAAAGTTTTGATCGCTGAATCTTCTTCACACTTGAATCTCGCCACAACTCAGCAAAGTTTGCTCTAGGGATCTCCAAACTTCTTTTCTCCAAAATACAAAGTGACAAATGAAGGATAAACATAGAATTTTATTGTTTGCACAACTAACCCTTTTTTCTGCAATAAATGCTTTTACCCTAATTCATCTAGTTAGCCTGTTTCCATGCACTGAGACAAATAGATCATCTGCGGATCTCCAATACTGTATGATACTATCTCAAATTGGTTGAAAAACATCTGGAAGGAATCTATGCACTCACTAGACTTCTCCACATTTCGGTGCCACTTACCAACAGGGAGTTAAGAAATTTTCTTGACAACTCCCCCTAGGCCAAAGGCCTAAAACTAATTCCTGAAGGAATTACCAGAAGCATATTCTAGTGCAAACACATTTCCTTCAACAAAGGGATCCTTCTTCACCCATTTCTTCTGCATTTTCCTCCTAATTACATTTGTAGTGACTTTTCCTTTTCCCTTAACATCCTGTTGCATGTTTTGTTTTACCAGACCTCTTCTACTCCAACAGAATCTAGCAGTGTGGCCAAATTTGTTACAGTTGTAACACACAATATTTCTCTATCCAGACCTACTAGTCCACTAATTTTTCCTTGATCTACATTGATTAGCAATATGCCCAAGTCTATTGCATGCATAGCATCTAACATCTCTACGAAAGTTGTTCATCAAAATTATGCATTCACTTGACTTATGACCAAACTTATTACAATTAAAGCACTGACCTGAGAATGATGGTCCTCTTGGATTCATCTCGCTTCTACACTGAGAAGCCATATACCAAATTTATTGCAAGTAAAACAATAACCATTGAATCTTTGAGCATTTGGTTGTCTTGCCAGATTCCTTCTAGCTCCATTCATCTGATTTCCTTGCCAAAATCTCCCTTGTCTAGAATTCCTTTTTCCAGATCTGGAACTTTCTCCTTCTTCATAGCCAAGACCTCGCTTGCCACCATCAGTCCTTTTTCCTTTAATCAGTTCATCAAGCTTGGTTGAGCTTGCTTTGAATTTCTCCTTGTACTCATTTGCAACAGTAAGTTCATTTCTGAGATCATCAAGTTGTTTTTCAAGCATTTCCTCATTGTTTTTAGATTGTTCCAATTCATTGTTCAGTCAACTACATTGTTCATATTTTTCTTTCAAGGATTGGGCAAGATTTTCTTCATTTTTCTTTCTATCTTCAATTTCCTTGGTCATTTTCATCATGATGGATTCCATCTCATGCTTCAAGGCAGCATTTCTTTGGAAAAATTTTCACATTCTTCTATTTTCTCCTTCAAGGCATGACTCAGTTGTTCATCTTCCATACTTCTATTCTTCTACTTAAGCTGATCACACAATTCCTTTCTTTTATCCCTTGATTCATTGATTTTTTCTTTCAATGACTGAATGAATTTCTCTGCATTCTCAATATTTTCTTGTATTTCCCAGTTCTCATATTTTAACTAGTCAAGATCATCCAGGGCCACCAAAAGTTGTTCTTGAAGACTACTTGTATCCATTGAAAACACTTTCCAAGATCTTCCCAAGTTGTTAGACTTCTTTTGAGGAACTAGCTCTGATACCAATTGTTGGAAACATGCAACACTGAGAAGGGGGGGTGAATCAATGTTCTGCAAAAATTAACTTTATTATTCTGATCTTTAACTTTCTTAAAAAATTCAACCAAGATAAATATGCAAGAATAAAAAGCTAATAACCACAACACCATAACACAAGGATTTTTACGTGGAAACCCTGTTAGGGGAAAAACCATGGTGGATGGCCAATCCACAATATGATATGAGTATACTAAAAAATAAGTTTACAATAAGAGAATGCACTTGCATTTAGGCTCACTACGTAGAGCTCACTAATCCATCATTAGGATGATAAGCAGATAGAGAGAGAAGTGAAAATAAGATAGCAAACTTGGGTAGAAATAGGAGAGATATGGGGAAGAGGGGAGGCACATAACCCCAAAAATGGGGGAGAAAAGGCCAAACAAAAAGGAGAGGAGAGGAGAGGAAAAATCAAAGATGAAAAACCATTGCAAACAAGGGAAAATAAAAATGAAAGAGATAAATGCCAAGAATACTATAAAACAAACATAAAATAAAGACCCAAGAAAAAGTGGGGAATCAACCTAAATAAATTAAAAACCACTAATAGAAAGCAAAAAAACAAGAATGAGGACAAGTTAAAAATAAGGAAACAAATAGGATAAAATAAATAAGGAAAAAGAAAATAAGAAAAGACAAATAAAAGGAGAAACTACAATGAACAAATACATAATAAAGACAAAGAAGCAAAAGAAAAGAAAACCTAAAGCAAAGAACCAAATAATAAAGAGCAAATACAAAGAAACACCAAATAAAAACATACGAGTACAAGAAAAAATATCACAAGGAAACTCAAAGAAAACTTGATGAAAGGATCCAAATGATAAAGAAGAAATACATTGAAACACAAAATAAAGACATAGAAGTCCAAGAAAAAATACTAAGCATAACATAAAAGGGGGAATAAGATCTTAAACCAAAAAATAACCAAGGAAGTAGAAAAATAAATCAACCCAAAGAGAAGAGATCAAATAATTAAGTAAAAGCAAGGAGCTGAAACAAAAATTAACCAAAAATGATAAGGAGCAAGAGGGAAAAGAATGAAAAGTGAAACAAGGAAACAAAGAAATAAAATGAGGGTAGAGAAAAGAGAAACCAAAAAGCACCAAGGAAATTATGAGTGAAGAGAAGGTAACAAAACTAAAGGAGTTAAACAACAGAATGATTAAAAAGTGGACCAACTGTAAGAACAAATAAAGATTAAAATTATAATAAAAATAAAAATAAGTCAAAGACGATAATAAAGAATCAAGAAAAGGAAAGAACACACTTGAAGAAAAGCAAAGGAAAACAAAGCAATAAAAATTAAAAAACACCTAGAGACAAAAGGATTGAAAAAATATGAGAATAAAGAATAGGGAATGAAAAGCACGCCATTGAAGAAGAAGAGCAAAGGGAGAAAAGGGGAAAAATAAGGGAGAGGAAGGAGAAAATGAAAGGGACAAGAAAGGAGAACAGGAGCTCAAGGAAACCAAAGAAGAAACCAAGGGGGAAGAGAGAGGAAGGAGGAGAGAACCTAGAGGTTATTTAGGAGTGGTTTCCATGAGAAACTTAAAGACCAACCCCTATCATGATTAAGGTTGTAGGGATGATTATGGATTTCAATGGCCTCTTTAAGTTTCCTCTTAAAGAAATTGTCTTCTTTGAACAAAATAAAGGTGTTTTCTAAGGCAATGTGATGTTTTGTCTTAGAGGAGTGTTCAGCGAGAGCAGATTTTGAGATCTGGTCATGTCTTATGTCAACACAATACTCCTTGATTCTTGTGTTGATGGAACGACCTGTTTCCCCTATATAAGGTACACCACAAGAACATAACACTTTATAGACACCAGATTTGAGGAATTGATCTTGGGGGTCTTTGGGAGAGGGGATGCGACTTTTTACTATGAAGAAGGGTTTGAAAGTGCAATGGATGCCCTTTTTAAGGAGGATCTTGGTAATTTTGTTGGAGATACCCTCTACATAGGGGAGGGTAACCAGAGGGGGGGAAGGAGAGCAAGAGGTACTAGGATTGAGGGTGAGTCTAGCTTTTGCTAGTTTGAAAGCTTGATTGATGTGCTTCTTTTTGTAACCATTTAATGAGAAGACTTGGGTGAGGTGAGCTAATTCTTGATCAATATGCTCAGTATCATAGATTGAAAAAGCTCTATAGGCTAGGGTTATGAGGACACCCACTTTTTGGCTTGGGTGATGGTGGGAGGAAGAGTTAAGGTAAAGGTCAGTATGGGTTGATTTACAAAAGATGGAGCGAGCTAAAGAACCATCACCTTTTTTGATGAGAAGAATGTCCAAGAAAGGAAGTTGATTATCAGATTCAATTTCCTTGGTGAAAGATATCCAAGGAGAAAGGTTGTTCAAGTGCGAATGGAATTCTTCTAGCTTCTCTCGACCGTGAGACCAACATATATTGGTGTCATCGACATACTGTTTCCACCACTTGGGTTTGAGGGGGAACGAATGGAGGGCGACATCTTCAAAGTGTTCCATATAAAGGTTGGCCACAATGGGAGAAAGAGGAGAACCCATAGCCACACCATCCACTTGTTCATAAATTACACCTTGGAAGGAGAAAAAAGTCGATCAAAGACATAACTCAACTAGGGAAGCTATTTCACAGCTAGCCTTTTGCTTAATAAGCTGAATTGAGTCATGTAAGGGAACTTTAGTGAAGAGGGAGACGACATCAAAGCTGACAAGAATGTCATTTTCATCTAGTTTCTTGTCTTTGATGAAGTCCACAAAATGGGAGGAGTTCTTAACGAAGGAGCTTGATTTTCCAACAAGGGGGAAAATGAGTTTGGTAAGATGGGATGCCAATCTATAGGTAGGAGAATTGATCGTATCAACTATGGGTCGCAAAGGGACACCAAATTTATGGATTTTGGGAACCCCATAGATACAAGGGGTAACCTCTTTGGAGGGGTAGAGCCATTTTTTGGTAGTATCATCGAAGGACGATCCTGCAATGGTAGATTTGACCTTTTTCATTAATATGGAGGTGGGATTGGAATCAAGGATTTGGTAACTATTGGAATCTGATAAAAGGGTGTGCATCTTCGATAGGTAATCCTGCTTGTTCAATATCACAATAGCATTGCCTTTGTCTGCCCTACAAATGACAAGGTCAAAATTTCTCATTAAACTTTGAAAGGAAAGCAATTCAGATCTAGGAATATTACGCTTGGGGGGTTTGGCGTGACGAAGGGCCACCACCCAATCTTGACGAATCTCTTCGGAAACCCCTTGAGGGAGGGATTGGGCAACCTTTTCAATTTCAATGAGAAAATCAGTGAAGGGAATATGGTGAGGAGAAATGGAAAATCCTAAGCCTCTTTTAAAAAAATTGAGAGCGAGGGGACATAATCGAGTGTTAGAAAGGTTAACGACCAACTTGCTTTCCCAGTCATGCACGATCTGGAGGTTGTTGATATTTTGCTCGGATCCACGGGTTGAGATCGAAGGGGCACTTGGCTGCACGAAAAGGATGGAGGATGTGGGGGAGGTTAGAAGAAAGGATGACAAGAGGGGGTTGACCAGAACATGGGACGGGAGGGACTTGAGACGGTGAGAGGTGGCATGCTAACAAGGGAATGGAGGACGCAGAAGAATTGTCAGACACACCAGAGATAGTCAAATGAACATGATTGGAACAAGAGGGTGGCATGGCTGCTCGAGGACTGATGGGAGGGAGGTTGGAAGGGCTGTCAAAAATCAAATTGGATGAAGGCGAATGACTACCGTTGAGCGGGAAAGACATAGAGTTAATGCTCAAGACCGAATTGAAAGATACCGATGACAGGCCAATTGAAGGGAGTGAGGTTGAAAATGTACCTGGAGAAGAAAATTGATGACCGTTGGGACCACAACACTGGCTGGAGATTGGGCGAAGACCAAAAGATGGAGATGACCCAAGCGTAGGAGAATGATGACCGTTGGGACCATGAGTTGGGTTGGAGGTTGAGGAACCGTCTGGTGAAGCATGATGAAGACCCTTCCCAACACATCACTGGTTGGAGCAAGTGAGAAGGGCAGAGGACGAAGAAGAACCATTAGCTGGATATTGATGGTCGTTGGGACCACGAACTAAGCAGGAGATGTTGGAACAGTCTGCAGAAAAATGGGAGAAGTTTTGGTCCTATGTTAGAGGTACTAGGCTTGAGGGTGAGTCTAGCTTTTGCTAGTTTGAAAGCTCGATTGAGGTGCTTCTTTTTGTAACCATTTAATGAGAATACTTGGGTGAGGTGAGCTAATTCTTGATCAATATGCTTAGTATCAAAGATTGAAAAAGCTCTATAGGCTAGGGTTCTAAGGACACCCACTTTTTGGCTCGGGTGATGGTGGGAGGAAGAGTGAAGGTAAAGGTCAATATGGGTTCATTTACGAAAGATGGAGCGAGGTAAAGAACCATCAATTTTTTTGATGAGAAGAATTTCCCAGAAAGGAAGTTGATTATCGGATTCAATTTCCTTGGTGAAAGAGATCCAAGGAGAAAGGTTGTTCAAGTGCGAATGGAATTCTTCTAGCTTCTCTCGACCATGAGACCAACATATATTGGTGTCATCGACATACCGTTTCCACCACTTGGGTTTGAGGGGGAATGAATGGAGGGTGACATCTTCAAAGTGTTCCATATAAAGGTTGGCCACAATGGGAGAAAGAGGAGAACCCATAGCCACACCATCCACTTGTTCATAAATTACACCTTGGAAGGAGAAAAAAGTGGATCAGAGACATAACTCAACTAAGGAAGCTATTTCACAGCTAGCCTTTTGCTTAATAAGCTGAATTGAGTCATGTAAGGGAACTTTAGTGAAGAGGGAGATGACATCAAAGTTGACAAGAATGCCATTTTCATCTAGTTTCTTATCTTGGATGAAGTCCACAAAATGGGAGGAGTTCTTAACGAAGGAGCTTGATTTTCCAACAAGGGGGGAAATGAGTTTGGCAAGATGGTATGCCAATCTATAGGTAGGATAATTGATCGTATCAACTATGGGTCGCAAAGGGACACAAACTTTATGGATTTTGGGAACCCCATAGATACGAGGGGTAACCTCTTTGGAGGGGTAGAGCCATTTTTTGGTAGTATCATCGAAGGACGATCTTGCAATGGCAGATTTGACCTTTTTCATTAATTTGGAGGTGGGATTGGAATAAAGGATTTGGTAACTATTGGAATCCGATAAAAGGGTGTGCATCTTCGATAGGTAATTCTACTTGTTCAAGATCACAGTAGCATTGCGTTTGTCTGCCCTACAAATGACAAGGTTAGAATTTCTCATTAAACTTTGAAAGGTGAGCAACTCAGATCTAGGAATATTACACTTGGGGGGTTTGGCATGACGAAGGGCCACCACACAATCTTGATGAATCTCTTCAGAAACCCCCTGAGGGAGGGATTGGACAACCTTTTCAATTTCAATGAGAAAATCAGTGAAGGGAATACGATGAGGAGAAATGGAAAAGCCTCTTTTTAAAAAATTGAGAGCAAGGGGACATAACTGGGTGTTAGAAAGGTTAACGAACAACTTGCTTTCCCAATCATGCACGATCTGGAGGTTGTTGATATTTTCCCAGATCCACGGGTTGAGATCGAAGGGGCACTTGATTGCATGGAAGGAGGGAGGATGCAGGGGAGGTTAGAAGAAATGATGACAGGAGGGGGTTGACTAGAACACATGACAAGAGGGACTTGATACGGTGAGAGGTGGCGTGCTAACAAGGGAATAGAGGATGTGGAAGAATTGTCAGACACGCCAGAGACAGTCGAATGAACATGATTGGAACAAGAGGGTGGCATGGCTGCTCAAGGATTGACGGGAGGGAGGTTGGAAGGGCCGCTGACAATCAAATTGGGTGAAGGCGAATGACTATCGTTGAGTGGGAAAGACATAGAGTTAATGCTCAACACCGAATTGAAAGATACCGATGACAGGCCAATTGAAGGGAGCGAGGTTGGCAACGTACCTGAAGAAGCAAATTGATGACTGTTGGGACCACGACACTGGCTGGAGATTGGGCAAAAGCCAGAAGATGGAGATGACCCAAGTGTAGGAGAATGATGACTGTTGGGACCATGACCTGGGCTGGAGGTTGAGGAACCGTCTGGTGAAGCACGATGAAGACCCTTCCCAACACATCATTGGTTGGAGCTAGTGAGAAGAGAAGAGGATGGAGAAGAACCAGTAGTTGGATATTGATGGTCACTGGGACCACAAATTGAGCACGAGATATTGGAACAATTTTCCTCTGCTTTTCTTCAAGTGTGTTCTTTCCTTTTCTTGATTCTTTATTATCGTCTTTGACTTATTTTAATTTATATTACAATTTTAATATTTATTTGTTCTTACAGTTGGTCTTCTTTTTAATCATTTTGTTGTTTAACTCCTTTAGTTTTGTTACCTTCTCTTCACTCATAATTTCCTTGGTGCTTTTTGGTTTCTCTTTTCTCTACCCTCATTTTATTTCTTTGTTTCCTTGTTTCACTTTTCATTCTTTTCCCTCTTGCTTCTTATCATTTTTGGTTAATTTTTGTTTTAGTTCCTTGCTTTTACTTAATTATTTGATCTCTTCTCTTTGGGTCGATTATTTTTTCTGCTTCCTTGGTTATTTTTTTGCTTAAGATCTTATTTCCCCTTTTATGTTATGCTTAGTATTTTTTCTTGTACTTCTATGTCTTTATTTTGTGTTTCAATGTATTTCTTCTTTATCATTTGGATCCTTTCATCAAGTTTTCTTTGAGTTTCCTTGTGATGTTTTTTCTTGTACTCGTATGTTTTTATTTGGTGTTTCTTTGTATTTGTTCTTTATTATTTGGTTCTTTGCTTTAAGTTTTCTTTTCTTTTGCTTCTTTGTCTTTATTATGTATTTGTTCATTGCAGTTTCTCCTTTTATTTGTTTTTTCTTATTTTCTTTTTCCTTATTTAGTTTATCCTATTTGTTTCCTTATTTTTAACTTGTCCTTATTCTTGTTTTTTTTCTTTCTATTAGTGGTTTTTAATTTATTTAGGTTGATTCCCCACTTTTTCTTGGGTCTTTATTTTATGTTTGTTTTATATTATCCTTGGAATTTGTCTCTTTCATTTTTCTTTTCCCCTGTTTGCAATGGTTTTTCATCTTTGATTTTTCCTCTCCTCTCCTCTCCTTTTTGTATGACCTTTTCTCCCCCATTTTTGGGGTTATGTGCCTCCCCTCTTCCCCATCCCTCTCTTATTTCTACCCAAGTCTGCTATCTTATTTTCACTTCTCTCTCTATTTTCTTATCATCCTGATGATGGATCATGGAGCTTGATCTGAAACGTTGATGTAAAAAATTGCACACAGTTATTCCAGAAATCTTGTTCACATCTATCATGGACTGTGGAAACAAAATGTTATTAGTAGAGCTCACTGCTCAAAATAGAAAGGAACACTACCTTAACGAGATTTGGATTAGATCCAAGAGAATGAACTGAGAGAATAGCATCTACAAATTCTTGATTACAGTTCCAATTAGGCTTAGTAGTTGATCTTTTGTCCTTCTCACTGATTTTGCACTTTTGCTCTGCTCTACTCTAATTCGTACCACAAAATCTTTAATGCACAAGTGAAAATATGCATAAATTGCTCAATCACCCTTTTGATATTCGCAATACACATTGACACACCTTCTACATACATAAAATGATATAATTGAACATTTATATATATCCGTGACTAAGAATTTAATCACAACATGGCTTCAATAAAACTTAAGAATATTTACAACTATTAGCTCAAATCACAAATAATATTTAATGCGCATCCACAACGGTCAGTCATAACTTAGCTTGGACCAAATCAAGATGATCAAACACAAAATCATTTGAGTAGACACTCCTCGAATATCCACGACACTTAAAATCATCCGAGTCGGCCACAAAATATTGATGAACATAAAGTTATCCAACTAGACCTCTAAACTTGCATACAACTTGATACAAGGTACTGAGAATTTCGGACAACACAAGAAATACATTGATTAATCTCCCATAAGATCCACAACTCAAAATAACATCAGAAAATCTGCATGAGAATCGAAAAACATAAAATTGTCAAATGCTCTATTCTTCCTGACTGTCCTCAATCTGTCTACCAGTGGAAGTAAATGATGACACGCAGATCCAATCACCGTTTAGGGTTGCCATCAATGACAACACCAAAGTATAATTGTACAACAGGTTTAAGGGTTTAGGGTTGAGGGTTTAGGGTATAGGTTTGAGGGTATATGGTTGAAGGATTAGGGTTGAGGTTCCAATGTAGAGGGTAGAGGGTATAGGGGTTGAGGGTTTAGGGTTTAAGGGTTGAGGGTTGAGGGATTAGGGTAGAGAGTTTACTTGGGTTTAAGGGTTTAAGGGTTGAGGGATTATGGTTGAGGGATTAGGGTCAAGGGTAGAGGGTATTGGGTTGAGGGTAGAGGGAAAAGGGTTTAAGGGTTGAGGGTTGAGGGTTGAGGGTTGAGTGTTTAAGGGTTTAAGGGTTGAGGGTATAGGGTTGAGGGATTAGGGTAGAGAGGGAAGGATGGAGGGAGGGAGAGATGGAGGGAGAAGTAAGATGGAGAAGGAGAGAAGAGGAGGGAGGGACAAAGATATATGAGGGTTGAGGATCCAATGTAAAAGGGCTATAGCTTGTTGCTTCTTATATAAATAGGAAACCAAGGCCTAGTTTTAAATCATCATCATCATAGATCATTTCCATCACCACCAGTAGAAGTATATAGGTTTCATATTCCTCTCATCCACCTTCACATTTTGAAGACTTCTATTATTAATGTATATCAATTGAACCAATATAATGGAGAACATCTTATTATTAGAGATTCTCCATGACTGTGTTATCATTCCGTATTTTTCTTATGTTTTCCATACTTATTTCTTCTTATATTTGAATGAATATCAATTATTGAGCCTCAATACTATGCTTATGTGAATGAATATGTTGATACAGTAAAGCATTTACTGTGGATGTTTTCAGTTACATGTTCAAAATTATGTTCATCATAAAAATGGAAACTATTTAAAAATAATAAAGTTAACAAAGTTGCTTATTCAAATAATTGTGAGTTACGTGCATTAATATTTTATTAATTTTTGTGTCTTCATGAACATATGTTGATACAAAATGAATGGAAGAACCATCCAAGTAATCCTTTTTTTTTTCCAACAATTCATACCAAAGATTGAACAATTTAAGGATATTGCAATAGGTACTAATTTGTATCAACACAAATAATATTACTGAAGCATTTCAAAATTTAGGCCATAAGAATCATCCTTTTTTAAACACGGATTGTGTTAGGGCTAAAAAATCCTACCTCAGTATCCACCAATCTTCATTTTCATCCACATTCCACCCACATCAAAAGATCTGTTGCCTCTAATTTTATGATTGACTTGAAATGCAAAAAATTGTGTGACAAGATCCATTTCATAACTCATACTACCACATCCATCAATGAGTCCAAAATTCCATGGCCGCCATAGCCCTTTTCTAAAAGTATTTACTCAACACTATCGACATGAAAATACCACATCAGAGGAACTCTCATCATAATCCCAATGATGAACCGATGAAGGAAAATCATACAATATACATTATTGGTGTGACAACTCTTTGTTGGGCGGACTCCTAATATGGTCCCCCCGATAGAATGACAAAGCTAACTAAGATGGATTCATCAGAGTGATTAACACACATTGGTAGAGCATACATTATTGTTCCCCTGATAGCCCGAGCAAAACACATTGCTAACTATTATCATATGAAATTGCACCCTATTGAACCTGATGTTCAACACCTCAGTGTAACATGGGAATACCTCTAAAGATGTGGGTTTCTTGTAAACAGAGGTCAACCTCCGGAGAAGGCCAGCTTCCTATGGTGTCACCTAACTACTAATCTTGTAAATGAAAAGAGTAGAAGGAGAATATATTAAAACTAATGAAAACACTATCTCTATGGTGATGCACCAAAATTTACTAAGAGGACATCTAACACAGTTTATACACACAATTTTAGTCAATGACAAAAGCTTAGTTATACACAACTCAATCACATATGTTTTTTGCATAAACATTTCATGAAAAGGTTCATATGGCTACATTCCTAGAAGGAAGAGATAACTTCACAACTAGAGAGTACTGCATTTTGAACACATCTCACAACTTGCAAAATACGTATCGCTCTACAGAAAGGTGCTGAAATAAGACATAACCACAAGGAATCATACAGTTTCACTAGTAGTTACATCAATTATATGAATGCACACAATTTAATAGAGAGATTGAAAAGGTAAATCGCTTATACTCATTGATTTCAATGGTGAAACACTGATATACATGCCTGTCATGAGTTACAAAACATAGCCCCTCTTCTGCAAAGAACTCCACAAGTTACAAAAGCAGAAAAGTACCAGGTAAGAACTCTCTACAAAAAAGGCAAAAATGCCATATATATGAGAACCAAAAGTTTTGCCCCTTAGTTTTTTTTAGGGTTTACAAAATATCGGCCTCCAGAAAGATCTGCCCTTAGACCTTTTGAATGAAGTTAATGTTGCGTCCCCGCTGTCTATGTCGGTGAAGAGTCGCTCCAAGAATGGCCTCCTTGATCTTTTGCAGCGCATTTAATGTGCCAACCTCTCGCCTTCGTGTTCACTTTCAAACTTCCCTAAAGAGCTGTCTCGAATCCCCTAGAGCACTATCATTAATGTCTATCTATAGTCCTCATAGCTGTCCCTGAGACTGACGGCTTACTCTCTCTTCGGCCTTCTTTCTGTTCAAGATCTTCTGCGTGTTGACTTCCTTTGCAAGCAGCTTCAGACTTTCCCATTAGATCCCCACACCATCTTTCACCGAGCTACTCCATCACCCTTTGATCTCAGAACAAGTCTGTGTTGCTCTCATTCTGTTGATCTTGTTCACAAGGGGTAGTCAAACAGTCAAACGGCTAATGGTTCACCTTTAGTTCTTTTTGATTGGTTGAACATATGTCACACAAGATCCCAGGCGGTCAAAGGTCATTAAGCCAGAATCACATGTTGGTGAGACACTGGCGGTGTCTCCCTGATGTAATTATACTCTATAGCAGCATTGGCATAGCATACATCTGTCGGTGAGACTTCATATTAAGCAGAAAAAGTCATATCGACATCCCTGAAACCATCGGCAAAACTATCGCTTGTCGGCAGGACATCCTACCGAGCGCAAAACTTCTGCTTGGAGTCTCCCCGATCTCAAACTTGTGAACCACTATCGGCAAGAGTTTACTAATGTTACACCGAAGGCATAAAACTTCGGCGAGACCATGATTAGTCGACAGGAGGTCATAGCGAGCTGAAAATCCTCAGCCAGGAGTATTACTGATTCTGAATATCCACTCGACAAGACCCTATCAGGTCAGGAAGACCTTACACCAAGAGTCCCTTTGTTTCGGTGAAAGCTCACTTCATTTTGAGGAGACATTGCTTGGTCGGTGAGACCTTATGCCGAGCTGACAACTTTCACCGAGACTTCCCCATGTCAGTAGGACATCTCGCCGAGACCACCATCTCATACCGAAGGCATTATCCCTTCGGTGAGACATTATTCAGTCACCGAGATGTTACAACGAGGCCCACCTTTTCTCCCTGTTGACATCTCTTTTCGCTGAGACCTTCGTTAGTCACCGAGATATCTCCCCGAGCTCCTATTTCTTCGGCGAGACCCTCGGCCTTCGGTGAGACATTACACCAATATTAATCCCTCTCGACGAGACTCTCGCTATCGGTGAGAGCCCATGTCGAAGGAAAAACCTCCAATGAGCTGAGAACACTTCGGCAGGACACTAGCAGGTCGGGAAGACCTTACATCGATGACGCCTCCCCTCACCGAGACTTTCATCTTTCGAAAAGACCTTATGTCGATGACAATCCCCTTCGGCAAGACTTTACATGGTTGCCGAGACCTCTTGCTGAAGGAAAACCATTCCCCTCGTCGCCAACTTGTGAGCTACTGTCCCAAGCGGAGAGATACATAAAGACTCATGGTGACCCGAAAGTCTTGGCGACCGGTGTATTCAAACAAATAAAACACACTGCTAGTCGGAAAGACAATAGGAGGGTCTTTTTGACTTTCTTCTTTGATGAGTTTTATGCCAAATCTAACTGAGGCAAGGTTTTCCAATAGACTTCCTTGTGAAATAGCATCAGATGTATGATCTAACCCTTGATGCAAATGTCTCCATTTGGCCTTCATGAACACCTGAGACATAGATTGCCCTGCCTGATTGAGGCCGTAGGTGAAAAATAGGTAACATTTCTGGCAACCTTTGCTGGATGTTTTCCTGCTAAACATGGAAACCAATAGCCAAAACTTGTCGATTGGGCATGGAGTCATTAGGAGAACTCAGAAAAAATAAAAAGCAGTTGCACATGGCTGCAACTCACTTGAGATTCATAGAACATAACAGGTTGCTAGAACCGACGGAACAGGAGAAACTAAAAAGAAAGAATTTACTATGCTGGAACAACACTTAGGGAATGAAACAACAATCAAACTAAAGTGCATAAGCACTTATTAAAAACATAAAACCTAACCTAATATGTACAATGGAGGAACTTATCAAACCTCAAAACAAGGCTTGAGGTGTATCCCATTTATTGGGATAGGAAGCACTTTACCTTTAGTTGTGGCCAGTTGGTAAGCATTATGTTCTTTGCAATTTTTGATAATAAATGGACCTGTCAACATGTTGTCAAACTTAGTGTGATGGCCCGCCTTGCTTTTTAGAACATCCCATTTCAGCACAAGATCTCCCACCATGGAATTTCTTGATCTAGTTTTCTTATCAAATGTTCTCTTAGTCAGGATTTGCTGACATTCCATATTCTTCATAGCCCTGTTTCTAGTTTCTTCTAACTCCATCAGCTGAGTATATCTTATGGCAAGTGGGTCAGTCTGCTCAAACAGGACCAGCTGACTAGCAATGTCCAAGGCGGGAAACTCAGCAAAGATAGGTAATTTTGCTTCTTTACTGTACACCAACATGTAAGGTAGTTCCCAATCACCTTCTTAGGGGTAATTATGTCTGCCCAAAGAGTAATTTTTAGCTTGGCATGCCAATCCCTCTGATTGCTTTGAAGCATCCTTTTGATAATGTTAATCAGATTTTTATTAGTGGACTCTGCAAGTTCGTTGCCCTGAGGGTAATAGTTGGAGCTTGTGTTCAAGTAAATGCCATTTTTCAATGCCCAATCAGCCACCTTCAAACCAACAAATGCCAAGGCATTGTCAGAAATTATAGAATCTGGGACTCCAAATCTGCAAACCATGTCTTCATAAAAATTCAACACTATTGTTTCATTAGCTTCCTTCAGAGGTAAAGCTTTTGTCCATTGTGTAAAGTAGTCTATTGCTGTGATAATCCATGGATGGCCTGCACTTGAGGGTGGGTTAATTACCCCTATGAAGTCAATTCCCCACTTCATAAACGACTGCTCTATCTGAATTGGTTGTAATGGCAAAACAACAAGTCTTTCTTTGCCTAAAAACAAGGCACATTTGGAACATCTCCTGACATATGTATGTGCATTCTTAAACAAGTTAGGCCAATAATAGCTTGCTCTCAAAATCTTATATGTTGTTGTCCTTGCAGCATAGTGACCTCCAGAAGGTCCGTCATGGAACTCATATAATATCTGATCCACTTGATCATTATCAATACACATGAGTAGTACTCCACTACATAATCAATCAAGATGAAAGGAATAGACTAAAGTCGATAGTACCTCCTCTTCGTTCTGTTCAGATTAGGTGGACATTCCCTGGTTCTTAAGAAATGTGACATCTCCTGCAACCAGCTGGTAGATTCATTGTCTGCCGACCCAACATTAACCAAGACTGAGTCTCATTCATCCTCTACTGTTGAAATGTCTTCGTTAGCCAGCTGCTGGCATAAACCTTTTCCCCTCACCAATTTAGAGACCTGAATATTCACATCATACTTCATAACTCTTGTGATCCATCCAACCCATTTTTCATTTAGATCTTTGCTTAGTAAAAATTCTTTCACGCTGGAATGTGCCACTTGAAGATGAATTTTGTTATGAGACAATAGATGTCTGAATTTCTTCAAAAATTTTACAACAGCCAACACATTTTTTTCTATGAAGGTATACTTCTGCTCATAGTCTTCTAGACCCTTGCTGAAAAAGGAAATGGGTTGCTCTAACCCTTCTGCATTTTTTTGCACCAAAATTGCAGAAATTACATCAAAACTACCAAAAGCGTACAAGGTAAAATCCTTGTTGAAATATGGGTTAACTAATGTTGGGGCTGAAGCTAATGCCTCCTTGATTAGTTGAAAATTGTCCCTTGCTTCTCGGGTCCATCTGAACTCTGCATTCTTTTTTAACATAGTTGTAAGGGGTTTTAACAAGGCTGCTATATCAAGGAGAAACCTCCTAACAAAATTAATACGACCAATGAAACTTTGAAGTCATTTCTTATGCGAAGGTAAAGGTAGCTCTAAGATTGCTGCCACTCTTTTGGGATCCACCGTGATTCCTTTACTAGATACTACATACCCAAGAAGCCTTCCTTCATGAACAAAGAAAACACATTTGTTGGGGTTCAATGATATATCAAACTCCTGGAAACATTAAAAAATCTTCCTCAAATGGTCAATGTGATATGCTGTCTTCTTAGAATAGACAGTGATGTCATCGAGATATACTAAAACAAACTTATACATTAAGTTGCTAAAGGCCATATCCATAGCCTTTTAGAAGGTTGCTCCAGTGTTAGACAAACCAAATGGAATTTTCCTATACGCCATTGTGCCCCACTTTGTGGTGAAGGTAGTTTTAAATTGATCTCCTTCCCTTACCAAAATCTGGTTATAACCAGAATATCCATCCAGTAAAGAAAAACGTTAAGAACC
Organism: Sequoia sempervirens; assembly: GCA_007258455.2. NCBI lineage: Eukaryota > Viridiplantae > Streptophyta > Pinopsida > Cupressales > Cupressaceae > Sequoia > Sequoia sempervirens. The sequence goes on from VDFB02353493.1 coordinate 211,920,860, forward strand.
TGACACATTGAAGAATTTGCTCCATAGACGGAAGAGGGTGTATGTCCTTTAACGAAGCTTTGTTCAAATATCTAAAGTCTACACATAATCTAAGCTCTCCATCATTCTTCCTGACGGGAACTAGATTGGCAACCCAGCTAGTATGCTTGCTGGGAAAAATGATCCCATTTTCTATAAGTCTGAAGACTTCTTTCTGCATTAATGGCTCCAGTTTGGGATTAACTGGCCTCTATTTTTGCCTTATGGGTTTGGATATTGGCTCTAATTCTATTGTATGTCATGCAAGACGTGGATCAAATCCCTTAAAATCTCCATATTCCCAAGCGAATATGTCAATGAATTCTTGGAATAATTGCTGAAAAGACTGCTTTTCAATAGCAGTGTTTATTTTCCCTATCTTAAGGCTTCTCTTGGGTGCAATTTCCAAGTCCTCATAATGATCTTGCTGAACCAGTAAATTGGCTTTGTTTCTTTTGGCCTAATCATCAGAGTTGAAAATACTTTCTAAGGTAACCAAACCCTTAGGCAACTTTTTGTTCTTCAATTGCAGTACCTGGTCTCCATACTGCTGTTTGATTTTGTCCTAATTTGCTGCTGCAAACATGTCCTCTTCAAGCAGAAATTGCATAATTTTCTCATCACTCTCAAAGACCTGCCAGTTAACATTGTTGTCAGGCACTGAAGGCCTGATAATAACTTTGATGTGCTACTGATTACATTCCTTTCTTGAACTGTTTGGAATGTCAAACTGGGCTCCCACAGCTACTAATCTGTCAGCATGTTGATTCTATTTTCTTGGAATAGAAATGATATTGAAAACCTTAAAATCCTCAATAAGGTCCCAAACCCTATGCTTATACAATTTAAGAACATCATTTTTAACAGCATTCAGGCCTCTAAACTAATTTACTATCAATTCACTATCCCCATGCACCTTTAAACACTTAATTCCACATTTCCTCACCCATTCCAGCCCTTGAATGAGACCTTCATATTCTGCTGTGTTATTAATGCACAAAAATGCAAACCTAAAGGCTGCATAATATCTTTCAACTCTTGGGGAAACCAATAGTGCACTCCCACCAGCGCCATGCCTGCTCCTTGAGCCATCAAAATGCATTTCCAAAACTTCATCTTGCTGATCACAATCATTCACTGGCCTCTTAACCAAGTTAGGCATCACTATATCAGCTTCTTGAAACATGTAGTTACCCATACCAGCATCCGACACCAAGTCACTTTTAGCACTAGAAGTTTGGCCTGCTACCCACTCATCTAGAAGTATATCAGGAATATCATCAACAACAATGTGGGGATCAAAGACAGTAGCATGCTTGTCTTGTTCAAAAATTATGCAATTGGTATTCATTGCACTAGGTATATAGGGTTCTATATTGTCTTTTGCAAGTAACTCAGACTTAATGGTTACTTTAGTTCCATATCTAGTACGAAACAACATGTGAGACCAGTCAGATGAAAGGTATCCCCCTATTTTAGCCGTAAACTCCCTTGACAAACATAACCCAAAATACGGGGGCAAATCTGCCACATAAATGTCTTGGGAAATTGAAAAATTAGGGCAAGCATGTAGAGTTAAGCTAGCATCTTTGATAAGCCCCACTGTATTAATAGATGAGCCATCCAATTGGACTACTCCCTTTTCTAAAGGTTCATACTTTAAACCTAATTGATCAGCTACTTGCTTGGGCATCAGAGAACAAGTAGCACCACTATCTACCATACAATTGTGCACTAACTTTTTTCCAATAATCAATGAACCATAGAACGGAGGATGTCTCACGTTCTTACCTTGAATCATAGATTCCCCTTGGCTACTGGGGTTAGCAACTTTCCCTTGATCATCATTAGCCATTACGACCTTTTGGGAATCAACAACTTGTTCAGGATTTATATCTTCAAATAACACCTTTTTAAGTAGATTAGCCTGTCCAGGAATGCTTAAGGAATCCCACATGGTCATATTCACGTTCATCTTCTTCATACTATCCACAATGTTGTAAGGTACAATTGAAGGTACCTTCTGATGTAATTTAGCAGCAACCAGTTCCTTATTCTTGTGAGGCTACTCATTGATTGGTAAGATAATAATTTTTTTTGGTACATTCAGAATAGGTGTGGATGGTGCTTCCATAGTTGCAGGCCCCTTTTTTTTATCAGCTAATTGCTCCACCTCTAGAGCTCTTTTCTTAGCTCATGTATTGGCTGCAATTGTGGAATCAACATTCACACCACAAAACTCTTCCTTTTGCCAATTTAAAAATGCAGTCTCATTAGAATGTATATTCGGTTGTTGTTCAGGTATATTAGTAGGTGGATCTGGCTATGGATTGACAACATTTTGGACCATAAATGCCTGATTAATTACCCCATTTGTGCATGAGGCTAGGTTATGTGCTTGGTTACATGCATAACACCACTCATTTTCTATCACAAAGTTATTATGGGCTGGAACCATATCCTTCACTGGAATTGTAGCATTAAGAGGAGCTGGATTATAGATTGGAATGGTCTTTGATTAACATTTTTCCTTTGATAAGCACCTTGATAGGGTTGCCTATTTTTTTGATACTGATATCCCTGATTTTGATAAGACTGATTTGCATTCTGACCTTGTTGTTGGTTCTGTTGTTGAAAGTTCGGCCTTGCCCCTTGATACTATTTCTTCATGTTGATCAACTCACTTCCCATAGTCTGTAAAATACTTTCTATCTTTTGTTGACTAGACTTAATCTCTTGCAATTCACTTGATGATCCTGCAGCTGACACTCCCTAACTCACAGTAATGGGTAATGCTGAAACAGCAGGTAGGGGGGCTAAAGATGGCATCTGCAATGGCATATTTGATTGAATTTCAGGGAAGTAGGGCATAGGTGGCCTAGGTGCTAACTTTCCTACTTGAATGAGGTTATTTTCTGCCTTAATAGCGATGCTATAAGCCTGAGGTAAAGAAATACCCCCCATGGACTGTATCATGACTGAGATATCATTACTTAAACTTTTCAAATAGAATAAAAATACATAATCAGCAGAAGGCCTTACCTTAGTAAGTATTTTGTTCCAAGTCTTTTGAAATCAGATATTGAAGTCAACCATTTGTTCTTGTGGGGCTCTTTAATTTGGTTGTTAACTGCTCCACCAAAGATAGGTGATCATATTTTTCGTCAAAAAATCTAGTAAATTCATCACCAAGCTCATCCCATGTTCTTATAGAACCCACCGGAAAGCTTCTAAACCATTCCAACGCCTTCTTCTTGAAAGATGCATCCAACAATCTCACAACTACATTTTCTTGTGTCACATGATGCACATTGCACAATGCTGCCACATCTTTGATATGTTCAAAAGGCGTTACTTGGCCTTCTCCAGTAAACTCTAGTAACCCTTTTAACGCTACTAATGGAATATCATCATGTTGCGCTAGATTAAGGGGACTACCCTAGTTGAATGGTATGAAAGTAAAGGCTCTTAGCACTGCCATTGAGCTGGAATGCGTTGGTATGTTTGTTGAAGCAGAACTTGAACTGGTTTGAGAAGTATTTATTGTAGCAACAATACTATTTGTTGAACAATTGAAAGCCCCTAATGAGGAGGAAAAACGTTTTGTTCTAAGAGTAGGAGATGTTGAACGCCTAGCTAGAAGGTCCCTTCTTCTTCTCCTTTTGTATGAAAATAGTGCCTTGTTACTAACACCAGGTGGTGTTGGCTGAACTCTAGGAGAAGGAACAATCCTTCTGAGAGTTCTCCCTTTTCTTCTTGGAGGAGATAAATGCAAAAACTCTACAACTTTTGAACTTTTGGTTTCTATTCTTCTCATATAAACAAGCACATTGATCCGTTCCTCCACACAGAGTTGCCAGATATGCTTAAAAATGACCTCTAAAAGGCTATTAGCTCACTGTCAGCACATCAAAATAGCAAGACTTAGTAATTTTACTTCTTACTCTGTCCCACCGAGCATGCCAAAACTGTTATCACCTAAAATTGCACCCTGTTGAACCTGATGTTCAACACCTCAGTGTAACATGGGAAGACCTCTAAAGATGCGGGTTTCTTGTAAATAGAGGTCAACCTCCGGAGAAGGCCGACTTCCTATGGTGTCACCTAACTACTGATCTTGTAAATGAAAAGAGTAGAAGGAGAATATATTAAAACTAATGAAAACACTATCTCTATGGTGATGCACCAAAATTTACTAAGAGGACATATAACACAGTTTATACACACAATTTTAGTCAATGACAAAAGCTTAGTTATACACAACTCAATCACATATATTTTCTACATAAACATTTCATGAAAAGGTTCATATGGCTACATTCCTAGAAGGAAGAGATAACTTCACAACTAGAGAGTACTGCATTTTGAACACATCTCACAACCTGCAAAATACGTATCGCTCTACAGAAAGGTGCTGAAATAAGACATAACCATAAGGAATCATACAGTTTCACAAGCAGTTTCATCAATTATACGAATGCACACAATTTAATAGAGAGATTGAAAAGGTAAATCGCTTATACTCATTGATTTCAATGGTGAAACACTGATCTTCATGCCTGCCATGAGTTACAAAACATAGCCCCTCTTCTGCAAAGAACTCCACAAGTTACAAAAGCAGAAAAGTGCCAGGTAAGAACTCTCTACAAAAAAGGAAAAATGCCATATCTATGAGAACCAAAAGTGTCACCCCTTAGTTTTTTTTTAGGGTTTACAAAATATCGGCCTCCAAAAATATCTGCCCTTAGACCTTTTGAATGAAGTTAATGTTGCATCCCCGCTGTCTGTGTCAGTGAAGAGTCACTCCAGGAATGGAATCCTTGATCTTTTGCAACGCATTTAATGTGCCAACCTCTGGCCTCCGTGTTCACTTTCAAACTTCCTTGAAGAGCTGTCTCGAATCCCCTAGAGAACTATCATTAATGTCTATCTACCTTTTTCTAGTAGTCCTCACAGCTGTCCCTGAGAATGATGACTTACTCTCTCTTTGGCCTTCTTTCTATTCAAGATCTTCTGCGTGTTGAATTCCTTTGCAAGCAACTTCAGACTTTCCCATTAGATCACCACACCATCTTTCACCGAGCTGCTCCATCGCCCTTTGATCTCAGAACAAGTCCGTGTCGCTCTCATTCTATTGATCTCGTTCACAGGGGGTAGTCAAACAGTCAAATGGCTAATGGTTCAGCTTTAGTTCTTTCTGATTGGTTGAACATATGTCACACAAGATCCCAGGCGGTCAAAGGTCATTAAGCCAGAATCGCATGTCGGTGAGACACTGGTCATGTCTCCCTAATGCGATTATACTCTATAGTAGCATTGGCATATCATACATCTGTCGGTGAGACTTCATATTGAGCAGCAAAAGTCATAACGACATCCCTGAAACCATCGACAAAACTATCGCTTGTTGGCAGGACATCCTACCGAGCACAAAACTTTCGCTTGGAGTCTCCCCAATCTCAAACTTGTGAACCACTATCGGCAAGAGTTTACTGATGTTACACTGAAGGCATAAACCTTCGATGAGACCACGATCAGTTGACAAGAGGTCATAGCGAGCTGAATCCCCTCGACCAGGAGTATTACTAATTCTGAATATCCACTCGGCAAGACCCTATCAGGTCGGGAAGACCTTACACTGAGAGTCCCTTTGTTTCGGTGAAAGCTCACTTCATTTCGGGGAGACATTGCTTGGTCGGTGAGACCTTATGCCAAGCTCACAACTTTTTCTAAGACTTCCCCGTGTCAGTAGGACATCTCGCTGAGACCACCATCTCATACCAAAGGCATTATCCCTTCGGTGAGACATTATTCGGTCACCGAGACGTTACAGCGAGGTCCACCTTTTCTCCCTGTTGACATCTCTTTTCGTCGAGACCTTCGTTAGTAGCTGAGATATCTCCCTGAGCTCCTATTTCTTCGGTGAGACCCCCGGCCTTTGGCGAGACATTATGCCGATATCAATCCCTCTCGGTGAGATTCTCGCTATCGGTGAGACCTCATGCCGAAGGCAAAACCTCCGGCGAGCTAAGAACACTTCGGCAGGACACTAGCAGGTCAGGAAGACCTTACACTGATGATGCATCCCCTCACTGAGATTTTCATATTTCGGCAAGACCTTATGCCGAAGGAAATCCCCTTCGGCGAGACTCTACATGGTCGCCGAGACCTCCTAACGAAGGCAAACCATTCCCTCCGGTGCCAACTTGTGAGCTACTGTCGGTGAGACATCCCAAGAGGAGAGATACATAAAGACTCATGGCGACCTGAAAGTCCTGGCGACCAGTGTATTCAAACAAATAAAATGCATTGCTAGTTGGCAAGACAATAGGAGGGCCTTGCCAACTTTCTTCTTTGATGAGTTTTATGCCAAATCTGACTGAGGCGAGGTTTTCCAATAGACTTCCTTGTGAAATAGCATCATATGTATGATCTAACCCTTGATGCAAATGTCTCCATTTGGCCTTCATGAACACCTGAGACATAGATTGCTCTGCTTGATTGAGGCAATAGGTGAAAAACAGGTAATAGTAACACCACAACATATAGTGGAGAAGTGACACTATATCCCACTGATGGACCGACACATTACACAATAAAAATGTTTAATAACAAACATGCAGCAGGAAGTGTATCAAGGGAATAGGGGGTTGTCGGGCTAATAGAAACTTGGTTCCCCCGATACAATGATAAAACAATCAAGGGAAAAAGGTATCAGGAGGAATGATACCTATGAGTGGAATGTGAATAGTGGTTCCCCCGATAATGCATAAAGAGAAAAGCCATACCATGAATAATCAAATATAAGCTAGGGAAGGATATCAGAGAAACTAAAGTATATCGAGGAGACAATATCTGGTGCCTTGCCAATGCCCCAAAGGAAAGATAACAAAGTACGAGTTCATCGATGAGAAAAGTGGGTATCAGTAGAAGTAAAACCATAGTCCCTTTGATGCAATAATGATGATTATTTTCAACTAATGTGACAGCCTGAAGATATCATTGAGATATTCAAATTAAATGTTTTCCCCAATGAAAAGATGGAGAGCAAGTAGGACATTTGTGAACTAGAGCTAAACAAAGTATACCTCAAATCAACCACATTTTTGTTATTGAGAATTAGAAAAAATTGCGGAAGCCAAGAACAAAGTAAAGAAACTAGAAGTACACCATTGCTGCACAGTTCAAGGCCAAAGCACAACACAAGTAAGTATACGAAACCTAGCTAAGAAATTTCTTTCAAATTAAGAGAATTACAAAAAGAAGCTAGAGTTTTGGACAATGGAATGAAGTTTAGGAACACCAAAGACTAAAAAATAGAAGCTAGACTCCTGAACCAAGACTTGATTGACCAATGTCTTGGATCAAGGTCCAGACCTAAGAGAAGTGCACAGTTGAACCCTTCCATGGAAAAATTGTGGGATAAGCACAAAGGTTTAGGGGATGTATGGACACCAAAGAGAGGATATGAGTTGTTCATGTATCATTATAGAAAATAGTATAGGTTCCAACTTGTGGAGATTGAACCTAGGAAAAGTGGTTGTACCTAATGTGTTCATCAATGCAAAGTTGATTAAGGAACTAGCTACCAGATATGACCCTAAACAACGAACTATCTAGTCGTATGATGGGTCTGAAATTATCATTATATCCAAAGACTTCATCTCCACTATTTTCTAATTAGACTGCTCCATGAATTTTCCATTCACGGTGAAAGACCTTTTGAAAGAATATCATCACATGGACACTAGTTATAAGAGATGGAAATTACCACTACACAGGTCCTGAGAGGAAGGAAATCGGCTCAAAAGGTTTTCTAGCAATGGAAACCCTCCCTTTCATGAAGAGTTATTTGAAGAATATTTTCAATATACATATCACACTGCTAGACAAGTATTGGGAGTGGAGGTTCCACCTCTCATGTCAATTGCTCCAATGGTTTTGGTAACGGATGTATAAAGCACAAACACCAAACGATTTGATTATGCTAGTTACCTAGCCAATGCTCTAAACCAAGGAATGGAGAGGATTAAAAACAAAAGTGATTGCATTAATTTTAAACATTACTCCTTGTTCATACACTTGCTCTTATATGAAGGACAAGCTAGAGGGTTTTGGGGAGAAGAATTGAGGATAAGGGATGTAGATGAATATGGAAATTACAAACTAGTTTAGATGTGGATGTCAATATGGTATAGCAAATATGGGATATCCCATTATCTATACTTTGAGGAGTATTTTGTGAAACCATTGCTGAAGTTGTTAGGGAATCCGTGTGATTATAACTTTTCTCTTGAAATACAAAGGTTTTTGAGACCAAAAGAGAAGGATCCTGGGAAAAAGGTGAACCATAACTGGGGAGATTGGTACACATTCTTTGATTGCACTATGATTAGAATATACAGGTTCAAAGGAGCTCCACACTTGCTACCAAGGACAACTCCAAATAGATTGGCTTATTTAGAGATTGTATGATAGTTTGCCAAGTCAGATGCAATACATCTTAAGGGGTATATTAAGCAATCCATTATGCCTATTACTTTATGTTTTGGAGATTTTACAATCACTGCTAGTGAAGTATATGAGGAAATTGACTCCAAATTAGAACACCACAATTTTCCATTAGGAAATGAAAGAAAGAAATTTAACACAAAATTTTTTATCAATAAAGAAATTTTTTTACAAGGGTTATTTGGATATGAACATTTGTTCTCAGTTGATGATGTGATAAGGAATTGTGATGATGCTTCAACAAAACAAAGAATGACCATGTATAACAAGATTATGCTCGTTGAAGCATGGAAGAAAGAAAACAACCCATCATACTCAAAAGGATTCAATGAGGTGCAGGACCCTTTGAAGAGTGTTGAGCAGCTCATCACTCATGTGGATGAATTGATTAAGGATGTGCCCCCAATAGTATTTGAAACACTTGAGATGGCTTACTCAAGAATGCAGGCTAAGGATTTGGAGCCCCTTAGTTACATACCCTCACAACCCACTCTTGAGGTAAGTTTCTTTGTGGATACAACCACAAGTGAGGAAGGGGATGAAGAGGAAAGTGATGCAGAAGATAATAAAGTTGAGCAAATAAGTGCACCTGTGGTCACACAATATGAGCCACTCCAGGATTATAGCATAGTCAAATTTGAAACATCAAATGAATTATCTGATGATGTGAGGGTAGGGCCGAACAAGAGTTTATATCTGACAATGATTTTGTTAAATTTCTAGAGTTTAAGTCATTTTTTTATGAACATAAAGGTAGAATGTTGAGAAAGAGAATGAAAGATATCACTCCTGAACAAGAGGCAGCTGCCTTAGAAGAACTAAGAAAGGAGGTAGATAAGGAGTTAGAGTCTATCACCCCCAAAAGAGGAAGAGAGCTGGTTCAAGAGGCTGGGGTTTTACTCTTACCAGGATGGGACATTAGCTCTGCCATAGTGTTTGATAGCTTCAAAAAAAGAGGAGATAAAATAATGCGCCTAACTGAAGAAGCTAGTGACAAAATGTATTTAGGGTCAGGGTACAATCTGAATGAGGCCACCTTACTGATTTGGGAATTGTATCCTCAAGACAAAAGACCTGCTATTATCAATAATCCAAGCCAAATGTTTGGACACCTCTTGGTCCACAGGGTGGGGGATACTAATCCCATTGAGACAACATAGTTAAACATAAACATGGAAAAGTTCAATAAGGCATAAATTGAGAAATTAGAAAGGGAAAATGATAAACTAAAGAAAGAAGTGGCTAGTCATAGAGATAGAATATCCTCCTCATCTTCATCAAAACTATATTCCCCATGGGTAGAAAATGATAAGAGGGTATTGGATGCAATGGCTGATGCCATCTATTGGAAATGCTGCCATGAGAAGGCTCAAAAGAAATGTAAAGAACTAGAAATAAAAATAAAGACCACCAAGTACAATGTTGTATCTAAAATAGTGAAGGTAAGATTCATCAGGATGATGGATCCTACTAATGAATATTGGGAATTATTTAAATGAACACACTTAGCTCTCTTAGAAAATGAGAGACTGCAACAACGAATGATAGAAAAGAAAAAGGAGCTTATCAATGAGAAGGCTATGAAAGATCAAGTACTGTAGGCATATAATAAGTTGGTGGAGTCACATAATAGGTATCAAAATAGAATTAAGGAGGATCTTGATTATTTTTATTAGCTCCCAACACTCTTTGATAGCCTTGACAATCCTAGAGAACAAAGTAATTGGAAGGATGAGATAGCTATGTTTGTACCTCTTGCATTACAATAGATAAACAATGAAGAAATGGTATTGCAGAATACACACAAACAACTTGAGAAAATAATGTACATGGAATATTACATGAAAGATACAATCGATAATGTGGAAACTCATGCTGAAGAAGAGTACATCAATCATCTGTCAGCCATCAATTTTTTTATCAATCAGACTAGAGATACATTAAGCATAGAGGGGCAGTCATTGAAGCAGAAGGACTAGACAATTTGATACTTCATCATGGAGAGGATATACCTTTCCAGATCCAGAGAGGTCATGAGGTATCCACGTTGAATAATAGAGCAAGTATTACGAGTTGTTTAGATTCCTAATCGTGTATTTTATAATTTGTTAAAGAATTATGAAAAGATGCATCATTTTGTAAGAGGCTCGAAGCTTGTAGCTTCCCATACAAAAGGGGAAACCAAAGCCTCATTTTATGATATATCATTACCATTAGGAAAATCGAGTAGATTGCATATCCTTCCATCCATTTCATATCAAAAGACTTTTGTTATTAATGCATATCATTTAAAGCCATATAATGGAGAAGACTACCTATATTTTGTGATCTATTTTCAGTGTTCAATTGTTGTGTTATTAATGCATATCGTTTAAAGCAATATAATGGATAAGATTGCTCATAATTGGTAATCTATTTTGGTGTTCAAATGTTGTGTTAAATTTCATGCTTATTTGTTACTGTGCTATCTCCAAAGTGGTTTCTTCAAGTTATTTAAATTCACAAGATTTACAAGGGGTTAGGGTTTAAGGGATTATAGGTCAAAAGACAAGGGATTTGGGGATTAGGGGTTAGGTAGTTTAATGGTTAATGGCTTAGGGATTATGGTTGATATTATGTAATCTCTATATAAACTTTGATAAAAAATAATAAAGGTATGAGTGGAAGGGTGTACCAAAACTCTACTGGTGTAACTTTTGATCTTATGAATGAAATAGAACATCTTATTATCAAAGATTCTCCATGACCGTGTTATCATTCTGTATTTTTCTTATGTTTTCCATACTTATTTCTTCTTATATTTGAATGAATATTAGTTATTAAGCCTCAATACAATGCCTATATGAATGAATATGCTGATACAGTAAAGCATTTACTGTGGATGTTTTTAGTTACATGTTCAAAATTATGTTCAACATAAAAATGGAAACTATTTAAAAATAATAAAGTTAACAAAGTTTCTTATTTAAATAATTGTGAGTTATGTGCATTAATATTTTATTAACTTTTTTGTCTTCACGAACATATGTTGATACAAAATGAATGGAAGAAGCATCCAAGTAATCCTTTTTTTTTTGCCAACAATTCATACCAAAGATTGAACAATTTATGGATATTTGAATAGGTAATTTGTATTGACACAAATAATATTACTGAAGTATTTCAAAGTTTAGGCCATAAGAATCATCCTTTTTAAAACATGGATTGTAAATAATTCTGAAAATTTAGAAGTCTTGGTCATTAACATTATTGTTTGCTACAATTTCATCTAGTGTATCATTGTCAATGTTCATATGTTCTTTCAAGTATTTAATATTATCATCATCCTCATCTTGGCATGCATCATCATTGAATTTGACTGTAGACCATCTATATTGTTACCAGATGTATTTGGATCATCATTTTCTATACCATCCATATTGTTGTCTTCCATAACATCATCTAACTCTAGATTGTTGTCTTCTTGTGCCTGAACATAACCATCTTCAAAATCATCATGGATGTCAATTTCTTCGATGTTATCTAATCCGTCTCTCTTTTTTTTGGCCATCATTGTTTTGCTTAGTATCCACTAATGCATTGTCAAATACATGCCTTAATCTTAGATCATAATGTATGACAAATATCCATTTCGGGTCCAAAAATCTTCATAGAAAAATACCTGCACATGAATGACATACATATATTAGACATACATTATAACAATTTTATTGATTAATAAAACCATGTATATATTCACAATAAACTATGAATTAATAGATTAGTGATCACTACTGATTCTTGTTTGAGTTAAAGATATACCTGCTCACAATGAATAGGTAGAACATAAGGCTCCTTATCCTCCGGTAGGAACCATGAGGAATCAATAGAAAACAATCCACTGTGGGTATCATGTCTACATGTCCTCTCAAATGCTTCATACCATCTACACTTAAAAATGCAACATTTAAAAGAGCAGTAATCCAACTCAATAATTTCTTGTATTTTCCCAACATATTTGTAGATTCCCTTCAATTATATTCTTATCTTTTGAGCTTGATCAACTGGATTGCTTGAAGTCAACCATGATGCCACAATCAAAGGATCATCTCTTTACGTCTACACTTTCTACATGATAATGTCAACCATATGCCCACATTGCTGGATATTTCCTCACTTGTGAAAGACCATTTATTTCAGTGAAAAAAAAATATAATGATGAATATTAAAATAGTTAATAGTGTAAAAATTGTAAGGAGACAACATTTTGTAAAATTCCAACTATACCTTTCTTTCACATCCTCTAGACATGTTGATTTCATCTTTTGTTATGTTTGAATCTATACCTACATCTTCTATTTGATTTTGAATTTGTTCAGTAACCCATTCTAGTGTGCAATCTTTGCCCCATTCCCCAAGTACATTAGTGGGAAGTGGAGTATTCCTTGGTTTCAATCTCTTAAACTTTCTCCTTGCTTCTAACACCTCTTCTCTCTTTTTATCATACAAATCAATCCATTTGTTCATAAAATCCATGTGGTACAGAATGAACTTGTCAAGTATAGCACTTTATTCTACACCTATTACATGTCAACATGTTTATTTAAAACTCCAAATTTCATGTTGTTAATTTGATAAATAAATTACAGAGTAAATTAATGATTACAATAAAAACAACCATACTGATCATGAATTTACTTACTAATTTCTACTTGAACACCATTAGATTGTGGTTTTTCTCCATCAATAATATTTGATGATCGTTCTTCATCCCAGAAGCGTGGACCATCTTCAAAATCCTTACCAAGGAATTCACACAAGAAGACAAATGCTTCATTCAATACATACCCTTCAGCCATGCAACCCTCTGGATGCGCCTTTTGTCGGACATATCTTTTTAGAGTTTTCATATACCTATCAAAGAAAAACATCCACCTCATTGATACGACACCTTCCAATTCAATGTCATCGACTAGCTGTATAAGTAAATGGACTTGTAGGTCCATGAACTTGCAGGGAGCTCCTTCTCAAATACACATACAATTTTTGTAATTTCCTTCATCCATTTTGGAACTTCACATTCGTGGATCTTCTTGGAGGTCACCCACCTAATATAAGAATAGTAAATTAGTATGAACCTTTAGTAAAAAATTAAAATGCAATATAATATCTCTATGTCTCTCACACATGAACATTTCATATAACCACATACCTTGTAAATGCTAACAATTGACTTATGGCATTCCTTAAGTCAACTGTAAGACAAGAATCCCCCCTAATTACCAATGGCATGATATGCTATCAAACACATTTATGAAAAGGTCATTAGCAATTTTTTCTCACACATCAAAATATCAAAATATATTTAGTACTTAATTAATGTTACCAGTAAATGTTAAATGATGATATATAATGCCTACATAAAATTATGAAAAACATGTGTTGTAAATCCTATGATATGTCCATCAATTGTAAAAGATTTATCCAATGATGACCCATAGCTAGTAGGTGTCCTTATTGAATGGATGACATTTTTTGGTTGGTCTAGCTCTTTTTTTTTTCAAAATCCATGGAGCTTCTGCATATGTTTCATTTTCCTTGTTTGGCCACAAATTTTTTCTATCAATTTTGGTACTTGAAAGATCAATATCTCTCCTCGAAGACAAGGTGTCCTTCTCTTTTCCTGATATATGTTGAAATATAAAATCAGGGAAATTTTTTGAGATGTGCATAGGATCTAATAGGTGAGATATTAAGAGTTCCTTCCAGTAAGGGAGCTCATAAAATATGGATTTCCTTTTCTTTCCTTCTAGCATATTAACTACAACTTGTTCTGGTTCTTCAATTGAATCACCCTGGTCAAAAAAATCCTCCCAAGCTTTCAATTCAGCATATTCATACTTCTTAAGCCAATTAGCTGGACCCATAATCATGGGAGGGCCTCTATTTTCAGCTTTTCCATCAAATTGATTCTTCAGGCGATTTCTAAACTTATGATTTAGTGGTAGAAAAACCATGTTGTTTGCTTAAATAAATTTATGTAGATCTTTAGAATACTTCCCTTGAAATTTTTCTACACATCTTGGACATGCAAATATCCCCTTTGTTTGAAGCCTTGCAATTCAATAAGTAATGTTAATAAAATAAAATAAATAGTATAAAACTAAGTATGAAAGTTGGGATGAAAATAAATTATGAGGATAAATACGTAAATTTTTTATCTTACCAAAACAAACACCAAGTCTTGGGAAATCATGAATAGTCCAATATAGCACACCATACAACTTGAAGGACCTATTTGATGGAGGATGTGACATTTCATACATTCTTATGCATTTCCATAATAGTTGCATCTCATCAATAAAAGGTGAAGGATAAACATCCATGTTTTTAACTTGATATTTTCCTGGAACAATGAGAGTCAGCATAAGGTGCTCCTTTCTAACACTCATCCATGGGGGAATATTGTATACTATCAATCCGACTGGCCAAAAACTATAATTTGAGCTCAGGAAAGAGAATGGGCACACTCCATCAATTGCAAGACCAAACCTGATACTATGGGGTTCATCTTTGAATTTTCTTGGCCAATTTTCCTCTATGTGTTTCATTGCTTTGGAGTCAGCCAGAATTCGCATGAATCCATGTTTACTCATGTTCTTTGCATGCCAGTCCATCAATTATGCAAGTGACTTGCAACAAAACATTCGTTGAAGTCTAGGTATAATTGGCATGTGATGTAAAACCTTCTTTGGAACTGTAGGACCTTGTGCATCTATATGATACCTCTTCTCTTTGCATATAGGGCATTCTACCTTGTTTTGATATTCATCTTTGTATAAAATGAAATCATTTTTACATGAATGAATTTTCTTATATTCAATCCCCAACTCAACCAACAACAGACACACCTCTCTGCAAGTTGATAGCAACACATTCTCTTTAAGGAATATTTTAGTTTTTAGTGCCCTATAAGATTTCCAGAGATTAAATCAATTGAATTTTTGACTTATGATGAACATGTTTGATATGACAATCAATACTAGGACTGCTTATATACAATATATGGTTTTAAAATCCCCTTAAAGAAATATAAACTAAGTTGATGAATGCTTACGAATTATGTACACCAATTGACAATGCAAAGTAAGAAATAGATTTCAACTCACTCAATAAGGTAGTGAATCCTTTGTCTAACCAACCAAATAGTGACTTGATTTCTAATAATATTAATGTGCATGCCAGTTTTGAGGTTCTACTTGCACTCAATTTAAACACGTGTGTCTTCTCTGCTTGCTTGGTGGAGTCTTTCAGGTTGTTATAATCAACATTACATTGGTGGTAATTACCTTTGCTATCATCGTTACTATCAACCATATGATCATTATTGTCATCATTATTTCCATCCCCAAATAAACCTATAAGCATTTCATTCAATCCTTCTTCATGCACTACATTTTCACTATCATGATCATCATCATTAAGGCTAGGTGGCATGTCATCAGTGTATGTGGATCTCATCAGCTCTTCAAATTTCTCAACTGGTAGTATTCTCTTCAATGTTGCTCTTTTCACCCTGGTATTGTTTAAAGGATGGTTTGGATCATCCCGTCCAAATCTTAATAACCCAGTTGGATCTTGGGTATTAGTATGTGTTTCATCAACATAATCTACCTATCAACAAACACAAGCATTATTTAATGTTTGACAACAATTGGATAAATCATAAATGTATCAATTTCAAATAAATATAATCAAATATGGCTTAAAAAATAAAAACGTAAATTGTATGAACATATATATATCAATTGAATAATGGAACATTATTTTATAGACTACCTTTTTATACAATGATTTAAATAAAGCACAATTTTGACAACATAGTTTATAAAACATCAGTCCACACTCATTTACTATTCTTTGGTTTTTTTCCCTTAAGAACATCCTTAGGGAGACCTTGTTCTTCCCTTTTCTTTCATGTAGGAGTGCATTTTAAGAAGGGGTAATCGATCAATAACTCATCCCAAATGGTACAGTACATAATAGCCTCAACCATTATCAATATATCAACCTCTCTTTCCATATCTCCACCTTTATCATTTATAACCTCAACAAATTGACAATTCAGTCTTCAGTAGGTCCCTTCCCTTACTACTATTTATAAATCTTGCAATATTTTTTTGTGTGTATGCACGCCCATCTATATACATAATATGACCTCTATTCATTTATTTTTCACTTTCAAATTGGAGATGATGTGTATACATATTCAAATTTAAACCATATGCTAACATGCTAGGCTTATATTTTGCTAGCCTTCTCCATTCACCATTGTAATATGATGGACCATAATATGGAATTAATCTCCTAGTGGTTTGTTCTGAATTGTTTCTATGTTTAGATCCCACATGTATATTTTGGACATTAAAGAGGCCTAGATTCACACCATGAGTATTGGAGGGTTGTATCATGTAGTTGTATCCCAAAAATTGAAACACCTTGTATACTCTAGGTAGTTGTTGATCACCAAGACAAGCACAATATAATCAATGATCAAATTTCTCTTTGTAAATTGATCTCAAATGTAGGGACAATTCATCATCTCCATCACATTCATTCTCATAGGGCATGTAGTCCACCTTCCCCTTGTCTTTAAGAAAATTATGCATCTTTAAACTAGTTCTTGCTCTATTACTTGTTTTCATCAATTCCTCATCTTTCGAGCTGATATATTGGCACATATTTTTATTAGATGTATCATCTGATAAATGATCATTTCCCTCTAGGCTGGAAGTTAGCGATCCAAGAAACTTTAAACCAAGAAATTTATCTTGCAAGTATCCATTAAGAAAAAAATTAGTTATTTAAATAATATAAAACAATGTTTAAACAAAGTATACATGTTATTTATATCAAATTGGAAAACTCCTTACCATAATTCATATTGGATTTGAATCAATTGTAGGAGGCATACTACTGACTGGAAGCTCATCATATATGTAATGTATTTGTACAATCACTCATTTGAATTGTTTATTTCCACGACATACAAAATATCCACAAACAACAATTTTCTCAAAGTATTCATCCCATGTACTATAGTCTTGACCAACCTCTTGTTTAGTGCAATCATTTGTTGTGTTTGCAGGATCCATTTTCATATCCTCTTCCACCCACTGTCCACTACGTGATTTAATAGTTTTAGGTCCATGTCCATGTACATATCTTGTTCTTTTACTAGTTGAATGCTCATGCTTTGCATTTGCTCCAATCTCCATCTAAAATAATCAACAACATGCATTAATTTATGTCAAGATTGGATAATACATTATAAATTTCAATAATACTATGAAAAAAGATGGATGTATCACAAAATTCCATCATATCATTTTTTCCTAAGTTAAGTCAAAATTTGAGTACCTAATGTCCCACTTCATCTGTTGTGTCCTCATTTGATATGACATGATCTGTTGCCATGGCCTCGTCTCACCTCTGTAATACAAAACATAGTAAATAATGTTTAGTACAACAATTATATCATTTCAATGAATATGCTATCCAACACAAAACCTCAATTTAGTCATATATTTGACATATTGATATCATGTTTTGGCCATCCTAATTTTTAAACTTTTCCCTTGATCATAGAATCACATTTAATCACCATTCCTGTGCATTTTCAACCAATAAGTTTGACCTCAGAGGCCTCATGGACAAAAAAATGACTTTATCTCCTCTATGTTGTAGCATTTGTGAATTCATAATCACCTTCCTCCTTTGGTTGAGGTTGCTTTCTCTTCTTACCTCTATTGTATCTACAGATTCCATTGTCATATCTATTTCCATCCACTTTCCTTTATGTGATTTAGTAGTTCTACATTGTCCACGTCCTCTCTCCATGGCCTCCTCTGGATCCTGTAATACACAATAATGACAATAGTCACATAACAACTGTGCACCAAGAGAATATTGCTGAAATTATCTTGTTAATACACTCTCTTTTCATTAAGATGCGCTATGAAAAACAAAATAGGACATTGCAACATTTTTCTCTTCACAAAAAGTTTACACACAAAATCTTGACAACTAGAGCTCAAATCTTATATTACAAGATGACTACAAATTCACATCAAAAAGACATTTATTTACAAGTTGACTATAAATAAAATCTATTACTAATAATTTTAGTTGAACATCCCTTCCATGGTCCCTTGTTATCCTAGATGTAAGAAAACCTATTACTAATAATTTTAGTTGGTTCTCTACCTTACACTTCTTCCAAAAATTCATTAAAACCGTAGATATTTTCTCTTTGAAAACTAGAGATTAGATTTTTTATTCTTGATTGAAACCTACTTTAGGATGAAATTATGAGATCTAATCAAGGATGGAATGATGAGATCTAACAAAGTGTAAAAACATGTCAAAATATGTAATATATGCATGGATAAAGGCAATAGACAAATATATATGATAATACATGATGAATGTTCTATCAATAATACATTAAATAAGGGTGGGTTAGTGGGATCAAAGAGATTACACCAAAAATCCCAAACCCTAATCAAGATAATAGCAATGAAACATAGATAAGGGGTGCATCCAAGCCCTAATAAAGTATAAAATGAATCATATCTACTTAAAAATGTTAGATTTATAACCTTAATATAAAAGGATAAAATCTAAGGATGAAACCTGAGTGTGTTTAAGAATGTTTGGTTCATGAATTTATGTAAGGAAAAATAACATGACTCAGATAAATATCCCAAGTAAATTAATTAAATCAAAATGAATAAATAATATAACCTACCCAAGATAACGAGTTGAGAGTAATACACCACTAAAATAAATGCTCAAAATTAAACAATAAAAATAATGGTATTTAGCTCTAGGTTCAATGAAGATATGACTATACTAGACATTTCTAAGTGATTTATTAGTGCAACAATAACTAGGACTATAAAAAACTATCTCAAAACTATAAAATTCATGATGCTTCATTCCAATACACTTCCATGGATATGGAATTGATCTTAGTGCATAAAAATATGAACCTGCACATAGAACTAAACATTAACTATAGATCTAATCTTCATTGAATTGGATGTCTATAATTTATTATCTTGATGTCTACAACCTATGTCTAAGAGGGGTTGTGTCGATAGACATTATTGAGGATTTTGTTAGGCTAGGATATTTCTCCTTTAGTTAAACTCCTATTACTAATTTAGTGATACAAATAAATGATTGAATACAAAAGGGAAGCATGCAATACACATAGGATGTTGATGCAATGTCAATGTCACATGATAATGATTTAGTTCTCATAGATGATTTTTCATAATTCCCCAATAAGATCTAAGATGATAGTAATGAATTAGGGTTTGTCCTTTATACAAATCTGTAACATGCAATTTGAAATATTTCACACTTTAGATGACTCATCTAGATGTATCTAGTGTGAACATGGGCCCATTTAAATTTAAATTTAAAAGTTTAGGGGTCATTTCTGAGATCACAAATCTATCCTCTATTAGTTTTGCACCCACAAAATTGACATGGGATAAGGAATAGATAAAATAGGGAACCATGATTGCTCCCTTGGAACATATGAAGATGAAGTCAATTTAGGATCAATTTATTTATCAACTTCCATGCAAAATACACCATTCTGCACACTAGTCATTGCTTTAGGGACAAACAAGTCAAAGTAATCCCAAAATGAAGGGGAAAAGTGGAGGGTATGAATTTTTCACCATTACAATTATATAAATAGTAGGCAATATTTTTAAGACATGTGTTCTATTTTATGCAACCTATAAATATTTTTATTATCAACTGAATCTATTATATAAATTAAGTAAAGGTCATTTTTTGGGATGTAGCTAAGAAAAACACTAATTTATTGTATGCAAAGTTTTGAAAGTTAAAAAAAAATCTTATTTATAATTCAACAAATTATACAACTTTAGTCCCTTGAGATTCAACCATATAATCTCCTCTATAGAACATACATGCCTTCAATGAATTGAAATAATTTTTATTACTAAAAAAATAATTTTATGTTCAAGATATTGGTATACTATAGAGTGAAATATAATAAAAATGTAATGAAAACTCAAATCCCAATCCATAGTCCAAATATAAAAAAATGTTATGAAATGAGATTCATAAAATAAATGCATAATCTTTATACATCAAAATGTATTCCTTTTGAATCTTATGTCATATTTGCTAAATAGAATTATGTAGCTTTTGAAGTTTAAAAAAAATTATCAACGAGTTTTAATAGCCTATACCATATTTTCTAAAATTATTTCTCTATTTTTTAATTTCATTACATTTTTTAAATAAATGATAGGTGATCGATACACAACCTTTAAAAAATTATTAAAAATGAAAATTAGCCACAAAATTGGGGAATTAAATCATGGGAAACTAAGAACTAATTACCTCATCAAAGAGACACATGGTCCATAACAATACTAAATTAATAAAATTTATTTTAAACTATTAATTTAGTGCTTCTAATAACTATATGACAACATTTTATCCAACTTGGCCTAGCTAGGCACTAAATTAGGCGCACTTTGTGCTGCCTTTGGCGCCCCAAAGAGATTACATTTAGGGCTGAAAGTCGGCGCTAAAGTCGGCATTAACTACTAATGAATCAAAAAAAAAAATCTTCCTGAAGGAAGAGATGAGAGGAGGGCGCCACAAGGAAGAGGAGAAAAAAGGGAAAATTGGCAGCACGTAGGGAAACAATGGAGAGCAAATAAAATTAGGTGAAGATATCAAATTGCAAGTTTTGAGGTGAGTTTCAAGGGCGTGCAAATAGAGAACACAAGGTTCGCCCTTTGAGGGGTCGGCCTAAGGCCGTGGAGGAAATCTTCCCCAAAGGAAGAGGTATTTGCATAATCTCCTTGTTTCTTCTAGCATCGAAACAAAAATCTATTTGCTGCAACTTCATTATGTATATAAAAACCGAACCCTTGTCTTGAAATAAAACTAAAATCTATTTGATGCAACTTCTTTACCACAGAAAAAAATTGAAACCCCATTATTGCGCTTTTAAAACTTATGCAAAAAAAAATATTTCATTGTAAGATATTTAAACATTGCCTCCTTCCTCGAATTTACTTTTTGTGAACTATTTCCTTAAATTTTTTGATTGAAGGGATTTCAATGAAAGGTCACGTGGTTTCTGATTTAAAATTTTTAGGTCAAATGAGGGTTCAATTTTATATAGGATATAGTGAGGGTGGCCATACAAAAAAAACTGGGTTGCAATGATAAAAAAAAGGGTTTATCTAAATTTATATTTTGTTGTTCTGACATATTGGGATTTCAATTTTTCAATGGTTGATATTGAATGCACAATGTCATAGATTTCATTTTTATTGGAACTTTAGATCTTTTAATGATGTTCAAGAGATTTTTGCAGTCTATGTGATAGAGAACAAAGCTTCTAGAAAAAAACTTTCATACCACAAACTGGACGAAAAATTTCATACCTAGTAGTGTGTACTTCGTTTGCCTCCACAGACTGGACGAAAATAATTTTCCCTAAGTCACCTCAAAGGTTACGAGACATAATAACCTAGCCAAAATAACCCTGGACGGAATAACCCGGTCACAATAACCCAGGGACAAAATAACCCAGGGTCATAATAACCCAAGCCAAAATAACCCGTGTTCAGAATAAACCATGGAAAAAATATCCCCATAAGAATATAGATAAAGGAAAACAAAATTTATAAATTAAATGTATGTTTCTAAAAAAACTTTATTATTCAAATTTTCAATTAAAGTGTCAAATTATGAGCAATTCCTCTTATATAATCTAAAATGTTATGGTTGTCATAACCATCAACCAATATTTTTAGTCTTTCTTTGAGTTCATGGTATTTTTTCCTGCTTGGTTGCCTAGTGTATCCAGTCATATATTTCTCTATTCTATTCTCTTGGAGACTCTATTATTTTTTCACTGCTTTGATGAATTTCCAGACTGAGCTATGTGATGCTTGAAGAAATTCACTAAATCCTCTGTGCCATCCCTCAATAGTATTATTGGTTATGGGAAGATCATCTTGAGTAGTTGAATAGCAATTCCACATTGTGATTGGAAACTTGGGTGATCGTATGTTGCCTCTTCTGGTTAGTCTGCCAATCCACGTGTCTTCAAAATAATCAATTATGGGTTGCAGGGTCTCCTCATGTTCTGTATAATAAGGAGATTGTTGAAGTGTTTCAAATGCATCAATTACATCTATTTGAGGCACGAAAGCTAATGCAACAAGTTTCTTGATCTCATATGCAAATACTTCATCGACACTGTAACGTGTTTGTAGACCTTCTTCTTGAACTTTCCTCCACAAGCATTGAGAGAAATGGAAAAAACATCCCCGAATAGTGGCATTTGGAAAATTTTCAGAAATAACTCCCATGAAACCTAATTCAAAATCAATAAGTATAGTTTTTGGGTTTAGATCAAGTTGAAGTTGTTTTAATTTTGTAGGTACTTGTGTATAAGTGGTTCTTGTTTTGTTTCTCATAAGAATATAAATGAGTGGAAATATTGCATCAGTTTTCAACCAAGAATCATGTATAACTGTTGAAAAATACTTGGCATTGTTTTAAATGTACCGTCACTAAACCAATTTTCAAATTCTTTTAGTAATTGAAAATTCTATGTGGTGGTGAATATTATAAAATGATTCTCATCATTACTGTCATGAAAAAGAAACTTTTCCCCTCTATTGGTAATTGTATATTCAACTAGTAAGATAAGATTTGCTGATGTGTGAGGATTTGGTGGCAGCACTTCAAATCTTAAACTTTTTCTTCGAATCATTTTGGATAATGCATGGGTTGATGGTATTTCTCCTGCTACGGGTAATGAAATATTAGAACATGAAGCATCGATGATATTTCTTGTAGAATCTTGAGTCGAGTACGCCATGTCTTTCATTTCTTTCAATTTGTGTTTGAGAGTGATCATCTCAAGTTTTGGAGCATGATTATGTTTTGTACTGCTAATCACATCACCAGATTTTGTTTGTGTCATAGTATAGCACCAACTTGAACATTTATTTGTAAAATATTCCACACAATGCTAGATCATTTTATTGATGCCTTGTCGATGAAACAAAAATGTGTAACCATCTACAATAAGTAAATTATTGTTTTTTTGACTTGTTAAAAACTGAAGAGGCATTGTATATATAAAAAATTATGAAGAATGTGTTGGTTCCCTAAAAAGTATATTGATTTTTTGTACACTCTTTTAGAAAACCCTAGGAAAAATTAAAATAATGTTCAAAAAAATATATTACAAAATATCTTCTTTTATGAATTTGGATTTCTCCTCTTCTTATCACTCTACACACTCTTACTTCTTCTCCCCTTCTTCCTTTCTTTACTTCTCTTAATTCTACCACTTTATATATCTTCTTAATGCCTTTTCATTTATATCTTTTCATAATAACTCTTAATCAACTTATTCCCACGAAATTGCCTTTATTTTTATAATTATTTACCATTTTATAGGTTATTTAAGCATATTAAAGGTGTTTTAAGGCTATTTTAGGGGTATATAATGGATATATGGTCTAAAAATGGCCTAAATAGCCTCTATGGTGCCTCACAATCATATTTATAATTTATTTTGTCATTTCTAGTTTACTAGCTTGATCTAAAATGACCATGGGTTATTCTGTCCATGGGTTATTTTGACCACAGGTTATTCTGTCGATGGGTTATTATGACCCTGGGTTATTTTGTCCTTGGGTTATTTTGGCTGGGTTATTCTATCCAAGGTTATTTTGGCCTGGTTATTATGTCCTGATACCCACCTCAAAATGTCAAGCAATATGTTAGAATTAGGTGTTGTACACCTTGCATAATGCTTATAATGTTTAATTTATTATTATGTGTGTGGTGCACCTAGGGGTACCTAGATGGACGTGCATCACTAGGAGTTATAATGTTGGGGCCACTTTATGTTGTATGTAACTTTGGGACTTAATTGTAAAATGTAATTATTTAATATTGGGGATTAATAAAATATAATAAAGTACCCAATATTAAATGAGGGGTCACATGATTTTATAAGTTCATGGTTTTGGGCACATGGTTTATGTAATACCACTCGGTGGTTTTGTGGGAGCTTGTTTCTATAAAAGCAACCACAAGGGTAGTTGTCTAAGGTTGGAGAGAAAGTTAGTAGGTTGAGCTTGTGCATGTGTGTTGGTTTGAAGCATGGCATGGGATGTGTGGATTCATACTTGGTCACATGGAATGCATGGATAGCTTGTGCTTCAGAAGTGTTCATGGAGTCTTTGAAGATGTATTGTAATGGGTTTTTCATTGCTGAATAATACATGGAGTGTGGATGCTTTTGGAGGCTGGGTTTTTCCCTCTTAAGGGTTTTCCCAGGGTATATCTTGTGTCATCTTTCATGGGTATGTTGTCTATTCTCATGCATGTTGATATTGAGCACTTATTTGCATTGTTATCTCTTTTGGGTTATGTGGAAATTATCATTAGATGGCTGCAAGTTTCCTTACACAATAGAGGGAAGGGAGAAAAGGGAGTAGACTCTGGACACAATGAGGTAATTCATTGTCAATTTATAGATTTGTAAATGTTTCCATTGTTCCTTTGATTTTTATTTTTTAGTTTTTTATTTCTAAATTTAAAAGAATTTTATTATATATATATAGGGACATGAGACTGACAAAGATAAAGAGGCATTGGCTTCCATATTGGGGGTAGAGGCAGTGAAAAAATTGGATGCTGTGGACTTGAAAATGCTTTCCAGATACATAGAAAAACGATCTAGTAAAGCCCCTGAAACATTGCAACCAAATCAACCATGTCAAAGGGAATCAATTGATTCACCAACCAGTCCTGGATCAAGCGAAATATCCATGAGTAAATCAATAACAATAAACTCTAAGAATGTGGAACAGGGAGTAGAGACTTCCAATGTCCTAGCCACTCTTGGGACACAAACTTCTTCCACCATGCCATGTTTTGCATCTTGCATTGGTAGCTACGATACCAAGATAGAATACGATGTGGTTTTAGGGGAAGTCTGAATGACAAATGCTGGAAACAAATTTGTGAATAGGTTGAAGGAATCATACCTTCAATGGTTCAAAGACCATCTACATTTTCCATTCTCAAAGATACCCATGCACCTGCAAAAAGTAGTTATCCATGACATGGAGACTGAATTTGGCATAGATTGGTCTGTAAAGAAGATAAAGCTACAAATGTCTCAAAATTGCAAGAGATTTCGGTGCAACCAAACAAAGAAGATACAAAAATACCTCATGAGCTAAGGCTCAAAAAAAGGCCAATTGATGTAAGTGTGAAAGTATGGAAATATCTTGTAAAAGTATATGAGGATTCCGATGCACGGAGGAAGTCCAGTGAAGAGAGTATGCAGGTATTTGAATTTTCTCATAAGATTATATCAAATTTATTAAACAATTTTTAAATTTTATTTGTGCATAGTTAAATTGAATTAGTATATGTTTTAGGAAAATGCCTCCAAGGCTAGGCTTGAAAAACTTCATACCACACATCACAGTGGCCAGAAAGGTTTATAGGCCTTGATTTGTACATTTGTAAGTATATTTAATATGTTAAATGATATTTTTTTATTTCCTAGGAAAAAGTAAATGACTGCATATTAATTAGTTTAACTAGTCCATGCACCATGTTTTGACAGGAGGAGAAATATGGCTGGCATCCAAAGCAATTTGAAAAGGAAATGTTACAAAGCAAAAAGTGGACTGATTTTGTAATCTGGATGGAGAACGAGGTATCAATAGTTGACTTTCAATAACTTAGTTGGATATTGTTGTGTTAATATGTCAATTTTCATTTCTTGTGTTGAGTTGTTTATTGGTGTGTAGGATGAGTTCTAAAGTGCTTCTCTGTTGGCCCTAGATCCCACTCAATTGTCCCATTATTTCATGTTGAGGAAAAAAATATTGTTTTCCTTAAAGGGCAGTGGGTGACATTCATGCCTTATTTTCATTGCATCTTTTAATTAATGACCATGGTCTTTTAATATCTCTTAAGTGTCCTCATTTAAGTTATGAGTTGTATCATTTGAGTAACTTAGTCCCATGTTGATTTGATTTATCTTCTTTTCTCTCAAACATGGTATCTCAAGGAGTGCTTCCTTGAATTCATGTTTCCATTCTACTAAGTGATCCAAATACATCTTTTCCATCCTTCCTCATGACGTTTCCATTAATTTAACATGTAAGAATGTTTTGATGCATCTTGGTAGGCATCCTATAGGTCTAACACATCCTTGTAGAACTCCTTTGGCACCAAGGTCAAGTCATCATGTATTTCTAATGCATAGTCCATGAAATCACCTATGCCATACCTTGCAACCTTGTAGTATTCTACTTGATGTTTCAAGTGCTCAACTTCCTTCTTATGCCCTTCCATTTCTCATGTCATTTTAAGGATGTTTGATTCATTTGCTTGTGTTGTGGTGACCCTAGTCGTAGCCTTAGCCACTAGATCCATATCATCTACATCACTTGGCATAGCTAACCAACCACTTAATTTTTCCATCTAATTTAAAAAAAGGCGGTAAATTCCTATCTTCCAAGTTAAAAAAGCTCCATAAATAAAGAAATCAACAGTAAAAACCTGCAACTTGATCTAATCAACATAGAGAAGTGTGTAATACTAGACTTCTTAACATTCAAAAGATAAATGGAATGTCCTCAACACCCAGTAGAGCTATCCAAAAAAGCTAACTAAAAACACAAGCGTGCTCCTGCACACAATGGCCTAATGGCTGGTTTTCATAGAAGTCAAACTACTGAAGTAACAAAACTGATCAAGTTAACATATATGCATTATTTGCATAAACAACTGAACCATTTATGTGCATGAATAAATAGTAGAAGGATGTAGATGAACTCAATTCATCTGAATTTATGCCTCTTGGTAGACATTCCTCTTGAATCTCTAATATCAGGTGCTCGAGACTTCCCTATAGCTTTTACCTTTCATCACCACCTTTCCTCTTCACCGTCAAACTCATCTGCTTTTTCCTTATCTGCATTTCTGGCTTTGGCTTCTAGAATTCATCCCATGTTTTACCTTCCTCCTCTTTAGAATCTTCTTCTTCTTTGTCCCCATCTAACTCCGCAAGAGATTCATCTTTTGAACCTTCCTCATCTGATTTTGATTCCTCTTCTACATCAGAGGGTTCATATCATTGATCTGACACTTCTGAATTATCAAAATCAGAATCACTAGCTTTCATATTCAAAAATTCCCAATCACCATCTTCAATAAATTAATTTGGATCATCAGTAATAATATTCAAAATTGGTCGCCAGTTCAAGTTAATTATGCTTTCATAATACTTTATATCCATGGAGTTCAGCCATTCCTTGATGCCATCAAGCGAAGATTGAGAAATGGCATCAATGAGGAGTACATCCCGCTTGAAGTCTTTGAAAACAATAGCCATATCAAATTCCTTTTTCCCTAGTCCTACTCTTGCAAGGTTAACAATCTCAATCTTACTAATAGTGATTACTAAGAAAGGTAATTCCACCTACTCTACCAAACAATCTATCGTAGGAACAATAAAAGAAGAGGCTTTGAAAGGAACTCCATGAAAACCAAGCTCTCTAAATGGTATATCAAACTCTAGTTCAAAATATTTTAGATGAGGCTACTCCCATAACTCTGTTACTCGCTTGACAAATCCTTGAAACTGTATTGATTTAATTTTTCATGTCCCTCTCTTGTTTTCCTTCCTCAATTTCATCAGGATCATACATTGACCTTCTTGCCCCTCCTAAAGTTTGGACCACATCCATTACCTCCACATAAAACTAGACATCCTTGGTCTTCTTGGTTCCCACCATGATATGGTTATGCAAATGAAAATGAAGCAAAGTAATCATCTCATTGTTTGTTGGCTAGAAGAATGTATGCTTAATGTTTTGATACATGATATCAGCTCTCTCTTCTTCTCTCATGGTTGAATACAAAATCCATTATGGTGGGCCTCCAAAGTTCCAATCATATTTCTTCCTCTTCCACCAAATGTTGGCCTGATCCACAAGTCTACCAGCCTAATTGGCTTTGTTTTTGAAAGCTGAAGTTTCTCTTGAGTCACCAATGTAGCTCTCTCTGCCTTTTCAAACTCTTTCATTACTACAGATCATCTGTGGTATTTAATCATTTGCACCACATGGTTGGTGTGCTTTGAATCCTTGGATCTAAAAGAAATTTCCTTAACATAAATACTACTAGGGAATTTAAATGTTAGGATGTAGGTTGAATTAAAGCCGATACTTGGAACATTGTAAATTATCCTTATATAAGAATTCCCTCCATCTTTTTGGCTTGTAACACTCTTGATGGTGGCTACATGAAATGGAACCATGATGCCATATATGGGTACCAGAAAAACATCATTTTTTGTATCAACTTGAATCATGAGCTCTCTAGAAACGGGGATATCATCCACATTTTTGTAGGAAACCATCTCAGTAGATGGCTTGGAAGAGCCATGTCCATCTATTGTACCAATGCCCCCTGCATCCAATCTTCTTGTAGTCTCCTCATTCTTTTTCCTTGCAAGTTTTGCTTGGTGTTGCTGGCGCTGCTCTTCTTTAGTCATCTCCTGATTATCAGATCGTAAGGTTGCCTTGGAGATTCTTGATTCTCCTCCATTTACCTCAGCCTTGGGTTTTTGTTTCACTTCCTCGTCTTCATCATCATCATTAAATGAGTATGCAACATCAGTGTATACTTTGGAGCTAACCCCAGTTGCATTTTAGGCCCTTTATCCTTAACAACCATAGTGTCAACAAGGAACAATGAATAATTATGTGTTTTGGAGTTACCATTCTGTAACTGCAAATTCTGAAACCCAAGTGATACATTAAAATCCATCCTATCCTTCACAATTTTTTCATTTCTTGAATTCAAACTTAAACCAGACTCTCAAAATTTGATCCCTATTCCTGTTCCTGCAAACTTTGTAAGATGAGGCAAAAGTTCAAGGCCATCTCTTTGAACTACCTCCATAGCTACCTTATATTAACATACATGAACATGATATGATTATATACATGAAAAGGTCGCTTAAAAATAGTATAATCAAAGTACAAAATGTCCCAAAGAACTATTCTTTATATGCTCAAGTATTGTTGCATGTCATTATAGCTTGCTTACAAACAAAAAACTAAACCATAAATGTAAAACAGAGTCGTGCTTCAACCATCCCCATAGTACCATTTATACAAATACATTTAGAGAATGAAGGAAAAAATAATATTACATCCTAAGATCACAATGATATTAAGAAATGAAAAAAAAGGAGAGCACAGAGTTCTCATGCCACGGTAACTTTAATAAATGTCATACATGACCAGATTGGATTTAAACAACGCTAAATATGCATCTTGTTAATATGACCTAAAGCCTTGGGAATGTGTGCCCAAATGCTAGATCAACCCCACACATGTGGAAGATGAAGGGCCACTCCACATAGAAAAGTAATAAAGTATCTTGTGTGGGTTAAGTAGACCAAATAATCCATGCATGAACCAATAAAAAACCTCCATGATGCCTCAACATGTGTGCAAGGGTGCTATGTCATCTCTATCATGCCTCAACATATGTGTCGATGCCAAATCAAGTCCCATGTGTGGTGATGAGAAGGTCGATCTATGTCAAAAAGTGATGAATAATCATGTGTGAGCCAATGGAGACCAAGTGCTCCATGAACTAATCTCACATAATTTGTAGTAGAAACTTATACATAAAATGTTGATGTCTTAAGAAAATAGGCATCACAATATATCACCATGGATCTTGTAATGATTCTATTGTTCATAAAAATAGTAAATCACATTCACTGTATACATAATCTCTAGTTAAAAGCTCAATATCCTTGATCTAATCTCTAGTTAAAATCATAATAAAATTTGACTTTCAATATTGACTCTAAAATATGGGGACATATAGACTAGTTAATTCTCAAAGAACCTTTGAAGCATATTATAGTGCCAAAAATTCCTAGAAAAATATCCATTTCTGAAATATAGGAGAAGAAGATATATAGACCAGTTAACTCTCAAAGGATCTTCGAGGAAAACATAATCATATATAGCACAAAATGCAGAGGGTTGGCACTTAAGGTTATGTAATAGAATTTATAGTTGATAGTTAAATTGTGTAACAATTTTTTTTATGATCTTTACTAATGTTTATTAGAATTGTTGCATGTTTTACATCATTGGAATGACATATTAGCTGTAACTTTTTTAAATTTTTATTATGGTATGTTCACTTTGATATGATGTAATATGATTATGGTTCTGTTTCATATGTTGTAATATTAGATATATAACAAAAAAGTAAATTATTGCATGAAATAAATAATAACTTTTCATTTTAAATGTTTTTTTAATTTTTGCAGAACATAGGTCTTCCAGAAGATCAAGTTGATCCTCATGATATAGATCCAGAATATGTTGGTTCTGGTATAGATCACATGGAAAAGGATGATGATGACGTAGATACAGAAGAAATCGAGACCGATGACGATGATGATCATGATGATGATGATGAGGTAGTTACTGGTAGTAGCCAGTGACATTCATGATCATATAGACTGCATCATGGATCATTGTTGATATATCATTATGATGCCTCTTTTCATGTTTACTATCATATATATCATTTTCACAACTTGCAGTACCATATTATTGAGTTTTGACATGTATCATTTTGACTTATATCATTTGGACATGTATCATCTTGACTTGTATCATTTTGAGCTACACAATTTATCATTTTTACTTATATCATTTGTACACATGTATCATTTTGACTTATGTAGACTATTGGACATGTATCATTTTGACATCTTATTGATCTATTGGCTTATTTTACTTTCACTTGTTTTAGTTATATATGATGATGATCTTATCAGTATTGACTTGTCAATTTATATATATTGAAAGTGGTCGATGATTTTTGGATGGATATTTATTACGTATGATGATTTTAATCTACTACTCAGGATGGATGTTGTCAAATTTAATTAAATTATAGATATTTGACTCACTTTTTTTAATTATAGATGATGATTATGTTATAATAATTATCTTGTTATTTAATCATATGAGTTAAATAATTAAATTACTTACTCTATAATCATATGAGTTATTTAAGAGGCATGATATATTTAACTAATTAAATTGAAATAAAACCATATTAAATTAATAAATGGAAGCAAAACAAGAAGCATTTTTAGAAGCAAAAAAGGAAGCAGCAATGAAAGCCAAACTAGAAGCAAACTAGAAGCATTCTTGGAAGAAAAACTTGGCATTATCTAGGAAGCAAAAACATAAGCAATTTAGGTAGCAAACAAAGAAGTAATAATGGAAAAAAAATTAAAAGCAACATGTTGGGAATATGATGCCATTTAATTGCAATCCTAAACATATTTCATGGATCTCCTAAGTCCTTGGAAAGTGTTCCCCAACACTAGGATTAGAAAGAGATTAAATTTGAATGAAATGAACATGTAAATTGACATTTGTAATTAATTCTAAATGATAGGGACATGTGGGGACACCCAAGAAGAGCTCCTAAAAAATAGGAGCACATGGGGTGCCACATGGAAGGTGGAACCCACCTTGAGTTTAGTTAACTGTTTGGAGAAAGATAACACTTCAGTAATGCATGTAAAGATCCTAGAAGTTAGGAATTGATATTTACATGAGTGGAGGAGTTCAGTTATCTTCAGTTGCATGTAGTTAGTTTGAGTTGCATGTTAGTTGATTTCAGTTGACTTGAGTTGCATGCTAATGACTTGAGTTGCATGACAGATAATAGGTGGCTACATTCAATTAAGTGGGGATGATCAATCATGCATTATGTTTGCATAATTTGATGGAGAGATATGTTTTAGTTAACTAAGATTGAATTGGACCCAACTTGGGCAACCAAGTTGAGATCTTGGAGTTAACATATTTGCATGAGAAGATATTTACAAGGCTCAATTAAGTGGGGCCCATTCTTGGGTGCCACCTTTGAGAAGAAGCTTACAAGATATTTCGTAATCAATCTTGAGTCACTACAACAAATCCTTGTGATTTGCTCCACTTTTTACTTCCACCCACTATTTTACTATATTTTTTGGCATTTTTTTGAAAACGTTGGTGCTATTTATCGGGATGGCACAATTTTTGGCATTTATTGCGTCGATTAGTACAAGTTGGCACTAATTAGTGCCTAAAGTAACGCCGCTTTAGCATCGATATTTGCTTCAAGTGTAGCTCCACTTTTAGCTCCGACTTTAGCTTCGAGTTTAGCGCTAGTTTAGACACCCCTATGTCGAAGAGACTTATTTATATGTCTCATCGACAATGTAAAATAGTGAAATTTCAACAAGATACAGGCATATCAAGGAAAGGATCACTTATGTCACATCAACAAGGTATATCTACAAGTGCTTGACGAAACACAACTCTTGGATATAACGAAGTAATGTCGATGAGACATTGAGATATCGGTAAGACAAATAAGATTGTCTCATCGACACTCTTCAAGTAATGATCAAAATAATACATTGCTATACTGTCGGGAAGGTGAGAAACATATGTGGTTAGAGTGGTATACATCGCAATCTCGCAACAAGAAGCCTTGAGCAAGGCGGTAGTGCGGTAAACAGTAGAAGGGAAGGGAAAAACACTGCTATACTGCAACGATAATCACAAGTCTCCCCGACATGGCAGAGTTACACTGATATATAAAGAAATACCACTGAAGGAAAATATCGATGATAGTGGCATATCGACAAGAGATATTAACTTTTCTCATTGACACCGGACAACCAACATCAGAGGAACATAAGATCTAATGTTGATGAGACATTGAGATATCAGTAAGACAAATAAGACTGTCTCATCGACACTCTTCAAGTAATGATCAAAAGAATACACCGCTATACCACTAGGAAGGTGAACAACATATGCGATAGAGCGGTAAACATGGCATCATTACAATTTACAGCAATAAATGCAGAAAATCACATCAGTTGCCAAAATTAAATGCTATTAAATTATTAAAGGTTGCCAAAACTAATATGACTGAATACTGTGCCATCCAAAGATAAGTAAGTTTTCCCAATATCGCACTCAATTGTAGTGCACTAGCGTGGAAGGAGCTAAGGATACAAGAAGAAGAAGTCCTGCAAGCATGAAATACTTGGGTAAGTGCACAAAAACTCTCTGAAAGAGCTCTGTTAATATAAAAAATATTTCAAGGTTTTGTCATCTGAAGCCATAGTAGAGAAAATTGAAACATGCCTCCTAAAAGAAAACAATCAGAAGTAAAAGAAAGTTAGCCTAAAATTAAAGATGAAGAACCTAAAGTAAAGAAGAGACCACTCCATTAGTCCATATTAGATATACTTCTAGGGTCTACTAAAGAGGGTAACAAGAATTTTTTCATGGACACCGCACAAAGTTGTAGGGATGCCCTCATTTCCAAATCTGGATGGGACGTATTTTGGTATTTTTACAGTAAGAGAAATGAGAAGATTTCAGTGTCAAACGCTTGGATGTTGGATATAGCAACGTTGATTGTCCCAAATGTGCTTGTTGATGTAGAATTTATCAGACTGCTAGCCAAACACTATCACTCAACTACCAAAACAGTAAGGTTTCCAAATGACACAATATTGGTAGAAGTAACCAGAAAAGCCATCATTGAGTTTTTTGGCTTAAACAAGTAGGCTTTGACCAAGATAAACCTACAGAAAAGTGAGGAGGATTATGCTAGGTTAAAAAAGACTTATAGAAGTGATGAGGTACCCCTATATATGAAAAGAGGCATTGGTAATAGAACATTCCCCATCTCTACTACCACTACTAAACCATTTAATGTGACAAATTTTCAGTATTACTTTGTGAATACATATTTAGCTCTTTGCCAAGTGTTGGGGATAGATGCTCAAGATAAAATGCCAATAGGCCTAATGATGATGGCCATGAAAATTCAAAACCCTGAAACTAATATTGAATATGACTTTGCTTCATACCTTGAGAAGGCATTAGATGATGAATTCTCCCAAGTTATAGAGGATAGAGCACCGATTACATTCAGACGCTATTCCCTACATGTCATCTGATATTGTACCAGAATAGGGACCATTGGACTAAAAGAATGGACTTGGCTATAGTACATGAGCAAGGGAATCCCACACCTGCCTAGAAATGGTGCTATATTTGGGATAGTCGGTGCAAGAATTCAAGCTTTGTTGTATTCTATGAAGACTTTCTACAAAAAATCCTTCAAGTTCTTGGGTATGCAATGCCAAGATTGTCAACCAAAATGTTGCAACTAGTGAGACCTTTGGCTTTAAGACTAGATCAGGGTCATACACACAATTTTGGAGATTGGTTCTTCCTCCCAGAAGTTACAATAATAAGAGTTTATGGATACCCTATTGCTCCACACATACTGCCAAAATTTGTGCCCCTCAGATTAGCATTTCTTGAATTTATGTGGCAAATGATGTGGATGGAGAAAGATGTAATGCACAAGCAGAAGAAAGGCACTTTCCTACCAAACCAAACCAAGTGTGGAGATTGGACTGTAGGCTTAGACACACTAGAGGAGTTACAATATTATTTGAAGACAAGATATGCATTGAAATCTGGAAAAGAAAGAGCCTTTGACCCTAAAAATCATATGAACAACATAAGGCACAATATTCTTACCAAAGTGATAGTGCCACACCAAGTGGATTTTGAATAAGATGTCATAAGGAACTACATTACTTATAATGATGTATTAGTAGAAGGAAAAAATGGGAACATATGAAGAAGCTTGAAGAAAGGATGAAGCGAAGGTCCAAGGATTTCCTAGGATACTATGTTGAGGAAAAGGACCCCATCAAGAGGATAGACTTGATAATTGGTAGACTTGAAGACTTGTACAGAAAGAAGGAAGCATATCTCACATAACATGATAGTGGTGCAACTATAGAGCATAACCTAGGTGAAACCTCTGAGCCTCCCATGGAGCAGTTACCTCCCAAAAGACAAAAGACATGAAGAATTAAACAATTAGTACCTTATGAGGATACTAAAGAGGTGGGTGATACTGAGGAAGTGGCTACAATATTGCAATCATTGAAAGGTGATATTGAAGTTGATCAACCCATCCTTGAGACTAGTTCCCATAAACACGAGGAAAGGATGGGTGATGTAGAAAAAACAAGTACAGAGGTACATGAAGATGAAAGGGAAATTTCAGCCAAGAGATTGATAGAAGATGATGAATTCATTAAGACTCCTGAGTTTAAGGATTTTTGTATGAAGATGAAGATAAAAGAATTTCAAGAGAGGATTGAATCAATTAAAGCAAGAATTGAAGAATTAGAGAAAAATGAAATGGTAGCATACACTTTCCAAGAATTAAGAGTTGAAAACATTGACATTAGCCCCCAGAAGGCTAGAGAAATGGTCTTGAAGAGCAATATGCTCATTTTCCCTGGCTTGGAATTAAAGAAAATGTTTCTTCTTGATCAAGTGCGGGCTCAAGAAGATTTAATGCTAGTTGCATAATTTGACTCCGATGAAGGTGTGAGTGGAATTGGGTATAACCCAAAGATTGAAACCATGGCCATATGGATCAAATAGAAAAATACACAGAAGCCAAATTTATTGGATTTAATTCAAGGGATGAAAGAGGCAACGATGGTAAGGACAATACAAGATACCACCCCTTTGGAGGCAGCCACAATGACCATGCATTCGTCCATGTTCACTCAAGAAACTGTTAAGGGATTAGAAGATAGATTGAAGGAGTATGAAAAGGAACAAAGGTTCCTAAATGATGAAGTTAATAAACTATTCATGGAGAATGTCAAATTGAAAGAATAATTAAGAGGAGTAGGACCCTCACAAAGCAAGGAGATGGTGTTATACAAGCCTCCTATTGCTCCAATGGATATTGTGAATAACATTTATGCAGAATAGGAAAAAACTCTAGAGAAGGAAGTGGATGATGTAAAGAAGGAAAACAATCAAACCCATGATGAAATGAAAAGATAAATTTGTGAAGTTATGGAAAATATTCTTGAGCACAAGATAAAATCAGTTATGGATAAACTGGAGAATGTGCATGATAGTTATAAAACACTTCAACAGACAATGGATCAAATAAAGACACATATGCTTGTATTAGATCCTTTGTTCAAAAGGTGGCAGCTTATTCACCACACGTTGGCTAAGTTATGCAAAGTTCTACAAAGAAGTCCTGATGCACCCACAATATTAAAGCCAACTAAACAAATTGTGAAGATGATTATTGATGAATTTCAATATGTATAAGGGTTTGATAAAAATATTGTAACACGAATGGATTTATTCCATACTTGCAAACAATGGTATATACCTGAAATCGTGAGAGATGGTGATCAGTTGGAGGACTTGGATAAGTAGAAGAAAGAATTCAGTCAGGTTGTTCATAAGTGTGTAACTCATATACAGCCAGAGGATGATGATAGCAGTCTTCCCAAGCTAAATCAGATCATGGATGGGTTGATTGTTCTTGGTGTGGGATACTTGAAGTTTGTCAATGATACAAAGACATTACTAGATAGTCGATGGAAAACTCATCTTGCAAACATGCAAAAGATCCAGGAATATAAGTGGCCATCAAATTTTACGGTGTATTAGTGGGAGGAAAAGTATTTGGTTTCAGAAGAATAGGACACTGAGGTGAGAGCATTTGGACATTCATCATGGAGAGGAAGACTTTGGCAGATCAATGATCACGGGTCTTCTACATTGAATAATGGAACCATATGTCAAAATGTCGTAAGTCTTGTTATTTCCTTAATTATGCTAATTAAATAGTTGTTAGTAAAATAAGTAGTTATGAAAGGTCATTTTTTTTTGTAAAAGGCCTATAGCTTGTTGCTTCCTATATAAATAAGAAACCAAGGCCTAGTTTTAAATTATCATCATCATATATCATTTCCATTTTGAAAACTTTTGTTATTAATATATATCAATTGAGGCAATATAATGGAGAACATCTTATTATCAGAGATTCTCCATGACTATGTTATATATCATTTTGTATTTTTCTTATGTTTTCCATACTATTTCTTCTTATATTTGAATGAATATCAGTTATTGAGCCTCAATACTATGCTTATGTGAATGAATATGCTGATATAGTAAAACATTTATTGTGGATGTTGGTAGAGCTGCTATTTTTTTTGAAAATTTGAGCTTATTTTGCCTTGTTACACGTTAAACATAAAAATGGAAACTATTTAAAAATAATAATGTTAACAAAGTTGCTTATTTAAATAATTGTGAGTTACGAGCATTAATATTTTATTAACTTTTGTGTCTTCACAAAAATATGTTGATACAAAATGAATGGAAGAAGCATCTAAGTAATCCTAATTTTTTCTACCAACAATTCATACCAAAGATTAAACAATTTAAGGATATTGCAATAGGTATTAATTAAGCATATGATGATGATGATATATTCTTGTACCTGTATATTCTATGAAACATTCCTTATTTTCTATGAAAGTGTATATATTCGTGTACTTGTAAATATTCTTTTACTATTTTATCTATTAAATAACATAGAGTTTGAATAAAAAATGCTTCACCTTTTTTGTAAGTGAGTATGTGACTTATTGTTTAGGGAAAAATCTTACAGTGTTTACATTTTCAGTTTACTAGTTTCAAATCTTCATTTTCTTTGTTTATAAAATTGTATGTGCTCTTTATCTCAAATGAAATAAAACAGTAATATCATCAGAATCAGGATTTTCAATTTCAGCACCATCATTTTCCACACTTTTCATATCATGTTCACTTTTAAGTACAATCATCAAAAAAATATTTTTATTTCTTGTCCCAGTTAATCTTGATTCCTTTCAGCACAACGCAGTAGGTTGCATGTTAAATTTCAAACATTTTCTTTGCATTTTTTTGTATATATTATTTTCTCAGTGCATCATTATGTAACAAAAATTTCACTTATGAGATATACAGTAAAAATAAATGAAAGCACATGTTTGCTTTGTCAAGGGAAATGTATGGTGAATATCCTATGTCTTTCAGATAAGTGTGCAAGCGAAATAAGACATAACTGATTGAATCTAATTTTCTACTGTATAATTATTTTTTATGTGCTTTTTACTTATTGCATGTGGACTACCCTCAGAAAGAGACTACTTATCTTTTCTTAAATGAAGCCTTTACATTTCTAGTCTATGAAAGGAATTTACTGCTTGACAATAGGTTCGTGAACTTCATAAAAATTAAGACTAGTATAAAAGGCCATCCTCGCAAATTTTGTTTGGTCTAGAATTATAATGGAAAATAAAAAATCTTGCTAGGAGAATAAAATAGGTTTTCAATTGTCCAAGTACAACATAATATTATTGAAGCATTTCAAAGTTTAGGCCATAAGAATCATCATTTTTTAAACATGGATTGCAAATAATTCTGAAAATTTAGAAGTCTTGGTCATTAACATTATTGTCTACTACAATGTCATCTAGTGTATCATTGTCAATGTTCATATGTTCTTTCAAGTATTTAATATTATCATCATCCTCATCTTGACCTGCATCATCTTCATCATCATTGAAATTTGACTATAGACCATCTATATTGTTACCAGATGTATTCGGATCATCATTTTCTATATCATCCATATTGTTGTCTTCCATAACATCATCTAACTCTGGATTGTTGTCTTTTTGTGCTTGAACATAACCATCTTCAACATCATCATGGATGTCAATTTCTCCAATGTTCTTTAATCCCTCTCTCTCATTTTGTTGTCCATCATTGTTTTTCTCAATATCCACTAATGCATTGTCAAATACACACCTTAATCTTGGATCATAATGTATGACAAATATCGATTTTGGGTCCAAAATATCTTCATAAAAAAATACCTACACATGAACAACATACATATATTAGACATTATATAAATTGTATGAACATATATACATCAATTGAATAATGGAACATTATTTTATAGACTACCTTTTTTATACAATAATTTCTAGAAAACACAACTTTGACAACATAGTTTATAAACACATCAATCCACACTCATTTATTATTCTTTGGTTTTATGCTCTTAAGAACATCCTTAGGGAGACCTTGTTCTTCCCTCTTCTTTCACGTAGGAGTGCATTTTAAGAAGGGATAATCAATCAATAACTCATCCCCAATGGTAAGGTCCATAATAGCCTCAACCATTATCAATCTATCAACCTCTCTTTCCATATCTCCATCTTTATCATTTATAATCTCAACAAATTGACAATTCGGTCTTACAATAGGGTCCCTTCCCTTACTACTATTTATAAATACTGCAATATTTTTGTGTGTATGCACGTCCATCTATATACATAAGATGACCTCTATTCATTTCTTTTCCACTTTCCAATTGGAGATGATGTGTATACATATTCGAATTTAGACCATATGCTGATATGCTAGGCTTATATTCTGCTAGCCTTCTCCATTCACCACTATAATATGATGGACCATAATATGGCATTAATCTCCTAGTGGTTTGTTTTGAATTGTTTCTATGTTTGGATCCCACATGTACATTTTGGAAAATAAAGAGGCCTAGATTCACTCCATGAATATTGGAGGGCTGTATCATGTAGCTATATCCCCAAAATTGAAACACCTCGTACACTCTAGGTAGTTGTTGATCACTAGGCCAAGCGCAATATAGTCGACGATCAAATGTCTCTTTGTAAATTGATCTCAAACTCAGGGGAAAGCCATCATCTCCATCACATTCATTCTCACAGGGTATGCAGTCCACCTTCCCCTTGTCTTTAAGCAAATTATGCATCTTCACATTGATTCTTGTTCTGTTACTTGTTTTCGTCAATTCCTCATCTTCCGAGCTGGTATATTGGCACATATTTTTGTTAGATGCATCATCTAATAAATGATCATTTCCCTCTAGGCTAGAAGTCCGTGATCTAGGAAAATTTAAACCAAGAACTTTATCCCGCAAGTATCCATTAAGAAAAAATTAGTTATTTAAATAATATAAAATAATGTTTAAATGAAGTATACATGTTATTTATATCAAATTGGAAAATTCTTCACCACAATTCCTATTGGATTTGAATCGATTGTAGGAGGAATACTACTGATTGGAAGCTCATCATATATGTAATGTGTTTGTACAATCACTCGTTTGAATTCTTTCTTTCCACAACATACAGAACATCCACAAACAACAATTTTCTCAAAGTATTCATCCCATGTACTATAGTCCTGACCTACCTCTTCTTCAGTGCAATCATTTATTGTGTCTATAGTATCCATTGTCA
This sequence comes from Sequoia sempervirens, assembly GCA_007258455.2. NCBI lineage: Eukaryota > Viridiplantae > Streptophyta > Pinopsida > Cupressales > Cupressaceae > Sequoia > Sequoia sempervirens. The sequence continues at coordinate 211,961,814 of VDFB02353493.1, forward strand.
TATCCTCTTCCACCCACTGTTGTTTACGTGATTTAATAGTTTTAGGTCCATGTCCACATACATATCTTGTTCTTTTGCTAGTTGAATGCTTAGGCTCTGTATTTGCTCCAATCTCCATCTAAAATAATCAACAACATGCATTAATTTATGTCAAGATTGGATAATACATTATAAATTTCAATAATACTGTGAAAAAATATGGACGTATCACAAAATTCCATCAAATTATTTTTTCCTAAGTTAAGTCAAAATTTGAGTACTTGATGTCTCACTTCATCCATTTTGTCCTCATTTAATATGACACGATTTGTTGCCATGGCCTCGTCTCACCCCTATAATACACAACATAGTAAATAATGTTTAGTACACCAATTATATCATTTCAACAAATATGTTATCCAACACAAAACCTCACTTTAGTCATATATTTGACATATTGATATCATGTTTTGGCTATCCTAATTTTCAAACTTTTCCCTTGATCATAGAATCACATTTAATCACCATTCCTGTGCATTTTCAACCAATAAGTTTGACCTTAGAGGCCTCATGGACAAAAAAATGACTTTATCTCCTCTACGTTGTAGCATTTATGAATTCATAAACACCTTCCTCCTTTGGTTGAGGTTGCTTCCTCTTCTTACCTCTATTGTATTTGTAGATTTCATTGTCTCATCTATTTCCACCCCCTTTCCTCTTAGCGATTTAGTATTTCTATGCAGTCCACGTCCTCTCTCCATGGCCTACTCTGTGAATAAAAATTATGCCACATAAGCTTTCACCACACTACCGCCGAGAAGGAAAAAGCAACTTGCAGGACTGTGGTAAAAACCGCTCTACTGCACCGAGCTGATGAAGGAGCTACAGGACAGTGGTGGTCACCACACTACTGCACGCTAATGGTAGAAGACTTGCGAGATTGCAGGAGTCACCGCAACACCGCACCGAGCTGATGGAGCCACGAGACATCAATGGTCATAGAAACAAGGCAGGAGTTGGAATTATTTCCAACACTCTAGATCCTGTGATACACAACAATGAAAATAGTCACTATACAACAATGATAGGTGCTAAATTAGGCGCACTTGACACCACCTTATACATCCCAAATAGATTAGATTAACGGCCAAAATTCGACACTAAAGTTGGTGTTAACTAAAAGCGTCAACTAATGAATCAAAATAAAAAAATTTAAAACTTTCCCGCGTGAAGGAAGAAATTAGATGACAAAAAAGGGAAAACCGTCGTGCGAAGGAAGAGAGCACGGTGCACTACCAGCAACTGATGAGAAATTCGATTTAGTTTGACACCATAGGTAAGGTTACAATTAGTTTTCTTGGTTGAATTCATGATTGTTTACTGCTCTTTGTATTGCATTTGAATTCCTGATTATTTACTGGTTCATGGCCTAAACAGTCCAGGCAACCTCTAAATTGTCCCATCATTATAAATTGTAAAACCTTTGAGAAACCAACAAAAAATTTTACCCTACTCATTTGAGCTTTGGCTCAAAATATTATAGCACGAAGCGAGGATGCCTCTGTATTCTTTCCCTAACCTGGGTATCAAGGAAATAGTGAACTGCTTGGAAAATCTGGGAATTGGGTCGATCACTGCTGAGCAACTACTGAAAATAAACACAGAAACCACTTGGTTTTTCCCATCTGTGCCATAGTCACCGATGCCATGAAAAATTCGTGCAAGATTGCATTATGAAAGAGTTTTCATGATAAGTTTATCAACACTAAGCAGACCGAGTGAACATATTTTCCTTAGGTTATCAACACTAAGCAAACCTAGTGAACATATTCGCCCACAAAACAAAACTTTCATACTTGATAGTGTGTACTTCGTTTGCCTCCACAGACTGGATGAAAATAATTTTCCCTAGGTCGCCTCAAAATGTCAAGCAATGGAGGGAAGCCAGCATTGCCAACAAACTCTAGCCACAATGAGGTAATTCATTGTCAATTTATAGATTTGTAAATGTTTCCATTGTTTCTTTGAATTTTACTTTTTAGTTTTTTATTTGTAAATTTAAAAGAAGAAATATAATTTAAAATAAATTATATATATATATAGGGACATGAGACTGACAAAGATAAAGAGGAATTGGCTTCCATATTGGGGGTAGAGGCAGTGAACAAATTGGTTAATGTGGACTAGACAACACTTGCCAGATTCATAGAAAAAAAATTAACACCCCTCAAACATTGCAAACAAATCAATTGTGTCAAAGGAAATCAATTGATTCCCCAACCAGTCTTGGATCGAGCAAAAGATCCAAGAGGAAATCAGTGGTCCAGTAAACTCTAAGATTGTGGAATAGGGAGCATAGACTTCCACTCCTGGGACACATACTTCTTCCACTACACCATGTTTTTCAATCTTGCATTGGTAGCTACAATACAAAGATAGAATACGAGGTGGTTTCAGGGGAATTCCAAATGAAAGATGTTGGGAAAAAAATTATGAATAGGTTGAAGGAATCATATCTTCAATGGTTCAAAGACCATCTACATTTTCCATTCTCAAAGATACCCATGCACCTAAAAAAAGAAGTTATCCATGACATGGAGACTGATTTTGGCATAGGTTGGTGTATAAAGAAGATAAAGCTATGAATGTCTCAAACTGCAAGAGATTTCAGTGCAACCAAACAAAGAAGATAAAAAAAAATCCCTCCCAAGCTAAGGCAGAAAAAAAGGCCAATTGATGTAAGTATGAAAGTATGGAGAGAGCTTGTAAAAGCATATGAGAAGTCCGATGCACAGAGGAAGTTTGGTGAGGAGAGTACGTTGGTATTTGAATTTGGTCATAAGATTATATCAAACTTATTAAACAATATTTAAATTTTATTTGTGCATAGTTAAATTGAATTAGTATATGTTTTAGGACAAGGCCTCCAAGGCTAGGCTTGAGAAACTTCGTGCCACGCATCGCAGTGGCCAAAAAGGTTTACAAGCCTTAATCTATACATTTGTAAGTATATTTAATACGTTAAATGATATTTTTTTTATTTCATTGGAAAAAGTAAATGATTGCATATTAATTAGTTTAACTAGTCCATGTGCCATGTTTTGACAGGAGGAGAAATATGATTGCCATCAAAAGTAATTTGAAAATAATATGTTACAAAATTAAAAAGTGGAACGATTTTGTAATCTGGATGGAGAACGAAGTATCAATAGTTGAGTTTCAATAACTTAATTGGATATTGTTGTGTTAATATGTCAATTTGCATCTCTTGTGTTGAGTTGTTTATTGATGCATAGGATGAGTAAATAAAGCTCAAATCTTATGATTACAAGATGACCGTTTATGTGCATGAAGAAATAGTAGAAGGATGTAGATGAACTCAATTCATTTGACTTTAGGCCTCTTGGAAAGCATTCCTCTTGAATCTCTAATATTAGGTGCCCGAGACTTCCCTGTATCTTTTACCTTTCGTTGCCACCTTTCCTCTTCACTATGAGACTCATCTCCTTTTTCCTTATCTGCATTTCTGGCTTTGACTTCTAATTCATCCCATGTTTTACCTTCCTCCTCTTCAGAATCTTCTTCTTCTTCGTCCTCCTATGACTCCACAAGAGATTCATCTTCTGAACCTTCCTCATCTGATTATGATTCCTCTTCTACATCAAAGGGTTCATATCATTGATCTGAATCTTCTAAATTATCAGAATCAAAATCACTAGCTTCCATATTCAAAAATTTCCAACCAACATCTTCAATAAATTTATCTGGATCATCAGTAATACTCTTCAAAATTGGCTGCAAGTTCAAGTTTATTCTGCTTTCATAATACTTTATATCCATGGAATTTAGCCATTCCTTGATGCCATCAAGCAAAGATTGCGGAATGGCGTACATGCAGAGTACATCCTGCTTGAAGTCTTTGAAAACAATAGCCATATCAAATGCCTTTTTCCCAAGTCCTACTTTCTCAAGGTTAACAATCTCAGTCTCACTAATATCGATTACTAAGAAAGGTAATTCCACCAACTCTACCAAAAATTTTACCATAAGAACAATAAAAGCAGAGGCTTTGAAAGGAACTCCATGAAAACCGAGCTCTCTAAATGGTATATCAAACTCTAGTTCAAAATCTTTTAGATGAGGATGCTCCCATAGCTCTCTTACTTGCTTGAAAAATCCTTGAAACTCTGTGTTGATTTTATTTTTCCTTGTTCTTCCTCAATTTCATCAGGATCATACATTGACCTTCTTGCCCCTCCTAAATTTTGGATCACATCCATTACCTCCACATAAAACTAGACATCCTTGGTCTTCTTGGTTACCATGCCATGATATGGTTATGCAAATGAAAATGAAGCAAAGTAATCATCTCCTTCTCCATTGGCTAGAAGAATGCATGCTTAATGTTTTGATACATAATATCAACCCTCTCTTCTTCTCTCATGGTTTAATTCTGAAATCCAGTATGGCAAGCCTCCAGAGTTCCAGTCATCTTTCTTCCTCTTCCACCAAATGTTGGTTTGATCCACACGTCTTCCAACCTAATTGGCTTAGTTTTTGAAAGCTGAAGTTTCTCCTAAGTCACCAATGTAGCTCTCTTCCTTTTCAGACTCTTTCATTACTACAAATTATCTTTGGGATTTAATCATTTGTACCACATGGTTGATGTGCTTTGAATTGTTGCATCTAAAGGAAAATTCCTTAACATAAATACTGCTAGGGAATTTCAATGTTTCCATTGTAGTTGGCATTAAATTCGGTACCTGCAACATTAAAAATTATCCTTATATAAGAATTCCTGCTATCTTGTTGGCTTGTAACACTCTTGATGGTGGCTACATGAAATATGATTCTGATTCCTCTTCTACATTAGAGGGTTCATATCCTTGATCTGACTCTTTTGAATTATTAGAATCAAAACCACTAGCTTCCATATTCAAAACTTCCCAACCACCATCTTCAAAAAATTTATCTGGATCATCAATAATACTCTTCAAAATTGGCCGCCAGTTCAAGTTCAGTTTTCTTTCATAATACTTTATATCCATGGAGTTCAACCATTCTTTGATGCCATCAAGTGAAGATTGAGGAATGGGGTCAATGCAAAGTACATCCCGCTTGATGTCTTTGAAAACAATAGCCATATCAAATTCCTTTTTCCCAAGTCCTACTCTCTCAAGGATAACAATCTCAATCTCACTAATAGAGATTACTAAGAAAGGTAATTCCACCAACTCTACCAAACAATTTACCGTAGGAACAATAAAAGCAGAGGCTTTGAAAGGAAATCCATGAAAACCAAGCTCTCTAAATGGTATATCACACTCTAGTTCAAATAGATGAGCCTACTCGCATAGCTCTCTTACTCGCTTGACAAATCCTTGAAACTTTGTATAGATTTTATTTTTCTTGTCCCTCTCTTGTTGTTCTTGCTCAATTTCATCAGGATTATACATTGACCTTCTTGCCTCTCCTAAAGTTTGGACCACATCCATTACCTCCACATAAAACTAGACATCCTTGGTCTTCTTGGTTCCCACGCCATGATATGGTTATGCAAATGAAAATGAAGCAAAGTAATCATCTCCTTCTCCATTGGCTGGAATAATGTATGCTTAATGTTTTGATACATGATGTCAAATCTCTCTTATGCTCTCATGGTTGAATACCAAAATCCAGTATGGTGGGCCTCTAGAGTTTCAGTCATCTTTCTTCCTCTTCCACCAAATGTTGGCCTGATCCACACACCTGCTAGCCTAATTGACTTTGTTTTTGATATCTGAAGTTTATCCCGAGTCACCAATGTAGCTCTCTATGCCTTTTCAGACTCTTTCATTGCTACAAATCATCTCTGGGATTTAATCATCTGTACCACATGGTTGATGTGCTTTGAATCCTTGCATCTAAAGGAAATTTCCTTAACATAAATACTGCTAGGGAATTTCAATGTTGCCATTGTAGTTGGCATTAAAGTCGGTACCTGCAACATTGAAAATTATCCTTATATAAGAATTCCTGCTATCTTGTTGGCTTGTAACACTCTTGATGGTGGCTACATGAAATATGATTCTAATTCCTCTTCTACATCAGAGGGTTCATATCCTTGATCTTACTCTTTTGAATTATTAGAATCAAAACCATTAGCTTCCATATTCAAAAATTCCCAACCACCATCTTCAAAAAATTTATCTGGATCATCAATAATACTCTTCAAAATTGGCCGCCAGTTCAAGTTCAGTTTTCTTTCATAATACTTTATATCCATGGAGTTCAGCCATTCTTTGATGCCATCAAGTGAAGATTGAGGAATGACGTCAATGCAAAGTACATCCCGCTTGAGGTCTTTGAAAACAATAGCCATATCAAATGCCTTTTTCCCAAGTCATACTCTCTCAAGGTTAACAATCTCAATCTCACTAATAGAGATTACTAAGAAAGGTAATTCCACCAACTCTACCAAACAATTTACCCTAGGAATAATAAAAGTAGAGGCTTTGAAAGGAACTCCGTGAAAACCAAGTTCTCTAAATGGTATATCAAACTCTAGTTCAAAATCTTTTAGATGAGGTTGCTCTCATAGCTCTCTTACTCGCTTGACAAATCCTTGAAACTCTGTATTGATTTTATTTTTCCTATCCCTCTCTTGTTGTTCTTGCTCAATTTCATCAAGATCATACATTGACCTTCTTGCCCTTCCTAAAGTTTGGACCACATCCATTACCTCCACATAAAACTAGACATCCTTGGTCTTCTTGGTTTCCAAGCCGTGATATGGTTATACAAATGAAAATGAAGCAAAGTAATCATCTCCTTCTCCGCTGGCTGGAAGAATGCATGCTTAATATTTTGATACATGATATCATCTCTCTCTTCCGCTCTCATGGTTGAATGCTGAAATCCATTATGGTGGGCCTCCAGAGTTCCAATGATCTTTCTTCCTCTTCCACCAAATGTTGGCCTGATCCACAAGTCTGCTAGCCTAATTGGCTTTGTTTTTAAAAGCTGAAGTTTCTCCTAGGTCACGAGTATTAGTTGTAACTTTTTTGAAATTTTATTATGGTATGTGCACTTTGATATGATGTAATATGATTATGGTTTCATCTCATATGTTTTAATATTAGATATATAACAGAAAAATAAATTATCGTATGGAATAAATAATAACTTTTCATTCTAAATAATAACTTGTATCAGTTTGAGTTACATAATTTATCAATTTTATTTATATCATTTGTACATGTATCATTTTCACTTATGTCAACTGTTGGACATGTATCATTTTGACATGTTTTTGATGTACTGACATATTTGACCTTCACTTGTTTTAATTATATATGATGATGATCTTATTAGTATTGACTTGTCAATTTATATATATTAAAAGTGGCCGATGATTTTTGGATGGATATTTATTACGTATGATGATTTTAATTTACTACTCAGGATGGATGTTGTCAAATTCAATTAAATTATAGATATTTGACTCACTTGTTTTAATTATAGATGATGATCATGTTATATTAATTATCTTGTTATTTAATCATATGAGTTAAATAATTAAATTACTTACTCTATAATCATATGAGTTATTTAAGAGGCACGATATATTTAACTAATTAAATTGAAATAAAACATATTAAATTAATAAATGGAAGCAAAAGAAGAAACATTTTTAGAAGCAAAAGAACACAAGCCAAACTAGAAGCAATCTTGGAAGCAAAACCGGAAGCAAACGGAAAACAAAATTAGAAGAAAACTTGGAAGCAAAACTAGAAGCAAAATTGGAAGCAAAACCAGAAGAAAAATTGAAAGCAAACTTGGAAACAAAATTGGAAGAAAAACTGGAAACAAACTTGGAAGTAAAACAGAAAGCAAAACCAGAAGCAAAAGTGGAAGCAAATCTGGAAGAAAAATTGGAAGCAAAATTGGAGGCAAAACTAGAAGCAAAACTGGAAGCAAAATTGGAAGCAAAACTAGAAGCAAAACTAGAAGCAAAAATGAGAGTAGACATAGAAGCAAAACCGGAAGCCAAATTGGGCACTAATTTAGGCGCTATTTCCAATGCTATTTCTTGGTGCTAACATAGGCGCTATTTTCAACGCTATTTCCAAGTGCTATTTTTGGTGCTAATGGGGGCGTTGTGATTTTTCGGTGCTAAGGCGCTAACTCCAACGCCAAAGTCAGCACCGAGATGACCATGTTTGTTTGTGCCAAGTTTAGCGCCAACCAAATTTCCCAATTCGTGAACTGAAATACACTGAAATCTGGCGCTATTGTAGGTGTTATTTTCCTTGTTATGTTGTAGTGAATTAAGACTTCAATTTGGATGCCCAAATTGATGAAGGACTTGGTTTGGCATTGTTTTTCATGGAAGAACTCTAGGGTAAAAGAACAAAGTTGTGTCACACTTTATAAAGGAAACAACCAACATTGATCCAACTTTTAAACTTGAATCACTAAAAAGTGACATATATGTTTTGAATTTTGAAATGATGTAAACTAGTAAAATATGTATTTTTTAGTATATTTTATGTTTGTATTTTTAAAAAAAATTAAAAAATTATTTTAAACTAGTTTTTAATAAATTAATACTATAATTTAGTTGTTGATAAAATGCTAAAAAATGAAGTTGCATGAGACGTCAAACTTTTTATAGTAATTTTTTTTTCTTTCAAAATTTTTGTGTGTATTTATAACTTGAAACTTTAGTGCATGGATATTATTTTTTCCAATTTTGATAAATATATATTTTTAAATAAATATTAAAATGTGTGTGAATCAAAAAATAGTTGTTTCCATGGGATGCCAACTTTCATATTAAATATTTATCTAAAATGGAAAAAAAAAATTACCATCTTGAAATAGATTCTTTTATCTAGTGCATCATTTTTTTTCAATTTTTTTAATAATTTTTAGTATTTTTGCATGGCATGGTAGTGAACCTAATATTTTGTGCTCATAACCTACTTTTAATATAAAAAAATATAAAATATAAATAATAATTAAACTATTAAAATAAATATATTTTTGAAAACTACACTTATGGATATACACAAAGGTATTTTTTATATTTTTAAAAAAATATTATTTAAATTAGTAGGAGTTATTGGACTCAAAGTGGTGCTCCATATATTTTTAACCAACAATTTTAGTTGAAAAAATTGTGGAAATATCTAAATTAACTAGAATGAATCTTACTAGACCATATGTTTGACCAAAATTGATTTTTAGTTAGAAATACTTAAATTTAGTTGTGTTGATAAGTTGGCTGAAAGTGTGACACAACTTTGTGTTTTTACCCTCTACTTGCACATGAATGGTGTAGATATTTTCGAGGAGGTTTATCCTCTTGTAATTGTCAACTCTTTGGAGTTTACAATGTTCACAATTGTCTATTTATTGCAGGAAGTTGAAGAGAGTTCTAAGAGAATACTTTTGTGAAGTATAGCACAGGATGTGTGGATTCATGTTTGGACACATAAGAGTTTATTGCAGGTTGTGAAGAAGAATTTTTGAAGGAAAAAGAAGCATCTCAAGCAAGGATTGATATAGAATTATTGTAATCTTGTTCTAAGGTTAAATAATACAAGCACTATTGATTTTGGTGGTGGAGTTTTTTCCCGAAAGGGTTTCTCCATGGTATATGTTGTGTCACCTCTATCTTTTGGTCTTATTCTTCTACAATCTTTTGTCTACTTCTACAATTGGTAAAATGAATCTAAACAAATAATAATATACAAAGAAATTGTAACAAAGAACACTTAATTAGATCTGCAATCTCATAGTTTTACAAAGTATTAAGCTACATAATTACCTTCGTATTCAACACAACAAAATATGCAATAATAGAAGCCATATTAGAAGCAACAAAAGACACAAAAATGGAAGCAAAGCTAGATGCAACAAGTGATGTTATATTGGAAGCAAAATTGGAAGCAAAACCGGAAGCAAAAATGGAAGCAAACTTGGAAGCAACACAAGACGCAAAACCAGAAGCCAAACTAGAAGCAACAAAGGATGTCATAATGGAAGCAAAACTAGAAGCCACAAAGGACATCGTAATAGAAGCAAAACTTGGCATCAATTAGGATGCCAAAAACGAAGCTATTTTCGACGCCATACCAGAAGCAAAATAGGAAGCATGACTGGGAGCAAAACTAGAAGAAAAAATGGGAGCAGACATGGATGTAAAAATGGAAGCTAAATTGGGCGCTAATTTTGGCACTCTTTCCAACATTAAATTGGTCTCACTTCCCGGCGCTATTCTCGACACTATTGCATCCGACGCAAAATCTAGCACCAAAGTGAACATGCAGTTTGGTGCCAATTTTTGTGCCAGCAGAAGTGTCCAATTCATGAACTCAAATGCACTAAATTTTGATGCTATTTTAGGTGCTAATTGCTTATTTTCTTGTAGTGGAAGAATAAATATGGAGAGATATAGATAGAGAGGCAAAGATGTATTGATATAGAGGTCTAGGTAGAGGGAGATGGAGGTAGAGAGAAAGGGAGAGAGATGGATGGATAGAAAAAGGAAAGCGTGCTTAGAGATAGAGGGGGAGAGAAATATAGAGGTAGAGATGAAGATAGACCCTGAGAGAGGAAGATGGAGAGAAATAGATAGAGAGATAGAGAGAGGTAGAAAGAGAGATAAAGATAGAGAGATAGGGAGATAGAGATAGAGAGTGAGATAGAAAGGAAGAGATAGAGAGACATGGAGGAAGAGGGAGAGAGAGATATAGATAGCGAGATAGAGATATAGAGAGATATAGATATAAGGAGATATAGAGAGGGAGAGAGAGGGGGACAGAGATAGAGAGACATACAAATAGAGAGAAGTGGAGATAGATAAATAGAGATGGAGAGATGGAGAGATAGAGAGAGGGAGAGAGAAATAGGAATATATATTACTAAGTGGTATTTCTATTATAGTTAAGTATTATCATAATCATTCTTATTTCTCTCAAGCAATGATCATTAAGAAAAGATCGATGAAATATTTGGTTTCTCAATTCAAGGGTCTGTGGGTTTCATGCAAAAACATATCTATCAATATATTCAAGTGTATTTTCTATTTATTGAAGGTTGTTCCATTGTAATTTTTTTGTGTTAGGTGTTTCCTTGAGCTAGAGGAAACCATTGATTTGTGTAGAGCCTTTGTGTTTCCACTCATACCTAGCAAAAGAGATTGGTACTAACTAATAAAAGTAAGAGGTTAATGTAAGATTAGGAGGTCAAAATGTTTATACTTGTACTAGTAATTAGTTGCACCAAGTATTTTTCCAAGATCTCTTCACTAAATGTAGTAAATTTATGGTGCATGTAGAGTGCGATAAGGTGTTGATTCTAAACTATATTGTTTAACCTCCACCTAAAAGCCTTGCAAGGATTTGTAAGTGCGATGGACAATGCAATGGTATGCAAGACTGGTTATTTTGTATTTTATGCATCGAGGGTTATGAATAGTGTTGGGAAATTAATTTGAATGACCATGTTTGAAAGATCCCTACATTGGTTTGCAATATTATCACTGAGTGGATACTTTAATCTTTTTAAAAGGTCAAAAAATATTTTTTGTAGAAAATTATAGATATTGTTGGTTGGCTTTGGTTATGCATGAGTATATTAAGTAGGAAGTACCTATATCAGGGGTGTTGGCTAAACCTATTATCATGGTACCTTAGAAGAGGGAGAGCATATTAGTGTAGCCTAACTTCTTTCACATGTTGTTGTTTGAATGCGACTATGTCATTTGGTACTAAAGTGGGAGCCATCATGACAAATAATCCTTCAATGGAGTATTTATTTATGTGAGATGGAGAAATAGGTGTCCATTCTATAGTAGGAGTTGTTTGTCCTTTCCCTAGTTGTAGTAAAGAGTGCACCTTTTCCACCTCTCTACGTGCAAGTGGGAGGTTTGCCACAAATGAAGTGGTTTACATGTTCTCTTGCAATGGGTCATCCTTTGTAACATTTTTTTGCATGAAGCCCGCATCTATGACATATAGATTTGAATACCATTGATTCTCAGATGAATTCCTTAGAGTTAGTGAATTATTTGTCTATCACTTTAGATTACTTCCATTATTGTGGATTTAAATTTGACATACAAAATTGATCTCTACGAATATTTAGAATGTCAATTTTAGTTCATGTTGATGTTCTTGGTTTTCTTCTACATAAAAAATTCGTATGTAGTAATTTTTAGAATGTAAGTTTAGTTTATGTTGATGTTTTCAATTTATTCTTATATAAAAGCTAATTCTTATGCTTGTTGGTTTGTGCATGGCAGGAATAATCTTTGTCTTGTGTCACACCATGTAAGTATATTGACTCAATAACAAGATATAAGATCAAGGAAAAAGCACTAAAACATGCAAAAATGACCTAGACACTTGTGCAATGCATATATTATGATAAGGTGCTCTTGGTAATGGATACAAATAGTAAATGATAGCTCTAGAATGCAAGGTATCTAGATGTGTCTTGATGATCTAAAATGAACTAGGGTACATATTTAAATACAACACCAAGATTCATTAAGAAAATATTTTCATACCTTGAATTGACACATGCCAATTATAATGATAGGTCAAGAAAACCCCGAATTTGAATTTGAATTTTAAAAGTAAATAGGTCATTTTAGTGAGTGTGGAAGTGATTGAGATCACTTCTACAACTACAAATCCAACTTGGGATAGGAAAGGGATAAAAGTGAGAATCAATATTGATCGCTAGGAAAGAGGAAGGAATTTTGACTTTGGCTATGAAGGTAGGGGGAATCAATGAGGATATCTATGAATTAGGGAGGAGCTTTTTAGTTGAAGTTGACTCCAAGTCAATCAACCATACTCACCAAGGACTTTGAACCATGATCTTGGTTCATGATCTATTGCAAGATATATTGATTGATCTCACCTACTCAACATATCTATATACAATCAAGGATTAAATGATTTTCTATGTAGAAGGTCCAAATTATGTGTCCACTCTTTGTTGAAAACACGCCATTTATAAAACTATTAGTACATAAAATAATTTCTAATATTAATTAGCCACAAATATAAAAGAAAATAACACAAATATACAAGTTCACCATTCAAATGACAAATCTTTAAAACAAATCTATTAAAATTATGAAGAAACAATATTTTTTATAAATAGTAACTATATTTTTAAACTAAACTAAAAATAAAAATAATAATATTATAATGATATAATAATTATAACAATAATCTAATAATAATATAATAGTAATATTATAAATGTATTAATAATAAAATAATACTAAAACTAATAATATAAAAATAATGAAATTTATGGAACTTAGTTGAACATGTTTCAATAGTTGTTATAGCATTTGTTGATTTAATTCCAATATTTCTAACAATATTGAAGCAATAGATGTGACTTTAAATTGTTAGTGTTGACGATAACTACTGATAATTGAATAATATGTATTCCTTAGATCTAAAAAGCAACAAATCATTTGATGCCGCATTAGTGCACCAATAAAACATGATTTAATGTACAAGTTTCCGTCTCACTTTTTTTTTTTGACTTTTTTGGACACCTCGACAAAAAACATGTTGATGTGGCATCATATTTGATGATGTGGCCCTGAAACCTTTTTTTTAACTTTTTTGGACACCTCGACAAAGAACATGTTGATGTGGCATCATATTTGATGATGTGGCCCTGAAACCTTTTTTTTTACTTTTTTGGACACCTCGATAAAGAACCTGTTGATGTGGCATCATATTTGATGATGTGGCCCTTAAACCTTTACCAAATAAGCTGTTGTAAAAAAAAGAGATTTTTTTCAAATTTCCACGTAAGATTTTGAAAAGCACGAAGTTAAGATGCTCAACTATCAAATCCTTCTCCTGCTCAGCAAAATCAATAAACTGCAAGTTAGAGATTTCGGCACCTGTAAAATTTTAGTTGGTGAAGTGAAGTGGCACACATCCATCCACAAATGTTAAGGCTACAAAATACATTTAATGTAAGGATTTTAATGAGCATTATGCGTCCACTTGCTTTTAATGTAAGGTTGTTTTCAATTGGAGTCCAAGCAATATTAAACTTGAGTTATTTGCCACCACGCCTTCATTTAATACTACTGCACCCCACTTGCTATTCAACCAAGGATTTAGGTGGGATATTTAAATATAGGATCACAGATAATATTGAATGAACGAATGCTTTTAATTACATCCACAAGACCAACTAACCTATGGGACCCACGAGACAGAAATGAAACCACATTTTGCAACAAATCGAGCAGCCACCGACCCCACCAACTACTCTATGTTTCCCTCTAACTCTTTGCTGATTTTGTTTCTTCTACTATGTATTTTGATCAAGTAACCTACTGTTTCAGCAATCTTCTCCTCTTCAAACAAAGCCTCTAACGATTTGACTTTAAACAGATCCGAGTAATTGCACCTAATGTCCTCATAAGCTTTACACTGAATGACGTAGTGCCATTTTGTTTCCACTAAACCTGAAGAGCAGAAACAACAAATCCTATCAGCCCATGCCTCCTTGGGTATTTTCCATCTACCTGTTTCACATCTCAAACTGTGAGAGCTGGTTCTCAACTGGGCTATCAACATTTTAGCCTTCCACTTTATATTTGTCCCCACGTAATACTTTTGCTCGTGATCACAAGTGTGGTTAAAGTGCAAAACATAGTATTCTCTTTTTCTACTAAGTTGTTTTGACCACACGATTTGTTTGACTTTCTCTTTTACATACATTTTAATTTCTACATTTGTGTTTGGACACTCTTGCATGCTTATCCCCCATTTTTCCATCCACTTGACATTTTGCCTCATCCACGTGCTCTTCCTTCTAGTTAAGTTTTCTTCCACCACAATCTTGTTAGAGTAATTGGTTATTTACTTGATTAATTAAACAATATTTGGTTAATTAATTAAGTTCCCTTTTATCTCTTTTACACTTAAGCTAACTTTAGGTGCATAATAATTAATTATTTTATTAATTATTAATGTGCAAGCCTAGGGTTTTCCTTTTTAGGTTTTTTTGACCTATATGAGGTTGTTAACTTTTCTTTTGTAATTTAATTCTTTTACACATTGGCAATATTGAGCTCCACATCTTTGAGCATTTTTTTGTTACTTCTCTTTGCTTCTCCTTGTAACAGGTGTTTTTAGCTTGCAAAGATCTTTGTGCTCCTTCATGGTATCAGAGCAAGAGGTCTGCAACTCCCTATTCTTGTTTTGATTTTTTTGCATTAGAAGTTGGGGTTCTTAAAAAAAACCAGGCGAATTTAACAGGGTTCTTTAAAAAAATTATTTGAAATTTTTTATGTGGGTTTACACCCACGGTATGCACAGCACCGCCAGCGTTTTTTTGTGTGGAGTTGTGCCCATGATATGTAGGGTACCGCAGGCCCTGCAGGCACTGCTGGCCTCCATCGACCTCTGTGCCCACTACTCCTTGGGTTCTCTGGCCGCCCGTTGTTGTCGCTAGTTCTTTGACCCCTCCAGCTCGCCGTTTCTCCGGCCGCTTGTCACCGCCGCTCATCGCCGTTGTGTTTCTCTGGCTGCCCGTCACTGCCGCTCATCATCAATGTGTTTCTACGACCGCCCATCGCTGCCGCCGAGCTTGTTCTCCATCACTGCATCGAGTTGCAGCCTAGTTTTCTTATTCTCCATCGTCATTGCCGACACTCACTGCCTGCCTCTGGGTTTCTTGGCACCTGGGAGCTTTGTTTCCTCCATCGCCACGCTCTGTGCCACTTCGTTGAGGCTTCGCTGCCATTGCCGAGTCCCATTGTCACTGCCTCCGCCCCTAGTCGGGCTGTCTCCACTCGCCGCTAGGTTTCTCAGTCGCCGCCCTCGCCGAGCTCCTGGCTTGCCAAGCTCCCAGCTCGTCGAGCTCGCCGAGCTCCTTGCCAGCCTGCGCTCCTAAAGCGCCGGTCACACTGGTGACCAAGGGCTTTGGCCCTCCACTTGCCGCTAGCCCCCTGGTCGCTCAGCGGACTAGGGGCTTTTTTTTTAGCCCCCAGTGCTTAAAGGAGGCAGAATTATGCTTCTTCAGGAGACTTCAAGAAATCAAGTCTAAAATGGGCATACGGTCTCCTTTTTTTCAAACGAGATACCATTGGAAAGATAATTCCATGCCGAACGGCACGGTACTAGTAATTTTTTCCAAATTTTCTATTTGACTCTATTTTTTTCCAGTCAAAGTGGGGTCTTTTTTTTGCACTTTCGAGGCCATAGAAGGTGCAAACAGACTCCGTTTTTCAAAAATGAATAGGCGTTGGAAAGCTCTCAGCATGCTCTATTCAGATCTGTGATCTTTTTTCTTAGAATTTTCTTCAGGTACACGAGAATTTGTTTTAAAGATTATTTTTGCTTATGCATTGCTTCCTCTTTCTCAATTTGTACTAGGGTTTGGGTTTATCTCTTGTGGGGGGGTGTTTTTTCTCGCTTTCTATCATTTATATCAGAAAAATAGAACACCAAAACTCTCAAAAAAATCAAACCCTTCTAAATCTTCTATCTATTATGAAAGATCACATAATAATAAAAAACACAAGCAGGTACAGGTGCAGGGTTTCATGGCAGACTCCTCAGTTGAGTTACTCACATCACACAACTATCACACCTAGAAGTCTCACATGACGAGGCTTCTTAGTTCATGAGGGTTGTGGTCTTGTCTAGATGAGGTTCAGCCTCAGTTGCAACATCTTTTTGAGATTCTTCAACACAGGAACAAGATGGATGAAGCTATGGGTTTGCTATCCCTGCATGTTTCATACAGTCTTCTATTTCACCTTGATGCTTTGCTCACTCCTCAAGCCATTTGGTTGAAGTTTGAGACACTTTTTGGGACCATTAATGAGTTCTGAGCATTACAGATTGAGGCAGAGCTAACTTCACTATTACTTGAATCATTTCCCACTATTGAGGACTTTTTGACCAAGTTCAAAACTATCCGCACTATTTTACAGGCTTGTGGCAAGAATAAGTCAAAAACCGAGTGCATTTACTTGATCCTTTTGAAGCTTCATGGTCCATTTCAGATATTTTCTTCTTCATTCTATTCCACCATGGATGGCGTGGGTGCTTGTTTTACCATGCCTACCTTTGATGTGTTTTGTGAGCATTTATCTCGTGAGCAGTCACACCTTTCTCAGATCGAAATGTTCTCAAGATCAAAGAACAAAGCATTGGTTGCTTAGTCATCTAAGGAGAAACTGAAGCCCAAGAAAGATTCTACAGGTAGTGAGCATTCCTCCAAACCACCTCCTAAGTCTGATTCCAAACCACTTAATCCGAAACAGGGGAAATCTTCGAAGTCTGGTGAGTCTTCCTCCAAGACTAAGAAGAAATCAGGAGACACTTGTAGCTTCTGTGGCAAGGAAGGACATCCAATTTTCAGGTGTTGGAAATGATTAGAGGCTTTAGAGGAAGCCATGTAGCAACATCATATCTCCTCACCTCAGTCGTCTTCTCCTTCCATAGGGAAAGGCCATGCTCTCACTGCTCGAGCATCGACCTATGGGTCCACTTGGATTTTAGATTATGGTGCTTCTCACCATATGACTCACACTCAACAGTTGGTCACTTCTCTTGCCTCTTGTGGTACTTCACAGATTGTAGTGGGTGACTCTACACAACTTTCAGTCTTGGGTTCAAGTTCTGTCTCTTTGGATGGGTGTACTCTATAGGATGTTTTGGTTGTTCCTGACATCTCGACAAACCTTCTGTCCATTTATCAGATTTTCCATTTTGGCTCTGGTAAGACAATTGAGTTCTCACCACATCATGTGGTTATTCGGGACCTCCATGACTCTGATTTGGTTGTGGCTACTAGGTATGTTGATACTACATCTCGTCTTTACAGATTTGATGGATTTGAGCCTTCTAAGGGTACAGGTTCATCTCTTATAGAACATGTAGATTTAGTGAGTAAGCTTTGGCATGAGCATTTGGGCCATGTCAATTACAGATATCTTTAGCAGATGAGTACATAGGCACTTGTTCTTGGTCTTCCACAAATTTCCTCCACAGATGGTGTTTGTCATGGGTGTGTGCTTGGCAAGCATCACAGGGATCCCTTTCCGAAGGGAAGCACCACTCGTGCTTTGGCACCCTTGGAGTTGATTCATAGTGACCTCATGTCATTTCCCACTCCTTTTTCTGGGGCCAAGTATGTACTCACATTCATTGATGACTTCTCCAGATGCACATGGGTGTACTTTCTTAAGTACAAGTCTGATGTCTTTGATTCCTTTCGAATCTTCAAGACATTTTTAGAGAAGCAGTCTGGCCTTTCTATTCGGCGGATATGTACATATAATGGGGGGGAGTATGTGAATCAGGCTTTCAGAGATTTTTGCACTGAGCATGGTTTGTAACATCAGTTTATTGTTCCCTACACCCCTCAACAGAATGGTGTCACTAGGAGAAAGAACAAGACTTTGTGGGAGATGGCGAATTGCATGATTCGGTTCAGGTCCATGGATCTATCTTTTTGGGTTGAGGCAGTTAATTGTGCCAACTGTATTCATAATCAGATGCCTCATAAGGCGATTTGACATATGACTCCTGAGGAGGCTTGGTATCATGACAAGCCTGATGTTTCATCATTTCGAGTATTTGGTAGTGAAGCATGGGCATTTATTCCTGATGCTCAAAGGAGAGCCATGGAGCGGAAGAGTCGACCCCTCATTTTTTTTGGCTACTATGAGGATGTTAAGGCATACAGGTTGTTTGATCCTGATTCCAAAGAGGTCCTGTTTCGACGGGATGTCCAATTTGATGAGTGCCTTCCCACAGTGGATACCCTGTCTCTAATGTCTACTTCACTACCTACTCCTCACACTACAGCTCTTTAGGATTATGTTGAGGATGATTCTGATGAGGATGTTGATGATCCCCCATCTCCACCCCCACTTGCTCCACCTCAAATGCCCAAATGGGCTCGCTTTACTGTTGAGGCAGCCAGATCTATGGCAGGTGATCCTTCAGACACTTGTCGCACCCATTCTCATACTGCAGGTTCTAGTCTTTTGAGTCATGCTCTTTCAGAGGATCCTCAAAAGTTTTCAGAGGCGACAGGTCACCCTAAGTGGGATAGTGCTATGGAGGAGGAGTATTCTTCTTTGATGAGGAATAGTACTTGGGATCTCTGTCCTCTTCCTAAGGGCAGAAAGATGGTTCGGTGCAGATGGTTGTATTGCACCAAGTATGCTACTGATGGTTCTATTGATAAGTACAAAGCATGTCTTGTTGCGAAGGGTTTCTCGCAAGTTGAGGGTATTGATTACTCTAAGACATTTTCCCCTGTCACCAAGATTAATTCTATTTGCTTTGTACTATCCCTTGCAGCTTCTAGGGTCTGGTCCATTTATCAGATGGATGTGAAGAGTGCGTTCTTGCATGGTGACCTACAGGAGGAGATCTATATGGAGCAGCCTCGGGGATTTGTTCAGGATGCTTCTTTGGTTTGCAGACTTCAGCGTTCATTATATGGTCTCAAACAAGCCCCTCGAGCTTGGTATGAGAAGATGGACTCTTTTTTGCTCTCCATTGGTTTCACACATTGTCATTCTGATCCCACAGTCTATATTCAGAAACTTGAGGGTGAGATCTTGATTCTTGTGCTATATGTTGATGATCTCCTCATCATAGGTAGCTCATCCTCTATGATTCAACATGCTCAACGAGCTTTGATGGAGCAGTTTGAGATGACAGATCTCGGTCTTCTGCACTATTTTCTTGGTCTTCAGGTGATTCAATCTTCTGATGGGATATCCATTCACCAGCAGAAGTATGCTCTTGATATGCTTCAACGCTTTGGCATGCTTGATTGCAAGCCTGCCTCCACACCTTTTCAGTTAGGGGTTGTTTTGACTACTACTTGCCCCACTCCTTCAATAGATTCTACACTTTACAAGCAGTTGGTTGGAAATTTGTTGTACCTGACTTACACTCGTCCTGATCTTTCCTTTGCGATTGGCCTTGTCTCTTGATTCTCCCATGATCCTCATGAGAGTCACTGGCAAGCTGCCAAATGTATTTTGAGGTACATTCAGGGCACCCTTTCTTATGGCATTCACTACACATCAGGGGATCCTCACATTGTTGGCTACACTGACTCAAATTGGGTTGGTGATGTCAATGATCAGAAGTCTACTTTTGGCTTTGTTTTCTGTTTTGGCTCTAGTCCTATCACATGGTCTTGCAAGAAGTAGATTGCTCATGCATTATCATCTATAGAGGTTGAGTATCGAGCTTCTGTGCTCGCTAGTTAGGAGATTTTATGACTTCAATAGTTGATGATTGAGTTTGGTTTTCCTCCTGATAGTCCCACTATTCTTTGGTGTGACAATCAAAGTGCTATACACATTTCTCACAACCTGGTGGAGCATCAGCGGATGAAGCACATTGAGCTTCATATGCATTTCATCAGACAGTTGATTTAGGATGGTTCTCTCATCTTGGAGTATATTCCCACTGCCGAGCAGGTTGCAGACATCTTCACGAAGCCTTTTTCCTCGTTGCGCTATCTTCAGTTGCGCTCTATGCTTGGGGTGAAAGAAGTTGTCCTTGGGGGGTCTTTATGAGGCCTTCCTTCATGTTTCTTTCTGCATGTTCTTATATCTCTTTTTGGAGAGGAGTTTTTTCCCACTAGGTTTTCTCCTTTTTCTCCGTTTCATAGAGATTTCCTTGTACTTGGGTACCTGATCTGGCCTTGTTGTCGGGACCCATTGTTCTTTGCTTTCAGTAGCTTCTTCTAGGTTTTAGCTTCTCCCTAAGTCTAGCTTAAGGGGGGGTGTTAGAGTAATTGGTTATTTACTTGATTAATTAAACAATATTTGGTTAATTAATTAAGTTCCCTTTTATCTCTTTTACACTTAAGCTAACTTTAGGTGCATAATAATTAATTATTTTATTAATTATTAATGTACAAGCCTAGGATTTTCCTTTTTAGGTTTTTTTGACCTATATGAGGTTGTTAACTTTTCTTTTGTAATTTAATTCTTTTACACATTGGCAATATTAAGCTCCACATCTTTGAGCATTTTTTTGTTGCTTCTTTTTGCTTCTCCCTGTAACAGGTGTTTTTAGCTTACAGAGATCTTTGTGCTCCTTCAAATCTTGGGCCATCGATGTTCCCCCATATTCTCAATTCTCTTCAAATAACCTAATAAACGAATTAAAGCTACCATTTCCATTGGGAAAGCCCCTGCCTCAGTTAGGAAAATCTCATACGGAACTGTACTTTTTATTTTAAAATTGCTTGTGATTAGGTGCTTTTGTAATCTTTCTATTTGCCTCCATTTTAGAGCTAAAGTGTTGCAGCCCCAAACTTCACAGCAATATAATACTATTGGAGTGACAAGCAACCCAAATAATTTCTTCTTTGTTTTCCAGTCCCATAGGTCCGCTGATCTACATCTATTTTGGAGCAAGTAGAGGGCTTTCTAGCCCCCTTGAATTCTTTTTGCCCTACAAGTCTCCCATCTAAGATTGTTGCAAAAATTGAGACCCAAATACTTGTATTCATTTACCACTTGCAAAGAGCTTCCCTTAAACATAACATTTAATTGTCTCTTAGCTCTTTTCAGTGTAAAAATCATGACCTTGGTTTTGTTGATGTTCACTCGCATCCCTACATCCCGACAAAATAACTCTAAAGCTTTTAGATGTTCTTGGAGACTATTCTCTAAATTTTCCATTAAGGTAAGATCATCCGCATATAGCAGCAATTTGACCACATAAGTGGCCAGGAACACTCCATCGCCTCCCCACTTGTCTAACCATTCTTCTAACTTTTCTATGTATAGCCCAAATAAGGTGGGGGATAAAGGGCAGCCTTGCTTGACCCCAATGTCGCTCCCAAAACACTTTGAGATACCCGCCTTTGTTATGATTTTGGCCTGGACCTGATCATAAAGTCTATGGACAATAGCCCTATACTGTTCCAGAATTCCAAGTTGTTCCATTCTGTCCCAAAGTTTGCTTCTAGGGACTGTGTCAAAAGCCTTTTTGAAGTCAACAAAACAACAAAAAACCTCATTACCTTGTTTATCCCAAACTTTTTCTACCATGTGTTTGAGAGTGATGCAATGGTCAATTGTAGAATGCTTTGGTCTGAAACCAGCTTGCCCTTTCACCCTTTTACCTTCCTTTTCAGCTCAACAACTAATTCTACGTTCCATCATGCTCCCAAAGAGCTTCCCAAAAAGGGGATTAATCATTATGGTGCGGTAGTTTGATGGATTGTTGACATCCTCACTCTTGTGAAGAGGGATAACCACACTTGTCCATTTTTTTGGAAAACCATGTTGAATGATCCTATTGAAAATCTTCTTGATATGTGGTGCCAAGAGCTCTAAACCGCATTTCAAATATTCAGCTTGTAAACCATCGATGTCCCGAGCCTTCCCCACTGCCAAAGCTTTAATACCAACCTTGATATCCTTTGTGGTGAAAAGTTTATCATTAGTGTTAATTGTTGGTGGTAAAGTTTTATCTTGGTCTCTTTCATACAATTTTTTTGCATATTCTAACCATTGAATGTCTGTAATGTTATTCTCATTAGTACTTCTAGCTTGTTGCAATTCCCTCCAAAAACCTTTCAGATTGTGCCTTTCAAGAGAAATTAGTTATTTCCTTCTTATTATCATGAATTCCTCTTTTTTTGATCTTACTAATTTCTCATACAATTTTTTGTTTGCATATTCCTTTCTAGAAATTTTCAAACCTCTTTTAGCTACCTTAGACTCTTTGTCATACCATGGATTTGCTGGAAAACTGCATTTGGAATTTCTTCTACCCTTAGCTCTTTTGTATGATGTGCGAGCTTTGTGAATGATTGACATCAGTTTGCTACTATTTATAAAGATTTGGTTTTTGTTGGAGCTACTAATGCTTTTTATTTCTTTTAACTGTTTTTCAAGCATGTTTTTAAATATGTCTTGATTCTCGCAGGTTAGAAGAATTTTATCTTGAAGATCCCTTCTTTTGTCAAGTTGTTGACTAGTTATCAGCTAGGCATCATTTTTCATTCCAAGTTTAATATAAATAGGACTATGATCATATTTCAGTTCTATTGGGCAACACCCTATTTCAACCTCAATTATCCTTGGTATAATACTTTGTGAACCAATGACATAGTCCACCACACTTTTCCCATTATAAGTGTGACATGTGAAGGCCCCTGATCTCGGCAATGCATTTATGCCATTACATATGATTAAATCGTGAAGACAACAAAACCCCAACAAGTTTGCACCGAAATATGAAACACCGCCTTTTGAGTCCTGAGATGCCCTTTTCCACCTTTGATTTTCTTCTTCCTCTAACCACAATGGATTACTATTCTGCCTCTCTTCCTTACTAAAGCATAAAGCTTGGTTATTTGTTGTTCTTGCATTAAAATCTTTAAGCAAAATGATCTTGCATGTAGCACCATATTTTGTCATGTCTATTTTTAATGCTTCATATGGGTCTTCTCTATCTAGGCTCCTCTTCTTGTACACTTTAGAGCCATAAGGGGCAAAAAAACAAGCTGCGATCCAAATTGTAGACTCCCCATCTGCCACTTTCATCCAGATGTATTGGTTATTTGGGTCTTTTTTTCAATTTTCATGCATTTTTCACATTATTTCCTAACCAAGATTGTCACCCCACCGTGCCCCTTGCCACTTTTCATTAACTCATTCCAAACTGAAACCTTGTTATAACCTTCGAATTCAGGTATCCAACAGCCTTCATGTTCGTGTGTTTCCATGAGAGCAATAATATCTTTTTCTTCTGCTATGGGCCCCAACCCAAGCCCCCTCCTCCAAGGGTAGCCCCTACAGTTCCAACTTACCATTGAGAGGTGATCCTGGGGGCCCCCACTTTCCTATTTGTTATGATTCGGGTTGCCCTTGAATTGGGCCTTCCCTCTATACAACCAAGCATCGTTTCCTGCCTTTCTTGCTATTATAACCTTCTCCCATTCTTTCCTTCTTTCCTCTAATTGCAATGGTGTTAGATCTTCATCTATATAAAATGATGTGCCTTGGAGGGACCTTTTTGCTTCTTAAAATTTTGTTCCTATCTTCTACAGACTTCAAGGTGACCCTTATATTTTTGCTCTTTTCTCCTCTATTTGCTTTTCCAATTCTGTTTGCTTGGAGGATACGTCCTCCCCACTGAGGTTTGTCCAAAAAAAAAGTCCCTTACCAATCTGCTAGTGACTTCCCCATCACCATGTTCTTTCAACCCTTTAACTATTATGTTTGCTGCTCTACTTTGCTCTTTTTTTTCCTCCCATATTTGTAACTTGATTTGTTTCCTTATATCTTCTCTTTGCATCCCCATCGACCCCTTTGTCACTTGTGCCCATGATTTGTTCCCTTCTAAATTTTTCATTTGTGTCTTTTCCTTAGCCTCCTTGCTTGCTAGATTTTTTGCAGACTCTTTGGGATATTGGAAACCTTGTTTTTCATCTACTTGAGCCTTGTCTTTAGACTTGATTTGACTTAATTCAGATTTTAAAGCCAACATCTCTCGCTGCCCTGCTTCCATAATGTGTTGAAAGTTGTTTAGTTGGTCTCTAAACAACTTATTTTCTTGCACTATTTGTTGGTTGGCTTCTTAGAGCAGCTGTAACTCGTTATCCTTCACATGTGCTCTCTCTTCCAGTATGACCAACCCCCCTTTTAGGTCCAATAGTTCATTAACGTATAGCTCAGAAGACCACATTAAAGGAGTTGACATGGGGCTGTATAGACCTCGACTGTCCTGATTGTCCTCTCCCTCTTTTAAGATGGTCTCAAATCACCCGTTCAACCTCTGCTGCCCCAATTCTTCCACCAACCTTGTTGATGCATCTATTTGTTTTTCTTTCTCTAATCCTAGCAGATTTGACTTTACTTTATTCTCACCCTGAGCTATCGCATTACCCTGATGTATGCCTTCCACTGAAGCATCTTGAATACTGTAGGTTACCTTAGAAAATATAGCTACAAATTTTTTGTTTCCCAACCGTTTTAGCTTCCTTACAATTTTAACCTGCCTACGCTGCAAGATCCTTTTATATTGTTTGGCATTGACAAAGGTTAGGTTTGACTCCGTGTTCATTTTTTTTGGTTGAGTTTGATTCTGTTTTTGACATTGTAACAATAGTGATTCTAGAGCTCCTGTAGTAATGAAAGAGTATTTTACAGAGCTGTCCTGATTGTGGGGCATGCTATAAGGGACCAGCATGCCTGCATTGCTGTCCATTGGGCCCATCCCTTTGTCCCCACTTTGCTGCTAAAATATTCCCTTCTGATAAATCACTGACTGTGTGACTGTTTTCGGTGGTTTGTTTTGAAACTAAGAAGTATCCCAGTTTAAAAAATGCCAGTTACAGTTTAACATGGATTAACTGTAGAAAGAAAAAGAGGGGTTAAGCAAGTTTTAACACTCACCCGAGATTTGTGTGCCCACCTTTGCTTTGTTTTGACGCCACTATTACCACCAAACTGTAGAAAAAACCCTCAAAGGCCCTCTTTCGTCGTTTAGCGCCAGTCGCTGCTTGCACTTTCCACGCACGCAACCCCCACTCGCCTTGAGAGGCGCCCAGATCTGCCTCGAACACAGCCTTCTTCAGATTACGCGCCTTCTTCCAGATGCATTCCACGCCTTCCAGTCACTGCTTGCACTTTCCAGTCGCTCACAAAACAATGGCAGAAACGAGCAAAGGGAAAGGATGATAATGGGTTAATAGTTAATAGGAAGGGAAACGAGCAATGGCAGAAAGGATGTTATTCACTGGGCTAACCTTACGGAATACGCCATTGAGTGGGGATGATAATGAATCTCATTTATTAACATGGAATATTAGCAACCAAAGTTTCAACGTGTGTATTGGGTAGGCATGAAAGATGGGTTAATAGTTTTGCTGAGGAATGCCGTCAATTTTGTGCGCTGCTGATAATAACAGTTATAAATCACCGTAAATTTAAATGCATTTAAGTCCCAGTTTTTACATTAGTCGAAATTTATGGAAGGCCACCGGTTTATAATAATGGTGTGAGGTAGTCTTTCTATAAACTGTAGTTGATTAATTGATTGGTGCAATACATCCTCTGGTATAAAAGGACAGTGGGCAGATTAGACCTTGTGACCTCTTACCTACAAAAATACTTTTAACTGTCCTTTGGTATCAAAGGACAGTGGGGAGGTTAGACCAACTGACCTCTTACCTGCAAAACTACTTTAACTCTACTTAGTATGCACTTAATTAAATATCTTAATTTAAATTCCTCAATCAATAATCAAATTAATTGCATAACTCCATCTAGAATAAAGTATAATACCTCCATCTCAATCCCTCGATATAAATACTCATCAAGATCTTAAAACCCATTAAAAGTAAATACCATAGACCTAAACAAGGCATTCAAGAGAGTGTTATCTATGATAAAATGTAACTGCTCACACAAGTATATTTGAAATCCATTGTACAAGTTGATATTTCTAACTCTCAAGCACTCCCCAATGAAGCAATAATTTCATCCCACTCACAATTAATAATTGAAATTTCTCTTAAAATCCATAACACAATCTTTTATTCAATGTCCTATTACAAACAATATTTTAAAGTTCCCAAAGAATAATAAAATAATTACATATATAACCAACCTAAAATTGTAATTCCATTTTTCCACTCCATTAACTTTGGATATGCTTACATAATTAATCATGTATTAACAATTTTAGTTTTGTATATTCAAGGTGAATAATAGGCCTAATCCTAAAAAATTGATCACATTAGATGGATATTGTTGCAAGAATAACATCTTATATGGCTCTTACATAGGTATGAGCTAATAATTAAAGTGTCATTTTAAATTTCTTATCTCAACTAATATCATTTAGTGTGAATAAATGAAATTCATATTTGATCTAAATCACTTCTTCATGATTGTTGCAAGAGAAGATGAGAACTTTAGTTTGTGTAGATGTCCCTAGCTTGATGATGGGAAGCATAGGTTGATTGACATGGATTGTGAGTTTTTGATAAGAGTTTAGTTACTAATAATGTCATTTTATATGTCATGTTTTTCTTACTAATGCACATATATTTTTGTGTGCAAATAATTGTTTCTATAATCATATCTTGGGCATAGGAAGTTTGATCGGTAAAAGGAAATGTCAATTATGAGATTGGTTCTTCAAAGTTTCTTATAAAAAGAAGATATCTTGGATGTTCCATGATACTCCATAGTTATTATATATAGAAATTTTGTTATATGCCTTTATGGAATGTAGATAAATATTTATATTCTATCAATGTATATCGTTGTATTCCTATACAACTTTATTTAGACATTCATTTTGTTCAACTTTGCATGCCACCATGACTTCTCGAAATCAATAAATAAGATAATTTTTTTATGATTTTATACCTGTGCAATGGATTACACTCTTTTTATAATAAATTATAAGGAATGTCAAATAAAAAAATTGATAATAACATAGATATATATGCAATGATAAAGATCAAGGTGATACATGATAAACATATTATAACATAGTAACCATGAAACAATGAAGAACTTGATAAAGTAATAGTAATAGGTTTTAAGTAAGTGCATAAATGAAAGAACTAAGTTAAAAATATAAACAAAAGTATAAGTTAAAATAATAATCAATTTATATTATTAGGATGATGAAATTTAAGGTGACCTCAATAACAAAGTTAAATTTCAATATTTTACTACTAATATAGATAAATTTATTATAAGATCCTCTTTTGTATCATTGTATTTATAACACTTTGGCTTGTGTTCGTGGATAAACATCATTGTCACATTTGCATAATAGGTGCTTTGATCTTAGGTAGAGCCACCATATTTGAGTGGGTGGTTTTACACTAGAGGAGCCCTCATTCTACCATTCATGGATTTTGAACCTTCTAGGCTATAGTGGTCAAACAAGGCCTGCTTTAAGATTAGAAAATTCAATGGGATGGTATAGGAAGACTTTGACACATATAATTACCTCATTTGTTCCTAAATTAAGCAGTGAGTCCTCTACAAATCCCTCACTATTTAAGATAACTCAATGTAGGAAAATAGATATATAAATAGTTAAATTATTTGTTGTATAAAGTAGGTCAGCTTTACTTAAACATCAAAACGTTAAAATTTTTATTTTAAGAAGATAGTTATACTAGTTCTCCTCTCATCACATTCACAAATAACACTAGTAAATAATATTATTTAATTAAAATTATCTTCAACTATATTTGTGACAGTCAAATTAGAAACCCCCTTACCTAAATAAAATTAAGAGTCCTAGGGTGTGGTGAGACAACCTTTGGTCTAGGAGTCTATGTATAGTTGATCCAGTTTCAACTCAATACTCATAGTAAAACCCTTCGAACTAAGTAGTTCCTTGATGATCCAAATTTACTTTCTTGTTATACGATTTTATGTTTATTAGTAAGATATTTTGTGATTTAGATTGTTATCTTTGATTGTATACTTGTCTAACTTATGCATTGATGGACAATGCACATCTAAATGATCCATTTATTGTAACCTTCTATTATGTATTTTATTGTTTTAATTTTTAAACATAAAAAAAAATTAATTTAAAAAAGAACTCTTTCATATGAGAAATATGTAGTGTTGCTGGTTCAAACACAAGTTTGTATAGCATGAAATATCCATCCACATTGTATTTAAACATTTTTGTTAGAGTTTTTAAGATAAGTTTAAAGATAACATATTTACAAATAAAAATAGGATAATTATTTATCATGTTTGTGCATGAACAAAGTATAAAGTTATTGTTCATTATTTGAATATTGAATAGTTTGACATTTAAATAGAGAACTAATATAATCTAGTAAAAACTCATTCACAAATATATAAAAGATGGATTACACAAAATATATGGTTAAATATTTTATAATGTCATTTTAAATATTGTCATTTAATTCCAAAATTACATGAACAAAGTCAAGCGATCATAATATTATGAGCAGGAAGCAACAAAGACAAGGCATGGAGCTCTTGGGAAGTACATTGACAAAGCAAGCCACGGTGGACATGTGTTATGAGGTATACCACCAATTTAATACACGTGCTCTAGTGTAATTGTGCTACGTACTGTCATAATTCCAATGAAAGGTATACATATTAAATTGGCAATCTGGTTTGAGTAGAAAAAATAGATATAAAATAAAAAAGAAGAGGAGCTTTGATCTAATAATTGGGTTTCTATGCATCTTCTTTCAAATATGAGTATACAAGAAGATGGTGCAAGAACACATGAATTGTTGTGTTGCACTTTACTTAAATATCATTCCATTCAACAATTAAATAGTCAAAAACAATTTTACACTTCATCCATACAAAAAAATGGTAAATATTTATTCTATTTTTATTGACCAACAATAACTATTAAAGTGAATGATATTTAAAAATAATGATTTGTTGAAAGTTTTTGCAATACCATAAGACTTATTTCGATGAGAATGACTGACAACAAAATTTTCCAAAGCCTTAGATGAGGGTGACCGATTAACTACATTTCCAAAGCCCTATTTAGATGAGGGTGACCCATATTTAAATTTCTGTACATGCAATAAGAGCTTTATGGGGTTTGATACTTCACAATGGATTTGCCAGATCCTACTTCTGAATCGGTTGCAGGTCTGTGTAACCTTTACTCTTACTAGCCTTAAATTCCCTTTGTCCAATTGATAAATCTGAAGAAAGAACTTTAAGGCATATGCTTGTGTCTTGGTATTATTCCTAATATAAAATCTCCTCTGCATACAACAATGGCTGCCCAAAGATTAGATGTAACAAACAGAGACAAAATTTACAAATCTCAAGAACCTTGTCCCACTATAGAGAGAGAAAAAAAAGGATATTCAATGATTTGGGTTTAATTACCTGCTGCTTCTTGCACACAATGGCATAGATAAATAGTTGATAGTTATATTGTCAATCCAATTGTCCCTGTACCCAGTTTTCTTCTCTATGGCTGCAGTTATGTTTTCAGAGAAGAATTAGCCAATGCACAATACACCATCTCTCTGGACTTAATTAAATTCATAGATTTTATGTTACTTTTGGATTGTATGAATTATAGGGTTTCAGGTAAATTCGCTGTCAGCAATTCACTTTTAACAATTCATCATCAAGTCATTGTCATGACAAATTCATCTCTACGAAAATTCACCATCAGCAATTCATGGCTGTGGAAAACTCGCCGCCAGCAATTTCTTAATTATATATGCAATGAATTATCCACTGCAATGAATTGCTGGTGGTGAATTTTCCAATGGTAATGAATTGCTGGTGGGGAATTTTTCACGACGATGAATTGTTGAAGGTGAATTATTGACGATGAATTTTCCTACAGCCGAATTATGAAGATGTTTCTATTGATCTTGAGGAACATTTGGATACTTATAGAGACTTCATTCCTGAACAACTGAGACTAAGAAAGCTAGCCTCTATGGTGGAGTGAATTCTCAGAGTATTCAAACTCAAACTTCAAATTTCCAATGAAGCTAATTTCTGTTTTAAGGATACTCATTAAGGATAAAGAAGTCTTTCTTAGTAGACAAAAGGAGCGGTTAATCAGCTAGCACATCATCATATTTTCCTATGCTCAATTGGTCTACTTTTTAATGCTTTATTTCAACTTAACTCTGAAGATTCTGTTAAAAAAATATACAAATTGTTTCATATATATATTTTTTCCTGTCGATGTTTAAGTCATTCTGATCTGCCATATAAGTAAAAGATTTTACCTCAGAAAAACCAAAATTCTTTCATGTCAATCATTTTTTCATCTAAGCTGATGAATCCAACTTATGCCAGATGAAAGTAGTTTGTTGTTGATCCATTTTTACTCTTATGTTCAACCTATTTTCTTGTCAGCACTTATTTGTACCCATTAGCAGGCCAATGATTTGAAGATGGTATCTGTATGTGCAAATTCCATATCTAACAAGACAAGGCAAACAAACCATACAATCAATGAATCAAGGGATAGTAACGTTTATTTTTTAGCAAGCAAGCTGTTAATTCTATGTACAAATTTCAACTTTAAAAGATAAGACAAGGCACGGTTGGATTTCCAAATCGAAATTTCAAATTTAGAAAAACAAGGTAAACAAAGCATATAATTAGGAAATCATATTATACTAATGTCTATTTTCTAGTAAGCAAGCTGCCAACAAAACGTTTTGTTCTATGCATTAGAAATCAAAAAGTTCATTTGGTAATTAAATTTAGTATATATTCAATTTAATGGATATGATAGGATAATGTATCTTATAATTAGAAAAGAAAACAAAAGTTTTTTTTATGGTTAAAGTAGTACTCAATTCAATTGATATGATAGGATAATGTATTTAGTGCATATCCAATTCAATTGATGTGATAGAATAAAGTAAAATAAAAAGTATAAATAATTGTATTATTTGAATAAATAGATGAGTTTTTTAATATTTAGCCGATAGGCTATTGTGGGTAGGAAATCCCACCGGATTCATCTACTCTCTGATGCCGAGAAATGTCTGCAATTTTCTAGCAATGGTTTTAAGTGGTAGACAATGGGAGCGAAGGAGGACAAAGGATAGCAGCGACTGGACATGGGCTGTACTGTGCACGGTTTCCTCAATAAATTGTTGTAAATGTTAGTACAATTAATAGGAATGGGGTAAGTATGGCAGGGATGGTCAAAGGGCATGGCACCCTTGTCCACGAATGGAAAAATTCTGAGAATTGTGTGGAAAAATAAACCCCAACATTGCCTTAAAAATATCACGACCCTGCATTGGTGGACACACACAAATTTGGTCAAAAATGCAGAGATAGAAGATGGCATGAGAAAGAGAGAATAAAGGAGGCGAGGGAAGAGAGCTCGGTCGGAGGAGGTAGAAAAAGCATAGCTGTTTAGAGCTACAAAGGAGGGATAGGGAGAACGACGAGGAGAAAAAAGTGTGGTCTCATGGAATGCAGTGAGGAGAAGTCAGCACACAGGCATGTTGAGAAACAGGAAGATAGCTGTGGAGGAAGAGAATGGTGATGGGAGAGGAAAAGGCCAAATGGAACACAAGAATAAAAGGCAAAGAATGAGAATGCACAGAGGATGGGTTTTGTTTGGGAAGAGAAGAGAATGTGAGCAGCAAAAGTCGGCTGGGATTTGAATGAGAATGTGATGCAGAAGGTAGCGAGTAAGAATATGTGGAGGAAGCAACTGGAAAGTAGGATTAAGAGTGATAGAAAACACCTGAAGTTTGATTTGTTGGGAGAAAAGAAAAATGCATTGTATGCCATAACTGGGTACAACAAAGCCGTTGTGAATCAAAATACCCAAAATTTTGAAGTTTAAATTAATTTTATTGTTCTTCAAACCCTAGCGAGAAGAAATCTTTCCATACAAGCAATGGGGCAGATGTAAGGAAATATGTATATAATTGTTGGGTTTGCACTAATCTTTTTCAGGTGTAGCTGAGGGTATTGAAGCAAATTTGAAAGTGCGATCACGCCAACTGTGGATAGCAAGGCAAAAATTTAGTAGTGAAGGTTTATTGGGTGTGTGTTTATTCTTGATGTAGAGTCGTTATGGGAGGCTATGTGTTAAATTCGGGTAGAATTATCAAAGATTCGTTTCAGTGTATACAGGGAAAAGTGGTTCTTAATGTTCCTTATTGCCAAGGACGCAGTGATCTCTTATTTAATTTTTCTAACGAAGATCATGAGAAGTGAGTAACACATCATGCCGAGGTGGGGTTAACCACACATCAACCACATATGAGTTATTTCTTTCTTCCTATACTTCATATCCTTTCAATGTTTTCTTTTTAATGTTTCTCATTGAAACTTTTCACTTTGGATCTCCATCCCTATAGCTAAGTGACAAGCATAATATACCCAAGTCTATCATAAAATTTGGGTTGTGGAAAAGTTAAAAGAGGCTTTGGTAGCTATAGTTACCATAAAATGACAAAATAATAATATGCAATTGATGTTCACAATGATTAAAATTTATTGGGAGACAAATATAGCATTTTACATATGGGTGTAATTCAAGTTCAATGTTTGTGTTTATTTCGGTTTCCTTGGTACTAGTGTCAGAATGTAGAAAATGAGAGATTGATTATGCATCTTTGGAGGACTTCAAACCATGTCTTGAACTTTAAACTAAGAATATTAATAAATTATCAAGTAAAGCATGCAAATTTATAAACTCTATCAAAATCATGACCATGGTATAAACTTGACAACCTCACCTCCATCTTGGATACATGAATTTTAGCACTTATACCCTTATTCTGTATTCGACATGTTTAAA
Source organism: Sequoia sempervirens (assembly GCA_007258455.2). Lineage (NCBI taxonomy): Eukaryota > Viridiplantae > Streptophyta > Pinopsida > Cupressales > Cupressaceae > Sequoia > Sequoia sempervirens. The sequence continues at coordinate 211,995,146 of VDFB02353493.1, forward strand.
GATAAGGAAGGACTCCAATGAAGGGTAAGGTTTATAATAGATACTATTTAACTAGATAATAAGTAATTTATTAGGTTATGAACATGGGTGAATGTTATTTCCAAAGTGTATGGGTATATATACATTGAGATTTGATAACATGCAAATTGCTCAAACTTAGAAGTTGAAACCCTATCAACTCAGTAAAAAGGGAAGGTGACATATTTTCTTCCCTTAATATTTTACATGGAATGAGGTGGGTTAAAAATATAGCCATAAAGACCTCTTCATATATAATGAATTATGAACATGATTACCTAATCTGAGTTCTGGATAATGGATTCCTAATAATGTAAGTGATGATGACTTGTTTTAGTGACACTAGAACCACACTTTATTAAACATATCTTTAACATTGAAACTGGATGCTTTTGATAAATTATTGATACTATGGTAAATGCTTTATATGACTACATGATGTCTATCAACCTTTTAAATATGAGAGCCTTGATGTTATAATTATTATGTGAATGAAGAATAGTATAACTATAGCAAACCTCAATATGACTGCATTCTAGGTGGAGGGTGACAATGTGGTTGAGATCGTTTTATGATTGCATTCCTCAATGTTGGAATTGTTATGTGAATGAAGGATAGTATAACTATAGAAAACCTCAATATGATTACATTCTAGGTGGAGGGTGACAATGTGGTTGAGATCGTTGGCATTATTGACAGCATGACACAATTTGTGCAAAAACTTTGGTCACTGTTTACAAAGATTTGCTTGAGAGAAGGTATTAAGCCTACATTGCTATGCAAAGTTCTAAGTTTGTGGCAAATCATGCCACCCTCGATTTCCACTTTTACAAATTTCTCTTTTATAGAAATCTACTACATACCATGACAAAATCAACTACAAGGATGAGGTATCAAGACTCGAGCATACATATCAATCAACGACATTGACGTCATCGACGACTTTAGTATATTCAATTTCTTATGGTAATTTTGTTCATACATTGGGAAAAAAATTCTAATAATAGTAATACTATAAACTAAATATGTAGAAATCATTATACAACTCAAATAAAAAATTAGTGCTTAAAATATGTCTAATTTTCCTCTTACATAATAATGCATTTCAACTATTTACTTAAGCTACAATATTTTTTCCATAATTTGACACCTAATCAACACATCTAACCATTCCATTGCTTTTGTTTTGTAGGTCTTGAAGACAAATGTCATATGTCATAGAACCTCATCGTCAACCACCAACAATTATATTGTACATAACCAATCTCTTGAGTTAGTGATTTTCATGTGTCATAAAATAGTTTTTGTATTATAAAAATATTTTCCCGCAACATGCAGTTTTCCATTATGTTACATTCGGTTACAAGGTATTTCATTAACCAACAACAACTGTACTAAATCCAATCGACCTTTTAAGTTGCAAGTCTTCTTTCATTGTACAAAAAATATTATGTTGTGAAACATTTAGCATAGCATATTGATTTAAATAAAGTTCCATTTGTTAATATTCAAATCTTCTCGCATCCCATCATCAATTGACTTTTGCTATAAATAGTTAGTCTTAAGAAAAGAAATTTACATTTTCTTGCAATCTTTCCCCCTTCCCTTCAATATACTACCAAAGTATATCCTGCTATTGGCGGAACCATTGCACCTCGTTGAGGTGCAAGCGCTAGTATATAAATATATTTTATGAAATTACTTAGGGTACTATTGTTGCTTGTACACACATTTAATGTTTCATCAAAATAATGGAGCAATTGCATTTTACCTTCATGCTTGCATTTTTTCAGTTAGACATTGTAAATGTCCTCTTGTCTTATCCCAGATTAAACTAAGTCTACTTGATAACTAATCCGAGATTAAATTTTTTTCCACTCATAACAACTTTGTGATTACAAAGAAAATTCCACAAATAAAAATATGATTTTAAATTTTTTATATTTTTTAAAATCAAAGTTATTTGGTGTAATACTCCTCTCAATCCCTTTGTTCTTGTAGGTCCTTTGCACTTTATTTTCTTGCATGTGAAGGATAATGATCATGGATGATTGCATGCAAATTGGATTTTTTATTGGTTTTTATTGAACCCCCATATGAAAATGGGTAATTTCTATGTAATTCAAACTTATATATATAAATATATTTCAGGCCTCTGTGCCTTTTATAAAAAAAAAAAGTGATCATGGATGATATGCATATTGCTAAAATAATGAGAAAGTTGAGAAGGAATAGTTAAAAAACTTAATGAAGGCATGGTCAATCACATCCTTGAATTTTGTGTTTATAAAAGATGTTGTAGCATCGGATCCATGATCTTCCTAAATCCCATGTCTAAGATGCAAATTGAATAACTTTGAAAAGATATTCTTATAATTTAATTTAATGAATACCTAAGATACCTATAATCATAAGAAAAATCATGACTCCATGAGTCTTGTGCATTTGGATGATCTTGCAAGAAAAAAAGAAAAGTATATACATATATATGAACATGTAATGTTAAGAGACACGATAAAATTTAAAAAGGTTTTAAAAAATATGTAAGGTGGACTCGAGAAAAAATTTAAAAATTAAATAAAATAAAAATAAAAAAAGTGATAGAAGAATACATATGTAAAAAAAGAAGTGAAACCCTTATTTGTAAATTTATTAACATGTGATATAAAAAGACCATAAAGTGTTCATGTAAACAATGTTTATTCATATGTTATAATATATATATATATATATATATAGAGAGAGAGAGAGAGAGAGAGCGAGCTCTATAAAAGAGTGTTAGGCACCTATGAAGAAGACTTAAAATATAATACGAAAAAGAAAATGTAAATTTATTGACATGTTATAAATAGATAAAAATAAAAAGTGAAAGGGACATATGAAGTAGGTGACTATGTGGAAGTATAGTAACTATATAGAAAATAGTTATTCATATGTTGTTAAATGAAAGCATATAGAATTGTACATAGACAAAGAAAGTTGGGCATCTATAAAGAAGATTTAACATATATAAACAAATATGACTTTATTAGCATGTTATATAAAAGATAAAAATAATGTGAAAGGGACATGTGAAATAGGAGCCTATATGGGAGTAAAGTGTCTATGAAAAATATATGTATTCATATGTCGCAAAATTAAAACTTAAAGAGGCATGTGGGTAAAGAGAGCTAGAAATCAATAAATAAATCCTAACAAACAATTAAAAATGTGATTTTCTAAAAATTTCATATAAAAAAATAAATAAAAGGACATGTGAAGTAGGAATATATGTGCAAAAAAAGATTTATTCATATTTTAAATTAAAAAATAAAGAGTCATGTGGATAAAGAGAGCTAAATACCTATAAGAAGACTTAACATATAATAATATAAATAATGTGAGGCCACCTAGGTAGCAGAGTTGGCTTGAGCCATGAGTTTGCTCCCCATAGGTCTCGGTTTCAACCCCCCCGCTCTTGCAGTTGACCGGTGGGCCTATATGTGGGCTATGGCGTCCACCCGCAGGGGGCTAGTCTCACCCTAGGTACCCAAGGTATGGGTTGTTGGGCCACTGGACTGAGTCGCGGGGACACCCTACCACATGAATATATATATATATATATATATATATATATAGATAGATATAGATATAGATATATATATATATATATATATATATATATATATATATATATATATATATATATATATATATATATATAATGTGAATTAATTAACATGTCATAAATAAAAAATTATAAAGTGAAAGGGGCATATGAAGTAGGTACCTATGTAGGAGTAAAGTGCCTATGTTAAAAACATATTAATGTCATAAAATGAAAACATAAACAAGTGCACATTGATAGAAAGAGCTAGGCACCTATAAAGAAGACTTGTCATATAATAATAAAAAAATGCAAATGTATACACATATTGTACAAAAGATAAAACGGTCAAAGGAGCATGTGAAGTAGGTCCATATGTGTGAGTAAATTTCCTATGCAAAACGGGTTTATTCATACGTTGTAAAATGAAAACATGAAGAGGTGTGTGAGGTACCTACAAAGAAGGCTTAATGTATATAATATATAAACACATGAACTTCTTAACATGTTATATAAAATACAAAAAAAAGTGAAAGGGACATGTGAAGTAGTTGTTTATGAATAAATTGTTTATTCATATGTTGTAAAATGAAACATAAAGAGTTGTGTAGGTAAGAAAATCTAGGAACCTTTAAAGAAAACTTAGCTTATAATTAAGAAAAAGAATGTGAATATATTAACATGTCATGTAAAAGAAAATAAAGGTGAAAGAGATATACAAAATAGGTTCCTATGGGGAAGTAAAGTGCATATGCAAAAAAAGGTTTACTAATATGTTTACAAAGAAAACATAAAGAGGTGTATGGGTAAATAGAGCTAGGTTCCTATCAAGAAGAATTAACATATAATTACAAAAATAAAGTTGGTGAATTTATTAACATATCATATAAAAAAGATCCCCAAAAAATGAAAGGTGCATGTGAAGTAACCAACATAAGCCGAGATAGGGCGCTGACCATCTATAGTTCTATTCTCTGGGAGGCAACTATCATCCGACTGAGTTAGATGAACACCCCTGGACCCATAATCTCTGACGGCTATTAATCTCTGCTTTGGCCTATCGCCATATAGAACTATAAGGGGTGCCAACTAGATCCTAGATAAACTATATGGGCTATACACTATGCTCAGCGGGGAGATCGAGGCCTATCTATACTCACTCTATATGGGGTGGGGGCACATACACGGATGCATCCATCCATTATAGAGCATACGTGATACAACCAGTCACAACACAATCATTGGTTGATCATCTATCTACCCATCTATCTGCCCATTTCTCTGCCCATCTATCTAATTTTCCCATCTCTCTGCCCAGAGAGAAGGGTGGGTCAGTGGGTGAAAGGCAGGCGGTCCCCTACGTATAGGATTTAGTCAATATGTTGACTCTCCCCCCTATAGTTGGAGGCAAAGGTACTTGATAGAGATGGAGATAGAGGTGGGAGATTGGCAGATAACCTCTAGAGAGAGGCGGGTGTTCATGGGGGAATTATAGCTATCTATCTGGGTGAGAGAGAGGTGGGAATAGAGAGGGCCTATCTATATATATGGCTCCCTATTCTAGTTGGCCTACTCTACTCCATATAGTGGGCTGGGGGAGGAGTGGCCCTATCCCTTTCTTTTCAGATGTTTAGGACTGAATGTTGACCGCTTCCCACTGGTACACCATTACTGAAGGTACACACACCATTCACAGATACCGGTACGATCATCTAGATTGCAACTAGAACTATAATGGCTAATGAGAACCACCGTCGGGACATTCTATTTGAATATAGATAGAGGTAGGGCGAGATAGGGAGATAGGGAAATCCAAGATAAGCCCAATAGATATAGAGGTAGGGCTTGATTGAAGTCGAGTTTGCAGTGGAGTATAGATAGGGCCCTCCAGATAGAGGTAGAGGTATGGGGGTCCAACTAGAGATTAGATATCAATGGATAACCCAAATGATATGGACATATCTTTAGCTAGATATATAGATATGGCGATATCATATATCTTGGAAGGGGTCGGATCTGATCACCCTAGATAGATAGGGGCCGGTCACCCAATGCGACATCCAGAGAGACCCTATCTGTCCAGAGAGAAGAGAATAACTAGAACTATCTTGGGGGGGGCTCTCGAGATCTATCCATATATGGGGGGTCGAGCACCAGATGAATAGGATGACTGGTTGTATCACGTAGATAATAGAATGAATTAGAGTAAAGAGAGGGGCCCTCCTCTCCCGTATGCCCCATCATACTATGTACTATGGACCACCGTTTCCTCCCGGCATATAGAGTCCTTCCTCTGATCATAAAACCCGCCCCCTACAACTATCAACTACCTCAGGTGTGCTTGAGGGCCCCGTCCTATTCGACAATCCTATTACCCCCCAACGGCTAATCCACATGAACACCCACAACTACCCTGCGCTTTGCGACCGACCTATTCGAAACTATAGAGGGTGGGTAGGGGGGCCCTCCCACCCATAGTTTCAGTGGGTGTTCATGTGGATAGAGTTCTCAAATTCCCTCCTTATGCTAGCAGGCTATGCCTTCGGCACCGGCCCCCCCGGGCCCTTCGTGCAGGACCGACCATATTCGCCCATAGAATAGTAGGGGCGTGGGAGGGGTAGATTATAGTTAGTTCTTGGAGGTAGATTATTATTATAGAAGTGGGAGGCCCTTCAAATAGTAGGGGAGATGGGCCCTAGGGTGGTTAGGAGCCTCAATCGGTGGGGTCAAAGTTGGGTGGGAGGCCCTTAAAATTCTATGGGTGAAGAATAGAATCATCTGGTTCTCTCATTGCTTTCTCTCATCCGAACTCGGTTTGATCCCAGCTACCATATCATATAGAGAGAGGGGCTCTCTCAGCTATTGATGGTAAGGTATCTGCCTATGGTATCTGTCTATCTGTGGCAGTTGGGTTAGGTCCAATCTGTTGTAGTTTCAACTATAAATGGATTCCTATAGGTTCTAGCCTACAGTATCGAAATTTGATGCCCTAGAGTTGGGTTGGGCATTGAGAGAGAGCTCGACTGATGGATGATGCGGTGCTCGAATCCATCTATATAGATATGGGGGTGAGCGTAGTGAATCCGCTTGCCCTATATCAAACTCAGAAATGAACTCCTAAATATCTAGGTAAAGAGTGCTAGGAATCTATGAAGAAGACTTGAAATATAATACAAATAAAGAGAATGTGACTTTACTGAAATGTTATAAAAAACCAAAAAGAAAAAGTGAAAGGGACATATGAAATAGGTTCCTATGTGGAAGTAAATTGTTTATGTAAAAATAATCATTCATATGTTATAAAATAAAAACATATAGAGTTGTACATGGATAAAGAGAGTTGTGCACCTATAAAGAAGATTGAACATATAATACTATATAAATATGACTTTATTAACATGTTATATAAAAGAAAGCAGAGATGAGCAGGAAATGAAAGCAGCGGAAGCAAGGAGGGAAACAAAATGGGAAAAGAAGGGTTTCAAATTATTATGCAGGTAGCATCGATTCTACAGATGGCAAGGATGAAGGAGGTGCAACAGATGACAACGAGCCTACTACTAATGTTGGTCTTGTGTTTTCTGCTCCTTTTCCTACTGCTTCAAGGGGGTTTGGATTGGTAGGCTCCCTTGGTGGCTTTGGTTCTATGGGGAGAGGCTCTACTATTGGTGCTCCTTCTGAAAGTGTGAAAGTCTCCCCTGACTCCCTGGTTGATGACCTGTGGGCTCAAGAGTGGGATGAGGATGATTTCCTGTACTCTGATTTTGAAGACACTATTGATGGTTCTTTCTTTACTACTTCCAATTGTCCTAAGGATGGGCTTTGTGAGGAGTTGGTTGAGGAGGATGAGCTTCTTCTTGATATCCTTCTAGAGGCCCGTCTGAAGACTCAGGGGAACTTGATTGGAAATTTTGTTGAGAAAACTAGTGGCAATGCTTTATTTTCTAGTCTTAAAAAGGGATTCCTTCTCTCTGTTGTTGCTAAGGAGGGTGCTCCTTCCTTTGTTGAAGTCCTTATTGTTTCTCCTCTGCCCCCTATAGTTGTTGAGCTTCCCATTGATGGATTGGATTGTAGGGCTGAGGGTTTAAATACTACTCAAACTATTCTTCCTTTCTCCCCTGTGGCTGCTTCGGAGGAGCTTCATGCTCTAGAGGATGGTGGTGGGTTTGACCACTGTGAGGTTTCTGTTAGTTGCCCCATTTATGATAAGGAGGATCTGAGTTCGATGTTCCTGACTCTACCTTTTCTAAGACTTTGGAATGGTTTAAGAGCTCCTTGGTTGGGAGATTCTATGGCCTTCATCCCAACATTGATGCGGTTAGAAGGTGGGCTTTTCAGATCTAGAAGTTCTGTGATCAGGTCAAGGTAATTGCCATGATAAATGGTTTCTTCCTCTTTTCCTTTCCTTGCGAAGAAATTTTCTCTAAGGCCCTTCTTGATGGCCCTTGGTTTTTTGGTCAGAACGACCTCTGCCTTCAAAGGTGGTTTCCTGGTTTCAACCCTATGGCAGACACTCTTAAATTTCCTATTTGGGTTTTGTTTACTAGGGCTGCCTTTGGAGTTCTGGCATGAAAATATTTTTATGGGTATTGCTAATTCTTTTGGGATTTTCTATTCTACGGATAAGATCACAAAATTGATGAAGCTATTATTGTCTGCTAAGTTTTGTGTGTTAGTGGAGAATAACCTTATTCTCCCTACTCAGATAATCTTATCTTCAAGATTTGGTAAGTGGGTGCAGCAAATTGAATATGAAAATTCTCCCATTATTTGCCATTGTTGTGGTAAAGTAGGTCATGCCTCCTTTACCTACCTAAGGAAAAAGAAACAACACTTTGTTTGGAAGGAAAAAGAGAAGATGTTTGTTGTTACGAAAGATCACACCACTCTCTTTCATAAGCCTCAGGTTGATGATTCTAATGGCCCCTTTATTGACACTCCTAGTTTGGTGGGTCTTATGAATGACCCTGTTTCTTCTCCTTGCAATAAAAAGATGAAAATATTTGTGGAGATGAACCCTTGTACAACGGTTTGACAAAAATCCTCGCAACAATTTTTTAAACCACCTTGAGCAAGGTGTGTAGTTCTTTTCTCCATTTTGATGGAGCTGTAGTGGTTTTGTTTGGTTGTTGTCTTGTGTTGTCTTGTTGTTCTCTATTGGTTTTTGTTGTTTCGTTGAGATGAACATTCTATCTTTCAATTTGTAAAAGGTTTTAGGGCCCTTTCAAAACCCTACTTATCTAATCAAAAACATGTTATATAAAAGACAAAAAAAAAAGTGAAAGGTACATGTGAAGTAGGGGCTTATATGGGAGTAAAATGTTTATGTAAAACATATTTAGTCATATGTTGTAAAATTAAAACATAAAGAGGCATGTGGGAAAAGACAGCTAGGCGCCTATAAATAATACTCAATAAATAATTTGAAAATATGATTTTTTAAAATTTTTATATTCAAAAAAGAAGTAAAGGGGACATGTGAATTATGAATCTATGTGCGAGTAATGTGCCTACATAAAAAAAATTATTCATATGCTGTAAAATAAAATAAAATAAAGAAGCATGTGGGTAAAGAGAGATAGACGCCTAGATAAGAAAACTTAACATATAGAAATATAAATAATTTGAATTCATTAACATGTCATATAAATAAAAAATTAAAAAGTGAAAGGGGCATGCGAAGTACTTACCTATGTAGGAATAAAGTGTCTATGTTAAAAAAATATTCATATGTTGCAAAATGAAAACATAAAGAGGTGCACAAGGGTAGAAAGAGCTAGACACCTATAAAGAATAATTGACATATAATAATTAAAAAATGTAATTGTATACACATATCATACAAAAGATTAGAAAGTGAAAGGAGCATATGAGGTAGGTCCCAATGTGATAGTAAAGTTTCTATGTAGAAAATTTTTATTCATGTTGTCAAATGAAAATATAAAGATGTGTGTGGATAAAGAGAGATAGGTACCTATAAAGAAGGCATAACATATAATATAAAAAATATGAACTTCTTAACGTGTTATATAAAATACGGAAAAAAAAGTGAAAGAGGGATGTGAAGTAGGCACCTATACGGGATTTAAACACTTTTGTAGAAACAATTTAAATTCACATGTTGTAAAATGAAAACATAAAGAGGTGTGCATAGTCAAACAAAGTTAGGCATCTTGTTGATCATGGATTTTACAAGCATTTCCAATAGAGTAGGTAAAGTCACAAGATCACTCTACCTCTCCTGAAGATTAGGTGATCTCATGAGGAAATTAAACTTCTCCAAAGTCTATGTCACCAAGTCATGGCGATGCAATAAAATTCATGATTTATGTAACTTTCCCCATTTAATATTAATCTTTGGTGACATCTTGGTTGAATATTCAAATCTAGAAACAAAGAAACCCAATTATATGCAAACCAAAATAAATTTCGTATTTGTCAATATTAGCACTTAATATTTAGATCTAGAAATGATTTTTTTTTTTCATGTTAGGCATTAAAATTCATTCATTCAAAGTAAGTGCCTAGATTTAAGTTATTTTATATTGACATTTTTTATATATTTTAATTTATTTAAAAAGGGAAATAAGTTTAGTGTTAGAAGAAATACAATAAAACAAATCTATTTTGTGACACTCAAATCAATCAGTTTTCTTAGAAATGATAAAAAAATCTTGGCCAGTACTAAACACAAACATGAACACAAAGAAATAAAATCATCTGTGGGTTGACCTAGAAAATGAGAGGAAACATGTAAAACTATTTTATTGCACATGCAAATTTGACTCATCACCTCACAAGATAAAACATTAATAGCATATTTTTTATGTAGCATGCCTAGACTTTCTTCCTTCTCGTTGAATTTTAAAATAGGAGTAGTACATTATAATCCAATTTGGAAAACTTGCAACTAACCACTTCTACTCTATATTTTTCTATCTTATACTATCATACTTGCAATAATCTTCTAACTATCAATTTTCCAACACTTTACAATATCCTTGAAACATGTTATATACATACCCAACTTGGGTACCCAAAACCAAACCCTCTGGAGCTAGTTAATCTAGATTCTAAATTGATCCATGAGCCCAAACTATAAGTTAAATTTTCTTCCTTAATTTATAGGCCCCCAAAAATAAATCCCATTCATATATTATTTATGGTCCTAAAATAATTAAATGTACTATAAAGTTATAGAGTGTAGCATAGAAAATCACCACCCTTAACAATTTCACACTATGTTTTGGCCCCCTAAATTATTGAGCCTAATTGACCCCCTAATGTCCTAAAATTATGTATTCCAAAGCTCATTAGAAACATTTTTCAATAAATTACAAGCATTGAATAAATGCACCCAATTCATGTGTTGTCCCTGACACTTAATGTCCTAGAAGTTTGGGCTAGGACCCATACACCCTTGAGCGGATGGGTCTCCCTTCTTAGCCAAGACCCATTTTTGGACATGTTGTTGGTGGTTTTAACATTCAAATTTCAAATTTCAAGTGTCAGCTTTCAGGGTCTAATTTTTGATGAATTGGATAAATGCCTATAAATACCTAGTCTTTTCACCATTTGAAAATAGAACACAATTAGAGGGAGAATTTATGAGCAATAATTATCATCAAGAAAAAGTCAAGAGAAAAATTCTAGTGTTTTATTGCAACAATTCAAGATCCAAGAATCATGTCAAAGTTTATGTGAGTTAATGTGTTCATGTTATCATTGTTTTGTGAAGGCTAATCCTTGTTGTAGGTCTCCAAAGCATTCAATCATTCAAGAAAACTAGGTCCAATACCTTGAGGTGATGTGTATCAATTCAGTCCTTCAAGGAAGCCATTGAAGGGTGGTTAGTTGCAACACTTTGTGATTCCATCATTCCTTCCTTTCAATTATCATTCACATTATTGACATTGCCATTGTGAAAGTGGAAACACTTACTTTGGGCTTGACTGAGGCAAGCCTCTAAAATGGTCCAACATTTTCCCTCTCTTTGAATGTGCAGATCTCAGGTTGAAGAGGATTGAAGATAATGTGTCCATTGTTGCATTTGAATCCCTACATCTTGTCAAATCATGAAAACTCACAAAATTATCCAACAATGTTCCGACAACTTTGTAATAAGAAACATAAGTCTTAGATCTACTACCAAAGGACCTCAAAAGTTTAGCAGGACATCCTATTAAGGACTTAGATGCCATATGGAGAATGAGTCATTTTATGCACACTAAAACCAATTGTTTGGGTAGGTACATGTCACTCTAGAGTTTCCAGATCCACCTACAAACTACTATTTTAGGACTTTTTAGTTGTCGAAATCTTGTAATTTACATAGTAGGAAACATAGTATAATTAGGTTAATCATTCCAAATAATTTCCAATCCATTCCCATATTCAATTAGATGTAGATCTAGGTCTAATTGGCTCACCTTCATGGTTGTAAGTCAATCTAATCTCCTTGTTTATCTACATATTATGTAACTTGGAAAAAGGCCCCTTGCATCCTAGGTTCTTTGCATTTACGACCCAATATACCTTTTCTCTATGTTTCATTTTTTTGAACCTTACATAAAAACACTATATACCTTCTGAAATTTGAAGTAATTCATCCTAGATCTAGGTTTTGTATTGCATTCTTTGCATTTCTCATTTAGGGTTTCATTTTTGTATCATAAAAGTCATAAAAATACAAAAAAAGTCATTTACATTGCATCATAAGTTGTATTAGGGTTTGTTTCAGTCATCTTTAGATTTGATTTACATTTATTAGGTGGTTAAAGTTTTAAATTGTTCATTGCATTTAAATTGCATCTTTCATTTAAGCCAAACATGTGAAAAATTGCATAGTTATGTTTCAAAATTACAGCAAATCATCATTCTCAGAATTTTGCATATTCAAATCAGTCAATTAAAGAATCTTAGATATAAACATTGCATTCAATTTTTTCCTCTATTGTTGCACTTGCATTTGAATCACATTGTCTTAAATTGACAAAAATCTAGAAAAAACAATCACTATTAAGCCTGTTTGCAAAAAAAAATAGAAACCTTAAACAATAGCATAAACATCCAAATTTTGAATTCCTAGAACCCCTATCAAAGACTCAAACGCCCTTGAGTGCCTATGTCTTTATACCCTAGCATTGCCTAGCTTTTTCACAATTTTTCGTCTTTGTCTTCTCAGTGTACTGGTGCTTGCAAATTTTTGTTTTGGAATTCATAATTGCATGTATTTAGGCATCTTCCATATAGTTAAAAATGTAACACCCCTCCATTTTGGATCTTTTGATCGGCAGTGTTTTCTTTGATATGTGTTTATGTTATGTTGTGACTTTGATACTTGGTTACTATTTGATCGCAAATTGTTAAGCGATGCGTATGCGATATTTTAGTTTGATGGAATTTTACTCTGATGTTATCATTATGACATGTTTTGAATTAGCTTAGTAGATATTTAATTAATGATGCTTTATGCTTTGAAGTATATTATTGATGTTAGACTCGTTAGTTAGAAAGTTTGTATTGGTGAAGGGGACGAGATTGTATCGCTCGCTTGCGAGCGCCCTATGATTTTGGGATCTCCTCTTCACGGTGTGTTTTATTATATCATATATATGCATGTTCGATATACTCTTTGTTCGCAGGTTGACAGGTACAGGACGCCGACTCCACCTGATTCTCCAGGTTTGAGTGTGTCCATTGACCAATGGTAATCGATTGAGAGATAGTAGCTAGGTTTTCCGTGCCAAGTCATCACCCTAGTCATAGTGTGTCATTGGGTTGTAGTCGGGTTTAGTTGTTTTATTGTTGTCCATTTCACCTTGGTTTTTTATTTAATTTCAAATTATAAAGGTTATTAAATGGCGGGTGTAGTTAAAATGATGATTAATTATATCTAGTTGCAATGTTGAAATGTTAGTTATTTTATTGATTAATTTAATTTAATTAATAAAATAATCTAATCTTGGATTATATTTAGTTTATTAATTAATTAAGTTAATGGTGATAAATTGAATTAAGTTAGTTGTTTTGACATTATTGGATACTTAGATTTAAATTTAAAAAAAATGAAAATCATGTTTTAAATTGTACTTTTTGAAAATATTGTGTAAAAGAATTTTCTTTTTAAAAAGTTAAATACTTTGTTTGTTGAAAAGAGTTTTTTTAAATATATGAAAAAAAAAATCCATTTTGAAAGCAAATTTGATTTAAATTTTTTAAAATTGAAAATATCTGCAAATTTGCAATAAATTTGGTGGATGGGATATTTTTAAGGGTTTGACTAAATTTGGGGAAACTCTATGAGAGCAAATACAATTTCATTTTTAATTTTTTTAACTTTCAATTTGGTGGAGAAAAGATTGGTTGTGGTTTTTCTTTTGGATTTGAAGAAGCAATTTTAGATTCCTTGGAGGAGTTGGAATCAGAAGAATGATTAAGGATTCCATTGACAATTTTTCAAGCTTTGGAGAAAAAACCAGGTTTCTTTCTATGATTTTTGTTTTCATTTTGAAATGTTTTGCAAATTTTATTATGCTGTTGGAAAAGTTTTAAATTTCAAAAGAAATTTTCATTTCAAACTTGAAACTTAAACCCAGATATTGTGTTAACAAATTAATTTTATTACAAAAATTTTGTTGTGAAGTTGCACAATTTGTCTGAAAAATGGAAATTTGGGTACATATATATATATACAAACATATTTTATAAATATGTTTTGGGTTTTATTTTCTGAAAAAATTTTGTTTCAAAAATCTTCTTACACAGAAAACTGTGAGGAACAGGGGTTTTTATTTTGGTTTTTGAAATAAATTAGAAGCCAAAAATAAATAAAAATTTATTTTCGTTTTGCTGGGCACGGATGGGGTGGAGGGCAGAGGGGGGCGGGGGTGCGGGAGGGTTGCAGCCATACTGCACCCAGCCGCGCCCCATGGAGGGCCCCTGCTATGGCAGTGCTTCCCCACAGCCATGGGGAGGGTGATGCCACAAGTAGCGCCAGCCTCCACAAGGGAGGCTGGGCGTAGCCTGGGCTGCACCCTTCCTTCCCTTTGGGGGCCCAAATTTTTTGTATTATTTAATTTAATTTTTTATTTATTTATTATTTTATATTATATATATTATATATTATGTTTATATATGTATATATATAATATATTTTAATTTAAATAAATATGTTTATTTTATTATTTAAATATATATATATATATATATATATATATATATATATTATATGTTAAATAATAGGGAATGTTTTTTTAATTAGTTGGAGTATTTAAATAAAATGTTTCTTTTTGTTATGAACACATATTTAAATGAATTTAAAATATTTAAATATCGATATATAGTTTCGTTTTAATGATTAATCTATATGCATTGAAAGAAATTAGTTTTATAATAAGATGATTTTACTTAAAAAGTTGATTTTGATTATGTTGAATGATTGTGAAACACAGAGTTAAATCGTTAAATTTAAATTTCTTGACGTTGCAAATAAAATCTTATTTATTTTTTATTAAATTCAAGTAACGTTGATTGAGTTGATTGGATTTAGGAAATCCTATTAAAATTAGTTTATTTAATTGTCTGAAATGCTTTCTAGTGATGTTTTGTTCATTCTTGGTGTTGGGCAATTGTGTCAATTGTTGTGTAAGTCTTCTAGAGGGGGTTTTCATGTTTTTTATATGGGTTGTCATTATGATAGTCAACCATTGGTATAGTCTTGGGTAGTTCGTATTGATGTACCCATTGTTTTACCCAGTTTTCACGAACGGGGATGGCTTGTGCCTCCCTTGTATTAAGAGTGGTTTATGTGGTTTGTGCCTCCTTGGATTAGGATTGGGTTATGTGATTGTGCCTCCTTTGGAAGGATTGGATTAGGTGTTTGTTGCCTCCTGTGTTTGGGGTGAGTTTTCATTATGTGTTCTTCCTAGAGTTGGAGTGGTTTTATCTTGTTGGTTTGCACTTGGGATTCCCTTGGTGATTGGTTTTTTTTGGTATGTTGTCAAGTAGAAGAGTGGATTTTGTTAGGGGTCTGAGCCCAAAGAGGTAAATTGGATAACCTTCAGAGGTGGTTTAATCAAGTGATAACTAAATCAATGTACTTAGAAGTTAAGTAGTATTTCACACTAATTAAGATAATTGAGCCTCACTCATAGACACAAATGCTCGTATAGGCTAGGGATGACTGGGAAGGCCTAGAATGGAAAGGTCATCTATCTTGTCTTTACGAGAGGTATTTGATTCCGCATGAGTGAGTATGGGTGTCGGGATTCGGTAGAGGCCACCAGGACAACTCATAGTGGGGGTCAGAGCCTATGAAGATTCCTAGAGGATATTCTATGACGAGCTATGTGATGACACTCTTTCTACGACAATAGTTGGTATTTGGTTTTATGTGTATGGTATTCTTATCATACTCGATCTGCTTTATTTATGGAAGCAATGTGACTTATGTCAGTGATGTTAGAGTTGTACTTGTGTCATCCTTATGGTTGTATGGTTCATGTGAGTGGTTGTGTTAGTGTGAGTTAGCCTGTGTCTAAGGGTGGATGGTCTTGTATAGGAATTCTTTGTTACTATCTCCTAGTACGAGGGGTGAGCCTTCAGGTATCACATGGTTGGGTGGAACGTGCACCTTAATCCATTGGGTCATCTTCTTGTTCGTGTGGACAAGATTTCCAGTTGGAGAGCTCTTGGGATCCAATACTTTCATGCTTTATTCGTTTCAATTATTATTGTAATTTATTACCCCTCTTTGTATCAAGGTGGAAGATGTAATTTGTAACCTTGTTATTGGATTTACCTCATTCGGGGAATGAGAGTTGTAATCGCATTGTAAATTATATTATTGGAAACATGTGGTATCTCTTATGCCTTGGATGTAATTTTATCATGTTTGGAATGTATGTGTATTTAATTTGTTAATAAATTAAAAGTTATGGTTTAATTCATGTTTCTTGTTTGGGTTTAAGTAAACTCAGTTTCGTAACCTTAGGGGTTGTTGGCAATGGGTAGTGAACTTGCATGTTAATTGTATTTAAAAAAAAAAAATTATTGTGTTTGAGTAGTTAATTGCAACTTCCCCTAGGGTTGCGTGGCGAGGTGTTACACATGGTATCAGAGCTCGGGTTTAAACACTGGGTACTCTGGGATAATATGGAACCCATTAAGTTAGTTGCATAGGTTATACTTTGGGCACTATGAGCCATGGCGTTGACCTAGGTGCTTTGTTCGTTAGTTTATGATTTCCTTTTAGGTTGATCTCACTTGTCTACCCAGAAGTTGTTGTGAGGTGGTGTAGGTCCAATGGTGCAGGAAGCCAATGGAAAGGATAGGACCCTCGGTGTAGTGCGCAATGCATCGATATCCTTCCTACTGGAAGAATGCATTATGGACAATTGTGTAGTGTGTGAATTTGGTGTGTTGTGTGTGGTGGACGACAACTAGTTTTGTTTTTATTTCTGCCCCTTGCATGTCTTGTTGATGAATGCTTTGGTGGGGGTTAGTTAGGCCCGCGAGCCTACCAAGAAGTGTGTTTTGATTGGCCTCCTTCTTGATGCATGGATTTTTCATTGTGTAAAGAGTTGTGACCCTTGAGTGGTGCCTGAGTGTGGTTGTAGTGTGTTTGTTGGGTGTGTTCCAAGTGCTTGTTATGGAAAGATAGTCATAAGACCTCTTGTCTTGAGTGCCTTAGTATGGCGTTTTAGAGGGTTGAGTTTTCCAACCTTGACTTGAGTTGTGGAGGAATGATGCCTCCTAGGTCTTGCCTTACCCTTCAGGATTGGAGTGATTCCCTTGGTTGAGAGTCTCCTAAGGTTGAGATCGAATACTTCCCTATGTCCTAGGTTGTGGGTGAGCACGTTGGACCTTAGTTTGTTGGTGGGTTGCAGGTGACATGTGTTGCCTAAAATTACCCTTGCTTGGTTTCTTTGCTCATGTTCTTGCAAGGTCTGTTTGACCTTGAGGGTGCCAAGAAGTTCCTTTTGTGTGTATTCTCTTCTGTAATTTGTTGTCTTTCATCACCATGCAAGTATCTGATGCATGTCTTCTTGTGCTTTACCTCATTGTGCAAGTGATTTCCTGATTGACCCTATGTGGTTTTGGCATTGCTTTTGCATGTTATATTGTTTTGAAATTATGAAATATGGTAATAGAAAATGAATGATCATGTTGTTATTTCATAGAGATTTGTGCATACTCTCATATGGTTGATGCATTTGTGTGAAAGTGATTGTGTGATGATGAAACCATGATTGATTTCGTGCCTATGTTAGAACTATAAATATCTCTTGCCTTCTCTCTCTTCCCATTGGTTTAACGAAGATGCATGTCCTTGAGTGTGTGGTGTATTGAAACCCATGGTATGTTGTATTTTATGAGAAAATTCTTATGTATTCATGAAGGTTTGTTTTATTAGATCAAACCTTGGGTAAAGGACCTAAGTCCCCAAGTTGCATTCATAATCATGAAAAATGTATAATATGAATAGAAAATCGTTTTGCAGTAAGTAAAAGTTTAGAGAAAAGGGATTAGTGAAACCATTGCATGTTAATGATAATTGCATCTTGTTGGTGAGACCTATAGTCCCCAACTTTATTGTTGAGTCTTAAGAAATCATGTAGATGTTAAATTATTGTACCTGAATTCAAAATGCAAAATGTTAAATGAATGTTGAAGTGATAATGTTACATACCTTGTCTTGAGTAAACATTGTAATGATATCGCATTATGTGTGGCCTTGTGATGATTCCTGGTGATGTGTATTGGTGCATATGTGTATTATGTATGTTAATCCATGGATATATGTTTTTGAGATTTGGTTGGCGGTTGTTTCACCATGTTGATTTGTATAGATTGATGGTGTACTTGGTTGTGTTGATTATAGCATGGGTTGTTGTTTTTATGTTGAGATATGGAGTGGTTCAGTTTTAGAACCATTGATTATGTGTGATTTTATTGAGTTTGTACTAGGGGTATTTGCAGGCTTCCAGGAGTAAGCCTGACCCTAGGGGGGAGGATGTAACACCCCTCCATTTTGGATCTTTTGATCCGCAGTGTTTTCTTTGTTATGTGTTTATGTTATGTTGTGACTTTGGTACTTGGTTACTATTTGATCGTAAACTGTTAAGCAATGCGTATGTGATATTTTAGTGTGATGGAATTTTACTCTGATGTTATCATTATGGCATGTTTTGAATTAGCTTAACAGATATTTAATTAATGATGCTTTATGCTTTGGAGTATATTATTGATGTTAGACTTGTTAGTTAGAAAGTTTGTATTGGTGAAGGGGATGAGATTGTATCATTCACTTGCGAGCGCCCTATGATTCCGGGATCTCCTCTTCACAGTGTGTTTTATTATATCATATATATGCATGTTTGATATACTCTTTGTTCGCAAGTTGAAAGGTACAGGACATCGACTCCACCTAATTCTACAGGTTTGAGCGTGTCTATTGACTAACGGTAATCGATTGGGAGATAGTAGCTAGGTTTTCCGTGCCAAGTCATCACCCTAGTCATAGTGTGTCGTTGGGTTGTAGTTGAGTTTAGTTGTTTTACTGTTGTCCATTTCACCTTGGTTTTTTATTTAATTTTAAATTATAAAGGTTATTAAATGGTGCGTGTAGTTAAAATGATGATTAATTATATCTGGTTGCAATGTTGAAATGTTAGTTATTTTATTGATTAATTTAATTTAATTAATAAAATAATCTAATCTTGAATTAGATTTAGTTTATTAATTAATTAAGTTAATGGTGATAAATTGAATTAAGTTAGTTGTTTTGGCATTATTGGATATTTAGATTTAAATTAAAAAAAATGAAAATCATGTTTTAAATTGTACTTTTTGAAAATATTGTGTAAAAGAATTTTCTTTTTAAAAAGTTAAATACTTTGTTTGTTGAAAAGAGTTTTTTAAATATATGAAAAAAAAATCCATTTTGAAAGCAATTTTGTTTTAAATTTAAAAAAAAAAGAAAATATCTCCAAATTTGCAATAAATTTGTGGATGGGATATTTTTAGGGGTTTGACTAAATTTGAGGAAACTCTATGAGAGCAAATACAATTTCATTTTTAATTTTTTTAACTTTCAATTTGGTGGAGAAAAGATTGACTGTGGTTTTTCTTTTGGATTTGAAGAAGCAATTTTGGATTCCTTGGAGGAGTTGGAATCAAAAGAAGGATTAAGGACTCCATTGACAATCTTTCAAGCTTTGGAGAAAAAACCAGGTTTCTTTCTATAATTTTTGTTTTCATTTTGAAATGTTTTGCAAATTTTATTATGCTGTTGGAAAAGTTTTAAATTCTATTTGATTTGCAAGGAAAACCCATGTCAAATCTTATTTCAAAACTTGCAAAAATTATGTTGAAATCATGGGAAAGAAAGCAAAGGAAGAATCAAACAATTGAAAATAGAAAGAAGATCAAAAGAAATTTTCATTTCAAACTTGAAACTTAAACCTAGTTATTGTGTTGACAAATTAATTTTATTGCAAAAAATTTGTTGTGAAGTTGCACAATTTGTCTAAAAAATGGAAATTTGGGTATATATATTTATAAATATCACTATATGTATATATATATATACAAACATATTTTATAAATATGTTTTGGGTTTTATTTTCTGAAAAAAAATTGTTTCAAAAATCTTTTTACACAGAAAACTATGAGGAATAGGGTTTTTATTTTGGTTTTTGAAATAAATTAGAAACCAAAAAAAATTGTTTTCGTTTTCTTTGAGCCCAGGGGGGGGTAGGCGCAGCCATGCTGCATCCAGCCGCGCCCCATGGAGGGTGCTACTTGTGGGCTTCCCCACAGTCGTGGGGCTAGTAAGGGTTCACCCTTACTTTGTTCAAAAGGAATTTTTTTATTATTATTCAATTTCAATTTTTATTTATTTATTATTTATTATTATATATATATTATATATTATAATATTTATATATATTATATATATAATATGTATATATATTATATATATAATATGTATATATTATGTATATATATAATATATTTTAATTTAAATAAATATGTTTATTTTATTATTTAAATATATATATGAAATATATATATATTATATATATGTTAAATAATAGGGAATGTTTTTTTTAATTAGTTGGAGTATTTAAATAAAATGTTTCTTTTTGTTATGAACACATATTTAAATGATTTTGAAATATTTAAATATAGATATATAGTTTCGTTTTAATGATTAATCTATATGCATTGAAAGAAATTGATTTTATAATCAGTTGATTTTACTTAAAAAGTTGATTTTGATTATGTTGAATGATTGTGAAACATAGAGTTAAATCGTTAAATTTAAATTTCTCGACGTTGCGAAGCAAATCTTATTTATTTTTGATTAAATTCAAGTAACGTTGATTGAGTTGATTGGATTTAGGAAATCCTAACATTAGTTTATTTAATTGTTTGAAATACTTTCTAGTGATGTTTTGTTCATTCTCGATGTTGGGAAATTGTGTCAATTGCTATGTAAGTCTTCCAGAGGGGGTTTTCATATTTTTTGTATGGGTTGTCATTATGATAGTCAACCATTGGTATAGTCTTGGGTAGTGCATATTGATGTACTCGTTGTTTTACCCGATTTTTGCAAATGGGGATGGCTTGTGCCTCCTTTGTATTAGGAGTGGTTTATGTGGTTTGTGCCTCCTTAGATTAGGAGTGGGTTATGTGATTGTGCCTCCTTTGGAAGGAGTGGATTAGGTGTTTGTTGCCTCTTGTGTTTGGGGTGAGTTTTCATTATATGTTCTTCTTAGAGTTGGAGTGGTTTTATCTTGTTGGTTTGCACTTGGGATTCCCTTGGTGATTGTTTTTTTTTGGTATGTTGTCAAGTAGAAGAGTGGATTTTTTTAGGGGCCCGAGCCCAAAGAGGTAAATTGGGTAACCTTCAGAGGTGGTTTAATCAAGTGATAACTAAATCAATGTACTCAGAAGTTAAGTAGTATTTCACACTAATTAAGATAATTGAGCCTCACTCATGGATGCAAGTGCTTGTATAGGCTTGGGATGAGTGGGAAGGCCTAGAATGGAAAGATCATCTATCTTGTCTTTGTGAGAGGTATTTGATTCCGCATGAGTGAGTATGGGTGTTGGGATTTGGTAGAGGTCACCAGGACAACTCATAGTGGGGGCCAGAGCCTATGAAGATTCCTAGAGGATATCCCATAACGAGCTATGTGATGACACTCTTTCTATGACAACCGTTGGTATTTGGTTTTATGTGTATGGTCTTCTTATCATACTTGATCTGTTTTATTTCTAGAAGCAATGTAGCTTATGTCAGTGATGTTAGAGTTGTACTTGTGTTATCCTTATGGTTGTATGGTTCATGTGAGTGGTTGTGTCAGTGTGAGTTAGCCTGTGTCTAGGGGTGGATGGTCTTGCATAGGAATTCCTTGTTACTATCTCCTAGCATGGGGGGTAGGCCTTCGGGTATCACATGGTTGGGTGGAACGTGCATCTTCATCTGTTGGGTTGTCTTCTTGTTCGTGTGGACAAGATTTCTAGTTGGAGAGCTCTTGGGATCCAATACTTTCATGCTTTATTTGTTTTAGTTATTATTGTAATTTATTACCCCTCTTTGTATCAAGGTGGAAGATTTAATTTGTAACTATTGTCAAATAAAGTTTGCACCCTTGCTAAGCTATCAACTATAGCAACCTATTGACACATGGGAACACCTCGAGGTTGTGGGTGACCTGGGAATGAAGTGAACCTCCAAATTATGGGCCGGTTCCCCTTAAGATATCTTGGGAAAAACTAAAGAATGATAAAGGAAAAGAGTAAGAAAGATGTACTTGAATCCAAAACCTATCACTAACAAGTGATACACCAAAGATAAACATATGACAATACTGCAGAGTACTCACAAAAAGTCTCAATAGAGCTAAACAATCTCACAATACAGAGATTTATGTTTACAAAAATGAGTCTATGTAAGGTTCCGACTGTTCTAATGCTTAGCACAAGGAAAACAAGATGTTTTCATAGATATAATATTTAAAAGAAAGAGATCACTAACATAAACTAAATTTGTGACATAATATCCTTTGCATTTAGCACTGAAGGAATTTGATCAAATAAAGGGATCACACATAATTTAATCATGCAACTCACAACCAGTTACTAAACAACAAAGAAAAACTGTGAAGGAAATAACTTTCTATCAAGAAAATAAGACGTTTCTGTGCTATGGATCTATAGTATTCATAAAAAAAATTAGTTACAAAGTCTGAATAGTGCTCTTTCAATAGTCTCCTAAGAACTACTTTTCAAAAATGCAAAATTCCATATATACAACCAAAGGTGTCGGCCATTGCTCTAGGGTTTTCAAAAATGAGTCGGCGCTTGGACACGTTGACCCTAGAAGGCTTTAGGAATGAAGTCAATGAAGTATTCAATGTGCATCCCCTTCTCATGTCGGTGAAAGCTCATCCATGGGCATGGCCTTTAGATCTTTTACCACTATCATTATTATCTCGCAGCCCTCAAGTCCACTAAAATTTCGTCAGAGTCACCTTGAATGCTTTGCGACAGGGTCATTAATGCCTCTTTGCTCCTCCAGCTGCTATAGTGACTCACAACTACCTCCCCTTCGAGAAGTGGTATCAAATCTATCCATTAGATTCAATGCCATTACTAACTGATCACCCTTGCTTTCAGAGTAGAGTGATGTCGTCATGCTAAGTCTATCTTGTTCACAGAGGGGAGTTGAATAGTCAAACTGCCTGTGATTTGTCCTAGCACCTTCTGATTGGTCAAGTTTGTGCTAGGTGGATCCCAAGGTGGTCAAAGGTTGTTTTAGAAGGATCACACATCGGCGAGAGGTGAATCGTGTTTCCTTGATGCGAGCATGTCATACGGTAGCTATCAGTGTAACTTAGGACTATCGGTGAGACTTCTCACCGAGCTGCGAAAGTTAGACTGATGCTCATTTCTGTGGGTAAGGTGATCGCTATCATCAAGACTCCCTCTTTCGGTAGGACCTCATAGCAGTCTCTTTTCTTCATATCGATTCCTGCTTCCATCGCTGAGACCACCTCACTTCGCCGAGACATCTTATAGAATACCCTTTCCTTCAACGAAGCCTTCATTTTGGGAAGACTCTTGGTGAAAACCATTTGTTGTCAGTGAGACATTGGCCATTCAGGGAGAAGTCATAGCAGGCGGATGAATTTATATCGATCTCACAAAAAGCCATCGACAAGACACACGATGGTTGGCAAGACCTCATGTCGATATCCTCATCTCCTGGTGAAGGCACTCCTTCTCACTGATATTTTTCAAAAACTGGCGGGGGCGGGGCCAAGATGAAACCGGAACTGGGACCAGGGTGAGAAAGGGGGGAAGCAAAGATAGATGAATCCCGACGGAACCGAGATTGGGACCAAAATGGGAAAAAACAAAGGAAGAGCAAAACTGGAACCGGAACTAAATCCGGACTTGAAAATTTCCTCAAGTTTCAAGTTTTGATTTGGTTCTGATCCCACCTCCGGCAACATACAAGGAGGAAAGGAAAGAGGAAAAAACATAAAGGGAAACCAAGGGGGAGACATCCCTCGATCAAAATCCAGGAAGAAAATAAAGAAGAGCAGAACCAGGATTGGAACCGGAATGAAAACAAGAACCAGAACCTTGGAAAAGTTCCAAGTTCAGGTTCCGACCCATTTCTGGGGCCACCAGAGAAGGAAAGAAAATGCACAAGGAAAAAGAAAGAAAGAAAGGTGGGATCAAAACTACATCTGATCCCGGGTAAAACAAAGCGGGGGCAGGGGCAAAAACAACCCCAAAACTGAAACTTTCACCAAGTTTCAAGTTCAGATTCTAACCCGAACTCGCCTGCAACGATACACAAGGACGAAGGGAAAGGGGATGGAAGAAAGAAGAAATAGAAGGGAAGGAAACAATCCCGACCACAGAAAAGAGAAAGAAGGGAAGACAAATGAACAAGCCCGGGGGAACCGGGATCAGAACTAAATCTGAAACTTTGAAAAAGTTCCAAGTTCGGATCTAGACCCAGTTCCACCCTTGGTAGAACAAGGAAAAGGTAAGAAGAAAGCAAAAAGGAAAGAGGGAAAGACAAGGAAAAAATAAAAGAAAACCCACCCCCAAGCTGAAGACTTGCACGCTGGGCTCAACCCTCTTGGGAGCCACATTTAATCCATCTGTCAAATTATAACATCATTTTCCCCTGCATCTGCACAAGAAGCAAACAAGTTAGAAAAAGTGATCCTGATGCAAGTGCTCTTCCATTTGGCCTTCGAGAAACTCTGAAACCATGGGTTACCCAGCCTGATTGAGCCCATAAGTGAAAATTGGGTAACATTTCTGGTAACCTTTGTTGGATGTTTACCCGCTAAACATGGAAACCAATAGCCTAGGCCTATCCATTGGGCATGGAGTCATGGGAAAATAAAGAAATAGACCTAGAAAAGCCTCGTGCATGGTGGTAACTCATTTGAGACTCATAGGACATAGCAGGCTGCCATGAAGACAGGAGAAACCAAAGTGAAACTAGTTACCATGCTGGGACAACACTTAGGGAATGAAAAAACAACTATCTTATAGAACTTTAACAATTATGTACAGATTTAGGTCCATACCTCAGAAAAAATGTTTGAGGTGAATCCCATTTACTAGGATTGGTTCCACTACAACATCCAACTTGGATAGCTGGAAAGCATTATGCTGCTTCTCCTTAGTAATGATATATGGCCCAGTCCAAAGTGCATCAAATTTGGAGTGCCTTCCAAGCCTACTTTTAAATTCATCCCACTTTAGCACTATGTCACCTTCTTGGAACACTTTGGGAGCTGCCTTTTTATTGAATGACTTTTTCACTTGAGCCTAATATTGCTCAATCCTTTTCACTGCTTCAGCTCCAAGTTCTTCAAGCTCAATCAACTAAGCCAACCTTGTTGTCATAGGCTCCTCTTCAATTATATCAAGCTGATTTACCAGATCGAGGGCTGGGAATTCAACTGAAATGAGCAGCCTCACCTCTTTTCCATACACTAACATGTATGGAGAAAGTCCTATAGATCTTTTTGACGTAATCCTATCAGCCCACAAGGTTGATTTTAACTTGGTGTGCCAGGCCTTTTGATTTTTCTCCATAGGTCTTTTAATGATCCTTAGGAGGTTATTGTTAGTGGACTTAGCCTATCCATTGCCCTGCGAATAATAATTAGAGGATGCACTCATATATATGCCATTTTTTATAGCCCAGTCAAAAATTTTAACACTCACAAAAGCCAGGGCAATGTCTAATACAATAGAATCCGGGATACCAAATCTGGTAACTAGCTCTTCATAAAAATTTAGGACAGTAGATTCATTAGCTTCCTTGAGTTCCACAGCTTCAGTCCATTTTGAAAAATAATCAGTGGTTGTGAGTGTCCATTTGTGGCCTGCACTTGATGGCGGGTTTATAACTCCAATAAAATCCAAACCCCATTTCATGAAGGGTGATCAACCTAAACCGGTTGCAGTGGGAGGGTTGCTAACCTCACTTTTCCAGCAAACATAGCACACTCTTTGCACCTTCTTACCCATGCATGAGAATATTTGAATAAGGTAGGCCAGTAATAGCCTCCTTTCATTACTTTAAGAGTTGTGGCCCTCGGAGAAAAGTGTCTGCCAGCTGATCCTTGATGGAATTCATACAATACTCTATCAACCTGATCAGCTTCAATACACCTTAACAGGACACCATGAAAGTCTCTTCTAAACAACAAACCTTTTAAAAGAACATAAGGTATGGACTGCAACCGATAATACCTTCTTCTAGATCTAGTCAGATTGGGAGGGCACTCACCAGTTAATAAAAAATGTGTCATTTCTATGATCCAACCAGTAGGAGTAGGTATGGAATTTTGTTGTCCATCTTGGAGTGCTAAAATAGAATTGTCCTCCTCCGTTGTACTATTAGTGCTTCCCTCAGTAAGTTGTTTGCAGAGACCTCTCCCTCTGATTAGTTTGGTAACCTTTATTTCAAGGTCATACTCCATCACCTTGGTGACCCAACCAACTCTTCTATCACTCAAATCTTTGTTTAACAAAAATTCCTTCACATTGGGATGAGCAACCATTAGTATAATCTTGTTATTGGAGAGCATGTGCCTAAACTTCTTTAAGCTTCTTATGATAGCACGAACATGTCTTTCTACAAAAGTGTACTTGAGGTCGTAATCTTTGAGTCCTTGACTGAAGAATGCCAGGGGCTATTCAGATCCTTCATTATTTCACTGTACGAGTATAGCTAAAAGCGAATCAATATTTCCATAGGCATATAAAATGAAATCCTTAGAAAAGTCAGGATTCATAAGTGTAGGTGCAGTTTCCAACGCTTCTTTTATAAGCTCAAAACTTCTTTTCCCATCCTTAGTCCAGCTGAAAGGTACATTCTTTCTCAGCATGTGAGTTAGTGGACTTAATAAATCATCAATGTCAGGGATAAACCTCCTAACAAAGTTAATCCTACCAATAAAACTTTGCAAACCCTTTTTATGCGTTGGTAAAGGAAGAGCTAAGATAGCACTTATTCTTTTAGGGTTGATAGAATACCCTATTTAGATACCACATAACCGAGCAATCTTCCTTCATGAACAACAAACACACATTTTTTGGGATTAAGTGATATCCCAAATTCCCTGCACTTTTCAAAAATCTGCCTCAAATGCTTCAGATGATCCTTATCCTCCTTAGAAAAAATAGTGATATCATCAAGATAGACTAAGACTATCTTGTAAATTAAACCCTGAAAGGCCATATCCATGGCCTTTTGAAAGTTTGCCCCGACATTAGATAAATCAAAGGGCATTTTCAGGTAGGCCATGGTTCCCCATTTTGTGGTGAAGGTTGTTTTGTACTGATCTTCCCTCCTCACCAATATCTAGTTGTAACCAGAATAGCCATCTAATAAGGAAAACCTTTCGGACCTTGAAACTATTTGAAGTATCTACTCCATGGAAGGTAGAGGATGACGGTCTTTTAAGGAGGCCCTATTTAAATCATGAAAATCTACACAAAGTCTTATTTCACCATTTTTCTTTCTCACTGGCACTAGGTTTGAAACCCATGAGGTATGCTTGATGGGGAAAATGATGTTGCTTTCAATCAACTTATCTAGCTCCTTTTTCATCAAAGATTCTAACTTAGGATTCAAGGGCCTCTACTTTTTCCTGACCGGTTTGACATTAGGCTCAAGTTCAATAGTATGTTGAGCAAGCTGGGGATTAAATCCTTTTAAATCACTATATTTCCAAGAAAAGATATCATTAAATTCTTGACAAAGCTGAATAAAAACATGCTTCTCTTCAGCTGTACATACCTTGCCTAACTTAAGAATCCTTTCTTTAAAGACTTCAACCTGTTCGTAGTGAGCTTGCTGAGCTTGAATACTCCCCTTGGGCTTTCTAGCTTCATCATCAGTATTAAAAATAGATTCTAAAGTGACCAGGACCTTGGGAAACTTGTTTTTAGCTGAATAATCTAGTCACTGTACTAGTGTTGTATTTTTTCTTGATTGGTATGTGAGAATTCAGCTTCTTCTCTTAAAAATCCAACAATCTTCTAGTTGCTATCAAAGACTTGCTAGTGCATATCGTTATTAGGCATGACAGGCCTAACTATAATCTTGATATGCTGGTTAGCTTTATCACTGCAAATCTCCTTTGGAATATCGTGTTCGACTCCCACAATAGCTAATCTATCAGCATGTTTATTTTGAGCTCTAGGAATGGAAATCAGATTAAATTCCTCAAATCTCTCTAAGAGGTCCCATACCCTATTCCTGTAAGACCTAAGCATATCATTTTTAATAGCATTCAACTTTCTCACTTGATTGACGACCAACTTGCTGTCACCATAAACTTTTAGATAACGGATACCTCTCTGTCTTGCCCACTTCAAACCTTGGACTAGACTTCTTATTCATCAGCATTGCTAGAGCAGCTAAAACAGAATCTAAAAGCTTGATAATACTTTTTTCCTTCTGGTGATACCAGCATACATCCACCACCAGTACCTACTCTACTTCTTGAGCCATCAAAATATAGCTCCCACAAATCATTTCCATGCTGCTCACCATGCTATTCCTTACTCTTTTCAATATTAGGCACAAAAGAGTCAGTCTCGTGCATCATATAAACATCGATGTCAACCTCCTCCAACTGCTTGCCCATATCCTCCTCATGAGCTTGAGGTGCCCATTCTTTAGGAAGAACATCTGATGTTCTTTCTATTTGAATCTCGGCCTCTTGAACCGTAGGCTGCTTCACTTGTTCATTCGTAACCAAGTTGGCATTGATAGGGGAAGGATTGTAAGGATCAACATGAACTTTGGCTATGGGTTCGGATTTAATAGTAGCTATAGTGCCATATCTAGTTCTGAACAGCATGTGAGACCAATCAGAGGATAGGTAACCACCTATCTTGGCCATAAAATCCCTGGATAAACAAAGGGAAAAGTACATGGGCAACTCAATAATGTATATATCTTGTGGTATTGTAAAATTGGGATAGGCATGTAGAGTTAAGCTCAAATTTTTAATGACCCCTACTGTGTTCACAACAGTACCATCCAATTGCATTACCCCTTTTTTTTAGCGGTTCATAGTCAATTCCCAACTTATCAACAATTTGTTTGGGCATAACTGAACTACTAGCCCCTAAGTCAATCATACAATTGTGAACCAGATGATCTCCTATGATTAATGATAAATAAAAGGGAGGTGGCTTGGCCTTAGCAGTTTGTTGTTCTTTATTACCAACTATAACATTAGCCAACGCAACCTTCTCCTTTTCTACACTAGGCTCATCTAAGACACTTAAACCTGATAAGGTGGATTGAAGTAGGTCCTTTTGACCCGCAATACTCAGAGAATCCCATATTGACATGGGTACATTAATTTTCTTCATATGCTCAAGTATATTGAAAGATGTAGCAGGTTTAACTTGACTTTTAGGGGGGATAACATTAACTTTCACTAAAGGAGCTTGGGCTGACAAATCAGACTATTGGTTGACTACCAAAGGCTGGCCCCTTGGTAGCATCTGGATCTGGTTAGCTTTTGATGAGTCAGGGGCACTTTGATCCTGGTTCAACCCTTGTTTCGATTGAGTTTGAACTATATTAGGTTGATGTCCCTCATCTATTGCCCTCTTCTTGTTGTGTGTATTGTCTGCAATTGAAGAATTAGAGTGGGCCACTCCACAAAATTCTTCCCCTTGCTAGTTTAGGAATGTAGACTCATGTGTATGTTGCTCTTGTTGTTGTACTTCAGTTGTTACAGGCACATTATTGTTCTAAACCATCAAGGCTTGGTTAAGCATCCCATTTACATAGGTACATTGATTATGGGGTTGATTACACAGGAAGCACCACTCATAATCTTGAACTAAATTGTTCTGGATAGGTGCAAGCTCTTTGGAAGTTCTTGTGGTGTTGGAGTCATAAGCTTGATGTGTCCTTGGGTTAGGAGAAAACTTTTGGCCTTGTTTATAAGGCTGATAAGATGGTCTACTAGTATGACTTTGCTGGTAATTAGACTGGGATGAGGGCTGATACGACTTAAAACCTTGATTTTGCTATTTTCTTAGATTAACCATCTCATTGCCAAAGGTTGTCAGAAGGCCTTTAATCTCTTGCAGTTTGTTAGACTGAACTAAAAATGTGTTTGATTGACCATTAGGCTGGGTATTAGGTGCTGGCAATACTGGTGCACTTGGGATAATAGCCAAAGCAGGAACTTGCATAGGAGTCAGAAGCTAAAGAGCACGAAATATTGGCATAGGTGGTCTTGGGGAAATTTTACCAGCCTATATGAGGCTGTTAGCTCTAACAGCTACACCATATGCAATAGGAAGTGTATCACCTCCCATTGATTGAATCATCACAGAAATATCGCTATTTAAAGCTCTTAAATAGTATAAAAATGCATAATTAGCAGTAGGTTTTACCATTTCAGGGATTTTATCCCATGTACTTTGGAAACGATGATTGAAATCTGACATATCTTCATGTGGATCTCTTTTGATTGTAGACAGCTGCTCCACCAAGGACAAGTGGTCCGATTTATCTTTGAAAAACTTGCACAACTAGTTGCCTAACTCATCCCATGTGGCTATAGAGTTGACAGGTAGGCCTCTGAACCACTGTAAGGCTTTTTCCTTGAAGGATGTCGCCAGCAATTTGAGTGCAACATTTTCTTCAGTCGCATGGTGAACAACACATAGGTTGGCAACATCTTTTATATGCTCTATTGGGGTGGTATGATCCTCCCCAAAAAAATAAGGCAGCAATAGGAATGTCATCATGCTGAGTTAGATTCAGTGGGCTTCCTTGGTTAAAAGCAACAAATGGCTAGTTTCTCACTGCTCGAATCATTGTTGTTGGGATGCTCTTAGTAACAACAATAGGAACATCAGTATGTCCTACAGCAAGATGTGACTTAGACCTCCTGAAATAAACAACTATCTTCTGAACCCTTTGGATTTCTCTCCCCCTTCTTTTAGGAGGGGACAACTACAAATACTCAAAAACAGATGAATTACTCCTAGTCTGCACTCTTCGCATGAGCAGTAATGCACTGGAAATGCTAAAACTGAACTCCAAGTCGCCAAGTATGCCAAATTTGTCTCTTAAAGACTACAATTTCTGTTGCACATACCAAACAACAGTATGATAATTTTGATTTTGTTAGGATTAGAGATGGCAGATATCTAACAATTAAATGCAGATTTAATAAACAAAACAGAGAAACTAAACACATGCACAGAATAAATCATAACACAAAATTTAACGTGGTTCACCCAATCTGGGCTACATCCACCAAACTACAGCCATCCAATACTTTTATTATCCAGTGAAAAACCTATTACAATCTTGTGAATAATCATGTTTTTCATCATATAGTAATACCCATCCGAACTCCTTTTTAACAAGCTTAGAAGCTTCCAGATTTTTGGTTCTACAAAATTGGATTTTTTTTTCATTGATTTTTCCCTTTTTTGGTGATCACGTGAAAAAGT
>VDFB02353493.1:212026911-212204343 GCA_007258455.2 Sequoia sempervirens
CATATTACATCTATCAAAGTGCTGTGTACCATAATAAAATTTCAAAAAAGTTACAACTAATACTCGTGACCTAGGAGAAACTTCAGCTTTTAAAAACAAAGCCAATTAGGCTAGCAGACTTGTGGATCAGGCCAACATTTGGTGGAAGAGGAAGAAAGATCATTGGAACTCTGGAGGCCCACCATAATGGATTTCAGCATTCAACCATGAGAGCGGAAGAGAGAGATGATATCATGTATCAAAATATTAAGCATGCATTCTTCCAGCCAGCGGAGAAGGAGATGATTACTTTGCTTCATTTTCATTTGTATAACCATATCACGGCTTGGAAACCAAGAAGACCAAGGATGTCTAGTTTTATGTGGAGGTAATGGATGTGGTCCAAACTTTAGGAAGGGCAAGAAGGTCAATGTATGATCTTGATGAAATTGAGCAAGAACAACAAGAGAGGGATAGGAAAAATAAAATCAATACAGAGTTTCAAGGATTTGTCAAGCGAGTAAGAGAGCTATGAGAGCAACCTCATCTAAAAGATTTTGAACTAGAGTTTGATATACCATTGGTTTTCACGGAGTTCCTTTCAAAGCCTCTACTTTTATTATTCCTAGGGTAAATTGTTTGGTAGAGTTGGTGGAATTACCTTTCTTAGTAATCTCTATTAGTGAGATTGAGATTGTTAACCTTGAGAGAGTATGACTTGGGAAAAAGGCATTTGATATGGCTATTGTTTTCAAAGACCTCAAGCGGGATGTACTTTGCATTGACGTCATTCCTCAATCTTCACTTGATGGCATCAAAGAATGGCTGAACTCCATGGATATAAAGTATTATGAAAGAAAACTGAACTTGAACTGGCGGCCAATTTTGAAGAGTATTATTGATGATCCAGATAAATTTTTTGAAGATGGTGGTTGGGAATTTTTGAATATGGAAGCTAATGGTTTTGATTCTAATAATTCAAAAGAGTAAGATCAAGGATATGAACCCTCTGATGTAGAAGAGGAATTAGAATCATATTTCATGTAGCCACCATCAAGAGTGTTACAAGCCAACAAGATAGCAGGAATTCTTATATAAGGATAATTTTCAATGTTGCAGGTACCGACTTTAATGCCAACTACAATGGCAACATTGAAATTCCCTAGCAGTATTTATGTTAAGGAAATTTCCTTTAGATGCAAGGATTCAAAGCACATCAACCATGTGGTACAGATGATTAAATCCCAGAGATGATTTGTAGCAATGAAAGAGTCTGAAAAGGCATAGAGAGCTACATTGGTGACTCGGGATAAACTTCAGATATCAAAAACAAAGTCAATTAGGCTAGCAGGTGTGTGGATCAGGCCAACATTTGGTGGAAGAGGAAGAAAGATGACTGAAACTCTAGAGGCCCACCATACTGGATTTTGGTATTCAACCATGAGAGCATAAGAGAGATTTGACATCATGTATCAAAACATTAAGCATACATTATTCCAGCCAATGGAGAAGGAGATGATTACTTTGCTTCATTTTCATTTGCATAACCATATCATGGCGTGGGAACCAAGAAGACCAAGGATGTCTAGTTTTATGTGGAGGTAATGGATGTGGTCCAAACTTTAGGAGAGGCAAGAAGGTCAATGTATAATCCTGATGAAATTGAGCAAGAACAACAAGAGAGGGACAAGAAAAATAAAATCTATACAAAGTTTCAAGGATTTGTCAAGCGAGTAAGAGAGCTATGCGAGTAGGCTCATCTATTTGAACTAGAGTGTGATATACCATTTAGAGAGCTTGGTTTTCATGGATTTCCTTTCAAAGCCTCTGCTTTTATTGTTCCTACGGTAAATTGTTTGGTAGAGTTGGTGGAATTACCTTTCTTAGTAATCTCTATTAGTGAGATTGAGATTGTTATCCTTGAGAGAGTAGGACTTGGGAAAAAGGAATTTGATATGGCTATTGTTTTCAAAGACATCAAGCGGGATGTACTTTGCATTGACCCCATTCCTCAATCTTCACTTGATGGCATCAAAGAATGGTTGAACTCCATGGATATAAAGTATTATGAAA
This sequence comes from Sequoia sempervirens, assembly GCA_007258455.2. Taxonomy (NCBI): domain Eukaryota; kingdom Viridiplantae; phylum Streptophyta; class Pinopsida; order Cupressales; family Cupressaceae; genus Sequoia; species Sequoia sempervirens. Next base: position 212,028,964 of record VDFB02353493.1, read on the forward strand.
GAAAACTGAACTTGAACTGGCGGCCAATTTTGAAGAGTATTATTGATGATCCAGATAAATTTTTTGAAGATGGTGGTTGGGAAGTTTTGAATATGGAAGCTAGTGGTTTTGATTCTAATAATTCAAAAGAGTCAGATCAAGGATATGAACCCTCTAATGTAGAAGAGGAATCAGAATCATATTTCATGTAGCCACCATCAAGAGTGTTACAAGCCAACAAGATAGCAGGAATTCTTATATAAGGATAATTTTTAATGTTGCAGGTACCGAATTTAATGCCAACTACAATGGAAACATTGAAATTCCCTAGCAGTATTTATGTTAAGGAATTTTCCTTTAGATGCAACAATTCAAAGCACATCAACCATGTGGTACAAATGATTAAATCCCAAAGATAATTTGTAGTAATGAAAGAGTCTGAAAAGGAAGAGAGCTACATTGGTGACTTAGGAGAAACTTCAGCTTTCAAAAACTAAGCCAATTAGGTTGGAAGACGTGTGGATCAAACCAACATTTGGTGGAAGAGGAAGAAAGATGACTGGAACTCTGGAGGCTTGCCATACTGGATTTCAGAATTAAACCATGAGAGAAGAAGAGAGGGTTGATATTATGTATCAAAACATTAAGCATGCATTCTTCTAGCCAATGGAGAAGGAGATGATTACTTTGCTTCATTTTCATTTGCATAACCATATCATGGCATGGTAACCAAGAAGACCAAGGATGTCTAGTTTTATGTGGAGGTAATGGATGTGATCCAAAATTTAGGAGGGGCAAGAAGGTCAATGTATGATCCTGATGAAATTGAGGAAGAACAAGGAAAAATAAAATCAACACAGAGTTTCAAGGATTTTTCAAGCAAGTAAGAGAGCTATGGGAGCATCCTCATCTAAAAGATTTTGAACTAGAGTTTGATATACCATTTAGAGAGCTCGGTTTTCATGGAGTTCCTTTCAAAGCCTCTGCTTTTATTGTTCTTATGGTAAAATTTTTGGTAGAGTTGGTGGAATTACCTTTCTTAGTAATCGATATTAGTGAGACTGAGATTGTTAACCTTGAGAAAGTAGGACTTGGGAAAAAGGCATTTGATATGGCTATTGTTTTCAAAGACTTCAAGCAGGATGTACTCTGCATGTACGCCATTCCGCAATCTTTGCTTGATGGCATCAAGGAATGGCTAAATTCCATGGATATAAAGTATTATGAAAGCAGAATAAACTTGAACTTGCAGCCAATTTTGAAGAGTATTACTGATGATCCAGATAAATTTATTGAAGATGTTGGTTGGAAATTTTTGAATATGGAAGCTAGTGATTTTGATTCTGATAATTTAGAAGATTCAGATCAATGATATGAACCCTTTGATGTAGAAGAGGAATCATAATCAGATGAGGAAGGTTCAGAAGATGAATCTCTTGTGGAGTCATAGGAGGACGAAGAAGAAGAAGATTCTGAAGAGGAGGAAGGTAAAACATGGGATGAATTAGAAGTCAAAGCCAGAAATGCAGATAAGGAAAAAGGAGATGAGTCTCATAGTGAAGAGGAAAGGTGGCAACGAAAGGTAAAAGATACAGGGAAGTCTCGGGCACCTAATATTAGAGATTCAAGAGGAATGCTTTCCAAGAGGCCTAAAGTCAAATGAATTGAGTTCATCTACATCCTTCTACTATTTCTTCATGCACATAAACGGTCATCTTGTAATCATAAGATTTGAGCTTTATTTACTCATCCTATGCATCAATAAACAACTCAACACAAGAGATGCAAATTGACATATTAACACAACAATATCCAATTAAGTTATTGAAACTCAACTATTGATACTTCGTTCTCCATCCAGATTACAAAATCGTTCCACTTTTTAATTTTGTAACATATTATTTTCAAATTACTTTTGATGGCAATCATATTTCTCCTCCTGTCAAAACATGGCACATGGACTAGTTAAACTAATTAATATGCAATCATTTACTTTTTCCAATGAAATAAAAAAAATATCATTTAACGTATTAAATATACTTACAAATGTATAGATTAAGGCTTGTAAACCTTTTTGGCCACTGCGATGCGTGGCACGAAGTTTCTCAAGCCTAGCCTTGGAGGCCTTGTCCTAAAACATATACTAATTCAATTTAACTATGCACAAATAAAATTTAAATATTGTTTAATAAGTTTGATATAATCTTATGACCAAATTCAAATACCAACGTACTCTCCTCACCAAACTTCCTCTGTGCATCGGACTTCTCATATGCTTTTACAAGCTCTCTCCATACTTTCATACTTACATCAATTGGCCTTTTTTTCTGCCTTAGCTTGGGAGGGATTTTTTTTTATCTTCTTTGTTTGGTTGCACTGAAATCTCTTGCAGTTTGAGACATTCATAGCTTTATCTTCTTTATACACCAACCTATGCCAAAATCAGTCTCCATGTCATGGATAACTTCTTTTTTTAGGTGCATGGGTATCTTTGAGAATGGAAAATGTAGATGGTCTTTGAACCATTGAAGATATGATTCCTTCAACCTATTCATAATTTTTTTCCCAACATCTTTCATTTGGAATTCCCCTGAAACCACCTCGTATTCTATCTTTGTATTGTAGCTACCAATGCAAGATTGAAAAACATGGTGTAGTGGAAGAAGTATGTGTCCCAGGAGTGGAAGTCTATGCTCCCTATTCCACAATCTTAGAGTTTACTGGACCACTGATTTCCTCTTGGATCTTTTGCTCGATCCAAGACTGGTTGGGGAATCAATTGATTTCCTTTGACACAATTGATTTGTTTGCAATGTTTGAGGGGTGTTAATTTTTTTTCTATGAATCTGGCAAGTGTTGTCTAGTCCACATTAACCAATTTGTTCACTGCCTCTACCCCCAATATGGAAGCCAATTCCTCTTTATCTTTGTCAGTCTCATGTCCCTATATATATATATAATTTATTTTAAATTATATTTCTTCTTTTAAATTTACAAATAAAAAACTAAAAAGTAAAATTCAAAGAAACAATGGAAACATTTACAAATCTATAAATTGACAATGAATTACCTCATTGTGGCTAGAGTTTGTTGGCAATGCTGGCTTCCCTCCATTGCTTGACATTTTGAGGCGACCTAGGGAAAATTATTTTCATCCAGTCTGTGGAGGCAAACGAAGTACACACTATCAAGTATGAAAGTTTTGTTTTGTGGGCGAATATGTTCACTAGGTTTGCTTAGTGTTGATAACCTAAGGAAAATATGTTCACTCGGTCTGCTTAGTGTTGATAAACTTATCATGAAAACTCTTTCATAATGCAATCTTGCACGAATTTTTCATGGCATCGGTGACTATGGCACAGATGGGAAAAACCAAGTGGTTTCTGTGTTTATTTTCAGTAGTTGCTCAGCAGTGATCGACCCAATTCCCAGATTTTCCAAGCAGTTCACTATTTCCTTGATACCCAGGTTAGGGAAAGAATACAGAGGCATCCTCGCTTCGTGCTATAATATTTTGAGCCAAAGCTCAAATGAGTAGGGTAAAATTTTTTGTTGGTTTCTCAAAGGTTTTACAATTTATAATGATGGGACAATTTAGAGGTTGCCTGGACTGTTTAGGCCATGAACCAGTAAATAATCAGGAATTCAAATGCAATACAAAGAGCAGTAAACAATCATGAATTCAACCAAGAAAACTAATTGTAACCTTACCTATGGTGTCAAACTAAATCGAATTTCTCATCAGTTGCTGGTAGTGCACCGTGCTCTCTTCCTTCGCACGACGGTTTTCCCTTTTTTGTCATCTAATTTCTTCCTTCACGCGGGAAAGTTTTAAATTTTTTTATTTTGATTCATTAGTTGACGCTTTTAGTTAACACCAACTTTAGTGTCGAATTTTGGCCGTTAATCTAATCTATTTGGGATGTATAAGGTGGTGTCAAGTGCGCCTAATTTAGCACCTATCATTGTTGTATAGTGACTATTTTCATTGTTGTGTATCACAGGATCTAGAGTGTTGGAAATAATTCCAACTCCTGCCTTGTTTCTATGACCATTGATGTCTCGTGGCTCCATCAGCTCGGTGCGGTGTTGCGGTGACTCCTGCAATCTCGCAAGTCTTCTACCATTAGCGTGCAGTAGTGTGGTGACCACCACTGTCCTGTAGCTCCTTCATCAGCTCGGTGCAGTAGAGCGGTTTTTACCACAGTCCTGCAAGTTGCTTTTTCCTTCTCGGCGGTAGTGTGGTGAAAGCTTATGTGGCATAATTTTTATTCACAGAGTAGGCCATGGAGAGAGGACGTGGACTGCATAGAAATACTAAATCGCTAAGAGGAAAGGGGGTGGAAATAGATGAGACAATGAAATCTACAAATACAATAGAGGTAAGAAGAGGAAGCAACCTCAACCAAAGGAGGAAGGTGTTTATGAATTCATAAATGCTACAACGTAGAGGAGATAAAGTCATTTTTTTGTCCATGAGGCCTCTAAGGTCAAACTTATTGGTTGAAAATGCACAGGAATGGTGATTAAATGTGATTCTATGATCAAGGGAAAAGTTTGAAAATTAGGATAGCCAAAACATGATATCAATATGTCAAATATATGACTAAAGTGAGGTTTTGTGTTGGATAACATATTTGTTGAAATGATATAATTGGTGTACTAAACATTATTTACTATGTTGTGTATTATAGGGGTGAGACGAGGCCATGGCAACAAATCGTGTCATATTAAATGAGGACAAAATGGATGAAGTGAGACATCAAGTACTCAAATTTTGACTTAACTTAGGAAAAAATAATTTGATGGAATTTTGTGATACGTCCATATTTTTTCACAGTATTATTGAAATTTATAATGTATTATCCAATCTTGACATAAATTAATGCATGTTGTTGATTATTTTAGATGGAGATTGGAGCAAATACAGAGCCTAAGCATTCAACTAGCAAAAGAACAAGATATGTATGTGGACATGGACCTAAAACTATTAAATCACGTAAACAACAGTGGGTGGAAGAGGATATGACAATGGATACTATAGACACAATAAATGATTGCACTGAAGAAGAGGTAGGTCAGGACTATAGTACATGGGATGAATACTTTGAGAAAATTGTTGTTTGTGGATGTTCTGTATGTTGTGGAAAGAAAGAATTCAAACGAGTGATTGTACAAACACATTACATATATGATGAGCTTCCAATCAGTAGTATTCCTCCTACAATCGATTCAAATCCAATAGGAATTGTGGTGAAGAATTTTCCAATTTGATATAAATAACATGTATACTTCATTTAAACATTATTTTATATTATTTAAATAACTAATTTTTTCTTAATGGATACTTGCGGGATAAAGTTCTTGGTTTAAATTTTCCTAGATCACGGACTTCTAGCCTAGAGGGAAATGATCATTTATTAGATGATGCATCTAACAAAAATATGTGCCAATATACCAGCTCGGAAGATGAGGAATTGACGAAAACAAGTAACAGAACAAGAATCAATGTGAAGATGCATAATTTGCTTAAAGACAAGGGGAAGGTGGACTGCATACCCTGTGAGAATGAATGTGATGGAGATGATGGCTTTCCCCTGAGTTTGAGATCAATTTACAAAGAGACATTTGATCGTCGACTATATTGCGCTTGGCCTAGTGATCAACAACTACCTAGAGTGTACGAGGTGTTTCAATTTTGGGGATATAGCTACATGATACAGCCCTCCAATATTCATGGAGTGAATCTAGGCCTCTTTATTTTCCAAAATGTACATGTGGGATCCAAACATAGAAACAATTCAAAACAAACCACTAGGAGATTAATGCCATATTATGGTCCATCATATTATAGTGGTGAATGGAGAAGGCTAGCAGAATATAAGCCTAGCATATCAGCATATGGTCTAAATTCGAATATGTATACACATCATCTCCAATTGGAAAGTGGAAAAGAAATGAATAGAGGTCATCTTATGTATATAGATGGACGTGCATACACACAAAAATATTGCAGTATTTATAAATAGTAGTAAGGGAAGGGACCCTATTGTAAGACCGAATTGTCAATTTGTTGAGATTATAAATGATAAAGATGGAGATATGGAAAGAGAGGTTGATAGATTGATAATGGTTGAGGCTATTATGGACCTTACCATTGGGGATGAGTTATTGATTGATTATCCCTTCTTAAAATGCACTCCTACGTGAAAGAAGAGGGAAGAACAAGGTCTCCCTAAGGATGTTCTTAAGAGCATAAAACCAAAGAATAATAAATGAGTGTGGATTGATGTGTTTATAAACTATGTTGTCAAAGTTGTGTTTTCTAGAAATTATTGTATAAAAAAGGTAGTCTATAAAATAATGTTCCATTATTCAATTGATGTATATATGTTCATACAATTTATATAATGTCTAATATATGTATGTTGTTCATGTGTAGGTATTTTTTTATGAAGATATTTTGGACCCAAAATCGATATTTGTCATACATTATGATCCAAGATTAAGGTGTGTATTTGACAATGCATTAGTGGATATTGAGAAAAACAATGATGGACAACAAAATGAGAGAGAGGGATTAAAGAACATTGGAGAAATTGACATCCATGATGATGTTGAAGATGGTTATGTTCAAGCACAAAAAGACAACAATCCAGAGTTAGATGATGTTATGGAAGACAACAATATGGATGATATAGAAAATGATGATCCGAATACATCTGGTAACAATATAGATGGTCTATAGTCAAATTTCAATGATGATGAAGATGATGCAGGTCAAGATGAGGATGATGATAATATTAAATACTTGAAAGAACATATGAACATTGACAATGATACACTAGATGACATTGTAGTAGACAATAATGTTAATGACCAAGACTTCTAAATTTTCAGAATTATTTGCAATCCATGTTTAAAAAATGATGATTCTTATGGCCTAAACTTTGAAATGCTTCAATAATATTATGTTGTACTTGGACAATTGAAAACCTATTTTATTCTCCTAGCAAGATTTTTTATTTTCCATTATAATTCTAGACCAAACAAAATTTGCGAGGATGGCCTTTTATACTAGTCTTAATTTTTATGAAGTTCACGAACCTATTGTCAAGCAGTAAATTCCTTTCATAGACTAGAAATGTAAAGGCTTCATTTAAGAAAAGATAAGTAGTCTCTTTCTGAGGGTAGTCCACATGCAATAAGTAAAAAGCACATAAAAAATAATTATACAGTAGAAAATTAGATTCAATCAGTTATGTCTTATTTCGCTTGCACACTTATCTGAAAGACATAGGATATTCACCATACATTTCCCTTGACAAAGCAAACATGTGCTTTCATTTATTTTTACTGTATATCTCATAAGTGAAATTTTTGTTACATAATGATGCACTGAGAAAATAATATATACAAAAAAATGCAAAGAAAATGTTTGAAATTTAACATGCAACCTACTGCGTTGTGCTGAAAGGAATCAAGATTAACTGGGACAAGAAATAAAAATATTTTTTTGATGATTGTACTTAAAAGTGAACATGATATGAAAAGTGTGGAAAATGATGGTGCTGAAATTGAAAATCCTGATTCTGATGATATTACTGTTTTATTTCATTTGAGATAAAGAGCACATACAATTTTATAAACAAAGAAAATGAAGATTTGAAACTAGTAAACTGAAAATGTAAACACTGTAAGATTTTTCCCTAAACAATAAGTCACATACTCACTTACAAAAAAGGTGAAGCATTTTTTATTCAAACTCTATGTTATTTAATAGATAAAATAGTAAAAGAATATTTACAAGTACACGAATATATACACTTTCATAGAAAATAAGGAATGTTTCATAGAATATACAGGTACAAGAATATATCATCATCATCATATGCTTAATTAATACCTATTGCAATATCCTTAAATTGTTTAATCTTTGGTATGAATTGTTGGTAGAAAAAATTAGGATTACTTAGATGCTTCTTCCATTCATTTTGTATCAACATATTTTTGTGAAGACACAAAAGTTAATAAAATATTAATGCTCGTAACTCACAATTATTTAAATAAGCAACTTTGTTAACATTATTATTTTTAAATAGTTTCCATTTTTATGTTTAACGTGTAACAAGGCAAAATAAGCTCAAATTTTCAAAAAAAATAGCAGCTCTACCAACATCCACAATAAATGTTTTACTATATCAGCATATTCATTCACATAAGCATAGTATTGAGGCTCAATAACTGATATTCATTCAAATATAAGAAGAAATAGTATGGAAAACATAAGAAAAATACAAAATGATATATAACATAGTCATGGAGAATCTCTGATAATAAGATGTTCTCCATTATATTGCCTCAATTGATATATATTAATAACAAAAGTTTTCAAAATGGAAATGATATATGATGATGATAATTTAAAACTAGGCCTTGGTTTCTTATTTATATAGGAAGCAACAAGCTATAGGCCTTTTACAAAAAAAAATGACCTTTCATAACTACTTATTTTACTAACAACTATTTAATTAGCATAATTAAGGAAATAACAAGACTTACGACATTTTGACATATGGTTCCATTATTCAATGTAGAAGACCCGTGATCATTGATCTGCCAAAGTCTTCCTCTCCATGATGAATGTCCAAATGCTCTCACCTCAGTGTCCTATTCTTCTGAAACCAAATACTTTTCCTCCCACTAATACACCGTAAAATTTGATGGCCACTTATATTCCTGGATCTTTTGCATGTTTGCAAGATGAGTTTTCCATCGACTATCTAGTAATGTCTTTGTATCATTGACAAACTTCAAGTATCCCACACCAAGAACAATCAACCCATCCATGATCTGATTTAGCTTGGGAAGACTGCTATCATCATCCTCTGGCTGTATATGAGTTACACACTTATGAACAACCTGACTGAATTCTTTCTTCTACTTATCCAAGTCCTCCAACTGATCACCATCTCTCACGATTTCAGGTATATACCATTGTTTGCAAGTATGGAATAAATCCATTCGTGTTACAATATTTTTATCAAACCCTTATACATATTGAAATTCATCAATAATCATCTTCACAATTTGTTTAGTTGGCTTTAATATTGTGGGTGCATCAGGACTTCTTTGTAGAACTTTGCATAACTTAGCCAACGTGTGGTGAATAAGCTGCCACCTTTTGAACAAAGGATCTAATACAAGCATATGTGTCTTTATTTGATCCATTGTCTGTTGAAGTGTTTTATAACTATCATGCACATTCTCCAGTTTATCCATAACTGATTTTATCTTGTGCTCAAGAATATTTTCCATAACTTCACAAATTTATCTTTTCATTTCATCATGGGTTTGATTGTTTTCCTTCTTTACATCATCCACTTCCTTCTCTAGAGTTTTTTCCTATTCTGCATAAATGTTATTCACAATATCCATTGGAGCAATAGGAGGCTTGTATAACACCATCTCCTTGCTTTGTGAGGGTCCTACTCCTCTTAATTATTCTTTCAATTTGACATTCTCCATGAATAGTTTATTAACTTCATCATTTAGGAACCTTTGTTCCTTTTCATACTCCTTCAATCTATCTTCTAATCCCTTAACAGTTTCTTGAGTGAACATGGACGAATGCATGGTCATTGTGGCTGCCTCCAAAGGGGTGGTATCTTGTATTGTCCTTACCATCGTTGCCTCTTTCATCCCTTGAATTAAATCCAATAAATTTGGCTTCTGTGTATTTTTCTATTTGATCCATATGGCCATGGTTTCAATCTTTGGGTTATACCCAATTCCACTCACACCTTCATCGGAGTCAAATTATGCAACTAGCATTAAATCTTCTTGAGCCCGCACTTGATCAAGAAGAAACATTTTCTTTAATTCCAAGCCAGGGAAAATGAGCATATTGCTCTTCAAGACCATTTCTCTAGCCTTCTGGGGGCTAATGTCAATGTTTTCAACTCTTAATTCTTGGAAAGTGTATGCTACCATTTCATTTTTCTCTAATTCTTCAATTCTTGCTTTAATTGATTCAATCCTCTCTTGAAATTCTTTTATCTTCATCTTCATACAAAAATCCTTAAACTCAGGAGTCTTAATGAATTCATCATCTTCTATCAATCTCTTGGCTGAAATTTCCCTTTCATCTTCATGTACCTCTGTACTTGTTTTTTCTACATCACCCATCCTTTCCTCGTGTTTATGGGAACTAGTCTCAAGGATGGGTTGATCAACTTCAATATCACCTTTCAATGATTGCAATATTGTAGCCACTTCCTCAGTATCACCCACCTCTTTAGTATCCTCATAAGGTACTAATTGTTTAATTCTTCATGTCTTTTGTCTTTTGGGAGGTAACTGCTCCATGGGAGGCTCAGAGGTTTCACCTAGGTTATGCTCTATAGTTGCACCACTATCATGTTATGTGAGATATGCTTCCTTCTTTCTGTACAAGTCTTCAAGTCTACCAATTATCAAGTCTATCCTCTTGATGGGGTCCTTTTCCTCAACATAGTATCCTAGGAAATCCTTGGACCTTCGCTTCATCCTTTCTTCAAGCTTCTTCATATGTTCCCATTTTTTCCTTCTACTAATACATCATTATAAGTAATGTAGTTCCTTATGACATCTTATTCAAAATCCACTTGGTGTGGCACTATCACTTTGGTAAGAATATTGTGCCTTATGTTGTTCATATGATTTTTAGGGTCAAAGGCTCTTTCTTTTCCAGATTTCAATGCATATCTTGTCTTCAAATAATATTGTAACTCCTCTAGTGTGTCTAAGCCTACAGTCCAATCTCCACACTTGGTTTGGTTTGGTAGGAAAGTGCCTTTCTTCTGCTTGTGCATTACATCTTTCTCCATCCACATCATTTGCCACATAAATTCAAGAAATGCTAATCTGAGGGGCACAAATTTTGGCAGTATGTGTGGAGCAATAGGGTATCCATAAACTCTTATTATTGTAACTTCTGGGAGGAAAAGCCAATCTCCAAAATTGTGTGTATGACCCTACTTTGGTCTTAAAGCCAAAGGTCTCACTAGTTGCAACATTTTGGTTGACAATCTTGGCATTGCATACCCAAGAACTTGAAGGATTTTTTGTACAAAGTCTTCATAGAATACAACAAATCTTGAATTCTTGCACTGACTATCCCAAATATAGCACCATTTCTAGGCAGGTGTGGGATTCCCTTGCTCATCCACTATAGCCAAGTCCATTCTTTTAGTCCAATTGTCCCTATTCTGGTACAATATCAGATGGCATGGTAGGGAATAGTGTCTGAATGTAATCGGTGCTCTATCCTCTATAACTTGGGAGAATTCATCATCTAATGCCTTCTCAAGGTATGAAGTAAAGTCATATTCAATATTAGTTTTAGGGTTTTGAATTCTCATGGCCATCATCATTAGGCCTATTGGCATTTTATCTTGAGCATCTATCCCCAACACTTGGTAAAGAGCTAAATATGTATTCACAAAGTAATACTGAAAATCTGTCACATTAAATGTTTTAGTAGTGGTAGTAGAGATGGGGAATGTTCTATTACCAATGCCTATTTTCATAAATAGGGGTACCTCATCACTTCTATAAGTCTTTTTTAACCTAGCATAATCCTTCTCACTTTTCTGTAGGTTTATCTTGGTCAAAGCCTACTTGTTTAAGCCAAAACACTCAATGATGGCTTTTCTGGTTACTTCTACCAATACTGTGTCATTTGGAAACCCTACTATTTTGGTAGTTGAGTGATAGTGTTTGGCTAGCAGTCTGATAAATTCTACATCAACAAGCACATTTGGGACAATCAACCTTGCTATATCCAACATCCAAGCGTTTGACACTGAAATCTTCTCATTTCTCTTACTGTAAAAATACCAAAATAGGTCCCATCCAGATTTGGAAATGAGGGCATCCCTACAACTTTGTGTGGTGTCCACGAGAAAATTCTTATTGCCCTCTTTAGTAGACCCTGGAAGTATATCTAATATGGACTGATGGAGTGGTCTCTTCTTTACTTTAGGTTCTTCATCTTAAATTTTAGGTTGACTTTCTTTTACTTCTGATTGTTTTCTTTTAGGATGCATGTTTCAATTTTCTCTACTATGGCTTTAGATGACAAAACCTTGAAATATTTTTTATATTAACAGAGCTCTTTCAAAGAGTTTTTGTGCACTTACCCAAGTATTTCACACTTGCAGGACTTCTTCTTCTTGTATCCTTAGCTCCTTCCACGCTAGTGCACTACAATTGAGTGCGATATTGGGAAAACTTACTTATCTTTGGATGGCACGGTATTCAGTCATATTAGTTTTGGCAACCTTTAATAATTTAATAGCATTTAATTTTGGCAACTGATGTGATTTTCTACACTTATTGCTGTAAATTGTAATGATGCCACGTTTACTGCTCTATTGCATATGTTGTTCACCTTCCCAAGGGTATAGCAATGTATTCTTTTGATCATTACTTGAAGAGTGTCGATGAGACAATCTTATTTGTATTACTGATATCTCAATGTCTCATCAACATTAGATCTTATGTTCCTCTGATGTTGGTTTCCGGTGTCAATGAGACAAGTTAATATCTCTTGTCGATATGCCACTGTGATCGATATTTTCCTTCGGTGGTATTTCTTTATATATTAGTGTAACTCTGCCATGTCGGGGAGACTTGTGATTATCGTTGCAGTATACCAGTGTTTTTCCCTTCCCTTCTACTATTTACCACACTACCGCCTTGCTCAAGGCTTCTTATTGCGAGGTTGCGGTGTATACTGCTCTACCACATATATTTCTCACCTTCCCGACAGTATAGCAATGTATTATTTTGATCATTACTTGAAGAGTGTCGATGAGACAATCTTATTTGTATTACCGATATCTCAATGTCTCATTGACATTACTTCGTTATATCCAAGAGTTGTGTTTCGTCGAGCACTTGTAGATATACCTTGTTGATGTGACATGAGTGATCCTCTCCTTGATATGCCCGTATCTTGTTGAAATTTCACTATTTTACATTGTCGATGAGACATATAAATAAGTCTCTTCGACATAGGGGTGTCTAAACTAGCGCTAAACTCGAAGCTAAAGTCGGAGCTAAAAGTGGAGCTACACTTGAATCAAATATTGGCACTAAAGTGGCATTACTTTAGGCACTAATTAGTGCCAACTTGTACTAATCGACGCAATAAATGCCAAAAATTGTGCCATCCCGATAAATAGCACCGACGTTTTCATAAAATTGCCAAAAAATAAAGTAAAATAGTGGGTGGAAGCAAAAAACGGAGCAAAAAGTTGAGAAAAGCACAAGGATTTGTTGTAGTGACTCAACATTGATTACGAAAATATCTTTTAAGCTTTTTCTCAAAGGTGGCACCCAAGAATGGGCCCCACTTAATTGAGCCTTGTAAATATCTTCTCATGCAAAGATGTTAACTCCAAGATCTCAACTTGGTCGCCCAAGTTGGGTCCAAGTAAATCTTAGTTAACTGAAACATATCTCTCCACCAAATCATGCAAACATGATGCATGATTGATCATCCCCACTTAATTGAATGTAGCCACCTATTATCTATCATGCAACTCAAGTCATTAGCATGCAACTCAAGTCAACTAAAATCAATTAACATGCAACTCAAACTACCTACATGCAACTGAAGATAACTGAACCATAACTAAATTGAACTCCACTCATGTAAATATCAATTCCTAACTTCTAGGATCTTTACATGCATTACTAAAGTGTTATCTTTCTCCAAACAGTTAACTAAACTCAAGGTGGGTTCCACCTTCCATGTGGGCACCCCATGTGCTCCTATTTTTTAGGAGCTCTTCTTGGGTGTCCCCACATATCCCTATCATTTAGAATTAATTACAAATGTCAATTTACATGTTCATTTCATTCAAATTTAATCTCTTTGTAATCCTAGTGTTGGGGAACACATTCCAAGGACTTAGGAGATCCATGAAATATGTTTAGGTTTGAAATTAAATGGCATCCTATTCCCAACATGTTGCTTCTAATTTTTTTTCCATTATTACTTCTTTGTTTTCTACCTAAATTGTTTATGTTTTTGCTTCCTAGATAATGCCAAGTTTTTCTTCCAAGAATGCTTCTGGTTTGATTCTAGTTTGGCTTTCATTGCTGCTTCCTTTTTTGCTTCTAAAAATGCTTCTTGTTTTCTTTCCATTTATTAATTTAATATGGTTTTATTTCAATTTAATTAGTTAAATATATCATGCCTCTTAAATAGCTCATATGATTATAGAGTAAGTAATTTAATTATTTAACTCATATGATTAAATAACAAGATAATTATTATAACATAATTGTCATCTATAATTAAAACAAGTGAGTCAAATATCTATAATTTAATTGAATTTGACATCCATCTTGAGTAGTAAATTAAAATCATCATACGTAATAAATATCCATCCAAAAATCATCAACCACTTTCAATATATATAAATTGACAAGTCAATACTGATAAGATCATCATCATATATAACTAAAACAAGTGAAAGTCAAATATGCCAATAGATCAATAACATGTCAAAATGATACATGTCCAATAGTCTACATAAGTCAAAATGATACATGTGTACAAATGATATAAGTCAAAATGATAAATTGTGTAGCTCAAAATGATACAAGTCAAGATGATACATGTCCAAATGATATAAGTCAAAATGATACATGTCAAAACTCAATAATATGGTATTGCAAGTTGTGAAAATGATAGATATGATAGTAACCATGAAAAGAGGCATCATAATGATATATCAACAATGATCCATGATGCAGTCTATATGATCATGAATGTCACTGGCTACTACCAACAACTACCTCATCATCATCATCACCATCATGATCATCATTGTCATCGGTCTCAATGTCTTCTATATCTACGTCATCATCATCCTTTGCCATGTGATCTATACCAAAACCAACATATTCTGGATCTATATCATGAGGATCAACTTGATCTTCTGGAAGACTCGTGTTCTACAAAAAAAAAACATTTAAAATGAAAAGTTATTATTTATTTCATGCAATAATTTATTTTTTTGTTATATATCTAATATTACAACATATGAAACAAAACCATAATCATATTACATCATATCAAAGTGAACATACCATAATAAAATTTTAAAAAAGTTATAGCTAATATGTCATTCCAATGATGTAAAACATGCAACAATTCTAATAAACATTAGTAAAGATCATAAAAAAAATTACTACACAATTTAATTATCAACTATAAATTCTATTACATAACCTTAAGTGCCAACCCTCTGCATTTTGTGCTATATATGATTATGTTTGCCTCAAAGATCCTTTGAGAGTTAACTAGTCTAAATATCTTCTTCTCCTATATTTCAAAAATGAATATTTTTCTAGGAATTTTTGGCACTATAATATGCTTCAAAGGTTCTTTGAGAATTAACTAGTCTATTTGTCCCCGTATTTTAGAGTCAATATTGAAATTCAAATTTTATTATGATTTTAACTAGAGATTAGATCAAGGATATTGAACTTTTAAGTAGAGATTATGTATACAGTGAATGTGATTTACTATTTTTATGAATGATAGAATCATTACAAGATCCATGGTGATATATTGTGATGCCTATTTTCTTAAGACATCAACATATTATGTATAAGTTTCTACTACAAATTATATGAGATTAGTTCATGGAGCACTTGGTCTCCATTGGCTCACACATGATTATTCATCACTTTTTGACATAGATCGACCTTCTCATCACCACATGTGGGACTTGATTTGGCATCGACACATATGTTGAGGCATGATAGAGATGACATAGCACCCTTGCACACATGTTGAGGCATCATGGAGGTTTTTTATTGGTTCATGCATGGATTATTTGGTCTACTTGACCCACACGAGATACTTTATTAATTTTCTATGTGGAGTGGCCCTTCATCTTCCACATGTGTGAGGTTGATCTAGCATTTGGGCACACATTCCCAAGGCTTTAGGTCATATTAACAAGATGCATATTTAGCGTTGTTTAAATCCAATATGGTCATGTATGAAATTTATTAAAGTTATCGTGGCATGAGAACTTTGTGCTCTCCTTTTTTTCATTTCTTAATATCATTGTGATCTTAGGATGGAATATTCATTTTTCCTTCATTCTCTAAATGTATTTGTATAAATGGTACTATGGGGATGGTTGAAGCACAACTTTGTTTTACATTTATGGTTTAGTTTTTTGTTTGTAAGCATGCTATGACATGCAACAATACTTGAGCATATAAAGAATAGTTCTTCGAGACATTTTGTACTTTGATTATACTATTTTTAAGCAACCTTTTCATGTATATAATCATATCATGTTCATGTGTGTTAATATAAGGAGACTATGGAGGTAGCTCAAAGAGATGGCCTTGAACTTTTGCCTCATCTTACAAAGTCTACATGAATGAGAATAGGGATCAAATTTTGAGAGTTTGGTTTAATTTTGAATTCAAGAGATGAAAAAATTGTGAAGGCTAGGATGGCTTTTAATGTATCACTTGGGTTTTAGAATTTGCAGTTACAGAATGGTAACTCCAAAACACATAATTATTCATTGCTCCTTGTCGACACTATGGTTGTTAAGGATAAAGGGCTTGAAAATGCAACTAGGGTTAGCTCCAAATTATACACTGATGTTGCATACTCATTTAACGACAATGATGAAGATGAGGAAGTGAAACAAAAACCCAAGGCTGAGGTAAATGGAGGAGAATCAAGCATCTCCAAGGCAACCTTATGATCTGATAATCAGGAGATGACTAAAGAAGAGTAGCACCAGCAACACCAAGCAGAACTTGCAAGGCAAAAGAATGAGGAGACTACAAGAAGATTGGCTACAGGGTGCATTGGTACAAGAGATGGACATGGCTCTTCCAAGCCATCCACTGAGATGGTTTCCTACAAAAATTTGGATGATATCCCCGTTTCTAGAGAGCTCATGATTCAAGTTGATATAAAAAATGATGTTATTCTGGTACCCATATATGTCATCATGGTTCCATTTCATGTAACCACCATCAAGAGTGTTACAAGCCAAAAATATGGAGGGAATTCTTATATAAGGATAATTTACAATGTTCCAAGCATTGGCTTTAATTCAACCTACATCCTAACATTGAAATTCCCTAGTAGTATTGATGTTAAGGAAATTTCTTTTAGATCCAAGGATTCAAAGCACACCAACCATGTGGTGAAAATGATTAAATACCACAGATGATCTATAGTAATGAAAGAGTTTGAAAAAGTAGAGAGAGCTACATTGGTGACTCAAGAGAAACTTCAGCTTTAAAAAACAAAGCCAATTAAGCTGATCGACTTGTGGATCAGGCCAACATTTGGTGGAAGAGGAAGAAATATGATTGAAACTCTGGAGGCCCGCCATAATGGATTTCAGTATTCAACCATGAGAGAAGAAGAGAGAGCTGATATCATGTATAAAAACATTAATCATACATTCTTCTAGCCAGTAGAGAATGAGATGATTACTTTGCTTCATTTTCATTTGCATAACCATATCATGGTGGGAACCAAGAAGACCAAGGATGTATAGTTTTATGTGGAGGTAATGGATGTGGTCCAAACTTTAGGAGGGCCAAGAAGGTCAATGTATGATCCTGATGAAATTGAGGAAGGAAAATAAGAGAGGGACATGAAAAATTAAATCAATACAGTTTCAAGGATTTGTCAAGCGAGTAACAGAGTTATGGGAGCAGTCTCATCTAAAATATTTTAAACTAGAGTTTGATATACCATTTAGAGAGTTTGGTTTTCATGGAGTTCCTTTCAAAGCCTCTTCTTTTATTGTTCCTACAGTAGATTGTTTGGTAGAGTTGGTGGAATTACCTTTCTTAGTAATCACTATTAGTAAGATTGAGATTGTTAACCTTGAGAGAGTAGGACTAGGGAAAAAGGAATTTGATATGGCTATTGTTTTCAAAGACTTCAAGTAGGATGTACTCCTCATTGACACCATTTCTCAATCTTCACTTGATGGCATCAAGGAATGGTTGAAATCCACGGATATAAAATATTATGAAAGCATAATTAACTTGAACTGGCGACCAATTTTGAATACTATTACTGATGATCCAAATTAATTTATTGAAGATCGTGATTGGGAATTTTTGAATATGGAAGCTAGTGATTATGATTTTGATAATTCAAAAGTGTCAGATCAAGGATATGAACCCTCTGATGTAGAAGAGGAATCAGAATCAGATGAGGAAGGTTCAAAAGATGAATCTCTTGCGGAGTTAGATGGGGGATGGAGAAGAAGAAGATTCTAAAGAGGAGGAAGGTAAAACATGGGATGAATTAGAAGCCAAAGCCAGAAATGCAAATAAGGAAAAAGGAGATGAGTTTGATAGTGAACAGGAAAGGTGGCGATGAAAGGTAAAAGATATAGAGAAGTCTCAGGCACCTGATATTAGAGATTCAAGAGGAATGTCTGCCAAGAGGCGTAAATTCAGATGAATTGAGTTCATCTACATCCTTCTACTATTTATTCATGCACATAAATGGTTCAGTTGTTTATGAAAATGATGCATAAATGTTAACTTGATTAGTTTTGTTACTTTGGTAGTTTGAATTCTATGAAAACCAACCATTAGGCCATTGTGTGTGGGAGCACATTTGTGTTTTTAGTTAGCTTTTTTGGATAGCTCTACTGGGTGTTGAGGACATTCCTTTTATCTTTTGAATGTTAAGAAGTCTAGTATTACACGCTTCTCTATGTTGATTATATCAAGTTGCAAGTTTTTACTGTTGATTTCTTTATTTATGGAGCTTTTTTAACTTGGAAGATAGGAATTTACCGCCTTTTTTTAAATTAGATGGACAAATTAAGTGGTTGGTTAGCTATGCCAAGTGATGTAGATGATATGGATCTAGTGGCTAGAGCTACGACTAGGGTCACTACAACACAAGCAAATGAATCAAACATCCTTAAAATGACATGAGAAATGGAAGGGCATAAGAAGGAAGTTGAGCACTTGAAACATCAAGTAGAATACTACAAGGCTGCAAGGTATGGCATAGGTGATCTCATGGACTATGCATTATAAATCCATGATGACTTGACCTTGGTGCCAAAGGAGTACTACAAGGATGTGTTAGATCTATAGGATGCCTACCAAGATGCATCAAAACATTCTTACATGTTAAATTAATGGAAACATCATGAGGAAGGATGGCAAAGATGTATTTGGATCACTTAGTAGAATGGAAACATGAATTCAAGGAAGCACTCCTTGAGATACCATGTTTGAGAGAAAAGAAGATAAATCAAATCAACATGGACTAAGTTACTCAAATGATACAAATCATAACTTAAATGAGGACACTTAAGAGATATTAAAATACCATGGTCATTAATTAAAAGATGCGGTGAAAATAAGGCATGAATGTCACCCATTTCCCTTTAAGGAAAACAATATTTTTTCCTCAACATGAAATAATGGGACAATTGAGTGGGATCTAGGGCCAATAGAGAAGCACTTTAGAACTCATGATACAGACCAATAAACAACTCAACACAAGAAATGAAAATTGACATATTAACACAACAATATTCAACTAAGTTATTGAAAGTCAACTATTGATACCTCATTCTCCATCCAGATTACAAAATTGGTCCACTTTTTGCTTTGTAACATTTCCTTTTCAAATTGCTTTGGATGCCAACCATATTTCTCCTCCTGTCAAAACATGGTGCATAGACTAGTTAAACTAATTAATATGCAGTCATTTACTTTTTCCTAGGAAATAAAAAAATATCATTTAACATATTAAATATACTTACAAATGTACAAATCAAGGCCTATAAACCTTTTTGGCCACTGTGATGTGTGGTATGATGTTTTTCAAGCCTAGCCTTGGAGGCATTTTCCTCAAACATATACTAATTCAATTTAACTATGGACAAATAAAATTTAAAAATTGTTTAATAAATTTGATATAATCTTATGAGAAAATTCAAATACATGCATACTTTCTTCACCGGACTTCCTCTGTGCATCAAAATCCTCATATTCTTTTACAAAATCTTTCCATACTTTCACACTTACATCAATTGGCCTTTTTTTGAGCCTTAGCTCGGGAGGGATTTTTTTTATCTTCTTTGTTTGGTTGCACCGAAATATCTTGAAATTTTGAGACATTTGTAGCTTTATCTTCTTTACAGACCAATCTATGCCAAATTCGATCTCCATGTCATGGATAACTACTTTTTGCAAGTGCATGGGTATCTTTGAGAATGGAAAATGTAGATGGTCTTTGAACCATTGAAGGTATGATTCCTTCAATCTATTCACAAATTTTTTTCCAGCATTTGTCATTTAGACTTCCCCTAAAACCACATTGTATTCTATCTTGGTATCATAGCTACCAATGCAAGATGCAAAACATGGCATGGTGGAAGAAGTTTGTGTACCAGGAGTGGCTAGGACATTGGAAGTCTTTGCTCCCTGTTCCACATTCTTAGAGTTTATTGTTATTGATTTACTCATGGATATTTTTCTTGATCCAGGACTGGTTGGGGAATCAATTGATTCCCTTTGACATGGTTGATTTGGTTGCAATGTTTCAGGGGCTTTACTAGATCATTTTTCTATGTATCTGGCAAGCATTGTCAAGTCCACAACATCCAATTTTTTCACTGCCTCTACCCCCAATATGGAAGCCAATGCCTCTTTATCTTTGTCAGTCTCATGTCCCTATATATATAATAAACTTCTTTTAAATTTAGAAATAAAAAACTAAAAACTAAAAATCAAATAAACAATGGAAACATTTACAAATCTATAAATTGACAATGAATTACCTCATTGTGTCCAGAGTCTACTCGCTTTCCTCCCTTCCCTCTATTGTGTAAGGAAACTTGCAGCCATCTAATGGAAATTTCCACATAACCCAAAAGAGATAACAATGCAAATAAGTGTTCAATATCAACATGCATGAGAATAGACAACATACCCATGAAAGATGACACAAGATATACCCTGGGAAAACCCTCAAGAGGGAAAAACCCAGCCTCCAAAAGCATCCACACTCCATGTATTATTCAGCAATGAAAAACCCATTACAATACATCTTCAAAGACTCCATGAACACTTCTAAAGCACAAGCTATCCATGCATTCCATGTGACCAAGCATGAATCCACACATCCCATGCCATGCTTCAAACCCTCACACATGCACAAGCTCAACCTGCTAACCTACTCTCCAACCTTAGAAAACTACCCTTGTGGTTGCTTTTATAGAAACAAGCTCCCACAAAACCACCAAGTGGTATTACATAAACCATGTACCCAAAACCATGAACTTATAAAATCATGTGACCCCTCATTTAATATTGGGTACTTTATTATATTTTATTATTCCCCAATATTAAATAATTACATTTTACAATTAAGTCCCAAAGTTACATTCAACATAAAGTGGCCCCAACATTATAACTCCTAGTGATGCACGTCCATCTAGGTACCCCTAGGTGCACCACACACATAATAATAAATTAAACATTATAAGCATTATGCAACGTGTACAACACCTAATTATAACATATTGATTGACATTTTGAGTTGACCTAGGGGAAATTATTTCCGTCCAGTCTGTGGAGGCCAACGAAGTACACACTACCAGGTATGAAAGTTTTCGTCTAGTTTGTGGTATGAAAGCTTTTTTCTAGAAGCTTTATTCTCTGTCACATAGACTGCAAAAATCTCTTGATCATCATTAAAAGATCTAAAGTTCCAATAAAAATGAAATCTATGACATTGTGCATTCAATATCAACCATTGAAAAATTGAAATCCCAATATGTAAGAACAACAAAATATAAATTTAGATAAACCCTTTTTTTTATCATTGCAACCCAGTTTTTTTTGTATGGCTGCCCTCGCTATATCCTATATAAAATTGAACCCTCATTTGACCTAAAAATTTTAAATCAGAAACTACGTGACCTTTCATTGAATCCCTTTCATAAAAAAATTTAAGGAAATAGTTCACAAAAAGTAAATTTGAGGAAGGAGGCAGTGTAAATATCTTACGATGAAATAATTTTTTTGCATAAGTTTTAAAAGCGCAGTAATGGGGTTTCAATTTTTTTTGTGGTAAAGAAGTTGCATCAAACATATTTTAGTTTTATTTTGAAGACAAGGGTTCGGTTTTTATATACGTAATGAAGTTGCAGCAAATAGATTTTTGTTTCAATGCTAGAAGAAATAAGGAGATTATGCAAATACCTCTTCCTTTACGGGGAAGATTTCCTCCACGATCGTAGGCCGACCCCTCAGAGGGAAAACCTTGTGTTCTCTATTTGCACCGCCCTTGAAACTCACCTCAAAACTTGCAATTTGATATCTTCGCCTAATGTTATTTTCTCTCCATCGTTTCCCTGCATGCTGCCATTTTTCCCTTTTTTCTCCTCTTCCTCGTGGCACCCTCCTCTCATCTCTTCCTTCTGGCAAGATTTTTTTTTGTTTTGTTTTTGATTCATTAGTAGTTAATTCTGACTTTAGCATCGAATTTCAGCCCTAAATGTAATCTCTTTGGGGTGCCAAAGGTAGTGCAAAGTGCGCCTAATTTAGTGCCTAGCTGGGCCAAGTTAGATAAAATGTTGCCATATAGTTATTAGAAGCACTAAATTAATAGTTTAAAATAAATTTTATTAATTTAGTATTGTTATGGACCATGTGTCTCTTTGATGAGGTAATTAGTTCTTAGTTTCCCATGATTTAATTCCCCAATTTTGTGGTTAATTTTCATTTTTAATAATTTTTTAAAGGTTGTGTATCAATCACCTATCATTTATTTAAAAAATGTAATGAAATTAAAAAATAGAGAAATAATTTTAGAAAATATGGTATAGGCTATTAAAACTTGTTGATAAATTTTTTTAAACTTCAAAAGCTACATAATTCTATTTAGCAAACATGACATAAGATTCAAAAGGGATACATTTTGATGTATAAAGATTATGCATTTATTTTATGAATCTCATTTCATAACATTTTTTTATATTTGGACTATGGATTGGGATTTGATTTTTCATTACATTTGTATTATATTTCACTCTATAGTATATCAATATCTTGAACATAAAAATAAATATAAAATAAAATTATTTGTTTAGTAATAGAAATTATTTCAATTCATTGAAGGCATGTATGTTCTATAGAGGAGATTATATGGTTGAATCTCAAGGGACTAAAGTTGTATACTTTGTTGAATTATAAATAATATTTTTTTTAACTTTCAAAACTTTGCATACAATAAATTAGTGTTTTTCTTAGCGACATCCCAAAAAATGACCTTTACTTAATTTATATAATAGATTCAGTTGATAATAAAAACATTTATAGGTTGCATAAACTAGAACACATGTCTTAAAAATATTGCCTACTATTTATATAATTGTAATGGTGACAAATTCATACCCTCCACTTTTCCCCTTCATTTTGGGATTACTTTGACTTGTTTGTCCTTAAAGCAATGACTAGTGTGCAAAATGGTGTATTTTGCATGGAAGTTGATAAATAAATTGATCCTAAATTGACTTCATCTTCATATGTTCCAAGGGAGCAATCATGGTTCCCTATTTTATCTATTCCTTATCCCATGTCAATTTTGTGGGTGCAAAACTAATAGAGGATAGATTTGTGATCTCAGAAATGACCCTTAAACTTTTAAATTTAAATTTAAATGGGCCCATGTTCACCCTAGATACAACTAGATGAGTCATCTAAAGTGTGAAATATTTCAAATTGCATGTTAGAGATTTGTATAAAAGGACAAACCCTAATTCATTACTATCATCTTAGATATAGGGCTTATTGGGGAATTATGAAAAATCATCTATGAGAACTAAATCATTATCATGTGACATTGACATTGCATCAACATCCTATGTGTATTGCATGCTTCCCTTTTGTATTCAATCATTTATTTGTATCACTAAATTAGTAATAGGAGTTTAACTAAAGGAGAAATATCCTAGCCTAACAAAATCCTCAATAATGTCTATCGACACAACCCCTCTTAGACATAGGTTGTAGACATCAAGATAATACATTATAGACATCCAATTCAATGAAGATTAGATCTATATTTAATGTTTAGTTCTACGTGTAGGTTCATATTTTTATGCACCGAGATCAATTCCATATCCATGGAAGTGTATTGGAATGAAGAATCATGAATTTTATAGTTTTGAGATAGTTTTTTATAGTCCTAGTTAGTGTTGCACTAATAAATCACTTAGAAATGTCTAGCATAGTCATATCTTCATTGAACCTAGAGCTAAATACCATTATTTTTATTGTTTAATTTTGAGCATTTATTTTAGTGGTGTTATTACTCTCAACTTGTTATCCTGGGTAGGTTATATTATTTGTTCATTTTGATTTAATTAATTTACTTGGGATATTTATGTGATTCATTTTATTTTTCCTTACATAAATTCATGAACCAAACACTCTTAAACACACTCAAGTTTCATCCTTAGATTTTATCCTTCTATATTAAGGTTATAAATCTAACATTTTTAAGTAGAAATGATTCATTTTATACTTTATTAGGGCTTGGATGCACCCCTTATCTATGTTTCATTGCTATTATCTTGATTAGGGTTTGGGATTTTTTGTGTAATCTCTTTGATCCCACTAACCCATACTTAATGCATTATTGATAGAACATTCATCATGTATTATCATATATATTTTCTATTTCCTTTATCCATGCATATATTACATATTTTGACATGTTTTTACACTTTGTTAGATCTCATCATTCCATCCTTGATTAGATCTCATAATTTCATCCTAAAGTAGGTTTCAATCAAGAATAAAAAATCTAATCTCTAGTTTTCAAAGACAAAATATCTACGGTTTTAATGAATTTTTGGAAGAAGTGTAAGGTAGAGAACCAACTAAAATCATTAGTAATAGGTTTTCTTTCATCTAGGATAACAAGGGACCATGGAAGGGATGTTCAACTAAAATTATTAGTAATAGATTTTATTTTTAGTCAACTTGTAAATAAATGTCTTTTTGATGTGAATTTGTAGTCATCTTGTAATCATAAGATTTGAGCTCTAGTTGTCAAGATTTCGTGTGTAAACTTTTTGTGAAGAGAAAAATGTTGCAATGTCCTATTTTTTTTCATAGCGCATCTTAATGAAAAGATAGTGTATTAACAAGATAATTTAAACAATATTCTCTTGGTGCACAGTTGTTATGTGACTATTGTCATTTTTGTGTATTACAGGATCTAGAGGAGGCCATGGAGAGAGGACGTGGACAACGTAGAACTACTACATCACATAGAGGAAAGTGGATGGAAATAGATATGACAATGGAATCTGTAGATACAATAGAGGTAAGAAAAGAAATCAACCTCAACCAAAGGAGGAAGGTGATTATGAATTCACAAATGCTACAACATAGAGGAGATAAAGTCATTTTTTGTCCATGAGGCCTCTAAGGTCAAACTTATTGGTTGAAAATGCACAGGAATGGTGATTAAATGTGATTCTATGATCAAGGGAAAAGTTTAAAAATTAGGATGGCCAAAACATGATATCAATATGTCAAATATATGACTAAAGTGAGGTTTTGTGTTGGATAGCATATTCATTGAAATGATATAATTGGTGTACTAAACACTATTTACTATGTTTTGTATTATAGAGGCGAGATGAGGCCATGGCAATAGATCATGTCATATCAAATGAGGACACAACAGATGAAGCGGGACATTAGGTGCTCAAATTTTGACTTAACTTAGGAAAAAATGATTTGATGGAATTTTGTGATATGTCCATCTTTTTTTATAGTATTATTGAAATTTATAATGTATTATCCAATCTTGACATAAATTAATGCATATTTTTTTATTATTTTAGATGGAGATTGGAGCAAATGCAAAGCATGAGCATTCAACTAGTAAAAGAACAAGATATGTACATGGACGTGGACCTAGAACTGTTAAATCACGTAGAGGACAGTGGGTGGAAGAGGATATGAAAATGGATCATGTAGACACAACAAATGATTGCACTGAACAAGAGGTTGGTCAAGACTATGGTACATGGGATGAATACTTTGAGAAAATTGTTGTTTGTGGATATTTTGTATGTTGTGGAAAGAAACAATTCAAATGAGTGATTGTACAAATACATTACATATATGATTAGCTTCCAGTTAGTAGTATTCCTCCTACAATTGATTCAAATCCAATAGGAATTATGGTAAGGAGTTTTCCAATTTGATATAAATAACATGTATACTTTGTTTAAACATTATTTTATATTATTTAAATAACTAATTTTTTTCTTAATGGATACTTGCAAGATAAATTTCTTGGTTTAAAGTTTCTTGGATCGCTAACTTCCAACCTAGAGGAAAATTATCATTTATCAGATGATACATCTAATAAAAATATGTGCCAATATATCAGCTCGAAATATGAGGAATTGATGAAAACATGTAATAGAACAAGAACCAGTTTAAAGATACATAATTTGCTTAAAGACAAGGGGAAGGTGGACTACATACCCTATGAGAATGAATGTGATGGAGATGATGACTTGTCCCTACATTTGAGATCAATTTACAAAGAGAAATTTGATCGTCGACTATATTGTGCTTGTCCTAGTGGTCAACAATTACCTAGAGTGTACAAGGTGTTTCAATTTTGGGGATACAACTACATGATACAACCCTCCAATATTCATGGTGCGAATCTAGGCCTCTTTAATGTCCAAAATATACATGTGGGATCTAAACATAGAAAAAATTCAGAACAAACCACTAGGAGATTAATTCCATATTATGGTCCATCATATTACAGTGGTGAATGGAGAAGGCTAGCAAAATATAAGCCTAGCATGTCAGCATATGGTCTAAATTTGAATATGTATACACATCGTCTCCAATTGGAAAGTGGAAAATAAATGAATATAGGTCATCTTATGTATATAGATGTGCGTGCATACACACACAAAAATATTGCAGGATTTATAAATAGTAGTAAGGGAAGGGACCCTACTGTAAGACTGAATTGTCATTTTGTTGAGGTTATAAATGATAAAGGTGGAGATATAGAAAGAGAGGTTGATATATTGATAATGGTTGAGGCTATTATGTACTGTACCATTTGGGATGAGTTATTGATCAATTACCCCTTCTTAAAATGCACTCCTACATGAAAGAAAAGGGAAGAACAAGGTCTCCTTAAGGATGTTCTTAAGGGCAGAAAACCAAAGAATAATAAATGAGTGTGGACTAATGTTTTATAAACTATGTTGTCAAAATTATGCTTTATTTAAATTATTGTATAAAAAAGGTAGTCTATAAAATAATGTTCCATTATTCAATTGATATATATATGTTCATACAATTTATGTTTTTATTTTTTAAGCCATATTTGATTATATTTCTTTGAAATTGATACATTTATGATTTATCCAATTGTTTTCAAACATTAAATAATGCTTGTGTTTGTTGATAGGTAGAAGATGTTGATGAAACACATACTAATACCCAAGATCCAACTGGGTTATTAAGATTTGGACGGGATGATCGAAACCATCCTTTAAACAATACCAGGGTGAAAAGAGCAACATTGAAGAGAATACTACCAACTAAGAAATTTGAAGAGCTGATGAGATCCACATACACTGATGACATGCCACCTAGCCTTAATGATGATGATGATGATGATGATAGTGAAAATTTAGTGCATGAAGAAGGATTGAATGAAATGCTTATAGGTTTATTTGGGGATGGAAACAATGATGAAAATAATGATCATATGGTTGATAGTAACGATGATAGCAAGGGTAATTACCACCAACGTAATGTTGATGATAACAACCTGAAAGACTCCACCAAGCAAGAAGAGAAGACACACATGTTTAAATTGAGTGCAAGTAGAACCTAAAAACTGGCATGCACATTAATATTATTAGAAATCAAGTCACTATTTGGTTGGTCAGACAAAGGATTCACTACCCTACTGAGTGAGTTGAAATCTATTTCTTACTTTGCATTGTCAATTGGTGTACATAATTCATAAGCATTCATCAACTTCGTTTATATTTATTTAAGGGGATTTTAAAATAATATATTGTATATAAGTATTCCTAGTATTGATTGGCATATCAAACATTTTCATCATAAGTCAAACATTCAATTGATTTAATCTCTAGCAATCTTATAAAAAACTAAAATATTCCCTAAAGAGAATGTGTTGCCATCAACTTGTAGAGAGGCGCATCTATTGTTGGTTGAGTTGGGGATTGAATATAAGAAAATTCATTCATGTAAAAATGATTGCATTTTATACAGAGATGACTATCAAAACAAGGTAGAATGCCTTGTATGCAAAGAGAAGAGGTATCATACAGATGCACAAGGTCCTACAGTTCCAAAGAAGGTTTTACGTCACATGCCAATTATACCTAGACTTCAACAAATGTTTTGTTGCAAGTCACTTGCATAATTGATGGACTGGCATGCAAAGAACATGAGTAAAGATGGATTCATGTGAATTTTGGCTGACTCCAAAGAAATGAAACACAGAGGAAAAATGGCCAAGAAAATTAAAAGATGAACCCCGTAGTATCAGGTTTGGTCTTGCAATTGATGGAGTGTGCCCATTCTCTTTCCTGAGCTCAAATTATAGTGTTTGGCTAGTCGGATTGATAGTATACAATATTCCCCCATGGATGAGTGTTAGAAAGGAGCAACTTATGCTGACTCTCATTGTTCTAGGAAAACATCAAGTTAAAAACATGGATGTTTATCTTTCACCTTTTATTGATGAGATGCAACTATTATGGAAATGCATAAGAATGCATGAAATATCACATCCTCCATCAAATAGGTCCTTCATGTTGTATGGTGTGCTATATTGGACTATTCATGATTTCCCAGGACTTGGTGCTTGTTTTGGTAAGATAAAAAATTTATGTATTTACCCTCATAATTTATTTTCATCCCAACTTTCATACTTAGTTTTATACTATTTTTTTGATTTTATTAACATTACTTATTGAATTGCAGGTCTTCAAACAAATGGGATATTTGCATGTCCAAGATGTGTAGAAAAATTTCAAGGGCGGTATTCTAAAGATCTACATAAATTTATTTACGCAAACAAGGTTTTTCTACCACTAAATCATAAGTTTAGAAATCGCCTAAAGAATCAATTTGATGGAAAAGCTGAAAATAGAGGCTCTCCCATAATTATGGGTCTAGCTAATTGGATTAAGAAGTATGAATATGCTGAATTGAAAGCTTGGGAGGATTTTTTTTATTAGGGTGATTCAATTGAAGAACCAGAACAAGTTGTAGTTAATATGCCAGAAGGAATGAAAAGGAAATCCATATTTTATGAGCTCCCTTACTGGAAGGAACTATTAATATCTCACCTATTAGATCCTATGCACATCTTAAAAAATTTCCCTGATTTTATATTTCGACATATATCAGGCAAAGAGAAGGACACCTTGTCTTCGAGGAGAGATATTGTTCTTTCGTGTACCAAAATTGATAGAAATTTTTTGTGGCCAAACAGGGAAAATGAAACATATGCAAAAGCTCCATGGATTTTGAAAAAAAAAAAGAGCTAGACCAACTAAAAAATGTCATTTGTTCAATAAGGACACCTACTGGCTATGGGTCATCATTGGCTAAATCTTTTACAATTGATGGACATATCACAGGATTTACAACACATGTTTTTCATAATTTTATGAAGGAATTATATATCATCATTTAACATTTACTGGTAACATTGATTAAGTACTAATATATTTTGATATTTTGCTGTGTGAGAAAAAATTACTAATGACCTTTTCATAAATGTGTTTGATAGCATATCATGCCATTGGTAATTAGGGGGGATTCTTGTCTTACAGTTGACTTAAGGAATGCCATAAGTCGATTGTTAGCATTTACAAGGTATGTGGTTATATGAAATATTCATGTGTGAGAGACATAAGATATTATATTGCATTTTAATTTTTTACTAAAGGTTCATACTAATTTACTATTCTTATATTAGGTGGGTGACCTCCAAGAAGATCCACGAATGTGAAGTTCCAAAATGGAAGAAGGAAATTACAAAAAATTGTATGTGTATTTGAGAAGAAGCTCCCTGCAAGTTTCATGGACCTACAAGTCCATTTACTTATACACCTAGTCGATGACATTGAATTGGCGGGTGTCATATCAATGAGGTGGATGTTTTTCTTTGAGAGGTATATGAAAACTCTAAAAAGATATGTCTAACAAAAGGCGCATCCATAGGGTTGCATGGCTGAAGGGTATGTATTGAATGAAGCATTTGTATTCTTGTGTGAATTCCTTGGTAAGGATTTTGAAGATGATTCATGCTTCTTGGATAAAGAACGAGCATCAAATATTATTGATGGAGAAAAACCACAATCTAATGGTGTTCAAGTAGAAATTAGTAAGTAAATTCATGATCAGTATGGTTATTTTTCTTGTAATAATTAATTTACTCTGTAATTTATTTATCAAATTAACAACATGAAATTTGGAGTTTTAAATAAACATGTTGACATGTAATAGGTGTATAATAAAGTGCTCTACTCGACAAGTTCATTATGTACCACATGGATTTTATGAACAAATGGATTGATTTGTATGACAAAAAGAGAGAAGAGGTGTTAGAAGCAAGGAGAAAGTTTAAGATATTGAACCCAAGGAATACTCCACTTCCCACTAATCTACTTGGGGAATGGGGAAAATATTGCACACTAGAATGGGTTACTGAACAAATTCAAAATCAAATAGAAGATGCAGGTATAGATTCAAACATAACAGAAGATGAAATCAACATGTCTAGAGGATATGAAAGAAAGGTATAGTTGTAATTTTACAAAATGTTGTCTCCTTACAGTTTTGACACTATTAACTATTTTAATATTCATCATTATATTTGTTTTCACTAAAATAAATGGTCTTTCACAGGTGAGGAAACATCTAGCAATGTGGGCATATAGTTGACATTATCATGTAGAAAGTGTAGATGTAAAGAGATGATCCTTTGATTGTGGCATCATGGTTGACTTCAAGCAATCCAGTTGATCAATCTCAAAAGATAAGAATATAATTGAAGGGAATCTACAATATGTTGGGAAAATACAAGAAATTATTGAGTTGGATTACCACTCTTTTAAATGTTGCATTTTTAAGTGTAGATGGTATGAAACATTTGAGAGGACATGTAGACATGATACCCATAGTGGATTGTTTTCTATAGATTCCTCATGGTTCCTACCGGAGGATAAGGAGCCTTATGTTCTACCAATTCATTGTGAGTAGGTATATCTTTAACTCAAACATGAAGCAGTAGTGATCATTAATCTATTAATTCATAGTTTATTGTGAATATATACATGTGTTTATTAATCAATAAAATTGTTATAACGTATGTCTAATATATGTATTTCATTCATGTGTAGGTATTTTTCTATGAATATTTTTGGACCCAAAATGGATATTTGTCATACATTATGATCCAAGATTAAGGCATGTATTTGACGATGCATTAGTGGATACTGAGTAAAAAAATGATAGCCAAAAAAATGAGAGAGAGGGATTAGATAACATCAAAGAAATTGACATCCATGATGATGTTGAAGATGGTTATGTTCAGGCACAAGAAGACAACACTCCAAAGTTAGATGATGTTATGGAAGACAACAATATGGATGGTATAGAAAATGATGATCCAAATACATCTGGTAACAATATAGATGGTCTACATTCAAATTTGAATGATGATGAAGATGATGCATGCCAAGATGAGGATGATGATAATATTAAATACTTGAAAGAACATATGAACATTGACAATGATACACTAGATGAAATTGTAGCAAACAATAATGTTAATGACCAAGACTTCTAAATTTTCAGAATTATTTACAATCTATGTTTTAAAAAGGATGATTCTTATGGCCTAAACTTTGAAATACTTCAGTAATATTATTTGTGTCAATACAAATTACCTATTCAAATATCCGTAAATTGTTCAATCTTTGGTATGAATTGTTGGTAGAAAAAATTAGGATTACTTGGATGCTTCTTCCATTCATTTTGCATCAACATATGTTCATGAAGAAAAAAAAATTAATAAAATATTAATGCATGTAACTCACAATTATTTAAATAAGAAACTTTGTTAACTTTATTATTTTTAAATAGTTTTCATTTTTATGTTGAACATAATTTTGAACGTGTAACTAAAAACATCCACAGTAAATGCTTTACTGTATCAGCATATTCATTCATATAAGCATAGTATTGAGGCTTAATAACTAATATTCATTCAAATATAAGAAGAAATAAGTATGGACAACATAAGAAAAATACAAAATTATAATACGGTCATGGAGAATCTTTGATAATAAGATGTTCTATTTCATTCATAAGCTAAAAAGTTACACCAACAGAGTTTTGGTACACCCTTCCACTCATACCTTTATTATTTTTTATCAAATTTTATATAGAGATTACATAATATCAACCATAATCCCTAATCCATTAACCATTAAACTCCCTAACCCCTAAGCCCCAAATCCCTTGTCTTTTGACCTATAATCCCTTAAACCCTAACCCCTTGTAAATATTGTGAATTTAAATAACTTGAAGAAACCACTTTGGAGACAGCACAATAACAAATAAGCATGAAATTTAACACAACATTTGAACACCAAAATAGATTACCAATTATGAGCAATCTTATCCTTTATATTGCTTTAAACAATATGCATTAATAACACAACATTTGAACACTGAAAATAGATCACAAAATATAGGTAGTCTTCTCCATTATATGGCTTTAAATGATATGCATTAATAAAAGAAGTCTTTTGATATGAAATGGATGGAAGGATATGCGATCTACTTGATTTTCCTAATGGTAATTATATATCATAAAATGAGGCTTTGGTTTCCCCTTTTGTATGGGAAGCTACAAGCTTCAAGCCTCTTACAAAATGATGTGTCTTTTCATAATTCTTTAACAAATTGTAAAATACACGATTAGGAATCTAAACAACTCGTAATACTTGCCTTGTTATTCAACATGGATACCTCGCGACCTCTCTAGATCTGGAAAGGTATATCATCTCCATGATGAAGTATCAAATTGTCTAGTCCTTCTACTTCAATGACTGCCCCTCTATGCTTAATGTATCTCTAGTATGATTGATAAACAAATTGATGGCTGACAAATGATTGATGTACTCTTCTTTACCATGATTTTCCACATTATCGATTGTATCTTTCATGTAATATTCCATGTACATTATTTTCTCAAGTTGTTTGTGTGAATTCCACAATACCATTTCTTCATTTTTTATTTGTTGTAATGCAAGAGGTAGAAACATGGCTATCTGATCCTTCCAATTACTTTGTTCTCTGGGATTACCAAGGCTATCAAAGAGTGTTGGGAGCTAATAAAAATAATCAATATCCTCCTTAATTATGTTTTGATAACTATTATGTGACTCCACCAACTTATTATATGCCTACAGTACTTGATCTTTCATAGCCTTCTCATTGATAAGCTCTTTTTTCTTTTCTATCATTCCTTGTTGTAGTCTCTCATTTTCTAAGAGAGTTGAGTGTGTTCATTTAAATAATTCCCAATATTCATTAGTAGGATCCATCATCTTGTTGAATCTTGCCTTGACTATTTTAGATACAACATCATACTTGGTGGTCTTTATTTTTATTTCTAGTTCATTACATTTCTTTTGAGCCTTCTCATGGTAGAATTTCCAATAGATGGCATCTTCCACTGCATCCAATACACTCTTATCATTTTCTACCCATGGGGAATGTATTTTTTATGAAGATGAGGAAGATATTCTATCTCTATGACTAGCCACTTCTTTCTTTAGTTTATCATTTTCCCTTACTAATTTCTCAATTTATGCCTTATTGAAATTTTCCACGTTTATGTTTAACTATGTTGTCTCAATGGGATTAGTATCCCCCACCCTATGGACCAAGAGGTTTCCACAAATTTGGCTTGGATTATTGATAATAGCAGGTCTTTTGTCTTGAGGATACAATGCCCAAATGAGTAAGGTGGCCTCATCCGGATTGTACCCTGACCCGAAATACATTTTTTCATTGGCTTCTTCAGTTAGGCGCATTATTTTATCTCCTCTTTTTTTGAAGCTATCAAACACTATGGCAGAGCTAATGTCCCATCCTGGTAAGAGTAAAACCCGAGCCTCTTGAAGAAGTTCTCTTCCTCTTTTGGGGGTGATAGACTCTAACTCCTTATCTACCTCCTTTCTTAATTCCTCTAAGGCAGCTACCTCTTGTTCAGGAGTGATATCTTTCATTCTCTTTCTTAACATTCTACCTTTATTTTCATAAACAAATGACTTAAACTCTATAAATTTAACAAAATCATTGTTAGATATAAACTCATGTTCGGCCCTTACCCTCACATCATCAGAGAATTCATTTGATGTTTCAAATTTGACTATGCTATAATCCTGGAGTGGCTCATATTGTATGACCATAGGTGCAATTATTTTCTCAACTTTATTATCTTCTACATCACTTTCCTCTTCATCTCCTTCCTCACTTGTGGTTGTATCCATAAAGAAACTTACCTCATGAGTGGGTTGTGAGGGTATGTAACTAAGGGGCTCCAAATCCTCAGCCTGCATTCTTGAGTAATCCATCTCAAGTGTTTCAAAGACTATTGGGGGTACATCCTTAATCAATTCATCCACATGAGTGATGAGCTGCTCAACACTCTTCAAAGGGTCTTGCACCTCATTGAATCATTTTGAGTATGATGGGTTGTTTTCTTTCTTCCATGCCTCAACGAGCATAATCTTGTTATACATGGTCATTCTTTGTTTTGTTGAAGCCTCATCACAATTCCTTATCACATCATCAACTGAGAACAGATGTTCATATCCAAATAACCCTTGTGAAAATTTTGCTTTATTGATAAAAAATTTTGAGTCAAATTTCTTTCTTTCATTTCCCAATGGAAAATTGTAGTGTTCTAATTTGGTTTCAATTTCCTCATATACTTCACTAGCATCGATTGTAAAATCTCCAAAACATAAAGTAATAGGCATAATGGATTGCTTAATATACCCCTTAAGATGTATTGCATTTGACTTGGCCAACTATCATATAATCTCTAAATAAGCCAATCTATTTGGAATTGTCCTTGGTAGCAGGTGTGGAGCTCCTTTGAACCCGTATATTCTAATCATAGTGCAATCAGAGAATGTGTACCAATCTCCCCAGTTATGGTTCACCTTTTTCCTGGGATCCTTCTTTTTTGGTCTCAAAAACCTTTGTATTTCAAGAGAGAATTTATAATCACACGAATGCCCTAACAACTTCAGCAATGGTTTCACAAAATACTCCTCAAAGTATAGATAATGGGATCTCCCATATTTTCTATACCATATTGACATCTACATCTAAACTAGTTTGTAATTTCCATATTCATCTACATCCCTTATCCTCAATTCTTCTCCCCAAAACCCTCTAGCTTGTCCTTCATATAAGAGCAAGTGTATGAACAAGGAGTAATGTTTAAAATTAATGCAATCACTTTTGTTTTTAATCCTCTCCATTTCTTGGTTTAGAGCATTGGCTAGGTAACTAGCATAATCAAACCGTATGGTGTTTGTGCTTTGTACATCTGTTGCCAAGACCATTGGAGAAAATTAACATGAGAGGTGGAACCTCCACTCCCAATACTTGTCCAGTAGTGTGATATGTATATTGAAAATATTCTTCAAATAACTCTTCATGAAAGGGAGGGTTTCCATTGCTAGAAAACCTTTTGAGATGATTTCCTTCCTCTCAGGGCCTGTGTAGTGGTAATTTCCATCTCTTATAACTAGTGTCCATGTGATGATATTCTGTCAAAAGGTCTTTCACCGTGAATGGAAAATTCATGGAGCAGTCTAATTAGAAAGCAGTGGAGATGAAGACTTTGGATATAATGATAATTTCAGACCCATCATGCGACTAGATAGTTCATTGTTTAGGGTCATATCTGGTAGCTAGTGCCTTAATCAACTTTGCATTGATGAACACATTAGGTACAACCACTTTTCCTAGGTTCAATCTCCACAAATTGCAAACAGGTTGGAACCTATACTATTTTCTATAATGATACATGAACAACTCATATCCTCTCTTTGGTGTCCAGACATCCCCTAAACCTTTTTTCCTATCCCACAATTTGTCCATGGAAGGGTTTGACTATGAACTTCTCTTAGGTCTCGAACTCGACCCAAGACATTGGTCAATCAAGTCTTGGTTCAGGAGTCTAGCTTCTATTTTTTAGTCTTTGGTGTTCCTAAATTTCATTCCATTGTCCAAAACTCTAGATTCTTTTTGTAATTCTTTTACTTTGAAAGAAATTTCTTAGCTAGGTTTCATATACTTACTTGCGTTGTGCTTTGGCCTTGAACTATGCAACAATGGTGTACTTCTAGTTTCTTTACTTTGTTCTTTCCTTTCGCAAGCTTTTCTAATTCTCAATAACAAAAATGTGGTTGATTTGAGGTATACTTTGTTTAGCTGTAGTTCATAAATGTCCTACTTGCTCTCAATCTTTTCATTGGGGAAAACATTTAATTTGAATATCTCAATGATATCTTCAGGCTGTCACATTAGGTGAAAACAATCATCATTATTGCATCAGAGGGACTATGGTTTTACTTCTGCTGATACCCACTTTTCTCATTGATGAACTTGTACTTTGTTATCTTTCCTTTGGGGCATCGGCAAGGCACCAGATACTGTCTCCTCGATATACTTTAGTTTCTCTGATATCCTTCCCTAGCTTATATTTGATTATTCATGGTATGGCTTTTCTCTTTATGCATTATCGAGGGAACCACTATTCACATTCCACTCATAGGTATCATTCCTCTTGATACCTTTTTCCCTTGATTGTTTTATCATTGTATCGAGGGAACCAAGTTTTTGTTAGCCCGACAACCCCCTATTCCCTTGATTCACTTCCTGTTGCATGTTTGTTATTAAACATTTTTATTGTGTAATGTGTCGGTCCATCAGTGGGATATAGTGTCACTTCTCCCCTATATGTTGTGGTGTTACCAATGTGTTTTGCTCAAGCTATCAAGGGAACAATAATGTATGCTCTACCAATGTGTATTAATCACTTTGATGAATCCATCTTAGTTAGCTCTGTCGGTCTATCGGGGGGACCATATTAGGAGTCCGCCTGACAAAGAGTTGTCACACCAATAATGTATATTGTATGATTTTCCTTCATCGGTTCATCATTGGGACTATGATGAGAGTTCCTCCGATGTGGTATTTTCATGCCGATAGTGTTGATTAAATACTTTTAGAAAAGGGGTATGGTGGCCATGGAATTTTGGACTCATTGATGGATGTGGTAGTATGAGTTATGAAATGGATCTTGTCACACAATTTTTTGCATTTCAAGTCAATCATAAAATCAAAGGCAATAGATCCTTTGATGTGGGTGGAATGTGGATGAAAATGAAGATTGGTGGATACTGAGGTAGGATTTTTTAGCCCTAACACAATCCATGTTTAAAAAAGGATGATTCGTATGGCCTAAACTTTGAAATGCTTCAATAATATTATTTGTGTTGATACAAATTATTACCTATTGCAATATCCTTAAATGATCAATCTTTGGTGTGAATTGTTGGCAAAAAAAAAGGATTACTTGGATGCTTCTTCCATTCATTTTGTATCAACATATGTTCATGAAGACACAAAATTTAATAAAATATTAATGCACGTAACTCACAATTATTTAAATAAGCAACTTTGTTAACTTTATTATTTTTAAATAGTTTCCATTTTTATGTTGA
Source organism: Sequoia sempervirens (assembly GCA_007258455.2). NCBI lineage: Eukaryota > Viridiplantae > Streptophyta > Pinopsida > Cupressales > Cupressaceae > Sequoia > Sequoia sempervirens. The sequence continues at coordinate 212,066,916 of VDFB02353493.1, forward strand.
ACATAATTTTGAACATGTAACTAAAAACATCCACAGTAAATGCTTTACTGTATCAGCATATTCATTCACATAAGCATAGTATTGAGGCTCAATAACTAATATTCATTCAAATATAAGAAGAAATAAGTATGGAAAACATAAGAAAAATACTGAATGATAACACAGTCATGGAGAATCTCTGATAATAAGATGTTCTCCATTATATTGCTTCAATTGATATACATTAATAATAGAAGTCTTCAAAATGTGAAGGTGGATGAGTGGAATATGAAACCTATCTACTTCTACTGGTGGTGATGGAAATGATATATGATGATGATGATTTAAAACTAGGCCTTGGTTTCCTATTTATATAGGAAGCAACAAGCTATAGGCCTTTTACATTGGATCCTCAACCCTCATATATCTTTGTCCCTCCCTCCTCTTGTCTCCTCTCTATCTCACTTCTCCCTCCATCTCTCCATCCATCCCTCCCTCTCTACCCTAATCCATCAACCCTATACCCTCGACCCTTAAACCCTTAAACAATCAATCCTCAACCCTCAACCCTCAACCCTTAAACCCTCTTCCCTCTACCCTCAACCCAATACCCTCTACCCTTGACCCTTGACCCTAATCCCTTAACCCTTAAACCCTTAAACCCAAGTAAACTCTCTACCCTAATCCCTCAACCCTCAACCCTCAACCCTCTACCCTCAACCCTCAACCCTCAACCCTTCAGCCCTAATCCCTCAACCCATATACCCTCTACCATATACATTGGACCCTCAACCTTAATCCTTCAACCATATACCCTCTACCCTCTACCCTCAACCTTAAGCCCTCAACCCTCAACAATTAAACCCTTTATCCTCTACCCTCTACCCTATACATTAAACCCTCAACCCTCAATTCTCAACCCTCAACCCTTAAACCCTAAACCCTCAACCCCTATACCCTCTACCCTCTACATTGGAACCTCAACCCTAATCCTTCAACCATATACCCTCAAACCTATACCCTAAACCCTCTACCCTCAACCCTTAACCCTCAACCCTAAACCCTTAAACTTGTTGGCAAGAGAAACTACAAATATACTTTGGTGTTGTCATTGATGGAAACCCTAGTCGGTGATTGGATCTGTGCATCATCATTTACTTCCACTGGCAGACAAATTGAGGATAGTCAGGAAGAATAGAGCATCCGACAGTTTTATGTTCTTCAATTCTCATTCATATTTTTTGATGTTATTTTGATTTGTGGATCTTATGGGAGATTAATCAATGTATTTCTTGTGTTGTCCAAAATTCTCAGTGCCTCGTATCAAGTTGTATGCAAGTTTGGAGGTCTAGTTGGATATCCTTATGTTCATCAGTATTTTGTGGCTGACCCAGATGATTTTAAGTGTCACGGATATTCGAGGAGTGTCTACTCAAATTCTTTTTTGTTTGATCATCTTGATTTGGGTTTGATCTAAGTTGTGACCGACCATTGTGGATGTGCATTAAATATTATTTGTGATTTGAGCTGACAGTTGTAAATATTCTTAAGTTTTATTGAAGCTGACAAGTTGTAATTAAATTCTTAGTCGCAGATATATATAAGTGTTCAATTATATCATTTTATGTATGTAGAAGGTGTGTTGATGTGTATTGTGAATATCAGAAGGGTGATTGAGTGATTTATGCACAGTTTCACTTATGCATTAAAGATTTTGTGGTGTGAATTAAAGCAGAGCAGAGCCTAAGTGCAAAATCAGTTAGAAGGACAGAAGATCAACTACTAAGCCTAATCGGAACTATAATCAAGCATTTGTAGATGCTATTCTCTTAGTTCATTCTTTTGGATCTAATTCAAATATCTATAAGGCAGTGTTCCTTTCTATTTTGGGCAGTGAGCCTAAATGCAAGTGCATTCTCTTATTGTAAACTTATTTTTTAGTATACTCATATCATATTGTGGATTGGCCATCCACCGTGGTTTTTTCCCTAACAAGGTTTTCCACATAAAAATCCTTGTGTTATGGTGTTGTGGTTATTAGATTTTTATTCTTGCATATTTTTCTTGGTTGAATTTTTTAAGAAAGTTAAAGATCGGAATAATAAAGTTAATTTTTGCATAACACTAATTCACCCCCTCTCTTAGTGTTGCTTGTTTCCAACAACTTGGGAAGATCTTGGAAAGTGTTTTCAATGGATACAAGCAGTCTTCAAGAACAACTTTTGGTGGCCCTGGATGATCTTGACTAGTCAAAATCTGAGAACTAGGAACTACAAGAAAATCTTGAGAATGCAGAGAAATTCATTTAGTCATTGAAAGACAAAATCAATGAATCAAGGGATAAACGAAAGGATTTGTGTGATCAACTTAAGCAGAAGAATAGAAGTATGGAAGATGAGCAACTGAGTCATGCCTTGAAGGAGAAAATAGAAGAATGTGAAAAAATTTCCAAAGAAAATGCTGCCCTAAAGCATGAGATGGAATCCATCATGATGAAAATGACCAAGGAAATTCAAGATAGAAAGAAAAATGAAGAAAAGCTTGCCCAATCCTTGAAAGGAAAATGTGAACAATGCAGCCGACTGGACAATGAATTGGAACAATCTAAAAACAATGAGGAAATGCTTGAAAAACAACTTGAGGATCTCATAAATGAACTTACTGCTACAAATGAGTACAAGGAGAAATTCAAAGCAAGCTCAGCCAAGCTTGATGAACTAATCAAAGGAAAAAGGACTGATGGTGGCAAGCGAGGTCTTGGCTATGAAGAAGGAGAAAGTTCTAGATCTGGAAAAAGGAATTCCAGACAGGGGAGATTCTGGAAAGGAAATCAAATGAATGGAGCTAGAATGAATCCGGAAAGACAACCAAATGCTCAAAGATTCAATGGTTATTGTTTTACTTGCAATAAATTTGTTTATATGGATTCTCAGTGTAGAAGCAGGATGAATCCAAGAGGACCATCATTCTTAGGTCAGTGCTTTAATTGTAATAAGTTTGGTCATAAGTCAAGTGAATGCAGAATTGTGATGAACAACTTTCATAGAGATGTTAGATGCTATGCATGAAATAGACTTGGGCATATTGCTAATCAATGTAGATCAAGGAAAAATTAGTGGACCAGTAGGTTTGGATAGAGAAATATTTTGTGTTACAACTTTAACAAATTTGGCCACACTACTAGATTCTGTTGGAGTAGAAGAGGTTTGGTAAAACAAAACATGCAACAGGATATTAAGGGAAGAGGAAAAGTCACTACAAATGTAAGTAGGAGGCAAATGCAAAAGAAATGGGTGAAGAAGGATCCCTTTGTTGAAGGAAATGTGCCTGCACTAGAATATGCTTCTGGTAATTCCTTCAGGAATTAGTTTTAGGCCTTTGGCCTAGGGGGAGCTATCAAGAAAATCTCTTAACCCCCTGCCAGTAAGTGGCACCGAAATGTGGAGAAGTCTAGTGAGTGCATAGATTCCTTTCAAATGTTTTTCAACCAATTTGAGATAGTATCATATAGTATTGGAGATCCACAGATGATCTATTTGTCTCAGTGCATGGAAACATGCTAACTGGATGAATTAGGGTAAAAGAATTTATTGCGACAAAAAGGGTCAGTTGTGCAAACAATAAAAGGCTATTTTTATCCTTCATTTTTCACTTTGCATTTTGGAGAAAAGAAGTTTGGAGATCCCTAGAGAAAAATTTGTTGAGTTGTGGTGAGATTCAAGTGTGAAGAAGATTCAGCGATCAAAAATTTTATCCAATGAAAAGGTATTTATCGAAAAACCAATGAATTTGTGAAAAATGGCCACTCCATTGGTAGTTGAAGTTAAGGATCTAGACCCCATCCAAAGTTCAAGTGCCATCCTTATAAGTTTATTGAGACCAAGCCCCTAGGTGCATTTTCATCTGTACCATACAGAATCTTGCACATTGAAGATATTAGGCCTTATATACATGCCAATATTGAAGAGTTAGGAAGCTCTCAAATGCTGAATTTATATTCCAACCACATAATTGGGGAAGACTTCACTGTTAAGCCAGAATACAAAACCCTAGAAGTGAAGAAGTTTACTCAATTTGTGAAATTTCCCATATTTGAGGAAATTGAATGGGTACAATATGTTTTGATCAGAGTTCATGCTGAATTCACGTGGTTGAATGTACCTTTCAAGATTATGAAAGAGGTTGTATGCGCAGTAATAGGTTTAAATTCCTTCGGTGGTCTACCAATCTTGAAATCTGTAAAGAATCAAACGGTTACTGATGCAACAGGTGCAAAATGGGATAGAAGGGAAATGACAATCGAAGATATTGCTAAAGTGGATGTGAAATTTGCATTGATGGTTATTGGGTGCAAGGTCTACCATTCTAGCTGGGATAATTCAGTATTTGGTATGGCCATTTATGCAACCTGTCAAATGGTAAAATAAAATGTTGATTATGACTTGTGTTAGCTACTCAGAAGTTAGCTGATGGAGAATCTAGGTAAGATTAAGAAGGACAAAGAGAACTCTTTTAAGTATGGTAATTTGTTGTTGTGTTTGTTCTTTTATTTCATGAGTGAGGTTCCAAGTGTTGGGAAAGTTCATTGGAAAAGTAATCATCCTATAGCTATGCAAATAAGAGATATATTTTTTGGAAGCGATGATCATGAGACCCAAAATACTACCCTCTGGGGGTACTTCAAAAAAAATAGAATATGATGCATTCCGTAGAAAGAATCCCTACCTCAATTGTAGAGAAGTACAAATATACAATCTATTTCATGGTAGATATTGATCAATTCCATATGGAAGTCGTTGATCCCAGGATGATATGGATTATGCCTATGGGATATGAAGTAGAGGAGAACATATTGAAGGTGTATGCAAAATATTTGTTGAGTATGCCTCTGGATCCGACAGAAGAAAGGTTTGGATCTTATGCAGAAAAGAGTATGCAATTCCATGATCAATTACAGAAGCGAAAGATAGTTAGAAGAGTAAGGAAAGAAGTAGAAGTGTTTGTAGAAAACATGGGAATACTTGTAGAAAAATTGAAAGAAGCCAAAAGAAGGAGAGATGAAGCTAAAGCAGGAAAAGAGTCAGCAAGAACCAAATCTGCTAGTCCAGTAGAATCCTCTGCCTATACTAGATCAACAAGGAGTTCCCCATCCGCCCCTACAACCAAGCCAATTCCTGTGCAAACCCAAGACAAGGGTTCTGGTAATAGAAAGAAGAACAAGAGCTCAAGAACCTATGAAGCCATCTCAGAAAGTGAGGAGATTGAGTTAGATGAAGTTGTGAAAGAAATGAAGAGTAAATCTTTCGATGAGGAAGAAAAGGCAAAAACTGACATACCAGCTATGATAGTTGAAGAAGTTGAGAATGTTGTTGTCAAGGATGGAAATCTCAAGCCCCTCTGCAAATGGTATGAAATGTTTGATGAATCAAGTCAAAGAATTCTTGAAGAGGCAACAATAAAACATATGAATATTTCAACAAATTTCTTGTTGAAATTATTTCTAGTTTACCTAAGAGTCTGTATGATGTTTCAGAGGCGAGAAGATTAAATTCCAGAACAGAAGAAGAGCATATGAGAAAAAGAATTCTTGCAAACTTGTGTCCGGAAATGTCTATTGAGGAAATGAATTCACTCCTAGACAAAGCCAAGAGGGAATTCAAAAGCGAAAAAAGGGTTAGCAAACTTATGATTGGTGAAAATGGTATTGTTGTTGATGAAACCAAGAAAATCCTGGAAGCATTTTTGTCAAGAAACAAGATCAATGTTGAAGAAGCGAATGTTGAAGATGTTGTATCTGATCTGGTAAATGAGGAGGTGAATGTGGATACTAAGGATAATCAGATTCCTCCTGATGTGGATAACACAAAATCACGTATGGAAACTGAAGTTCCTAAGGTTGTCTTAGTTGAAGAAAAGGAGACATCAAATGAAGAAGTTGAAACTCCTAAAGTCAATCAGGAAATAGTTACGGTGGAACCAAAGGTTGAAGAAGAAGAAAAGGTTTAGGTTAAGAAAATCCCAGTGGAAGCAAGAGACACTACCAAGGTAGTAAAGGAATTTTTGGTGGATCAACAGGAAGAATTCGATCCTGAATTGGTTGAAGGCCCAATCAATCTATCCACCTTGTCCCCAATTCAAATAATGAAGGTTGCATCAATTGCACAAGCTAAAGCCAGCGAGAAGATTCTGAAGTATCACATGGAGGACAATGAATTATTAAGTCTTGCATCTGGAGTTCTAGAGAAAATTATGCCAACTCATGTTAAAGATCTGTCCAGTTCCTCTTCCGATGAACTGAAGAAGCTCATAAATTTTGTAAGTACTCATTTCGAGTCTCTTAAAAAATCAGCCATGGTTAAATTACAAAAGGAGTTTGATGGAAAAATATTTAGTCAGCTAAAAGAATTGATTGCTAAGGATAAAACTATGTTAGCCACATGTATGAAGAATATTCAAAATTCTATATTTGAAGGTGCAAAGACCTATAAGTCATGTTTTATTTTTTCCAAATTCACTGAAGACAATGAGAAGAAGGTGAAGGATCTTAAAAAACAATTGGCTACCATCTCCGATGCTTTTGATCTATTAGCTGGAAATGTTGGTGAGCAAGAAGGTCAAGTAATATCTCTACTTGACAAAATAAGGAGTTTGAAGCATGAAAATGACAGGATTGTAGGAAGAGCAAGTGAGCTCAGAGGACTAATTTGTCCAAAGATTGAAATAATTGTGAATGCTTTAAAGGAATCCAAAGATGCTATGGTAGTTAGTGACCCAATGAATCTTGAGACTATAGAAACTCAATCTTATTTAGTTTGTGGTCACATAACAATTCTGGAGAGTTTCAAAAGGGTTTGGGACACAAATTTGAACGTGTTGAAGAGGGATTTTGCAGATATTTTCCAATTTGTGTAAGTTACCAGATCATGCTTGTACAGTTTGAAATTTTGTTATCTTTTTGGGTCCCCAATTTTTCCATTGATGTCAAAGGGGGGGAGTTGTACAGTGAAAAATGTATATTCATCTTAGGGGGAGTTGCTTTTCTAAGTTGAGATTGGAGATTCTTTTTGAAAATTTGAAGTGGAAGTGTAATTCATGTTGGTATTGATCTGACACTTAGTCATTTTTCACTAAGTGTTTCCATCAATGCCAAAGGGAGAGATTGTTGGAAAGAGACACTACAAATATACTTTGGTTTTTTCATTGCTGGCAACCCTAGTCGGTGATTAGATCCACACATCATCATTTACTTCCACCGGCAGATAGATTGAGGACAGTCAGGAAGAATAGAGCATTCGACAGTTTTATGTTCTTTGATTCTCATGCAGATTTTATGATGTTATTTTGAGTTTTGGATATTATGGGAGGTTAATCAATGTATTTCTTGTGTTTTCTGAAATTCTTAGTGCCTCATATCAAGTTGAATGCAAATTTGGAGGTTTGGTTGGATATCTTTTTGTTCATCGATATTTTGTGGCTGACTTGGATGATTTTAAGTGTCATGGATATTCGAGGAGTGTCTACTCAAATGATTTTGTGTTTGATCATCTTGATTTGGGTCCAAGCTAAGTTATGACCGACCCTTGTGGTTGTGCATTTAAATATTATTTGTGATTTGAGTTGACAGTTGTAAATATTCTTCAGTTTTATTGAAGCTGACATGTTGTGATTAAATTCTTAGTCGCAAATATATATAAATGTTTAATTATATCATTTTATGTATGTAGAAGGTGTGTCGATGTGTACTGCAAATATCAAAAGGGTAATTGAGAAATTTATGCATAGTTTCACTTGTGCATTAATATTTTGTGGTGTGAATTAGAGTAGAGTAGGGCAGAAGTGCAGAATTAGTCAGAAGGACAAAAGATCGACTACTAAGCCTAACCAAAACTATAATCAAGAATTTGTAGATGTTATTCTCTCAGTTCATTCTCTTGGATCTAATCCAAATCTCTATAAGGAAATGTGTCTTTCTATTTTGAGTAGTGATCTCTAGGCAGTGAGCCTAAATGCAAGTGTATCCTCTTATGGTAAACTTCTTTTTGAGTATACTCAGATCATATTGTGGATTGGCCATCCACTGTGGTTTTTCCCCTAACAAGGTTTCCACGTAAAAATCCTTGTGTTATGGTGTTGTGGTTATTATCTTTTTGTTGTTGCATATTTTTCTTGGTTGAATGTTTTAAGAGAGTTAAAGATCAAAATAATAAAGTTATTTTTTGCAGAACACTAATTCACCTCCCCTCTCAGTGTTGTTTGTTTCCAACAAAACCTTCTACCCTAATCCATCGACCCTAAACCCTCAACCCAATACCCTAAACCATCAACCCTATAGGTTCTCATCCCTATACCCTCAATCCTCAACCCTCTACCCTATACATTGGATCATCAACCCTCATATATCTATGTCCCTCCCTCCTCTTCTCTCCTTATCTCTATATCACTTCTCCCTCCATCCATCCCTCCTTGTCTACCCTAATCCCTCAACCCTATACCCTCAACCCTTAAACCCTTAAACACTCTACCCTCTACCCTATACATTAAACCCTTAACCCTCAATTAATCTCAACCCTCAACTCTTAATCCCTCAATCCTCAACCCTTAAACCCTCAACCCATATACCCTCTACCCTCTACATTGGAACCTCAACCCTAATACTTCAACCATATACCCTCAAACCTATACCCTAAACCCTCTACCATCAACCCTTAACCCTAAACCCTAAACCCTAAACCCTAAACCCTTAAACCCTAAACCCTTAAACCTTCTACCCTCAACCCTCAACCCTAATCCCTCAACCGTATACCCTCAACCCAATACCCTAAACCATCAACCCTATATGTTATCAACCCTATACCCTCAATTCTCAACCCTCTACCCTATACATTGGATCCTCAACCCTCATAAATCTATGTACCTCCCTCCTCTTTTCTCCTCTCTATCTCACTTATCCCTCCATCCCTCTCTCTCTACCCTAATCCCTCAACCCTATACCCTCAACCATTAAACCCTTAAACACTTAACCCTAATTAACCCTCAATCCTCAACCATTAAACCCTATACCCTCAACCCAATACCCTCTACCCTTGACCCTAATCACTCAACCCTTAAACCCAAGTAAACTCTCTACCCTAATCCCTCAATCCTCAACCCTTAAATCCTCAACCCTCAACCCTCAACCCTCTACCCTCAACCCTCAACCCTTAAACCCTAATCCCTCAACCCTCAACTCTCTACCCTCAACCCTCAACCCTTAAACCCTAATCCCTCAACCCCTATACCCTCTACCCTATACATTGGACCCTCAACCCTAATCCTTGAACCATATACCCTCAACCTTAAACCCCCAACCCTCAACCCTTAAACCCTAAAGACTTACACCCTCTACCCTCTACCCTATGCATTAAACCCTCAATCCTCAATTCTCAACCCTCAACCCTTAATCCCTCAACCCTCAAACCTTAATTTGCATAAAGTACTACAGTAAAGGAAAAAATTTCTTTGTTTATGATTATCTAGAGGAATAAATGGGTATATACAAAGGGAATGTTGGTGACAGTATGAATCTTGTCACACAAATTGTTGCATTTCATGTTAAATAGAATGAAAAAAAAAGTAGATCTTTTGATGCAAGTGAAATGTAGGCAAGCAATGGAAGGTCAATGAATATTGGGGAAGGATTTTTTGTTCTAACACCCTTAATCCCTTAACCCTTAATCCCTACTAGATTAGAATAATTAGGCGCTAAAGCGGACTCTAAAGTAGGCACTAAATTAGGCATTAAATTAGGTGCTAATGTAGGTGCTAATTTAGGTGCTAATATGGGAGCTAATTTGTGCCTAATTTAGTGCCTACTTGTTCTTATTGGTGCAAAATAGCCAAAAATAGCGCCATCCCAATAAATAGTGCCGACTTTTTCAAAAAATTAGAGAAAAATGTATTAAAATAGTCGGTGGAAGCAAAAATGAGCAAAAAAGGGAGCTAATCACAAGGATTTGTTGTAGTGTTCCATCTCTCCCTCTATCTCTATCTCATTATCTCTCCATCTCTCTCTACCAATATATATACATCTCTCTATGTATCACTTCATATCTCTATATTTTTATATATATATATATATATATGTATATATATCTCCCTCTCTCCTCTCTCTCTTTATCTCTCCCTCTCCTATCCATATCCCTTTCCTTCTCCATCTCCATCTCTATCTCTATCTTCCTCTCTATCTCTATCCCTTATCTATATCTCTTTGCCTCTCTCTCTCTCTTTCTCTGTTACAAACATAGCACATGTGACCTTGTTGGTAATGGGGCCTGATTATCTTCTTGATTAAGAGGTTTTGTTTTAGTCATGTTTGGATTCCTGTAAGTGGATATATAGTTGATTTGAAGCTATCACTTATTTATTGAGACCTTTTTTGCACAAACAACATCATTTCCTAAATGGCCTACCAATTAACTTCATGTACTACATAAATTTATGGAAAAAATATAATTTTTTTTCCTAATTAACATTCCATGCCTCTTTGGCATACCCATTGCACACCAAGGTGTGATTGCTAGTTAATTTTATGTCTCACTTTGTTTTGACTGGTGTTGGTGAATTTTTGATGAGTGAGTAGTTTACAACTGTCATGTGCTCACGAAATCCATATGATTGGAGTTGCATGTTATTTATTTATGCTGATTTTAATATTTACAACAAGACTAGGCACTGCGAAAAAATTAGTATTCCATGCCACAAGGGTTTGACTCCCATGGTGGGGTCACACCCCTAGCAATAAGCGTTGGGGAGACTTTCCTCCCCAAAGGCCATGGCTTGGGGAAAGGAAGGCTCCCCTTCCTTTATTTGCATGATATATTTATTTTCTTTCCTTCCCTTAACGTTGTTCAAACAATCCAAACAACCATGAGCACTATTTAACATAAGACTTATTTATCTCCTCTTTTTTTTATACAACCATTAACACCTGCATTTTTTTCTATTGTATGGCATATTGTTTGAAACAATAGTGGGAAGGGAGTTCAAAGATGCACAGATAAACAGATTGGGAGTATATAGTTTTATTTTTTTCTAAAGAACTATGTCTATGGTAATTCAATGCAGGTATGACCACCAATGGACATAACTTCCCTTGTACCATCAGTAAGGGTGTTCTATCTATTCCAAAATATGAAAACTCTATGTATTGTGTTCTAAATGCATTCCTTTTTAAACACTAATTCCCAATTCTTATAGAAGAAGTAATATAAATAATTTCAACACTAATATGCTACTTTCAAAAAAAATTCTTTAACAGAAGAATAATATGTAAGATGTCTAATATCATAAATACTTTTTCCTTTCTAAAGTAAAACACACACTTTCTTTTCTTTTTAACCAAAGAGAGTAAGATTTACTTCCATTATATAGTAGTTACATATATATAATTTATATTCCTCTTAACATGCAGTAAATAATAGAGAAAATATTATAAACTTGGATAGTATATATATATATATACATTAAATAGAGTACATTTACCTTATGAATAGGGTTGCATTATAGTGTATTTTAGACTCAATACATGGTCACATAAAACCAAAAAAAGTGGATTTCCTTTTTACATTTGACTCCTTTGATGCTTAACTTTATAGTGACCTTTCATTTCACAAATGCACAATAATGGGGATGAACATGTAACTCAACTAATCTGCAACTCCTTCAAATATTCACACCTACACAAAATACAACAACAACTCCAAGGGCCAATAGGGTGCTCACCACCCAACCACCCCCAAGCTAGGAAGTAACTAAGAAATCGAGTACACTCAACAATAACACCAACAAGCCACTCAAAAAAAACAACACGCCATGCAATATACACCCTTTCAAGGATTGCACATTTACATAAGGATCCTAGCAAGAATCCAAAGGGGGGTAGAGATTGGACTACACTTCCATATTGGGAGATCATGAACAAGAAAAATAGCCAAATGTCATATTTTCCTTCCTCCTTATACAACCCATTACACCAAATCTTTATATACACCATACAATCCATACCACCAAATCTTCATATACACCATACAACCATATAAAAATGGGTACTCATACCCTTGAGCCTCTACTTCTCAAAGGAGGATTTAGCTCCCCATAGAGGTTCCTACATCTTATTATCCCCAACAAAGGATGCTCTTCTCAATTTGGGTGAGCTTATCCTCATACAACCCCAACCCATTACAACGTATATATTCAAGAAACACAAGAAGTACACAAAATTTCTTACACATACAATCTTTCATGTATTCATAAAACAAGAAAGGCATACACACAAGTATAAGATTCCTACCTCAAAACCAAGTTCCAATGAGGAAGAGTTTGAGGATGAGCTCCAATATCCTCCTCTCCCAAGCAATATTTTCCTAAGATCCCAAAATCCATGCCAAAAAACTCCTCCTTCAAGATAAAATAAAAAATATTTTTCAAGAAAAGAACCCCTCCTTTAGCTTTCCAAAGGATAGAAATAGGGAACAAGGATTGGAATCCCCACAAGTTCTCACACGTGTGAGAACTCATGGGGAATTGAAAATCCAAGGAGTGTTCAACACTCCACAAGAGCTCTCAAATCTTATAAATGAGATTTTGGATCCAACACTCCAATCTTTTCCCAAAATTCGTCACCCTTCTTAATGAATAATTAAGAAGGCCCATATCTTGAGAAATCTCAAAGATATAGGCTTGATTTGACGCCTAACCCATAGGTAATCATCTTAGGGGTTAAATAAGGGTGAATTGACCCAATTTAAAGACATTTTCAACCCTTTAAACCCAAACAGAGAAATTAAATTTCAAATACAATAAAAGTAATTCCAAATATCCTAAAACCCCCATCTAAGACCTAATTGGCTTATTAAAAATAAATCATATGATTAAATATTAAATCATCTCATCACAAATTAAAACATAGCACATAAGAGACTATGGTCCCTCCAAATGGACCATGGTCAGCTTAACCTGACTTAACGCAATATGGTACCCTTGGTTACCTCTAGTCCCATTGGCCATGGGCATGTACCTACACACTCGAAGTCACATATTAATATATCCAATATATGATAGTCAAACCAAATTAATCGATAATTCTATATATATATGTGTGTGTGTGTGTGTGTGTGTGTCTAATTAACACCTTCAAATCCTAAAATCAATTAATTTGAAATAGCAATATTCACAATTTATCCTTTCTCTTGCAAACAACATATTATATCAATTCACAACTAAATCATTGTATTTTTATAAGGAGAACACATCATCATCTAACTCAAATTTTGTATCCCATCAAATCTATATCATAAACACTTATCTATTCCTACCATGATAACTAGATTAACATGAGCATAGTTCATACATCAACAATCATCATGAATCATCATAAACAAGAAAGTAAATGTAACATCCAATACCCATAGTCATCCAAAATAGTCTAAAACACATAGAGTATCAAACTGCTTGAATCAAAATATAGCCAAACTAGGTGTGTCAAATAGTAGGCCTCACATAAATGTTGATTTAAAGATTCTTTTTCTTTTAGTCTCCTAAGTTTAGAATAGAGGAATTCATACTAGGAGGAGGCGGTGCTATCATTATAGGAGGGTATGCCTCTTGAACCTAGTGTACCTCTAATTTAATAAATAAATAGGTGCATCACTAATACTACACTAGTCCTTAAAGATTTAGCAATAACATTATAATTTCCCAAGTAGGAAATTACAATTACATTCTTAAGTCTTAATTAGATAAAATATAGTACCAAGTTCCTGAACTTAAAGCCGGCATAATAATATAGATATTTTTTATTCTACTATTATTTTAGAGACATAACAATTCACAATCCATAAATCAATTTTTTATTATAATATTATTGTGGCATCCCCAAATTTTTAATCAAACAAATTTAACTATGTTTTAACCCACAAGTGAACAAATAATGTTTACCAACATATAGCAATAAAAAAAATATTTTCTATATCAATAATAAGATGCACATTTGAAATAATCCATTTCCAAACTCCCATTGTATTTATAAAGAAACATTACATATTCCAAGTAGCGATTACCTGTTACATAATCTTATGTAATGATAACATTTTTCCAATTACAATTTTTATAAAGATAGAGTTAAAGATTACATGCATAGCTTCCAAGAGCTTAATGAAATAGAGATACAAATGGTCTAGATATCCTTGTTGGCATACATCCTCAAATTTTGGTCGCCAACTGTATGAGGGAGAGTATCACTCAAGCACTTTTTCGCCAACCACGGATTTACTATGGTCCTCCACACATCTACCAAAATGGTAAGATGGCCCTACCCTTCAACAAAGAGATTGGGTTGGTAACCTCACAGTACTAGCCTTCCTAAGCATGTTGTGTCCTACATAATCTAGAGCTATCATACAATGGCTACAACCTACATGCATGGTATTCCTAGTCTAGTTATGCAAACCTAGATCACAATGAACCAACGAGTGTAATACAGTGACTACTTACACTACTTTGGCCAAAGTTTCTAATATAATCAGTCACTCAAAATTGAAGTCATATGTTCACCCCCCCTTAGCTCGATTTGGTATTTGACCATTCATACTCTTTCCAATCTTAACTTTACTATCATCCTAAAAGATAATGTTCATCTAAGAGATCTGTCTGACCAATAGATTTACTCCCATCCATGGATAATCCTAACCCCAAGAATAACCAAATTAACCATATGGGTAAACATAACATCACAAAACTAAATGACTCTAGATTTCAAAATTATAATCTCAACAATAAATGTCTCCATTCAAGAGTATAATCTCAACAATAAATGACTCCAATCAAAATTATAATCTTAACAATAAATGACTCCAATCAAAAGTATAATCTCAACAATAAACAACTCCAATCAAGAGTATAATCAATAATCAAGTGATCATAAACAATCTTAAAACCTCTACATTTAATGACTCAAATATTCACATGTTTACAATGTTCACTACATTTGTATATAACATGGAGGACATTAGCCTGGGAGGAGTTTGTGCTTCTACACATACAATTCTTGTTCTCAATACGACTTTGGGTTGTCAAAATGTGAATCCTCTTCTAGAATTTCGTGAATAGGAATAGACTCTTAATCAAAAAATAAGAAAATAGCATAACCAAAAAATACATTTTTCAACCCTATTGTTGATTATTGATATATCAATCAAGTATACACCCTAACCCTAGGGAAAATACTCTCTTCTTACTTTCAAGGAAATAGGTGTAACCAATCAAGGATAACTATCAACATGGTTTGTACAATATTATATCTTATCAAGGATCACATGTTTATCTTGCTACTATTCCCATTGCATTACTAACCTCATTATCCATAAAGGTTTTCCCAACATCATAAGCAAGAAAATTCAAGATAGCACTTCAATGTAATACTAATCCCATACTTCACAACCTATGAGGTATATATAGTCTATGACAATTTAGGTATTTAAGTTAATACACTAAGAATATATTCTATATCCACACAAAATCCAATATAAAGAATATCTATATATAGTATCAACAATTAAGGTTTCATAATAAATCACCCAAGGATTGCATGCAAGCTCTTTGTAACAATAATTATAAATGAAATATTTAACAAACTATTATGCCTTGCATAACCCCCCCCCCCATTTTATTTTGGAACAAAATGGGTCCCCCTGGTTCTATTCTTTTTTTTGCCTTTCTTTTCTGCCTTGGGCATTTTTCTTTGTTCTGTCAGGTGCAGAACCAAGACCAAAATCGAGCTTGGAAATTAGGTCCAGGGTCTGGTCTTGTTCCGTTCTCGGTTCTGATCTCGACAGATCCTTTGTTTTCCTCCTAATTCTATCTTTTGTTCTGGCGGACCTGGAATCAGAATTGGAACCGAACCTTGAAACTTTCAAAAGTTTCAGGTTTGGGTTCCATTCCAATCCTGGTTCCACATCTCTGGTTCTGTTGCTTTTTTATTCCTTTTGTTTTTGTTGTGGGGTGTTTTCCCCCTTTCCTTTTTTCCCTTCATCTGTCTTTGTCATCTTTTTTGGATGTTGTTGGAGGCGGGACCGGAACGGAATTCGCACCTGAAACTTTCAAAAGTTTCAGGGGTCAGATTTGGTTCTGATCCTGGTTCTGCCTGGTTTGGGTTGGATTTGGTTCTGGTCCCGGTTCTGCCTGGTTTGTTTCTTTGTTTGGTTTCGGTCCCGGTTCCGCTTGGTTCGTTTCTTTGTTTGGTTCCAGTCTCGTTTCTACATTGTTGGTTTGTTTTGTCCTGGTTCTGAATTCTTTTTGGCCCCACCCCCACCGATTTTGAAGGAGGGTGTCGTTTCTGGTTTGGATTTGGTTCCGCCTCCACCAAAGTTGGGTTTCTTTTTGCTATGCATCTATAAGTAATGTACTTTTCATGCTTTGAAGACTAATGGAGGCATTTTTTTTGCAAGATTGAATTATGCACATGATGATATTTCTCAAGGAGCTCAGTTGGAGGGCATACCTCAATCAAATTTGGCCCAAAATTCCTCAATGAAGAGAGTCGACAAGACCTTCCAAATATCTTGCTGACAAGTAGTAGTTTTATTCATTTTGAAGTGTCCTAGTTGGCCAAACAGTCTAATCACCTTAGGTTTTTAGATGTCTCGCTGACCGATTGCACATAGGGTTAGTGTCACCGAAAGATTTACGCTCAATGAAAGGTCTTGCCAACTCATGAAGCTCACCAAAGGAGGATATTTTGGTATGATGTCTCAGCGAAAGAAGAAAGTTTCGCCGACATGAGATAATATTGGCATAACGTCTTGCCGACTGGAGAAAGTCCCACCGAAGAGGGTCGTCATCAGTGTGATGTTTTTCCTTTAGTATGATGTATGGCCAACTACAAAGAGTCTCGATGAAACAGAGTGTCTTCAGTAAAAGGTCTTTCCGACAAGTGGTGGTCTCCCCGAAAGGAAAGGAAGCGGCATCGGCAAAAGAAAGGTGCTCGCCGTGAGGTCCTGCCAACCCAATGGGGTCTCGCCAACAAGTGGTGGTCTCGCCAACAAGTGGTGGTCTCGCCGACCCAATGGTGTCTCAGTGAAAGCAGCGTAGTTTTAGTGTAAGGTCTAGGCGACTACGGAGAGTCTCGCCGAAACAAAATGAGCTCAGGGAGAAAAGAGGAGCTCAACATGATGTCTCACCGACAAGGTGGACTCTTGTCGAGATGAAACAACATTGGCAAAAGATTGGAACTCGGTGAAAAATCTCAGAAACCGAGGGATGTCTCCCCGACAAGAATAAACTCTCCCTGGAAGAAGGTCTGAGCTAGCCAAGAGATATAGGCTTCGGCATGAAGTCTTGTCGATAGACAAAAGTCATGCCAAAGGTTGTTCACAAGGTTGAGATCGGGGAGACTCCGAGCAAAAGATTAGAGCTCGGCGTGATGTCCTACCAACAAGTGAGGTCTTAGCGATGGAAAAGGATATCGGTATGACTAATGGAACCCGCTATGACTTCTTGCCAATGAATTTTTGTCTTGTTGATGGAGAAGCTCAATGAACAGTGGTGTGGAGATCTAACAGCAAGCCTAATGTTGCATCCAAAAGATGGTCAAAATACAAAAAGGTCTAGAGTAGGAAGAAGGCCGAAGGAAAGAAAGAACCACGAGTCATAGGGATAGTTGTGGTGTCTACTGATAGTGGTGCATCCGCATTAATGACAATGCTTTAGAGCATTCAAGGCAACCCTTCAAGGGAGTTTGAAGATGGACACGGGGACCTGAAGTTAATGTTGTAGCTACAAAAGATCTGAGATCACCCCCAAAAAAATCCTTCACCAACATGGACAGTGGGGATTCACATTGAATGCACAATCAACTTTATTCAAAAGATCTAAGGGCCGACCCTCCTACAACTAGCAGATATTTTGTAAACCCTAAAACAGGGGCCATCACATTCTTTTTGGATACATTCTGTATATATGGAATTTTGATTCTTTGTAAAGGGGGTTAGAAGGTTAGAAAGTTAAAAAGAACTTAGAAAAAGTTAATAGAAGGGAAGAAGAAAAAATCGAGTAAATAGGTCTAGATATAGATTTTTCAAGAGTAGGAATTTTTTGAAGGATAGAAGGGACAGAGTTGCATCCTGATTCTTTGTAATGGGAGCTTCTTTTGTCTTCTTAGTTAGGAGTTAGATTCAATAGAAGTCAGTAATGTATCTTTCTAGTTTTCTTAGTGTAGATGGAAACGATTTGGAGTCATGGATTCTCTGTACACTGGTGATTGTGCCAGGTTTGTAAATGTTGCTTATTTTTTTCACTAATAGTAGAAGCAACCAGATTTAAATCTACTTCATATTGTTTTCTTGAATGGTGTTTATCTTCAATTAATCATTTGATTTGAAAAGCTTTCAAGGAGTGAATTCTTATTTTGTGTTTTGTTTAAATAGTGATTTTCAATCTGCTGTTGAAATTAGCAATATGAATGAATGAAACTGTGTGTTAATCACAAGATAATTTTATTCTACATTTTTAGTTAGGAATTCCTTGAAAGGTAACAAATCTGGTTAAGTTGGATGAATTATCATTCTCTTCGGTTCTAAAGCTTTGATCTATCTTTTTCTATTTCTTTAAAAACCCCAGTTAAAGTAGGTTTAAATTCATGCTTGATCTTAGAACAATCCAAAAGCTCAACACCAGTAAGCCCCTTGAACATTACTGTTACATTGACCATTGAGCAACATCAGTATAGTTGAGAACCAACTACAAAGACCTTGGGAGCTAAGATATCCATGTGTTGTCTTTCTCTTTCAGGAGAAACAAAATAGCAATATTCTATTTGCACGTTGTTGTGTCATTAAGACCTGTCAACACAAACAAGTTCAACATAACAGATAATACAATATTTTTCCAAGAGCTTGCATTCAAATGTATTTTCAACATAAAAAAAAAGTAAAATCAACATGTCTGGAATAAATAGCTCCTAACAAAGATATCGCTTTCCAAGATCAACTCCACAAATACGCTTGCTTCTCACACCAAAATCACTCTATCTCCACTCCTAACCTCTCACCAAGCTCTCAACAATATACAATCACTCTAGAATAAACTCTCTTTCCTTATTAAGCTCTCAACAACTCTCTCACATAGAAAACTACAATAGAATTATGAATAAGAAATTAGAATGAATGAGTGTAACAAAAGGTAGAGAGGATGCCCCTATTTATACAAAATTTGAGCATCTTTATGCTACAATAAGCTACTAAATATGCCACCTTCCTATTCCAAATGTATCGACTAGGCTCAAGAAGTGAGATGTGACTATTTAAAATGCTAGTTTGCAAACACATATATAGTCCAACTTCTTTGTTATAGATGAGTCACTCTTTTCTTGGTGACAAAAATGATTTAAACTCATAAATGAAACCTATAGGTTTTCTTACTACAGTATAAGTTGAGTACCTCAGCCAGCTTGTGGTAAATACTAAGTCTCAATCCTTCATCAAGGTTGTTTGTGGTTGTTAGTGCAGCAAATAGACTCCCATTTGCATTCAAACTCACACCCCTTACTATGTTGTGCATTAGGTTTATTATTTGCAACATCACTTCATAATAGTGTCGCTCCAATAACATTCACCTTGCATATTAAATACTTATGTGTTATGCATTTTACTGCCTCCCATATGCGTTATGCATTTAAACTTCTCCATTTAATGTTATTCATTTTGCATACAGGTAATACTTATTATAGTGTTGTATTTGACTCTTCTTTTAAGCGTTGCACTCATAACATGCATTTTAATTAGTTTAAAATCTCCTACAATCCCTATGTTTCCATCACACTATCTATTCATGGTATTTTAGTTTTAATGTTTCATATTCCTTCACTTTTTATATAGTGAATGGATTTAATACAACCACCACTGACATATCTAGACTGCACTTCATATTAATCTATGTTTACTTTGTAAACATTTAAAAATGCATTCCATATTATATATATATATATATATATAATCAATGTATATATATATATGTTTTCATCAATGTATGTGTATATATATATTCATCAATATATGTATGTACATATATACATGTAAATACATGAATTATCATCTTTCAATATGATGACTTGTATATGTATTAGCATATTTACATATATTTATATTTATATTAAATATATACATATATACATATATATATATATATATGACAATCGATTACTCTAATCGACAATACATATTTACACGTATATTTAATATACATATATACATACACATACACATATAAGTACCCAAGCATAATCATTCAAAAATCACAACTCATCAAAATGAATTTAACATCATAGCTCAAATGGAAAAAACTATCACAAGGGAATCATAAACAATAGCCTTATCTTTCTATCAACCCAAAGGAAATCAAAGACTAATACAAAAACATACGACCAAGAGTTTACTTAACAAAGCCCAAACTAACTTTATTCAACTTGACCAAACTAGGGTGAGTGTGTGATAGCTCAAATAGGCATATTAGGGTTACCAAACCAAGCTCCTCTCCAGAGTGATACTCCCCCTCTCTTACCTGAGAGCTTGATCCCTTCCTGCATCCAACATAGTGCATCACAAAGGTAGTTAGCCACTCACATGAAATTCATTTGCATCATCAAAGCATTAAAGTTTCCACATTGCATTGCGCATTCATTCATCACATTTTCCATAATCACGTATATTCAAAACATAATCATACCTTAAAAAGCAATAACATCTTAATGCTTATTTAAGTATTTCATTCACCTATTAAACATATTTAAGTCATGATTTACATTTATCATCATTTTTACTCACGAAGGTAAAATTAACTTGGTAACTAAGAAACGAGGTGTAACAATTATTTTAGAGGAAACAATTCATAAATAAATTATGATGGAATATAATATAATAAATCAACATTATTGGTTAAAATACAACTCAACATTGATCTGAATACATAATTTAACTACAAAATAAAAGACTCAAAGTATTATATCCTAAATTTTCAAAGTCATGTACAAAATTGATTCTCTTATCATTGAATTAGTATTGGATTTTACAAGTGTCAAGACAACTTGCCTCTTAGTGAGCCTAGTGTATACTAACATATAAATATCTAGCATTTACTAACCTACAATGTACTCTAACATACAAATTTAACTAACAAGTAAAATTTCAAAGTGAAGTTAACATTTACTAACCTATATAATAAACTCTAGTGTATAAATTTCTAACCTATAAATTTAACTTATAGGTATAATTTCTAAGAGCCTAGTGTTTATTAACCTATCAATTAACTATTTACTTAATCATAAACTTACTAAACTAAATACCAAAGCTATTGAACTAAATTGATCACCTAATTTATGGAATATAGTTAGGGGATGACTTAAGAGGACTTGAGGGGATGACTTAAGAGAAATTAAGGGGATTTATTAAGGGGACGTGCAATTGGTGAATAACTTGGTAAGAGGATGATAATATAAAATAATTAATTATCAAACTAAATCAATTACCTAATTAATAGAACACAATTAGGGGATGGCTTAAGGGGACTTGAGGGAATAGCTTAATGGATCATACTAAAATATTTTTTTTATTTATTTTGGTAAGGGGATGATATAAAATAATTTAAAATAATTTACTTAATCTTAAACTTAATAAACTAAATCTCAAAGCCATTAAAATGAATTGATTTATTAATTTATAGAATATAGTTAGGGGATGGCTCTAGGGGACATGAAAATAGTTATTAATTTGGTAAGGGGATGATACTAAATTAATTAACTATTTATTTAATCCCAAACTTACTAAACTAAATCCCATAGTTATAAAACTAAAACAATTACTTAATTTATGGAATGTCTTTAGGGGATTCAATAGGATGGTTTAAGGGGACACACATTTAGTTACTAATTTTCTAAGGGGATGATCTAAAACTATATGTGTCACATATATACCACATGGTTTTAGGAAAAAACTATTTAGGGTGAAACTTTTTTGCTCAAAATTATTTAATTGGCCAAATGTGACACAAATTGGTTCTCTTACTTTTCCTCTACAATCTACATTACCATTTCTATGTGTACCCCCATAGTTATATTAGGGACGCCTCTAAGAAAAGCACCAAATCTTCTCCTTCATGTCTAAATTGCTAATTTTATAGAAGATCACCCATGGAATTTAGCCAATCGACACATATAACCATGTCAATTTTCTCAACATAGAATTTTCCATATACCTCATGTAGAGGAAAACTAATGTGTTATGGACTTGGTAAATTCTACATAATTCAGGGGTGTGCCAAGCTAAACAGTGCACTTGACATTGCAAGCCTACATTAAATCATCAACCAAGGTGCACAAACTTATGATGATATTGCACTATATGTGCCTTCACAGGCTTATGTTCACCTAAATTACTCTATGCAAACTTATTCAGACTATTCTACTTTACTAGAATTTATAGAATTGTAAAAGTAATGAAAGTAGTTATTGAACCTAATGGCTATGGGTACCTACAACATAAGCTATAGGTGACCGCTAAATATGTACGAGTGAAAAATTAATCTAAAACTATTTAAAATGGTAAAATAACCAATCCTAATCTTTGAAGTACTATGATTTATCAATTATGCTTCTGTTCATGAACAACAACTACTGTAACTAACCATAAATTGTTCTACTTTGCAAAGAACGTGTAAAATAATGAAAACATAATTAATGGAAATGCATAAATAAACAAATAAATAGATGAAGTGAAGAATAGTATCTACGTGGCTAGTTCAAAGGATTGTATCACTTAACTTAAAGCCAAATCTAACTTACATTCTTATGCATCTATGCAACATACAACTCCATTCATTGCATAGTTCACCGGATATTTAAATATAATCCTTCTTGCAAATTTTATTCCATAACATCATTTTAACATGTTCTTGGATAACTAGAAAACTTGAAAAACTACTAACTGATAACAACTTCTAACAATCAACTAACTAAACTATGAACTCATCCCCTAACTCTATACAAACTGGGGAGATTCTTATTCAAACCGCTAGCTAAATAACTGCAATCATAAATCCCACTCCTAGATACGAGGATGTGAAATTAAGATTGAATTATTCATCTAACTGAAAATGAAAAAGAGACCCATTCAAATAAGAATAGCTTGCATGTGAAACACAGACAAATTCCAGAATTCTAGAACAAGTATCTTTCTAGCATTTATTCCTTCCATAATGACCACACTCAGCTCCACAGCTTCCTACACTTTAGGCAGCTTGCACTTCATTAATTCCCTATTCTGTTGCTTTGTTACTTGCTACAAATACTTCATTCTTGTTACCACGTGTTGAGCTATAGAGAGATTAATCCATACAACATACATATGCAACTAACCACCATAATTAAATCACAACATTCCATTTATATACTTATTCATATTTAAACCATGCAATACTATGAATATTTTCACCATATTTTATTTCCACAAACTGGGTTCAAGGTTGTAAGGTATGCATGAAAGGATAGCATATTATGGAAGTATTGTCTAAAAGGTACTTTAGAAACATATGTAAAGTGTATTAAAAGTATATGAAAAGAAATAAAAAGATACTAATAACCAAACCCATCATTCCCCCCAACTTGTCATTTTGCTTGTCCTTAAGCAAAAATATCAACCACTTATGTCAATTTGTCCTCTAGTCTTCTCAATTCAAAATTCTTGGTTTCTAATGATGCATTCAAGATTTTTTTTTCTTTTCCCTAGTTTTCTTTTTCCTGACTGAATTGGGCAGTAATTTTTATCAATTCAAAGCCTAAAGAAAAAGTAGTATGATAGGCTGGTGTTTTTACAACATAGGGTTGTATATCTAATGCTACATTCTCCTCAGTTCCCATCTTACCTTCGGCCATCTATGCCAGTAGGTCCAATTTATTTCCATGGCCATAGGTCTGTATTCTCTCTTCCAACTCTTTGATTCTCATTTCCTTTTCTTTGTCTTTTTGTTCATATTCTTTCACCTATTCTTCCAATTGCTTTATCCTATCAAGAGCTTCTTGAAGCTCCTTCCTAATGTTCTACCCTCTAGCAGTTCCTTTTCTCCTTCAAAATTCAAACCATCACTGCCATCTTTTGTAATATCAAAAACTTCTCTAATAGAGCCAATGGGAATTTCTCTCCTAGTCTTCTTGGCAATAAAAACATCCTCTAAGTTAGAATCAGAGGAAGATACATACCTTCTTTTTCTAACAGGAATATCAACATTTTCAACATAAACATTGTCAGGGACATTTCTTTCCCTGTCTATGTCTATGTCTACCATCAATGGACCATGATGTTGTTTTTCCTCGACCTTTCCTTCCTATAATTGTTCCTCTGTGTCTCTCTTCTCAATTCTTTGTCTCTTCAGCCTTCTTGAGTGTTAGGGAGTAGCGGTTTCCTGTGTAACTTTACTCTCCTTTCCTCTTTTACTCCCCTTTTTCCTTCCCGCATCCTCTTCCCTTACAACATTCTCTTTCTTGTCAACTCCTTTTCTCTTCTTTTTCCCTTTTGAGTACGTTGACATAGTACTTATCCTAGCTCTATAGTTTCTATAGGATGAGGGTTCCTTTGTTACCGCAACTGACATATCATATTTCTCAGTCCCACTTTGTCTGTGGATAGGCAAAGCAGATGGTATAACAGGGGAATCTTCTCTCTCAAGTTCATCTTGCCCAGGGTCAACTTTTGGTTCAGGCTCAGGTAGAGGTTCATCTTTTGCTTCAGGGGCCTCGAGAAACTCGATGATTTCTTTGCAATTTTTAAAATCATCCCAATTAACTTGTGGATGTTGAATTCTCAAACTTCTCTTAACCAATAGGGTTATCAAGCAATGATGAGACAATGTAGTGTTTGTTTGTTTCCTCTAATATTCAGAGGCCATTCTTTTCAACATGTTATATAGAAAATTGGGTACATTGACTAATTTTTCATATCGTAAATGGTTCAACAACTTGAAATGCATAGTATAGAGAAGATTGTGGCAGCCATCACAAGTAATATTTGATAATATAAGCAGCACATTTTCCCCAAAAGAATGGAAGGGAAATCCTCTTAGTACCTTGTGACGTTGAATCCAAATTTTTTCCCCGTCCATAGAATTCTTCCTTCGCTACTACCACATCTGCACGAGCTAGGTATTTAGAGCATGTACGAGTAATCCCATGAATTGAGAAATTTCCATTTCTAATCCATCCACCACCAAACCTTTTACTGTTGCTTCATCATATTTTAGCATGGCTACAAAATCTCTTGCCATTTAATTATCGTACTCTGTCAACTTCATTAAATAGTCCAACCATCCTACTTTGGTGAATAGAGGTAGAACCATTGTATCCTCTAATATCTCTTTATGAGTAGATGGTTCCCTCTATATTACATCACCTCCCATTATCTTGATGCTTCTATAACCTCAAAAAGTTCAAATTTTACAAATTTCAACTCCACCACCTTAAAAACCCTCAAATACGGTTGCTTCTTTGAATGCCTTCTCTGTACCCAATACTCACAATCCCTTATCTTCTAGTTCAATCGAGTATCTAAATTTCTATACCTTATCTTATCTTAGAGAAGGAATCACATTTATCAGAAACACAAAGAAGTTTTCTATTCTTAAAAGGATGGCATACAATGTACAATCTAGCAAACTTGGGTGGTGGAAATAAAAAATTATGATAACAATTATACCCCTCCCCCCAACTTTAATTGAAGTGACTGTACTTCATGCATAACTGGGTTTGGGAGTTAGGATAATAATGGAAAGTAATGGTGATATAGTTTGCATGCATAATTTAAACAATGAATAGTAATGAATACAAAAAGAAAACTAGCTTTAATAATGTGAAGTTATCTATCATACGTGTGTAATGGAAAGTAATGCACAGTACAGTTATGAACTAAAAGGGTATGTATCGTGGTGTATAAGTGATGTGATGTGCATTGATTGCATAGGAGTTGATGAAAAGTGGTGGTTGTACTAGCGACATGCACTTTACTAGGAAGTAAATGATGCATGTGAGCTTTAATAGATTTCGTGAGAAAAGCAATTTAAATCTGCCAAGTGATTGTAGCATGTAGTCAACAGGTGTTGCTATGGGTACTCCAAGCACAGGGCTCTACTAAAAGGTGCTTTTCAAGTCATATCTGAAATAGGTTCTGATAAAACTAAAGAGTAGGTCCCTCTGGAGTTAGAACATGTTCATTATGGATATTGTGTTGTTTTGCATGTGATTTAAAGCATGGTAAATTAGGCCTAGGTAATCTTAGAGGTGGAGTTGTGTAACTAAACCTCTATATTACCAGATGTGCTAGTTAATTTGCTTCTTGTTGGAACATCATCCAGTGTCCTAGATCCTGTGTCAGCAGAACTGTGTGCACCATACTCATCCTTTAGAGATATGATGAAATCATTGTGTTCAAGTGGTTTCCTGTATGGCTTGAGTCGATGGCCATTAACCATGAGTGAAAATATGACCTCATCAATAGTTTGTAGTTGCACCACACCATTAGGAAATACTTCTTGTATTTCATAGAGTCCTAGCCAATGTGACTATAATTTTCTTGGAAAATATTTTTACCTTGAATCATACAAAAGTGCCCAATCTCCTACAGTAAATTCTTTAGTCTTAATATGTTGATCATGCCATTTAATCCATTGTTTTTGAACAACCTCTGTGTGGTGCAAGGTCTGCAATCTAATTTCATCAAGGGCATTAAAATGCTACAACCATTCTTTCTGAGATTTTGTTAAGTCCATCCCTAAATAAACTATTGTACGTAAGGTTTTGTATTCAAACTCTATAGGCAACACTGTTGTTTTTCCATAAACCAAATCATAAGGGGTAAACCCTATAGTTGTCTTCCATGTAGTTTTGTATGCCCAAACAACTTTTGGTAATCTGGATACCCAATCTCTTCTATGAAGTTGAGCTATTTTTGTCAATATGTTCTCAATCTCCCTATTTGTAACTTCTACTTGACCATTTGGATGAGGATGATATGGGGTAGATTTCTTGTTCCTGATCTGATACTCCTTGAATAGCTAGGCTATGAGGCCTGATGTGAATTTTGGTCCTTGATCAGTCACTATCTCCCTAGGAACACCATACCTAGTGAAGATTTCCTCATATAATAATTTTGCAACATTTCCATCTCAGGAAAACTACAATGATTTTACCTCTACCCATTTGGTTAAGTAGTCAATACATACCAGTATATATTCTTTGTTATTTGAAGTGGGAGATATAGGGCCAATAAAATCTAACCCCCATTTGTCAAGAGGATCTAGTGTTAGTTGGGGCTGCAAAGGAATTTCATCACTTCTTGTAGGTCTCCCCATTCTCTGGCATCTATCACAACTTTTAGTATACTTAACAAAGTATTTGTGAAGGGTTGGCTAGTAATATCTTGTTGTTAATATTTTAAAAGTTGTCCTAATAGCTATAAAATTTCCACCACAAGGTTCATCATGGCAGGATTTCAATATATCAAACACTTCATCCCCCCTAATACATCTTCTCATGATGTTATCTAGACCAGTGTAGAATAAAAATCTAGAAATCCAAGAATAAGGGAAGCATTTGTGAACTAACTATCTTTTCTCCATTGGAGAGAAGTAAGCTAGAATATGTCGTGTTACCAAGTAGTTAGCTATATCAGCATAACATGGATTGTGTATATACATAGACCAAATAAATGCTCATCAGGAAAATAATCATCAACCACTCCTTCAGATGTTGTGGGCAATCTAGATAGAAAACCAACAACCACGTTAGCTTTTCCTAGTCTATCAACTATGGTTATGCCAATTTTTTTCAGTAACAACAACCGCCTTACAAGTCTTCCACCTACTACTAGCTTATTCATCAAGTATCTAATTATTGTATGGTTTGTGTGTATGAATACTTGATTTCCAGTAATGTAGTGTTTGAACTTGTTAATGGCATAGAAAACAGTAAGCATTTATTTCTCAGCCAAAGTGTAGTTTAATTCTACTCCTTGTAGGTTTTTGTTGATATAATATATTGAATACTCTTTATTCCCTCTTTCTATCCTAAGACTAATCCAATGGAAAATTTTGATGCATCAATATGAATGTAAAATGGCAATGTCCAATTTGGACCTCTTAAAACTGGTGCATTAGTCAAAGCTTCCTTTAACTTCTCAAAGGAATGTTGACAGTCTAGAGTCCACTCAAACTCAATATCCTTTGTCAACAAAGTAAACAAAGGGGAAGCTATTTTGTTGTAATCTTGAATGAATCTCCTATAATAACTTGCATGTCCAAGAGAACTTCTCACATCCTTTTGTTTCTGAGGGATAGGCAGTGTAGATATAATCTCAATCTTCTTGGGGTCAACTTGTATCCCTGCACTAGAAATAAAATGTCCCAAGACAATTCCTTATGTCATAATCATAAAAAAATTCTCATTGCTCAATGATAAATTGTTTTTAGTGCATCTCTTCAAGACTGTTTCTAAATTTTGCAAAGCCACATCAAATGTTTCACCATATGTGGTGAAATCATCCATGTAAATTTCCATCTTATCATGTGAAAAATCAAAAAATATACTAAGCACCACTCTTTGAAATGTGGTTGGAGCATTGCACAAACCAAAAGGTAAAACAAAATATGCATAGGTACCCCAGGGACAGGTAAATGTGGTTTTATCTTGATCTTTAGGTGCAATCTTAATTTGGTTATAACCACTGAAACCATTAAGAAATGAGAAATATTTTTTTCCTACCAAAGAATCAAGAACTTGGTCAATGAATGGCAATGAGAAGTGATATTTCCTTGTGGTAGTATTTAGTTCCCTGTTGTCAACACAAACTCTCCATTTACCACCCTTCTTGGGAACTATGACCAATGGTGAAACCCATTCACTATCTGATATAGGGTATATGAATCTTGCATTCAAAAGCTTTTGTAGTTCAACTTTCACAATCTCTCTGAGAGCTAGATTCATGCATCTTTGTGGCTGCCTTATGGGTTTGTAGCTATCATTGATGTAAATTTTGTGCATGCATAAGGTAGGATCAATGCCTTTCATGTCACAACAATCCCATGCAAGGGTTGTTGCATGTTCCTATAGCACAACGTGCAAGGATTTTTTTTGTTCATCAACCAATGCATTATTAACATTCAACATTTTTCCAAGCTTGATCTCTAATTTCATAGACATTTCTTGTACAAAGGACATATCAAGGCTAGGTATTATTGGAAAGCATTGTTGGGGTAACAAGGTATGAATTATTTGGGATATCTCTTGTGAGGAACTGGTAGGTATTATGTTTTCCAAGGGATCTTGCAAGTAGGATAGACACCCCTACTGTTGTGGGTGCCTTCCATAGTCATTTTGTATGGTATGAGCTATTAGCTTATCCTCATCTTGAATATCCAATAGGGGGTTGTGTTCAATGGTGATTAAGTTCTGCAATGAGTATTTGTCCTCATCATCTTGGTGTGACCAAATGGTCTGCTCAAAGTCTTGATGTGGCTGAGCTAGTGGATAAAGTACTAGGTTCTTGATTACAGTTCTATTGGATATGATCATATTTCCTAACCTACAACCTATGAATGCATTGGTTGTGGCTAACCAAGGTTGACCTAGAATTAGTGGATAACCAACAAGATTAAATTTGGGATGAAGTACTATAAAATTAGTAAGGAAATCCCAAGAATCTAATGCAATGACCAAGTCCTCAATAACTCCTTCAGGCTTAACTATAGACCTATCATCTAATTGTAAAACTATCTAAGTAGGCCTAAGGTTGACTAACTGCAATAGCTACATGGTCTCCTTGGTCATTACATTAATTGTATCACCAAGGTCTATCAAAGTATTTTTAATGAGAGTCCCATTGATTTTAATGTCCACTATTGGACTACCAAGATCTATATATTTGGGAATAGTTATATTTCCCAACATTATATCACAAGGTTACCCAAAACATGGACTATTTGTGGGTCCTTTCTTTTCATTCCTGGATTTTTAAGGCAGAGATCCCTAACAGTCTTAGTATAGATGGCAATATCTTTGATAGCTTAGATTAAGGGGATTTTAATGCTAAAAATATTTTAACTAGCTTACAAGGTCAATTTCAGCTTGTGTCTATTGTTGTTGGATAGCCAAATTTTTTAGGGAATGGAGGATTTAGATGTGATGTAGTCTGGATCCCTTGATTGGACTCGAATTCTAGAGATGAGTTATCTAAGGCTTCCTTTGTGGGTTCTTCATTGTCTAATTCTATAATTTTGGGAGATGAAGGTCCTACAAGCTGCTTCCTTGATCTGAGATGAAGATCACTCACCTCTACCCCATAAGTGGGGTATTGGAAAACTTCATTAGTATAAGCTTGTTGAATAGTCTTAGTGTTAGGGTTAGGTGCAATTTGGGCAGGTATTTGTGATGGTCTATGTGGCTTAGATTGAGGATTTGAAAAAGGCATTAGAGCTTGTTGCTGAGGTAGAGGAGGAGGTAGCATAGGCTACTGGTAACTCATATTTTGTTGCTACCATTGTTGACCTTTCTGTCACTAAGGCTACCATTGATTTTGTTGGGTTGGCCATTGTGAATTGTAATTGGAACCCTAATAGTTTTTTTGTGGCCATGGGTTTGACTGTTGGTTCCAGTTTGGATGAACTTGTGGCCATTGTTGAGGATTCTTCCACCAGTTCTAATTTTTTTTCCAGGGATGAGAGTTCCAAGAGAAAAGTTTTGATTGCTCAAAGGGAAAGATGGATTAAAACTAAGGGGGCCTGGTGGCATACCTTGTCTTTGCTGCCATGGCCTCCTTTGTGCTATATAAAATATTTATCCACCATCTCCTTCAATTGTTTGACAATTGGTTTCTCAATATTTTCTTGTTGGATACTGGCCACTCATTTGCACTTACAATTTTCTTTCCTTTGCCTACAGGTAGGATAGTACTCAGTGAGCATATTTTCTGCTTCCTCCTTCTTCTTCTTGATGTAAAGGGTGTCCAACTATGTTACTAAATGACTGATTATATCCTCCTTCATTTTGGACAATAAATTACTGATTTTTACTTTGGAAACCCCATTAGAGGACTTACTTGTGATGGTGACCTCTCCCCTCTTGGCTTTCTGGAAAGGGTCCTAGAATAATTCCTACATACTTTACAAACGTCTTCAAATGGACCTGTAGAGATGTCTCCTCCCCCAATAAGGTTTAGGTCATCCATACATTCTTCATTAATCCCCCATTAAAAATACCAATTTAAGGGATTCCTTTGATAGTTTATGTTGTGGGTTTTTCTTCAAAGCAAACTAAAATATTTCCATATAATCTTCTAATGGCTCATCCTCTTTTTGAGACATTGAGAAAATATCATCTCTTCTCCAGTCTAATCCTATGTAATAGTCTTTGTATTTTACCAAGAACTTCGTCTTCATGTTGTCCCAATTTGGAACAATATCCTTGCCAAGCCCCATAAACCATCTAAGGGAAACATCTTTAAGAGTAGTTGGGAAGAGCTTGAGTCGGTGAGAATCAGAAGAATAATCATAACTTCTACACAAAACATCAAACTCAAAGAGGAAGGTATCTGGGTCCTCAATTACCAAGCCATAAAATACTGGTAATGTTGATGGTGGAATATTCTTCAGCACAGTAGCTCTAGCTTGGTCAGTAATGGGGAACTCAAAGGTACCATGCTTTAGGAGATCATCTATTGCTGCATATGCCATTGTTTGAAAGGTCCCTTCAGTAGTTGTGGAAGATGATGATGATGATGATGATGATGAAGATAATGAAGATGGAAAGGTAGCGCCCACTCTTTCAACAATCTTTGTAGTATGCTCAACAAAACCACTAGTATCTTTTGTCTTGAGTGTTTGAAGGGAGGAATCTTCCTTGGTTATTTCTCTGCCTCTGGATACAATAGGTTTGACTTTGTATAGCAATGACCCTACACAATGTTAGTATAACTCTAGGTGTTTTTGAAGATGAAATATATTAGTCCTAATGCAGAATAGAAAAGGTAACTATGAAAAACTTGTAAAAACAAGGCTATGAAGATAGCATTGTCCCCAAAAATGGCACCAAAAATGTAGAGGAAAACTAATGTGTTATGGACTTGGTAAATTCTACACAATTCAGGGGTGTGCCAAGCTGAACAGTCCACTTGACATTGCAAGCCTACATTAAATCATCAACCAAGGTGCATAAACTTATGAAGGTAATGCACTATATGTGCCTTCACAAGCTCGTGTTCATCTAAGTTACTCTATGCAAGCTTATTCAGAATATTCTACCTTACTAGAATTTATAGAATTGTAAAAGCAATGAAAGTAGTTATAGAACCTAATGGCTACGGGTGCATGTAGCATAAGTTGTAGGTGAGTACTGCTAAAGATGCACAAGTGTAGAATTAATCTAAAACTATTTAAAACGATAAAATAACCAATCCTAATCTTCAAAGTACTATGATTTATCAATTATGCTTTTGTTCATGAACAACAACTACTATAACTAATCATAATTTTTTCTACTTTGCAAAGCACGTGTAAAATAATGAAAACATAATTAACGGAAATGCATAAATAAACAAATAGATAGATGAAGTGAAGAACAGTACTTGAGTGGCCAGCTTAGAGGACTATCTCACTTAACTTAAAGCCAAATCTAACTCAGATTCTTACGCATCTATGCAACATACAACTCCATTCATTGTGTAACACCAGATATTTAAATAGAATCCTTCTTGCAGATTTCATTCCATAATATCATTTTAACATGTTCTTGGATAACTAGAAAACTGGAAAAACTACTAATTGATAATAACTTGTAACAATCGACTAACTGAACTATGAACTCATCCCCTGACTTTATACAAAATGAGGAGAGCCTTATTCAAACTGCTAACTAACTAAACACAATCATAAATCCCACTCCTAGATATGAGGATGTGAAATTAAGATTGACTTATTCATCTAACTAAAAAGGAAAAAGAGACTTATTCATATAAGAATAGCTTGCATGTGAAACACATACGAAAATGTCCAAAATTCTAGAACAAGTATCTTTCTAGCATTTATTCCTTCCATAATGACCACACTCAACTCCACAACTTCCTACACTTTAGGCGGCTTGAACTTCATTAATTCCATGTTCTGTTGCTTTGGTACTTGCTACAAATACTCCATTCTTGTTACCACATGTTGAGATGTAGAGAGATTAATCCATACAACATGCATATGCAACTAACCACCATAATTAAATCATAACATTCCATTCATATACATACATATTCATATTTAAACCATGCAATACTACGAATATTTTCCCAATATTTTATTTCCACAAACTAGGTTCAAGGTTGTAAGGTATGCATGAAACGGTAACATTTTATGGAAGTATTGTATAAAAGGTACTTTAGAAACATATGTAAAGTGTCTTAAAATTATATGAAAAGCAATAAAAAAGATACTAATAACCAAACCCATCACCTCATGCTCTCCCCATAACTAATTTAAGTTGTCTATTAATTATCTCTATGCATGGCATGATAACTTTATTAGTAACATTGTTACTAAATTACCCATAAAAAAACTTAAACCTTCATGCATTTCTTAACTATTCCCTTTGGATTTTTTGGTTAAAACACTAGGTGGTGATTTTGTATTTCTCTTCATGTGTCTTGGCTCACTACCTATATTTCATGATCTTATGGAAGGACATATGTTAATTCTTTCAATTTTTTTGTAATTCTCTCCAAGATGGCAACAAATTGCCCCCGATATAACATTAATCAATCAATATCTATTATTACCACAAGATATAGATCTTGAACAATAAAATATCTCAACATCCTTCTCAAAATGTAGGTTATCAAAAGGTATCTCTACACCTATCTCATCAAATGGATAAGGGTATGTGCAAGATCATCATGGAAAAAACAGGCCCTTAAGTGGCAAAAAATTTAGAAAAATTAGAGTTAGGCAACTTGACATAAAAATTTGAATAAGTTATTTATATTATTTCAAAAATATGTAAGAATAGAATATGTAGAAAATTTAATGTAGTTTCTAAACTACTAGTTTTTTTTTTAAATAAATCTATTTGGTGAAAATTTGAAATTTCAATGCGAGTACTTAAATTTTAGGGAAAAATAAGAAGTAGGTGTTTGTCTGACCACCCTAACCACATTAAAATGATAATATTTTTTTATAAGATTTAAGACATAAGTAGAGGACTCGTGTCCAGATGTGATGCATATTTTTTTGTAATTTTTTTCCAAGTAAATATTTAATTATGAATTTTTTATTACAACTTTTAAAAAATATAAAAACTTGTATGTCTGATTACCTTAACTTGGTAAAAACTTCATAATTTTTTTTTTATTTTTTTTAATCCTATAGTATGTGAAGCATAGAATGTGACACAATTTTGGATTGAAAAAATGTGATACCGTTTGAAAGCTATAAATGTTTTTGAATCAACCTATCAATCAGGACTTTTGTCGTAATTCAAATAGAAAATGAATATTAATTAATTATTAAATTCAAAGTAAAGTATAATTTATATTGGTGGAAATCTGAGAATATCTTTTAAAAACCCTTTTCATTTCATCAATTTTGGATAATAAAAAAAGTTGTTAGCCACATACCCTACAAATACCCATCATATTGCCACTTTTTGGCCCATCATGATCTTGCACATACCCATAATCTAAAAAATATTGAAATTTGTTTCTAATTTCCTAAAACTCCACCTCAAAAGATACTTGATTTCCTAATCTAAAATTATAAGAATGTTCATAGTGCTACTCTTCCTTTGTTGATTATTTTATTACATTAGCACCTTCATCTTTATGGATCCAAAGGTTTTTCTCACTCTCTTTTTCAAAGATATCCCATACTTCATCAAATGTTGTACCTTTCATCTACATTGTAGATTCCTCCAAGTTTTTCTCTCTCAAACTCTTACAACTCAAATTGGTCTTCTTTCCTTGGTTCAATCTCCACAATTCCACCCTTTATTTCACCAATAATATTTTCTAGACCATCATCGGACTTCCTTGAATGTTTTTTTTTTTTGCCTCATCTTTTATATAGAATTTGTGGCTTGGTTTTCAAGGTTCTTTGAATGATAAGAAAATTTGTTTCCTCCTAATTTTATCTCTCTTGTCATCTTCCCTTTTTGTAATAGGGGATATCTTATGCTATTCATGATTGGAAAGATATGGCTTACAATGAAATATGTTTCTATACACTGTTTTCTCTAGTGTTATAGCTTGTTTGATGACTTCTGGATGATTCAGTTTTGCCAATTTATTTTTCCATTTTGACTTCACTTATTCCTTTCTCATATTTCTTAAGTATTTAAATAGGTTCCCTCTTCCTAAAACTTTTAAGAGTCTTTCAAGTAGAAATTAAACTTTGAAGTCATCTGACTGCTTTTGATATTCTTTGATAAATCTATCAAACTCCTCTTCATGTTGCCTCGAGCCAATATTTCATCTTGGTTCTCATGTCTAATAGGTGATAAAAACTTATTCTATGGATTACTATTTTATAATTTTCCTTGATCCTTTCTTAGAGTGGACCTTTCCTTACCATATCAACATATTTTTAAAGGTTAAGGCTATCATGATAGCTTCAGATTGATAATGGTAGCTCACATACTATTTACTGGTCTCTTCTATAAGTGATTCTTCAATGGGATTATTGGATGCAATCGCAATATCTTCTTCCTCTTTGATTGAACCTTTTTCCTTGATACCATTAGCTTCTAATTAATGATCTTGTTTCACCATACAAAAAATTGAAGAATGAACCCATGACTCACAAGCTAGCAAAAAGACTAGCTCTAATACCATTGTAATATCTTAGAAAAAATATTCTTATAAATATCTAATTAAAAACTTAAACAAATAAAATTTATATTAGACAGATATATTTGGTTTAAATATATAAAACCAAAACCTTAGAAACCCTAGATTCTATTAGTATTTTCATAATGGCCTTAATAACTCTAAGATATGCCTCAATTTTTTTAATATTGCTCTAAAGTGTATTAATGTTCACACAACAAAATTTATGTGTTAGGATTATAATTTAGAATTTAATATTTTACCTAATTTGACAAACCCTAATTGATTTTTCTTAAATCTAACAAATCTAGAAAATCCACCTTTATTCCATGCAAATAAAATTGAACCTAAATATTATAGGTTGGATTCACAAACATAATACATATATTATAGATTAGATATTTAACCCTAAACTATTGAGAATCTCGATCTACTTTCACAAATTTACAACAACCCTAATACTTAGATTAACAAATGAAGATATAAGTTAGCTTGTATGTAATGCCAAAAAATCCCTTTTATATATTATTAAATATGTTTGAAATACACTTACATCTCACTAATACATGAAGTTGACAAATAACTAATCATAAATATGTTGCATAAATGATTATGCACAAGACCCATAATATATAATAAAATGACATAGATCCAACATCATAAATTATGAAACTCGTCTAAAATATATTACAATGCTACAACATCAACCATAACCATTTGAAAATGCAGTACTCACTCCCATGAAAATAGGGATGTCATGAAACTCCACACAACTAAATATCTATATCTTGAAGCTCATGTCACATGACCTCTAGTGAACTCATGAAATTAAGAAAAGGGGTTTCATCCTCTACCTTATGAACCAAAAGGGTTTATGTCCTCTAGATTCTATAAATATAAGGACCTAATTATCCTCATATATGATTTTTCAAACACTAACTTGCTCAAAATAATTCCACCTAGGGTTTCAACTAGAGAATAAAGCATATTCTTCTCAAATAATGAACAACACAAAAAATATATCTTGTTTGGCATATTCAAATGGCCTGGAGAATATATTCATGGTTTTTGACCCTTAATAGCATTAACATTAATTATATTATTTGATCCAAGTGTGAGGCAAAGAAGAGCCTATTGAAACCTCTAAAATGGCGACCAACTTCAACTACCACATTAATGAGATATGGTCGTTATTATCCTTCAAGTTATAATTACACATAGAAGTCCAAGCCCAAATTTTTGAATGATACTTTATAGTGGGATAATTCCTTCTAAAGAAGTAACAACATCCCATCTAGCCATTACTGGTGCTCTCAATCACACAAGGGGTAGTCAAAATGACAAAGTAAAAAGATAGAAATATCAGATTTTGGAGTTCAACGATACCACATGATGGATACCATAGGTTAGGAGTAAGGGAGCTAAGGGAAGGCATACAAGTAGTGATAAGTATAAACCACAATTAGAGAAAAGGAAAGATAGGAGTTTGGCATGAAGGTATGCTAAGATAGAAAATCCTAGCATTTAGATAGGAATAAGGAAATGGCAAGATTTGGCAACAAGGTATACTAGGATGGTCACTCTCATGCTCCAACACTTGCTTAAACTTATGGAATTAAGCATACCTCCATACTTAGAACCTTTTTGGGACCTTAGATAGGAATATGGGGAATGAATAGGGATTACACACAAGTAAACTTTGACCAAGGGAGACAAGTTTAGAAGCGAGAATTTGGCCTTTGGTCCAAAAACACAAATTAATTGAGAAGGGGACATTATATTATTTGTAACTTAATTTTTTGTGGGATTAAAGAAATAATTGATAGTTACATGTTATTTTTATAGTTAAGAGTAAATATAGGAATTATTTACTTATTGATGCCTTTACTAGTTGTTTATATATTAGTGCATGCTTTGAAAAGGATTTAGAGATTTTCAGACATTTGGTAATGATTCCTTCTTGCCGAAGGAATACAGATTAATATGAAACTATATATAATGTTTTGGAAATGATTAGATAGGTGGAGGCCATTAATAATAAGGAAAAATGTGTATGTTATATTTTACTATGTTAATGTTAAATTATCTTTATTTTTATTTGAACAATTCTTAGTTGATTGCACATCATATTAGAGGAGTTGTAGATACATTTTGTTTTGAATTAAATATATTTATTTCTTCCTATTATTCTTCTATTTGGAATTTTTTATTTTGATTATTAAAAGGTAGAAAAAAGGTATTTTTGAAGATTCATTTGTACTTTAAAATAGGCATTTTCATTAGTTTGGTCTGAGAAAATCGTTCTTGTTCCTATGCCTATTTTTTGTAAAAGAGAATGGCATGAAGGTTGTGTAAGAAATAAACTAGCATGGAGATTTGTTAGTGGCACAATCTTGAGATTCAGGAGAGGCCTATGTGCAATTTCTAAGAAGACTAGCAATGTTTCAAATAGTGTGTACACAATACATCCAAACCAACAAAGGTAAATTAGAACAACATAGGAAAGGAAATGATGGAACTTTGTTAATCTAAGTGAAACTATGGATGTTTAGGACATCATACAAAGATATGGTGTGTCACATCATGATAATATCTCACAACTAAAGGAATATCAAAGAGTGACATGGTCGAATATGAAAGAGGCTAGTGTAGTATGTTAGAATGGCACAATAGTATTGGATGAATTTTACACTTGTGTGGAATAGAAAAGGACTTGCAATGAGTGATTTACTATGAGGTGCAACCAAATTTAGAAGGGTTCCCATATTTAAATAGTTAGAGTTTACAAACAGTATGAAATATGTTAGCATAGTGTAGAGGAAAGAAGAAGCCGTGTAGGGAAAAATGAGGTTGCATGGCCCAAAGGATAATGATGCAGTATTAATGATATGGTGTGAGGAATACTATTTTCATGCATTAAAAATAGATTGAGTTCTAGTATAAAAATTATGAGAATATTTTTTATGGTTTATGGGGTGGTTGTAGTTATGGTTGTGGAAGCAAATATAGATTTTTTTCATAATTTGAGAAAGAGGATAACTATATTCTAATTAGAAGGAAAAAGAAAATCAAGGACAAGTACAAGGATTTAAAAAATTAGAGTATGATTTGGAGTTATGGTGGATGTTGAAGGAATATGAGATATGCAATAAAAAGAAGGCAAAGAAAAAGAGATCGACAGTAAATGCATTAAAGATCTATGAAAAGATGAAAAATAATAGTGAGAAAAAATAGCCACCTTGTGATCTAAAGAGTTATATTTAGAGAGGAAATCTATAGATTCAAGGATTAGCCAAGGGATAGAACTAGTAGAACATGGAAAGATTAAAGTCTTGAAGAGTTGGAAAAATTATTTGTTGATAGAAGACCCTTAATTGTGATCCTCCAAGAGATTCAAAGAATAGAGATATATGAACGGGGTGAAGATAAGGAGGATGAATGGGCTGAATTTTTTGAGTTGTGTTACCTTGGAGAAGAGGAAGGTATCAAGGATTACAATGTAGGAGGAGAAGAGTTTGAAGATCACAATGAAGAGGAATTTAGTCTATCACAAGAGGAATCCCAAGATGTTATAGTAGTGGAAGTAACCCACATTAGAGATGAAGTTGCATTAGAGATCAAGATCTTTGAGATCCCAATATATGATGAATTATTATTGGTTTTAAATAATATATCCAACAAGAAACAACTAGAGGTTTGTCTAGAAAATCATATAGTTGATGAAAATAGGATAAGACTGTTTCTTTCTTGGAGAAGGAATGAGAATGATTGAGAGAGGGAATACATAAGCATATATTTGTTGTAAAAAAAAAAGAATACAACGAATTTATAAAGAATTGTCTTCTGATCAATCAAAGCTTTATAAACATCATGTAGATCCAAGAAACAAATACCTCATACAAGAAAAATAAAAAAACATGCCTAAATGGCATAATGTAGAGGAGGAAGCACGTATGGGAATTTTTTATTCCCTTAACTTGATTTTTGTTTCTAATGGCTTTAGTTTAGGTGCAATAGACTTGGATACAAAAGTGATGAGAAGAGTCATGATCTATTTTGGTGGAGAAGGACCACTAGAAATGGGTCTAAGCCTACAAGTTGAGGTAAGAGAAAGAGGATAAATTGGTAGAGGGGGTGATTTATGGTTCAACAAGTAGTTGGAAGTAGAGGAAGAAAATATGTGAAAAAATATAGAGGTATCTAATTTGGTGAAGGGTATTGGCCCTATTCTTTAGGTGAAAATGATGGTTCTACCATCTAACACAAACTCTTACCTATATTTTTGATGCAATAGTGCATCTTGGGTAAAAGTGATTTGCATCACAAAAAAATATTATTATAACTTAGTAGTTGAGTTCTTAGGTTTTTTTATCCTTAAGATTTTTAGAGGGTTGTTGTCAATTAAATTAGCTTTGAACTAGGAGTTTCAATATTTTGAAAAGAAGGGGAGAATGGTGTAAATTGATTCCCCTTTAAATTATGTCTAATAGGATACCCTTCCTACTTTAATGAGATGACGAGAATTTAGGGGAGATTGTATATACTATCTTTAGTATTTTTTATATCCATTCAAACTTTTGAGGGATTAGAGAAACAACCTATAGTTATATATTATTTTTAGAGTTAAAAGTAAATATAGGAATGGTTTATTAACCAATTCCTTTACTAGTTGTATATATAACATTACATGCTTTGAAAAGGAATCGAAGAATTTTGCACATTTGGTAATGATTCCTTCTTGTTGAAGGAAAATGGATTAATATGAAGTTGTATGTTATATCATGGGAATGATTCTAAGAAAAGGCCAAAAATAAGAAGAAAATATCTATATGTTATATTTTACTATGCTAATGTTAAATCATTTTATGTTTATGTTGCCTTAGTTGACTACACATGAGCATTTCAAATTTTCTATAAATACTTTTTTCTTGAATCAAATGTATTTACTTGTTCCCAATCTTTGACTATTTAGAATTATTCATTTAATTGTTAAAAGGTTGAAACATGGTAGTTTTTGAAATTCATTTTCAGTTTTAGGTAGGTTTCTACATAATGTATCTAGGGAGTTTGCATCTATATTACCTTCAAACATAGGGATGTCTAGATTTACTTGTACCCTTTATGGCATGTGTCCACCAAACAGTTGATGTAAATTGGAAGGAGATTTAACCTACTTGAAGAGTATTGATATTTAATCAACAATATACCTACTCTTTCATATGCATGGCAATCTTCCATTTCTTCTCATTGTCAAATTGTAGTATTTTTTATCCCTCCATAGTACATCTCTAAAATTGGCATTGTTGGCAATTTGTTTCCCATCTAACAATATGTAGAAAATTATGATGAAAGGCCATGGGTCTTGAGCCCTAACTTCCTATATTCAAACCTCATATGAGGATGGAAGAGTTTGCATAAAGGTGTGTCTTTTTGGCCTAAGTGGGACACTCAAATCAACACTTTAAACCAAATTTTCACTTTCAATCACTTACTATAGCAAATGTGCTATTAAAATTTTAAAGATTATGTTCAAATTAGTTGTTTTTGGGATTTCATGTGTAGATTGTCAATATATTTTTTTAATTGTAAAAAATATTTTTCTCATTTTTAATAACTTGTTTCTTATAGCTCATTATATTTTTAATGAGTTATATTTTCCAATCTAACATAAATTTTATTAGAAATATAATTAGTTCATAATTTCTTAAATATATATTGTTAACATTGATATCTAGTGCATGCATATTTTTTGATATTTTTTTGTTGCACATTTTATTTATTCTTATTTTTTAATTTATATTAATTATAATTTAAATTGGTATTTTCCCATCAAACATTTTTTTAATTTTTTCCAAGTTGAGACAAGGACATCAATATAAAGTGTGTATTTTTAAATTTTTTTCTACTTTTTAAGAAAATAAATAGAATCTATAAACAAAAACTATTATGAATTATACTAAATTCAAAAATATTTCTTTGAGGGTTATGACCATACAAAATCTTAGGACATGGTGACTTATTTTGATTTTCCAAGTCTTGCTCTAAAATATTTTTTTATCAAAAACCAAGTGAGCAAAAGTTGAAGG
The DNA here is from genome assembly GCA_007258455.2 of Sequoia sempervirens. Taxonomy (NCBI): domain Eukaryota; kingdom Viridiplantae; phylum Streptophyta; class Pinopsida; order Cupressales; family Cupressaceae; genus Sequoia; species Sequoia sempervirens. The sequence goes on from VDFB02353493.1 coordinate 212,108,899, forward strand.
TTCACCTAAGAACATATGCATAAAGAACCTTTGATCAAAGGCCTTTCATTTGAAAGGTACCTTCAATCAAATGCCCTTTCCTAAGGGTATTTGGGCATACAACATTTTTAAAATGAGAAAAAGAACCTTCGTTCAAACCCCATTTATTTGAATCTTGTTTACATGTGGCAAGCCTTATAGCTTCAAATGAAGTACCTTTATTCAAAGAAAAACCTTCCTCTGAAGGCTCTCAAATTTTTTTCCTTCTAAGACTCATTTTTGTGCTATGTCCCACAAGTGGGACAAGGCTTTATGCTTCCGCCCACAAAGTGGGCATACAAATAGAGAAGAAGTTTAAATACACCACAATACCATTAAAAAATGATATGAAATGTGTATGATTTCATGAGGTTATATATGTGCAAACAATTTATGATTGATAGAGGCTTGAGATATGTAGAGTGCAAAATGCATAATGAAAGTAGAGATGACAATGGGCAACATGTGTATAACTGAATAACAAAGTTGTATTATGTTATTTCTACACAATATCTATGAGAACAAATGTGTAATGCATATGCCTTGGTTCTCCTTATTCTTGTCTAAGTACAAAGAATGGCTATGTAACTTAATAGAGAGAGAGGAAGGGAGATGAAGCATCAGTATGAATTGAAACATTTCATATCTACTACAAACAATTTCACAACTATTGAAGATGAATCGAGCCTCGCCATTGGACATATAGACGTTAAATAGGATGTGCAACCTATTGATGAAACTGTAAAGATTAACAAATAACACCCATGATTTGCAACATGATCTAGTGACCTAGATCCTCCTATATCATGATCATATTCAAAACTAAATCCTCAGATCCTCTTTAACAGTTTATATGATATTATAAGATCCGTCTATTTATTTATTTCAATCGATTTGATTATTTGTAGATTATTAGTCATTGCTTACGTTCATTGACCTTAAATTACTCAAAAGAAATCATTTTATGTCTTGATATATTATCCTATCACATCAATTCATTTATTTTATGTCTTAATGCATTATACTATTACATCAATTGAATTGGACACGTACTAGACCTGAGCACTACAGGAACTTTTTCTTTTCTAACCCATAGAACAAAACGTTTTGTTGACAAACTTTCCTCCTAGATTACGAAACTTGCATCATAGATAAGCCGCATGTCTAAAACAATACGTAATGTCTTTACATTATTGTAAGTTTCCATAATTATAAGCTTTGTTTGCCTTGTCTTATTCAAGTTAGAATTCTAGTTTGGAAACCCCATCATGCCTTGTCTTGTTGAATGTGGGATTTGCACACACAGATGCTACCATGGGTAAAAATAAGTGAAGACCAGAAAATAGGTTGAACAGAAGAGAAAAATGGATCAATAACAAACTAGTTTTATCTGCTGCAGCTTAGGTGAAAAATGATTGTCATGAAAGATATTTTTGGATATTTTTTGGGTAAAATTTTTTGTTTATATGACAGAGACAGGTAAGATTTTTTTTTTTTTAAAGGTAAACGTTGTTGATTCGGAGCTATGAATCGATGAGGTGGCAAATGGGAGACCTTGTCCTCAATGTAAACACTCAACAATTACATCCCAATGAGATTTACACCTTGATGACAAGAACAACAACACAACAACACAACAACTTAACCATCACACCATATACCACTATTGGCTTGACAGGGAAGATATTTGATATAAAAGATTTTTGTTCTTTAATAGAATCTTGTAAGTTTGATTGAAATAAATAATCAGACAATAGATTAATATAAGATTTAATTATTTAACTGTTGAATCTAATAAAATAAATATGTTATCTTAATTATTGTTTTCAATGTTAAGTTGAAATGAAACAAACACAAGCAAAGATAATATAGATATTTATCATGTAGAGAAATGTATTATATTAATTGAACAAACAGAACTCAAGACAATATAGGTTTTATCTATGTAGGTAATATGTTTCTAGGTTGCCTAAAAACAGCTGTATTATAAAAAGTAATATATGAAATTATTCTGTTTCGAAGTATGGTAATTGACAGGAGTCAGAAATGTTGTATTTTTTTGAATTGCCACGTTCATTGAAAATAGACCCATTCAGCATAGGAAAATAAGATGCTGCGCCAGATGACTAACCGGCCTTTTGTCTATTGTGAAGGAAAACTTCTCTATCCTTAATGAGCATTCTTAAAACAGAAAGGATCTTCATTTGAAAATTGAAGTTTGGGTTTGAACAATCTGAGGGTTAAATACATCATGGAGGCTAGCTTTCTTAGTCTCAGGTGTACAGGAATGAAGCCTCTGAAAGTACCCAAGTGTTCCTCAGGACCAATAGAATCTTCTTTACAATTCATGGGATCCAGGAGTAGCATGAAATCCATGAATTTAACCAAGTCCAGAAGGAAGGTATATTGTGCATTGGCTAACTCTTCTCAGAAAATAATAACTGCACCCACAGTGAAGGAAACTGAGTACAAGGACAATTGGATTGAAAAAATGGCTATCAACTATCTATGCCATTGTGTACAAGAATCAACAGGTAACTAATTCTAAAACAATTGAATTTCCTCTTCTTTTCTCCTTGGATTGAAAAATTGGCTATAAACTATCTATGCCATGGGGTGCAAGAATCAACAGGTCACTAAATCTAAACAATTGAATTTCCTCCTCTTCTTTTCTCCCTTTTTCTCTCTAGAGTTGGACAATGTTCCTGAGATTTGTAGAATTTGCCTCTAGATTCATTAGTTATAATCTTTGAGTAGCCATTGTTGTATGCAGAGGAGATTTTAGAGAGTTGGACAATGTTCCTGAGATTTGTAAAATTTGCCTCTATTTGTTAGATATAATCTTTGGGCAGCCATTGTTGTATGCAGAGGACCAACATAGATGCATTAGACACTAAGGTCTTTTTTCAAATTTGTCTTTATTTCGCATATCAAAATTAAGGGTGTGAGATTGAATAAGATAGGGTCTAATATTGGATATTATTTAGTACTTTGACAACATGGTTGCAGTTGTGTTGAATCTTCCCTAACAACTTAACTGCAATTGTATCATATATGTCCCATCTGAAAACTTCTTACATATATGTCCCATGTGAAAACGTCTTTATGTCAAAAATTTTAATCCCCTCAAAACCAATTTATCTTTATCAAAAACATAGATGCATTAAGAAAATTACTTCAGATTTATAAGTGCACAAAGGAAGCCTTAAGATTAGTAAGAGTAAAGGTTACACAGATCTGCAACAAATCCAGACTTACTTAGTAGGAGTGCACAGCCATTTTGAAATATCAAACCCCATAAGGCTCTCATGGCATGTAAGGAAATTTAAATATGGATCACCCTCATTGAAATAAGCCTTATGATATTCCAAAAGCTTGATGGCACCTGCAATTTAAACATGGGTTCACTACGATCCCATCCCCTTTCACAGAATTGTGACAAGGGACCCAGTGGGGCTTATTTCTAATGTTTTTTATTTTATTTAAATGATTTTTTTGGTATTGTGCAGGTATTAGTACAGATTTGGTTGGTTATGAAAGGCTTATCGATGTTATTTCAAAGGTTTCTCAAAGTTTTAGCCCTGTTGTACAACGAGAGCTAATTGGCCATGCACTGCGCCAGGCTGTTCCAGATTTCATCATGGCTATTGTGAGTGATTATGCAGGATTGTTATATTCTTTCAGAGCCCCTCTTTATATAGTTCATTTTTTATTTCAGCCCTGGATTACAGTAAATTATGGTTATGATTGATGAACAGGCTCGAGTTATTTTACGACCTTCAAAATCCACCTCGGAATACTGTGCTGCTTCTACTCCAATACTTTTCAGGTGGCTTGTTGGAGCTTGTGAGGTTGAATGGTTCCATAGATTTTATATGGCTGTTGGTTCAAGAATATATTGGTGTTACTTCTTGTATATGAAAGCTGATGTATGGAAATTTGTCATCTTTTGTTTTTCAGGTGAGACAAACAGAAAATGTAGATGGGTCTAAGGAAAAAATCACAGTGTATGTGGAAAAATGCAGGTAAACCTTCAGTTAGGAGATATGATTTTGATGTTTTCCAATATGAACAACCAAGAATATTTTGTATAGTAAGGAATGTAAGAAAAAACAATAATTGTGGGTTTTGAGATAATATAATCATAAGATTTGGCATCAAATTTAAGATAGACATTTCATAACAGTTACAATATTTACCATTAAAATCAAAAGAAGTTTTAAAAAAAATCCAAGTTTTGTAAAGGTTGATTTGACTGTTAGCATAGGCCATTCACGCTGGTTGTAAACAATTGGTACATTGTTGTTAATATATTGTATGGATTAGATCTATCTCTATGTAGGAAGTTTATGTATTGACCACAGCATACTAATTATTTAAACTCTTCCAACCAACTATAAAGCACATCCTTTAACCAAAATGACAATCAATGTCAAAACTTGAGAAATTTGTACTTCAACCTAAGAATCTACATCCTTCATCTTCCTCTCCCTCCTACATCATTGATCTACCATAAACCTCCTAATGTTTTGCTTTTATTCACATCCTTCATCTTCCTTTCATAAATCAAACTTATCTTCCACATCCTTCATCTTCCTTTCATAAGTCAAACTTATCTTCCTCTTCCTCCTACATCATAGATCTAGCATAAACCTCAAATAATTTACCCCACATATTGATGGGTAGGCATTATCACCCATCAAACCAAACTATTAGTTTCTTGGTGGGTATCAGCCAAAGTTAGAGTTAGATTTTCACTCAGTACAACCTCCTCCTCCATGCAATACTCATATGAAGTTCAATGCTGATTGTAGAATCTTGGAGAGCTCCAACTGTGTTGGTATTTGTACAAATCAATGCAAAATCCCCTCACAGTGTTTCATGGGACAATATCTTGGAACACCAATGACTCTAACTCCCAGTAAGGCTCTCTTGTTCATGTGTTTATATCTATGTCCATAACTTTTTCCTTCCAATATTTATGTTTCATGGTATTTTTAGAAACTTTCACAGTAAAGTCTGGTTTGAATGGCAGATTTTGAGGACATGAGTTGTGAAATAGTATTTGGAAAAATCCCACCAACCATCGAAGAGGATCCAGCTTTGAGACAGCCCTGCTACAACCTCTGTAAGTATGCTTCATGATTTCAACAACACAGTTGTTCTTGAATCTTTATAATTTTCCATACCATAAGAGCTTGAAAGACAAGGAGAATCTAACATTCATATGTTATTATTCAGGTAAGTTAAAGAAGCCACATACAGACAAATGTGCAGACTTCAAAAGGACCCCGTGATTTCTTTGCCCCTTCAAGATCAAGAACTTTTTAGATGGTCTGCGTCAGAGAGACCATATAGGACAAGCCCGCATATGCTCTTTGTGTAAAGAGATTTTAAGTTTTTTTGTTTTTTTTATCGTAAGATCCATAGTTTTGGGTAGATACCAGACATTTTTTAATACTTTCATTATTCTTTAATGGCAAGTGCTAACCTATTTTTTTAGCTTCGCTTCCTTGGCGATGTCTCAAATTACCTACTATGCTCAATGTTATATTCAACGAATTAACAACATTTGTAATTATCTTTTTCTGAAAAGAGGTTAAAATGAAAGAAATAAAGAAAACGAAATGAAAGTCACTGATAAGGAAAGGAATAAGGAGTTTTAAGTCAATCTTTTTAAATGAATAAGGTCTAATTTACTTTTGATTAAATTAAACATATAAATTTTAAAAAAGATGGGTGGTATAGAGACATATCTTCAAAGTTTAGACAAGACGGAGTTTGAAATAAAGATGAACTTACAAAAGAGAAAGTAATTTGTTGTTGATTCTCCTCCATCACCATTCTCTATAAACACTTAAGTTAGGACACGAGATTATTTGAATAAGAAAAACTAAGTCATGCAAAGTAGTAGTTATAGGAAACATATCTTCTTAAATGTCAATATTATTTAAAGGTGGGATTATAATAATACAGTCTTATTAATCAAGTGTTAACAAGAAATAAGTATACATAATTTATACCGTTAGTATTGGCATAGTGTGATGGTTTAAATGTGGTGTTGTTCTTTCCATCAAGGTTCAAACCCCATTGGGATGTACTTGTTTAGTGTTTATGTTGGGGATGAGGTCCCCCATTTGTGACCTCACTAATTCACAGCTCCAAGTCAAAATCTTTTACCCCTTTATTAAAAAAAAAGAATGATTCCTAACCAATGAGAACTAGGCAACTCAATAGTAGTCATGTGTTAGGTTTCTTCTTGCGAATTTTTTATATATGCTCACTTCTACCTCACAATCTTACAACATATATTGTTAGAGACTTAATCTTTAGGAGAACTAAAAATCACTCCTTGATCTTTGTTGTTATTGTGAAACCCTTTGCTTGGATGATCCTCTACTAGTGTTTTTCTCTATTTGTTTCAATATATTGTTCATTGTTGAATCCTCTTTGTTAAACATATTCTTGTGAGTAATCTCTTTTATTTTAGAGATTTTATCTCATGAATTTATACTTAATCAGCCTCCATACAATTGCATGCATGTTTCTGACGCGATTTCAAAGTCAAAGGGTGAGTAGGAGCTTGTTTGTGTCTATTCAAGAACATGGGACTCAATTTGTGGATCCTAGTGATAAGGCTAATCCCTATGTTTCCTAACTCAACATAAACATTATCTTTATATCTAAAGGGTGATAAAACCCCCAAAATAACTAACCAAATTTATTGATTTTCTTCTCCATTAGAAAAAGATAGGCTATGACCATATTGTGTAAGAAATATCTAGATGTATACTATTCCATAAAAGAATAATTTATTTATTTTATTTTATAAACTTTAAGAAATTATTTATTAAAATTTATAATTTAAGTTGTGTAGGTTTCAAATAAAAGAACCTTATTTAATACTCATGACTAATACTAGATGTAGTCCCCACCCTACCTAAATTGTGTACAAATTGTAACACGCCTCTTTAATTTCTCAAGCTACATTAATATAGTCATTTAAAGATGCTATTTTCTTTACTTATAGCCTCTCATTTTTCCAAGGTCTTTGTTTAAATCCTATGACTTTTTGATTTGATCACATGAATTTGTACAATAGACAAAGAACGTTTTTTAATACTCGTGACTAATACTAGATGTAGTCCCCACCCTACCTAGATTGTGTACAAATTGTAACACGACTCTTTAATTTCTCAAACTCTGAAGTTGGAAGCATTAATAAAATGGATCCTCTCTTGTACCAACAAGAACAAGATCTATCCATGCATTATGAATGCATGGATTTATTCATGTACTCTAAGGTCAAAAGAAACCAAATGATAATGGCAGTCACTAAAGTTTGACAATTCCCCTATTAGGCATAGCCCAAGGACAAAAAGCACGTGATCCTTTATGAAAATAAAATACAATATTTTAGTGAATTCTCTCTTAAAGTTGCACACATTTCTCACATATATGTACATGTCATAGTAATTCACATGACATTGAATTCCCATTATACCATGTGATGAATGCCACATTTTGAAGATATTACATAAGCTTTAAAATCATGTGAACCACATTTATGTTTTACAATTTTATTGGGAAAGGTTATAGATTCCAAATGATTTATTTTTTTTTTAATTCTTTGTATTATATACATTTTTTGTGTCTGGTGTAAATATTCTGAGTTTATGAAAACGTGGTATTTACAATGTGTAGATTGACAAAGCTTAGAAAGTAATGATAATTAGATATTTAACAATTTTGCATTGTGAGGGATCTTTACCGTTAGTTAAAAGTTTATAGCAAGTAATGTTAATTGGGAAGTTAAAAGTTAACCAAGTTTGCACATTGGGCATCAATATTGGAGATTTTCATCATTTAGTTTGTATCTTTATTTTACACCACTACGTACACTAAATTATAAAATCCCTAGTTATTTTGAATGGACTATATGGAAGGGTTTAACTTTTCCAATGGGGTTTTTTTTTTTTTTTTTTTTTTGTTGTTGGTAATATTTGTTCATAATATTAATTATTTATAACTAGTTTTTTATAGTTGGTTGTCTAATTGAAAAATCAATAATAAATTCAATAGATATTATGCTATATTTATGTATATGGTTATAATAAGATGTATATTTTTCAATTAAAAATAGCAAGTGTTAGTTGTTTTATCTCACGTCTATTGACTAGTCAACAATTGTAGAAGACTTGTTTGATCATTAGAAGTGGTTATTTAGATGGACCTCCTCTATACAATCTACAAATTTTCCTTGCCCTTCCACTCCATTACCTAACTGGTGATTGCCATAAATTTATGAGACGTCTAATCAATTTTATTATACACTAATTTCGTAAAAAAATTATATCACAAAATAAATACAAATTAATTGATAAATCTTATTTATTTATAATATATAATTTATAATATAATCATCTTAATTAAAAAATGTGTCTTTAAAAAAACTATTCAAAACCAAAATATATGCAAACCCTTTTCTAACAAATAATACTTTCATAATAAAATAGAAGTGAAGTTTTATTTATGAATTGTGTATTACAATTTACTTTTTTATCATTAAAAATATTTTTTTAAATGTATTACTTTCAAAGTATTAAAACTTTTAAAACATATGCAAATCATAGAAATTAAAGAAATTTAGAGGCCCTATTTTTTTTACCATATCTCACAATGAGAAAAATATAGCAAATTATATATCAAAATTCATCTCTAAGCGTCTCCAAATGCACTGTGACATTTATTTCATGATATCAGGCTCGTAGAAAAAGTTGACCCCCAAGACCACCTCAGAAAAGCACACACCAACAAGATCAAACTCATGAAAAATCACATATGCAATCTTTAGATGTATAAGTTCATGCCAAGTTCACCAAATTGTATGCATACAAATAGAAGAAACCAATAAGCATAAATAAGTAAAATTAAACTCTCAAATTCTATACATGCAAACATTAAATCAAGAATAATGTGAAGCTTTGCTCATTTTGAAAGGTGGGTGCTCAATTCGATGGCATAACATTAACATTCTCTAGATAACAATATGATAATATATTGATTTAAAAATGAATGCTTATGGAATGATCACTAATGGGTTTGATTTGTAGACTTCAGGAGAATCAAATGAATGGCTAGGATTCAATCTGGGATCTCAAGTCTAATCCATGATTAGGGGAGATGATAAAGAGATATAGAAAGCATGGAAGAGTTACAAATTATTTCAATTTTTTATTAAAATCATTATATATCTCAACTCAAATTGATTGGGGAGACGACAAATTTGATCGAAGAGTTAGCTTCCTACATGGAGTTAACTAAGTTTATGAGAGAATCAAGGGGAGTTGATTATTTGCATGGACTAGTTAACTAATTACATGAATGAGTGAAGTGGATTAGATTGATGAGTGGGATTGGAAGTAATTTTGAGTGAACTATCGATAGACTAGACAATCAACTATGTGAAGTGGATTTTAATAATTTAATATCTATTTAAATGAATTATAGGTACACATGAGGTGGAAATTAATATTAAATTAATTTATTAATGAACAACGTGTGAAATAAATAAATGTGATAAATATGAATAAAGAAATGGATAAATAAAATGGATAATAACTTATTAAATTGATGAATAATGTTAGCCTAATTTAATTAAATAATTAAGAATTATTAAATTAAATTATTAAGTGTTAGGAGTCTTAGGTGATGAATGGATAATAAGGTGATAACATGCACTTGATTGGCTAGGATGGAATGATGGTGAAAACAACATTATTTAGGTGTCTACACCCAAAATGACCAACTATTCTATAAGTATTGTAGACACTAAAAATGTCTTGATTGATACTAGATATCTAATTCTGGTTAACTAACACCATTTCTTCCTAAATCACTTCAAATTGATCAATTAATTGAATAATAGACATTATTTAATTAAAATCAGCAAATTCAACTATTAATCAAATATTTAAATTTATTGATTAATTCATCATTTTTCTAACTAATTATTCATCTTATTTAATTAAATCCTCTCTTAATCCTCCCATTTGATTAAAAATCAATCAAATCAAATGACACATCTCCTAATTCACTCCAATTAATTAATTCTAGATTAATTAATCCTAAATCGGCTTTCTAATCATCATTACCAATTTCTCCAACTTTTAACTCCTCAAGAGAACTAAATCAACCATGATGAATTAACTAGGTTGCACATAAAATCAATTTCTTCTATTTATCTAATTACTCTAATTATCCTCACAAAGGCATATTTTGAGGAATATTCCTCTCAACCACCTCTTATTCAATTTCCCTCCAAAGGTTTCCAAAACCTTTTACATATGCATTTAATTCTCTTACAACCTTTCAAATCCTCTTACATCCTCTCAAATCTCATTCAATTCCTCTTAAACCAATTTCAAATTCTCAACCAACAACATTTACTTCTCTTCCATCCTCCTCCACTCACACATTTCCCAAAATGTGTTCCACCCTCATCCAATAGAATTGTGACACTTGGCACATTCTCATTGGCTCTCAATTTATCCCACATTCATCAAATCCTCTCATTCTTCAACCCTTGGCTTGTATAAATAGAGGTGTCATTTTCATAATATGGATCCACAACTTCATGCATTATCATTATAGCTATTTGAGTTTAGAGCATTCCATCATTTTCATCCATCATAGCTAGATTCTAGTCAATTTCATATTTGAATCATCAACAACTCCTCAAGCTTATCAAATGCATTGGGAAAGTGCTTCTTTCCACATCAAAGGAGCACCACTTCCCCTATGGGATGCAGGTTTTTTTAATTCAAGTTGATTTACATGTTGTCTTTGATTAGTTTTTTGTTGTTTTTATTTTTTTCTCTTCAATTAGCTAAAGAATCTGATAGGGAGCATTAGATTTTATTTTCTAACATGTTTGACACTTGATTTGTGATCTCTTGTTAGCTTGTGCAGGTTTTGTGCTCACATTTTGGTGCTAGAAGGAGGGTTGAGCAATCTAACATGACGAATTTTATCTAATTTCTCTGATTTCTATATACACAAGAATGCGACACCACCTTTTTGCAAATATGATGTCGTAGAATGCCACTTTTGACATACTACGCTGCATTCGTCACGTCACGCAGCATATGCACACCTTTGTTGTGTCACCTTCTATTCACCGTCGCATTTTCCTTCTCTTCTTTCTGTCTAATTTTCTCGCCGCAGAGCACCGCCTTTGCATCAGCACCACATTTGTGCTCTCTATTTCTATAGAGTGCCACATTTGACTTCACCAGAGCACCACATTTATTTTTCAACACCGCATTTGTCACTGACAAAGTGCCACATTTTCTTTTCAGCGCTGCATTTGCAAGAAGCAAGGGAGGGGCAAAGTTTGAAGTCTTAAAAGCATTTTTTAATGCTCTTTGTGACAATTTGGGCTTTAATTCATGCATTTCAATTTCTAGGACCAACTAGATTCAATTTGGACTTAAAATTAACCCACAACTCAAGCTTTGTCAAGTTGGTTAAAATTCAATCTTAGATACTTACTAGCATTTCGATTTGGATTAAAATTGAACAAACAACTTTCACACTCAAATTTGGTGCTATAAAAAGAATTCATTTACTATTTTTTTAGGACTAAAAAGAATTTGTGTTTGTTCTATTTTGTAATCTTCTTTACAAACTCTTGTCATTCGAGTGCATATACACTTCTCTCCCACTTCACGACAATATTGAGAATCAAAAGCATTTTAGTGGCATTAGGTTGTCTAAAAGATTGCCTCCACATTTCAAATTTTAGTTTTTAAAATTGAACAAATCTTGTCAGTGCGATAAAAGGCATTGCATCTATTCTCTCTTTGTTCACACAAACAAAGATTGATCAAACTACGAATGTACTTACTTTCTTTTGTTTACCTTTAGAGGGCATGCCTTGGTGGGAAAAAGTACTCATCCCAAGGGAATGACCCAAGTGGAAACAAGCATAAGCCAAGCTCTTCCAAACCGCTATATAAATTTGTGGTTACAATGAAAATCATAAACAATGGGAATCAATGCATGATAACTCTCGCCCAGTGTCTTTATGATGAGTAAATCCCTTGTTCTAATGGTTGGGAGATCTCTCACAAGGATTTTATCATTGTACCCCCTAAACTGGATGCCCTTATTAAGAACCTTTGTTTAGAATCCAAAATCCCAATATTTGTTGGTGCTAAGAGGTTAGACCTTTGGAGCCATCCCACATATTTGTGGTTCTTTATAGAGATGAAAAGTTCATCATGGGAGATTCAAGAGAACTAAAGCTTGTATGACCCGTAGAAGTGAGTGCCATGGAGGGGAGCCAGTGTGGTCAAGCTTCTAATCATCCACTCTAAATAAGCGTAGCTGGAGAATTCCAAGTGGGAATTCAACAAATATTTCATTTTCCATCCTAGGATTGTGCAATCTTTGAGTCAGTTAAACACATTGCTTGGATCCAAAATCTTGAAAACAAACATTTAAGAAGGTCATCAAATTTCAAACCCTTTAGAAGAGGAAAATACCTTTGAAAAGTCAAAGTATTACTGCTTGTCCCTAGGGATTTATCCTTAATGATTTCCAACAAGATCAAAGTCCCAAAACCAAAGTCCATCAATCATCACAAACATCTTTGTCCAAGAAATCTCAAGAAACGTTAGTCTATCCTTTAATAATTTAGAGAAAGATTGGTCTATAACTTTTATAAGCGTGCTTCAAAAGATAATCCCAATTTGTATTTGTTCTATTATTGTCAAAATCCAAGTCTTTTTCAATGTTTTGAGTTTCTCACATAGGAGGTATAGCATGTTCTTCAATACCTAGGTCTTGTAAACAAAAGTCTCTCTAAGTTCACTTAGGATCAAAATCAACACTTTCATCCATCCTCAAACATCAATCAAAACCCATCTCACAAACAATTTTTAGAATCTTGGAAAAAATCCTTCATGCTAGGCTTTTGGAAAATCCTTTAAATCAAATCAAAATCATCTTGTTTGACTAAGTGTGTGTGGATGCATCCTTCTTCATACACTTAGTTAAATTATCACCTTGTGGAAAAGTTTATTCCAAGACATCTAACCTCTTGGAGTATATTAGTTCATTATCAAATCCAAATCCAAATCCAAATCAAATCAAAAATCCAAAAGTCCTTAAGTCTAGTATCCCTCCAAGGTTCTTAAGATTTCAATCATTTACATCACCCATCTTTCATTATCTCATCACCATCCTTTTGATCCTTAACATCTTATATTTTCTATTTTGTACCTAAAGTATAGACTAACCTAAGGAGTTAGAGGTTTACCTCCCATATTCTTGAAATTTGATCCTTATTTTATGGTCCAAACTAGATCTCAACACAAGAAATACATGGAAACAAACAAAAACATCTACTTCAAGTGACTTAAGTCAAACTACACCCAAAATCAACCCCATTGGATCTAACAATCCCCCACCCAACCTTCCTCTACTACCACAAGAGGTAAGTTGCCAAGTGGAGGATATCACCAACAATGTCCTAAGAATGACTTAAGATGAAATCATGGAAATGGTCCAAAATCTTGAAAATCACAAAATTTTCAACACAATGATGAGTCTTAATCCCTCACAATACACATTAGAATTAGCAAAGTAAACTCCCTTTTGATTGTGATGCGAGCAGTATTGTGGAAAAACCTCTTGGGATTATGCCACCAGTATCATTCACACCTTCCTTCCAAAAAATCATTCAACCCATCCCACAACCAACATCATCTCATGCTCCAAGTCAACCCATAGTTACCAAGGGGAGTTCATTACTTCATGCTCTTCAAACACATCCCCTTATAAACAACCAAGACTTAGATGTAAACACCATCTTGGGACAACCAAATACTATCCCTCAAGATCCTAAACATCCATATGTTCCACTTGTCTTTCATGACACCAACAATCCATCCACTTTCTCCACATCATTGGCATATTCCCTTAACACACAAGTCTCTCTCCCCATGACTTCACAAGGAGAAGGAGGGACTATAAGGGGGAATCTTTGATCCCTCATCATCACTTTCTCAAGGAAACACACCACCTATATTCCCACCATTTCTCCCTCTACCATTAACATCCACACCAATCCTTAGTTTTAAAATTCTCACATATATGTACATGTCATCAGTAATTCACATGACATAGAATTCCCATTATACCATGTGATGAATGCCACATTTATGAAGATATTACATAAGATTTAAAATCATGTGAACCACATTTATGTTTTACAATATTTTTGGGAAAGGTTATAGATTCCAATTGATTTTTTTTTTTTTAATTCTTTGTATTATATACAATTTTTTGTGTCTGGTGTAAATATTCTAAGGAGTTTATGAAAACGTGGCATTTACAATGTGTAGATTGACAAAGCTTAGAAAGTAATGATAATTAAATAGTTAACAATTTTGCATTGTGAGGGGTTTTTACAGTTAGTTAAAAGTTTATAGCAAGTAATGTTAATTGGGAAGTTAAAAGTTAACCAAGTTTGCACATTGGGCATCAATATTAGAGATTTTCATCATTTAGTTTGTATCTTTATTTTACACCACTAGGTACACTAAATTATAAAATCCCTATTTATTTTGAATGGACTATATGGAAGGGTTTAACTTTTCCAATGGGGTTTTAAAATAGATTTATTTATTTTTTTGGTTGTTGGTAGTATTTGTTCATAATATTAATTATTTATAACTAGTTTTCTATAGTTGGTTGTCTAATTGAAAAATCAATAAAAAACTCAATAGATATTATGGTATATTTATGTATATGGTTATAATAAGATGTATATTTTTCAATTAAAAATAGCAAGTGTTAGTTGTTTTATCTCACGTCTATTGACTAGTCAACAATTGTAGAATACTTGTTTGATCATTAGAAGTGATTATTTAGATGGACCTCCTCTATACAATCTACAATTTTTTCTTGCTCTTCCACTCCATTACCTAATTGGTGATTACCATAAATTTATGAGACGTCTAATCAATTTTATTATACACTAATTTTGTAGAAAAATTATATCACAAAATAAATACAAATTAATTGATAAATCTTATTTATTTATAATATATAATTTATAATTTAATCATCTTAATTAAAAAATGGGTGTCTTTAAAAAAACTATTGAAAAACAAAATATATGCAAACCCTTTTCTAACAAATAATATTTTCATAATAAAATAGAAGTAAAGTTTTATTTATGAATTGCGTATTAGAATTTGCTTTTTTATCATTAAAAATAATTTTTTAAAAGTATTACTTTCAAAGTATTAAAACTTTTAAAACATATGCAAATCATAGAAATTAAAGAAATTTAGAGGCCCTAATTTTTTTTTCCCATATTTCACAATGAGAAAAATATAGCAAATTATATATCAAAATTCATCTCTAAGCCTCTCCAAATGCACCGTGACATTTATTTCATGATATAAGGCTCGTAGAAAAAGTTGACCCCTAAGACCACCTCAAAAAAGCACACACCAACAAGATCAAACTCATGAAAAATCACATATGCAATCTTTAGATGTATAAGTTCATGCCAAGTTCACCAAATTGTATGCATACAAATAGAAGAAACCAATAAGCATAAATAAGTAAAATTAAACTCTCAAATTCTACACATGCAAACCTTAAATCAAGAATAATGTGAAGCTTTGCTCATTTTGAAATGTGGATGCTCAATTGGATGACATAACATTAACATTCTCTAGATAACAATATGATAATATATTGATTTAAAAATGAATGCTCATGGAATGATTAGTAATGGGTTTGATTCGTAGACTTCAGGAGAATCAAATAAATGGCTAGGATTCAATCTGGGATCTCAAGTCTAATCCATGATTGGGGGAGATGATAAAGAGATATAGAAAGCATGGAAAAGTTACAAATTATTTCAATTTTTTATTAAAATCATTATATATCTCAACTCAAATTGATTGGGGAGACGACAAATTTGATCAAAGAGTTAGCTTCCTACATGGAGTTAACTAAGTGTATGAGAGAGTCAAGGGGGGTTGATTATTTGCATTGACTAGTTAACTAATTACATGAATGAGTGAAGTGGATTAGATTGATGAGTGGGATTGGAAGTAATTTTGAGTGAACTAGATAGACTAGACAATCAACTATGTGAAGTGGATTTTAATAATTTAATATTTATTTAAATGAATTATAGGTACACATGAGGTGGAAATTAATATTAAATTAATTTATTAATGAACAATGTGTGAAATAAATAAATGTGATAAATATGAATAGAGAAATGGATAAATAAAATGGATAATAATTTATTAAATTGAATAATGTTAGCCTAATTTAATTAAATAATTAAGAATCATTTAATTAAATTATTAAGTGTTAGGAGTTTTAGGTGATGAATGGATAATAAGGTGATAACATGCACTTGATTGGCTAGGATGGAATGATGGTGAAAACAACATTATTTAGGTGTCTACACCCAAAATGACCAACTATTCTATAAGTATTGTAGACACTGAAAATGTCTTGATTGATACTAGATATCTAATTTTGGTTAATAACACCGTTTCTTCCTAAATCACTTCAAATGATCAATTAATTGAATAATCGACATTATTTAATTAAAATCGGCAAATTTAGCTATTAATCAAATATTTAAATTTATTGATTAATTCATCATTTTTCTAACTAATTATTCATCTTATTTAATTAAATCCTCTCTTAATCCTCCCATTTGATTAAAAATCAATCAAATCAAATGTCACATCTCCTAATTCACTCCAATTAATTAATTCTAGATTAATTAATCCTAAATCGGCTTTCTAATCATCATTACCAATTCCTCCAACTTTTAACTCCTTAAGAGAACTAAATCAACCATGATCAATTAACCAGGTTGCATATAAAATCAATTTCTTCTATTTATCTAATTACTCTAATTATCCTCAGAAAGGCATATTTTGAGGAATATTCCTCTAAACCACCTCTTATTCAATTTCCCTCCAAAGGTTTCCAAAACCTTTTACATCTACATTTAATTCTCTTACAACCTTTCAAATCCTTTTACATCCTCTCAAATCTCATTCAATTCCACTTACACCAATTTCAAATTCTCAACCAACAACATTTACTTCTCTTCCATCCTCCTCCACTCACACATTTCCCAAAATGTGTTCCACCCTCATCCAATAGAATTGTGACACTTGGCACATTCTCATTGGCTCTCAATTTATCCCACATTCATCAAATCCTCTCATTCTTCAACCCTTGGCTTCTATAAACAAAGGCGTCATTTTCATAATATGGATCCACAACTTCATACATTATCACTATAGCCATTTGAGTTTAGAGCATTCCATCATTTTCATCCATCATAGCTAGATTCTAGTCAATTTCATCTTTGAATCATCAACAACTCATCAAGCTTATCAAAGGGATTGGGAAAGGACTTCTTTCCACATCAAAGGAGCACCACTTCCCCTATGGGATGCAGGTTTTGTTAATTCAAGTTGATTTACATGTTGTCTTTGATTAGTTTTTTGTTGTTTTTATGTTTTTCTCTTCAATTAGCTAAAGAAACTCATAGGGAGCATTAGATTTGCTTTTCTAACATGTTTGACACTTGATTTGTGATCTCTTGTTAGCTTGTGCAAGTTTTGTGCCCACATTTTGGTGCTAGAAGGAGGGTTGAGCAATCTAACATGATGAATTTTATCTAATTTCTCTATTTTATGCAGACACAAGAACACGACACCACCTTTTTGCAAATATGATGTCGCAAAATATTGCTTTTGACATAGTATGTTGCATTCGTCACGTCGCGCCGCGTATGCACGCCTTTGTTGTGTCACCTTTGATTCACCGTCGCATTCGCCTTCTCTGCTTTCTATCTAATTTTCTCGCCGCAGAGCATCACCTTTGCATCAGTGCCGCATTTGTGCTCTCTGTTTCTGTAGAGTGCCACATTTGACTTCACCAAAGTGCCGCATTTGTTTTTCAACACCGCATTTGTCACTAACAGAGTGTCGCATTTGATTTTCAGCACTGCATTTGCAAGAAGCAAGGGAGGGGCAAAGTTTAAAGTCTTAAAAGCATTTTTTAATTATCTTTGTGACAATTTGGGCTTTAATTCATGCATTTCAATTTCTAGGACCAACTAGATTCAATTTGGACTTAAAATTAACCCACAACTCAAGCTTTGTCAAGTTGGTTAAAATTGAATCTTAGATACTAGCATTTCAATTTGGATTAAAATTGAACAAACAACTTTCACACTCAAATTTGGTGCTATAAAAAGAATTCATTTACTATTTTTTGAGGACTAAAAAGAATTTGTGTTTGTTTTGTTTTGTAATCTTCTTTACAAACTCTTGTCATTTGAATGCGTATACACTTCTCTCTCACTTCACGACGATCTTGAGAATCAAAAGCATTTTAGTGGCATTAGGTTGTCTAAAAGATTGCCTCCACATTTCAAATTTGGGTTTTTAAAATTAAACAAATCTTGTTAGTGTGAGAAAAGGAATTGCATGTGTTCTCTCTTTGTTCATGTAAACAAAGATTGATCAAACTATGGATGTACTTACTCGCTTTTGTTTACCTTTAGAGGGCCTGCCTTGGTGGGAAAAAGTACTCACCCCAAGGGAATGACCCAAGCGGAAACAACCATAAGCCAAGCTCTTCCAAACCACTATATAAATTTTTGGTTACGATGAAAATCATAAACAATGGGAAGCGGTGCATGATAACTCTCCCCCGGTGTCTTTATGATGCGTAAAGCCCTTGTTCTAAGGGTTGGGACTTGTCTCACAAGGATTTTATCATTGCACCCCCTAAACTGGATGCCCTTATTATGAACCTTTGTTTAGAATCCAAAATCCCAATATTTGTTGGCGTTAGGAGGCTAGACCTTTGGAGTTGTCCCACATATTTGTGGTTCTTTGTAGAGATGAAAAGTTCATCATAGGAGATTCATGAGAACTGAAGCTTTTCTAACTCATAGAAGTGAGTGCCATGGAGGGGAGCCAATGTGGTCAAGCTTCTAATCATCCGCTCTAAATAAGCATAGCAGGAGAAATCCAAGTGGGAATTCAAAAAATATTTTCTTTTCCATCCTAGGATTGTGCAATCTTTGAGTCAGTTAAACACATTGCTTGGATCCAAAATCTTGAAAACAAACATTTAAGAAGGTCATCAAATTTCAAACCCTTTAGAAGAGGCAAATACCTTTGAAATGTTCAAGTATTGTTGCTTGTCCCTAGGGATTTATCCTTAATGATTTCCTACAAGATCAAAGTCCCAAAACCAAAGTCCATCAATTGTCACAAATGTCTTAGTCCAAGAAATCTCAAGAAATGTCACTCTATGCTTTATGAAGTTAGAGAAATATTGGTCTATAACTTTTACAAGCATGCTTCAAAAGATAATCCTACTTTGTATTTGTTCTATTATTGTCAAAATCCAAGTCTTTTTCAATGTTTTGAGTTTCTCACATAGGAGATATAGCATGTTCTTCAATACCTAGGTCTTGTAAACAAAAGTCTCTCTAAGTTCACTTAGGATCAAAATCAACACTTTCATCCATCCTCAAACATCAATCAAAACCCATCTCACAAACAATTTTTAGAATCTTGGAAAAAATCCTTCATGCTAGGCTTTTGGAAAATCCTTTAAATCAAATCAAAATCATCTTGTTTGACTAAGTGTGTGTGGATGCATCCTTCTTCATACACTTAGTTAAATTATCACCTTGTGGAAAATTTTATTCCAAGACAAAATCTAACGTCTTGGAGTTTATAAGTTCATTATCAAATCCAAATCAAATCCAAAATCAAAAATTCAAAAGTCCTTAAGTCTAGTATCCCTCCAAGGTTCTTAAGAGTTCAATCATTCACATCACTCATCTTTCATTTTCTCATCACCATCCTTTTGATCCTTAACATCTTAGATTTTCTTTTTTGTACCTAAAGTATAGACCAACCTAAGGAGTTAGAGGTTTACCTCCCATATTCCTAAAATTTGATCCTTATTTTATGGTCCAAACTAGATCTCAACACAAGAAAGACATGGAAACAAACAAAGAAACATCTACTTCAAGTGACTTAAGTCAAACTGCACCCAAAATCAACCCCATTGGATCTAACAATCCCCCACCCAACCTTCCTCTACTACCACAAGATGTAATTTTCCAAGTGGAGGATATCACCAACAATTTCCTAGGAATGACTCAAGATGAAATCATGGAAATGGTCCAAAATCCTGAAAATCACAAAATTGTCAACACAATGATGAGACTTAATCCATCACAATACACATTAGAATTAGCAAAGTAAACTCCCTTTTGATTATGATGTGAGTAGTATTGTGGAGAGACCTCTTGGGATTATGCCACTGGTATCATTCACACCTTCCTTCCAAAACATTATTCAACCCATCCCACAAACAACATCATCTCATGCTCCAAGTCAACCCATAGTTACCAAGGGGAGTTCATTACTTCATGCTCTTCAAACACATTCCCTTATAAACAACCAAGACTTAGACACAAACACCATCTTGGGACAACCAAATACTATCCCTCAAGATCCTAAACATTCATACGTTCCACTTGTCTTTCATGACACCAACAATCCATCCACTTTCTCCACATCACCAACATATGTTCTTAACACACAAGTCTCTCTCCCCATGACTTCACAAGGAGAAGGGGGAACTATTTGGACAAGGGGGAATCTTTGATCCCTCATCATCACTTTCTCAAGGAAACACACCACCTATATTCCCACCATTTCCCCCTCTACCATTAACATCCAAACCAATCCTCGGTTTAGGGAAACCCCCTTTACCAATCCTCTATCAAACAAATCAAAACAATCCTCTAATCATGAACCAAATCAACATGCCAAATCCTCTAATCATGTTGTTGATATCGCAATACCAGGTGGCACCAATCCAAGCAACACAATCAATCACTACACCATCTATAACACCTCAATCATCTCAAAACGTGGTCTCCCAAGGACCTAGCGTATCAACTACACCATCCACCACACAATCTTATATCATCAATCTAACAGCACCTCCACCACCACCTCAACAAAATCTCATCGCAACATCTCATACCATTTTGAATCCTCCACCTCCACCATCAAATCCAAATGTGGCCAACCAATATAGCATCACACTGCAAGCAACTTAGTAAACCTATCAAAAAGCATTCCAGCAGTTTCAAGCTCAACAAACCATGCAATTTGCACAACAAGTCGCTCAACAAGCATAGGTATAGCAAGCCGGTCAACAAGCATAGGCACAACAAGCCACACAACAAGCACAATAGTTTGTGCAAGCTGAAGATCTATTGCAACAACAACAAGCTGCTCAAGCTGCACAAGCTGTGCAAGCCACACAAGCCACATAGGCTACCCAAGCTGCACAAGCTTCCCAACAAGCTCAAGCTCAAGCACAAGCACAATACCAAGCACAACAACAAGCAGCTCAACAATAAGCCTATCAGCAAGCTTTGCAACTATGTGTGTGTTAAATGTGTAAAGTTAGTATCAACACAAACCTGAATGAAACGGTTTATATTAAAGACTCAAAGCAAAGAAGCTACTCTAAATTGCAATAAAATGAATCTTTTAAGAACGTCTCATTGTCCTCTATTCTTAATGATTCCTTTAACCTATTGGCCCTCATACTTCTATGTGCACAAAGGCTATTAGAATGACACTTAAGAAACGAGATTAGTATTTAACATGCAAGCTAATTAAATTCCTACATGAAACTAAATGGTAGAAATGATGATGGATATTATGATGAATGATGGATGATTATGATGAATGGTGTTTCATAACTATGATGAATGGACAAACGGTGGTGGATACTATGGTGGTGATCTATATGATTCTACATATGCTCAAATGCAAACTCTAAATATACTAATTTAAAATGCAACTATAAAGCAAAGTGTTAGTCTAAGATCTAACTATGATGAAAAACATGATATAAAAACTAATTATAAGACTCCAAAGTGATCCCAAGCTCAAACAATAAACCTGCATGATAACTCTATTCAAAAGTGGATATAAAATACAATGCCAAAGGTTTGTATTTATAGCCTTTTCTAAGCATTTTGTAAGGTGGCAATAATTAACAACCTAGATTCGAACAAGAAGAATAGATGGTGGAAATGGAGAGAATCAAGATGTTGTCCCCTTGACCAAAGACAACATTCCATTTAGATGGAAGAATCTCTTGACCAATGGGAAACATGCCAAATGGATGGAAGACTCAAGTGTGGGAAGAAAATACCATGTGTTTGAAAATTGGTGGAAGATAATTCTAATTAAAAATAAGAATTATTTAATTTCATGTGACCTTGGTGAGGTGGCATGAAAAGTTGTAGATAATTCTAATTAAAAATTAGAATTATTAGAATGTCCCCTTGACAAAGGGCAACAAGCCAAATGTATGGGAGAATCAAGTGTGTGAGGAATAAGCCATGTGTTTGAATGCCAAATGTGTGGGAGAATCAATTGTGTGAGGAATAAGCCATGTGTTTAAATGTTAAATGTGTGGGAGAATCAAGTGTGTGAGGAATAAGTCATGTGTTTGAATGTTTGTTGAAGATAATTCTAATTAAAAATTAGAATTATTTAATTTCATGTGACCTTGGTGAGGTGGCATGAAAAGTTGTAGACATATGCTTGAATTCCTAATCTGAGATTAGTGAAACTTAACTAAATAGAACAAACTTTAGAAATTCATTTATTTAATTAAATTAGAAGAATATGATTTCTTTTTAGATTTGAAGAATTAAAGGATATGAACAATATAAATAAATTGTGAATTTATTTATATATAGTCGAATATTAATTAAATAGCTAGTATTTAATTAATTAAATGTTGTGACTGGGTTGGGGCCCTAGCTCGGTTGGCTAAATCTTTCCTATTGCAAGAGGTTAGTCATGAGGTCTAGTCTCCCCCACCCCCGTGGTACCGGAGGGCATGTCGCGCCAGCGCTACCGGTCACGTTAAAAATTTTACCAAGCGCACTGTAGTTTATAGGGGGTCGTGCTACCCGATTCCTGCTGTCTACAAAAAAAAAAATGTTGTGACCTATTTTAGGTGTATACATTTTTCCCTTCTTTGAAGGAATGTGTTTACACGTTGCTTCAAAGAAAATTTTGATACCGATGCCAAGAAAATAAATTTTTTGATGCCCCAGACGTTGATTTTCAAGTGATGAAGGATATATGCCCCCTCGGGAGATAAATCAGTGAATTTTTGAATTTTTGTAAATTTTTGTAAATTTTGATGATTTGATGATGATCTCAAAATTTTATGCATCAGAAACAATCTATCTCCCGAAAAATGATGTTTAAGCCATCAAGTGATGAAATTGATTAATTAAGACCCCTTTGAAAAATAAAACATCCCCATAAAATTCCACTTAATTAACCTTAAAAGGTTAAAAAGTGTGATTAGAAAGTTCATTTGAGTATTTTGAAGTTTGAAAACTTGTGATTGATTTGATGAATTGATTCCTTATGTTGCCTCCTTGTGTTTGATGTTTGATGATCGCGTTCAGCTGATTGATTTGATGATGTTGATGTGATAGTTGATGATTGACCTCATGATAGGTGAGGATCAATGATAGGATGATGATGATTGACCTTATGATAAGTGAGGGTCAATGATAGGATGCTGATGATTTTCCTCATGATAGGTGAGGATCAATGATCGATTGATTATTTACCTCATGATAGGCGAGGATCAATGATAGGATGATGACGATTGACCTCATGATAGGTGAGGATCAATGATAGATTCATGATTGACCTCACGATAGGCGAGGATCAATGATAGATTGATGATTTACCTCATGATAGGTGAAGATCAATGATAGATTGATGATTGATCTCATGATAGGTAAGGATCAATGATAGGATTTTGATGATTGTCTTCATGACAAGTGAGGATCAATGATAGATTGATGATTGACCTCATGATAGGCGAGGATCAATGATAAATTGATGATTGATCTCATGATAGGTGAGGATCAATGATAGATTGATGATTGATCTCATGATAGGCAAGGATCAATGATAGGATTTTGATGATTGTCTTCATGATAGGTGAGGATCAATGATAGATTGATGATTAACCTCATGATAGGCGAGGATCAATGATAGATGGATGATTGATCTCATGATAGGCGAGGATCAATGATAGATTGATGATTGATCTCATGATAGGCGAGGATCAATGATAG
Source organism: Sequoia sempervirens (assembly GCA_007258455.2). Lineage (NCBI taxonomy): Eukaryota > Viridiplantae > Streptophyta > Pinopsida > Cupressales > Cupressaceae > Sequoia > Sequoia sempervirens. The sequence continues at coordinate 212,133,218 of VDFB02353493.1, forward strand.
GATGTTGATTATTGTCCTCATGATAGGTGAGGATCAATGATAAATTGATTATGATGATGATTGTCCTCATGATAGGTGAGGATCAATGATAAATTGATTATGATGATGATTTTCCTCATGATAGGTGAGGATCAATGATAGATGCTCATGAGATTTGATTGAAACTGCATTAGAGATTATTATATTTGATTGATTGATTGATGTTGATTGATTGATAAGATTGTTGATTTGCGATATGTTATGATCATAGGAGGATTTCTGCATCTGGTGCAAGAGAATTTAGATTCGATTGGGTGGTGTGGTTTGACTTCTTTGATTGATTGATATGCCCCAGTATAGGATTGATTAATATATTGAGACTTGATGATGTACCGAGACCTAATGTATACACTAATTCAGTTGAGACATTATGATTTCTACCATTTTTTATATTAATGTATCTCTTTACACCTTTGGATATCCTTGTACACTTCGCATTATGATTTTGAGGTTATATGATATGCGGCGATGATGATGATTGATCTATGTGCCTATATGTGTTTATGATGTTCATATGATGATGATCATGATGATTCTGATGGATGCATTTTATTTCTACTTTATGATGCTATGTGATGTTATATATGATGATGATATGATATGCTATGGATACAAATGATCATGCAACCAATGTGTTATGATTCTATGATGCTTTATGAATGATGCCTATATGATACATGTGATGGATCTTATTATGCTAATGAAATGTGATGCATTTTATATTTTTGTACTTTTCTAATGCAAATAAATGATGTAATGAATTTATGTATAGAATGATCGTATGATGGTGCATAGTGCTATGTGTTTATGTGATGATGATCATGATGATTATGATGATTATGTAATGATGATGTGATGCATGCAATGATTGATGATTCTATATGCTTTATGGATGATATTTTATGCTATGTGAGATGGATATGATTATGTGATGCAAATGATGTATGATGTGCATGTGATGATCCAATTATTCCTTTCTCAGTCTTGGATTTGAGTAATAACAAATTCATCTTAACTACTGGTTTTAGATGTTCATAACAAGGGCATTATATCCTTGTTAATCAATCATATTTTTCAATAACTTTTTCTGCTTGGAAATATTGCTCTGTTGGACATGTCTTTCAATCATCTTATGTGAATCCAAGATCTATTTTATTAAAAGAATAAATGATTTCAATGATGCATCAAGTTCAATTATGCCCCTATTAAATAGAAATGTTGTTGTTCTTACTTTGTTGGACATGTCTTTTAATCATCTTAATGGACCAATTTATTAATCCATTAATAATTGATGAAATGATTTGGATCATGCAAGTGAGATGGTATGAACTTATTTTTGTGTTTTTTGATGCAAATATTATGATGTTATGTATGGATGGATGACTATGGTGATAATTTTTTCTAATGTATGCAAAAGATGATGCAACTAATGTGTTTTCTAATGTATGCAAATGATGATACAACTGATGTGTTTTCTTGTATGAGAATGATGTGTTTTTGGTAACGTCAAGTGTACTCAATCCATTAACAAGAGAGATAACCTCATTGTTGCAGCTTTAGAAACCTTATAGGTTCAGATGCAAACTAACATGGATGCAATCTACTCTAATTATGCAGATCTCATATTCAAATGTTGTCATTCATAACAGTCAATTTTTCATTCTTTTTATCATCATTGAGCCTTTAAAATGTTGAAAGTGATTACAAGCATCGATGTCATATTTTAGACCATCATGACCTAAGTACTACTTCCATGATGTTTGATATTGCAAGTTAACACAAGCATCTAAGTATAAATAAACTGAGATGACCTAAGTATTGCTTGCGTAAACAGACAAGAGTTAATTGTTTTCCTATGTAAATTCAGAATGTCATTAGTGATAATTTGTAGAGCACGTCCTATGACAATTTGCATAGTAATAATGATCAACCCACAGACAGTAGACAAAGAAAAATCATACTCCTTCCTAGCTCCTCTAGTTTGATACATCATCGAGGGGCTCCAGAGATATGATAACAAAATAAAAGTACAACAATTGAACATTTTTGTTTGATGTGATAAACCCTTGATTCAGAAGGAACATCATCCATTTGAAACATGCTTTTGGTTTGATTGATTCGGTTGTTTGATTTGGATGGGTCGATGTGTTTCTGATGGTGTTTGATGTTCAATGTTTGGTTGCACTATGATCATGTTTTTGGGTTGTGTTGTACTGTTGTTGTTTGTTTATTAGTTCAAAATCAAAGTTTATTGCCCCCAGTGAGTTCAGGATTTTGCCCCCAGTCTAGGGTGAGACAAGATTGCGATGCCAGGATATGTACATGGTGCCTTCAAAGGATAGGAAGATGGATGGTGAAAGTGAATGGCGAAAGTGAATGGTCGACATGCTCAAATAGATGGAAAAGCTAGCCTATCACAAATAGTTCCTATTGCCAGGTTTTCACTACTTGTTTTTATTGCACTTTTTTAGATTTTATGATTTTTTTATCTTTTTTATTTTTTACTTTTTTTTTGTATTTTTCTCTTTTTCTATTTTTTTTTTTAATTTTGATCTTTTTTCCTTTTTGTTGTTGCCAAGATGCCTGTTTGTTGGGTTTTCATCAAGGCAACCATTTTTTCAAAACATTTTTTTGATGTTTTTGGATTTTTTCAAAACTTTTCTGATGTTTTTGGTATTTTTGGATTTTCTCAAGATATCTAAGATGGAATGATATGATATGACCGATTGAAGAAAAAAGTTTTCCTCCAATAGGAGTAATGCAACCATGGATAAATGATAGATCAAAATGAAAGATTCACCGCAAAACATGTCACACAAGCAACATATCTCTTGTCGAAAGATGATAATGGTTGATTGATTATGATGCTAGGAATGATTGATTCCATAGGGCATGATGATGATAAGTACTTAGGATCCTTGATTTCCTCTAAGTACAATAAGATCGATGATTGTTGATGATTGATTGACAAAAGATATGATGATTTGATAATGTTTTACAGCTAGGCTCAAATATGATTGACATGATAAGATTTAAGGTTGCAAAGGGACATGATGGCATGGATCTTGATAAGCTAGGAGATATGGAATGGAAGAAAGCAAGGATAAAAATAATGAATGGGATGATCAAGATCAACCAGATAAGATATGGACACAAGGCCCAAGAATTTTTCCCCTATTCCTAATCAAGACCAAGGATGAGAAGAAAGGATGTATCTAGTAAGAACGATGGAATATGGATAAGACGAAAGATATGGTACAGAATATATGGATACAGCGTATAAGATAAGATATATGATGTTTAAGGAGATCCTTAACCTTGTCAAGATCAAAGGTGGAAATGTGGAAGATAATATATGCATGATAGGAAGATGGAATAAGGACTTAAGCATCAAGTTTCATGACCAAATATCCCTTTAATAAACTATAGTAATGGGGATGATACTCATAAATGTTGGCCTATCAAAGGTATGATGGAAGAACTAAGGAATTATCCAAAGGTTTGGATTAAGGGAGAAAAATTGGGGATGAATGTTGGGTAATGTATAGGAGGTGGGAAGGCTTTTTATGGATAGATGGAAAGGGTGGCAAGATCAACATTGGCACACACCTTGAAGGGTGGTGGAGTGATTGAGGAAAAATGGATTTGGAAGGTGATAGGTTTTTAGATGAAAAATTGAAGGAAGCTTTTGGATTAGCAAATTTGGATGCCAATTTATATTTTATTGCTTCTATGAGACTTTTTGGAATCCACATGACTTTTGACTTTGATTTTTGCTTTGTGGGCCTTTGTGGCCTTTGATATTTCTCGTTTTGCTTTATGGGCCTTTGTGGCCTTGGAAATTTTTCTTTTTTCTTTGATGGGCCTTTGTGGCCTTTTTTATTTTTCCTTTGGTTTTGGATCAAATTTTATTTTATTTTTGCATGCCTATTTGAGGAGACATGTTGATCCTTTGACACATGTGGATTTTGATATGGAATCTTTTGACATTTGGCACCCAAATTGCTTCCAAGAGCAATAAGAGAGGTGGATTGAGATGAATAGTATGGAGGTATCATGGATGAGTTGTTGGAGGTAGAATTTTGAAAGGGAATCAAGGATGTTTGCCTTTGTTGTTCTTGAGGAATAAGATATGGACCTAGGATAGAGGGAAGGTTTGATGGACTAGGATGAGGGCCTAGGATAGATGGAAGGTTTGGTGGATTAGGATGAGAACCTAAGATAGATGGTAGGTTTGATGGATTAGGACACTTAGGTATATAACCAAGGTTGTGATAATATAGATTTTGTTCAACAGAAAGGGTTTCTAGGATACCTTGTTCATGAAGGCCTAATCCTTTGCCTTTGTAGTTCATACTTTGACACATTTGTTTACCAATGGTATATGTGTTGTTTGTGAAACAAGATGCGAGTCCATTTTGGGGAGGATATGATATGGATGAAAGGATAGGTGTCAGAAGTAAACCGGATCAGATAAAGGTGGAGGATCCCAATTTGTAGGTGTGTGGTTCATGGATAGCTTGTATAGGTGTGATAGGATCTTGACATGGGGATGATGGGGTGTTTTTATCTTGACTTGGAAAAGGATCACGAGGTGTAGGAGATGGAGTAGCTTGCTCTTTATTAGATTTGGAATCATCATGAAGTGGTATGGAAGGAATATCTTGATCTTGATGAGGAAAGGAATCATGAGATTTTGTGGAAAGCATATCTTGATCATCAGATGGTAGGACATCATTAGATAGGATGGAAGAACTATCATGCTCCTAGGATGCAATGGAATCATCAAATGGTATGAATTCTTTAGATGTAGTGGAAGGAGTACTTGGAAGAATACTTTTCTCTTGAGATGGAAATGAATCATTATGGATGAAAAGTGAAAGGAGGGGATCAACATAGAATTTTTGAGAGATGGGGTATTGGTCAAATATTGGAAGAACTTGTGGAATTTTGATATAATTGGATGAAGTGGAAAGAATGTTTTAATCTTGATGTGTAAGGGATTCTATGCTAGCATGGTTTGGACAAAGAGATTTACATGAATCATTGGATGTAGAAGATATGATAGAAGAAGGTGGTTGGATGGAATCGTTGACTTGGGTGAAAGAATCATGAGATTTATTTTGGCTTATGGGAGATGAAGATAAATGCATGACATGGTAAGATTGTTCAATATCATTTGTGTTTGAATACTTTGATTTGGGCTTATTGAAATTTTGCAAAAATTCAAAGAAATTGAACTTGGATGATGTAGTTGTTGGTGGAGAAGGTGTCATGTCCAGATTTCTGTCAGAGGAATAAGAATAGATGTTTGACAAAAAATATCCTTCTGTGGTTGTTTCCCTTTGCATATCCTAGATTTTTTGTTGAATGTTCTTTATTTAATGAGCTAAAGCATTCAATTGATCCTCATCTATTTCACCCATGGTGGTTTGAGTTTTAATTTCCTATTCTTTGAGTTTATGGCTTTTGGGGTCTTGTTAAAATGGGCATACAATTGTCATAGTTTTCACTAAACTTTTGATATTTGTTTGGAGGAGTGACAAGGGTTTACCCAAGTTCAAATAGAATGACAAATTCTATTGACGTGAACTAGGGTGCATCTAATTAAGCAAGCTTCATTTTGTGATGAAAGGATGATAGATCCTGATGAGGAAACTAAACTTGAAAATCAGAGATGTTTTGAATGATTTTGGGCACTTTAGGATGTTAGATCTTGGTATAGCTAGACATGTTCACTTGTTAGACCTATTTGGAAAGTTTAGACTGCTGGTGAAACTGAGGAATGATTGAACAGTGCTGAGGATTCCCAGGATGAGACTGACTGTCAGACAGGAGATGAAACTAGGTCACTATTTTGTGGTCTACAAAATGTGCCAAAACAAAGACAAAAAGTGCCAGAGAAAGTGCAAAAAGCGCCAGAGAAAGTGCAAAATGCGCCAGAGAAAGTGCAAAAAGCTCCATAGAAAGTGTAAAAAGTGCTAGAATAGGTACAATATGCGCTACAGGACTTGCAAGATGCGCTAGAAAGTTTTACAAGGCTCTATAAGCAGGTTTTGACTATGGTAACTTGGACAATATGTGTGAATATAGATGCAAGATGTGCCAAAAGGAATTCAATATGCACTAGAAGGTCTACAAGATACGCCAAACTGGAAGAATAACACTATTTCTTGGAAGTTTGTTTTATTTTTTGGATTTTCTAGTTGGAGACTTGGTTGTTTCAATGAATGTAATTTTGAATCAAGGTTTTCACTTTCGACATGTGATGTTTTGTTTGAAATTTGTTTTGAAAACACTTTGATAAAGACACATTAGGCAATGTACACTCTTAAGGCTATGAAAGACTATACTCGTTTGGATTCCACGTGGATTTACCCCAACCACACTTATTCTTAGCGGATGAATTCAAAAGCTTGGCCACACGGGCTTCCCCTTACAGTGCAGTCACTTCTTAGGTCAACCAAGCTTCCAGCCCCCATAAAACTCTCATAGAAGGTTGAACATCTCTACTAAAAACTGTGAGAATGTAGATGCCTTTGCAACGACCGTTGTTGCACCAAAGAATAGATAAAGGTTTTTGGCCAAACTATAACAAGGGTTTTAATACGGGTATTCCGTTCATAGGGGATAATCCATGAGGTGAGAGACCATTACTGCCCTTCTCATCGAAACTATCCTCATAATATTGGCCTTTGTTCTAGTATCCACATTTATATACTGACTGGAAGTCACTTGGCTTTAGTGTGTTATTGGTTGGGTCGTTCCCTTGGGTGATTATTTTTTCCCACAAGGCAGGCCCTCTAAGATAAACAAAAGCAAGCAAGTATATATGTAGTTTGATCAATCTTCATTCCACATGAATAAAGAGAGAACACACACTATATGCTCAACTCACACTCGTAAAGAAACACGAATGGGTTTGGCTTTTTGGTCACCCAGTTAAGGGGAGAGCATATGCCTACCATTCATCAAGCATGAAAGACATGGTGTTCTTTATCATTTTAATTAAACTAGATTCCTAATTTAATCAAAAGAAAGCACTTAAATGACTCCAACCCCTACATAAATCATCAGTAGTTTGATAAATTTGTCTTTTACCAACATATAAAAGTACCTGCAAGCAGAAAACACAAATTAGTTCTTGGGTTTTTTAAATTTTTCAAATTTACACAGATGCGCTAGAACAGTCATCTAATGCACTAAAAGATCTTTCCTATGCGCTAAAAGAAATCATGTATGTGCCAAAAGAAGTTCACATCCAGAATCTGTGAAACAACTTCCAAAAAATGTCAATAAAAAGGGGCTAGGCCCCACAGTGGGCGCCATTTTGTGTGTGTGTTAAATATGTAAAGTTAGTATCAACACAAACCTTAATGAAATGATATATATTAAAGATTCAAAGAAAAGAAGTTACTCTAAATTGCAATAAAATGAATCTTTTAAGAACGTCTCATTGTCCTCTATTCTTAATGATTCCTTTAACCTCTTGGCCCTCATATTTCTATGTGCACAAAGGCTATTAGAATGACGCTTAAGAAACAAGCTTATTATTTAACATGCAAGCCAATTAAATTCCTACATGAAACTAAATGGTAGAAATGATGATGGATATTATGATGAATGATGGATGATTATGATGAATGGTGGGTGACTATGATGAATTGACAAACGGTGGTGGATACTATGGTGGTGATCTATATGATTCGACATATGCTCAAATGCAAACTCTAAATATACTAATCTAAAATGCAACTATGATGCAAAGGATGATATAAAATGCAACTATGAAGTAAAGTGTTAGTCTAAGATCTAACTATGATGAAAAACATGATATAAAAACTAATTATAAGACTCTAAAGTGCTCCCAATCTCAAATGATAAACCTCCATGATAACTCTATTCAAAAGTGGATATAAAATACAATGCCAAAGGGTTGTATTTATAGTCTTTTCTAAGCATCTTGTGAGGTGGCAATAATCAACGGTCTAGATTTGAACAAGAAGAATGGAGGGTGGAGATGGAGAGAATCAAAATGTTGTCCCCTTGACCAAAGACAACATGCCATTTGGATGGAAGAATCTCTTGACCAATGGGAAACATGCCAAATGGATGGAAGACTCAAGTGTGGGAAGAAAAGACCATGTGTTTGAAAATTGGTGGAAGATAATTCTAATTAAAAATTAGAATTATTTAATTTCATGTGACCTTGGTGAGGTGGCATGAAAATTTGTAGATAATGAATTATTAGAATTTCCCCTTGAACAAGGGCAACATGCCAAATGGATGGGAGAATCAAGTGTGTGAGGAATAATCCATGTGTTTGAATGCCAAATGTGTGGGAGAATCAAGTGTGTGAGGAATAATCCATGTGTTTGAATGTTAAATGTGTGGGAGAATCAAGTGTGTGAGGAATAAGCCATGTGTTTGAATGTTTGTTGAAGATAATTCTAATTAAAAATTAGAATTATTTAATTTCATGTGACCTTGGTGAGGTGGCATGAAAAGTTGCAGACATGTGCTTGAATTCCTAATCTGAGATTAGTGAAACTTAATTAAATAAAACAAACTTTAGAAATTTGTTTATTTAATTAAATTAGAAGAATATGATTTTTTTTTAGATTTGAAGAATTAAAGGATATGAAAAATATAAATAAATTGTGAATTTATTTATACGTAGTCAAATATTAATTAAATAACTAGTATTTAATTAATTAAATGTTGTGACCGATTTTAGGTGTATACAACAACAATTCCATGTGCAACAAGAAGCCACTCAACTACTAGCCCAACAACAAGCATTGTTGGCACAACAACAGTAAGACCAACAACAAGTGTTGTTAGCACAACACTTGTAGGCATACCAACAAGTGTTGCTAGAAAAACAAAACTTGCAACCACCTCCCACAAACATGCAAAACAACCCACTTGTCACTCAAGTGATCAAACCACCCCAAAACACATTCATCCCACCACCTGATCCGCAAAACGATATGTCTGCGCAAATCAAATTTCTCTCACAACAAGTGCTAGATGTCTACAATTTTTGGAAAAACAACAAAAAAACAAGGGAATTTGTGCCCTTATCCATTTGAAAAAATCATTGTGATGGTTCCATTCCCAAAAGGGTTCGAGATACCTAAATTTGACAAATATCGTGGGACTAGTAACCCTGAGGATCACATCAGGGAATTTCATGTCCACTGTATGGAAGTTGCATACGATGAGTCTTATCTAATGTGACTATTCCCTTGGAGTTTGGCTAGACCAGCAATGGAATGTTTCTCTCGCCTTCCTCCGAGAATCAAAAATTTCTAATAAATTGTGGACTTGTTCATACAGAACTATTCATTCAACATAGGCATGGACATGAGTTTACAAGAACTATCCACTCTCAAACAAACCAAGGGAGAAACATTTACATCCTTCTTGCAATGATGGTGATCCAAGGCCAATAGGAGCAAGTGGACTATGCTAGAAGAACAACAAATCTATACTATCATCGTCAATCTCAAAGGAACCTTGTCCTTCAATCTAAAAATGTAATGCATCACCACATATGACTAGTTGATCCCCAAGGCGCTCAACATTGAAAGAGCCCTTATCGCACAAGGGGGACACCTACTTATCAAGAAAATCATCCATCAACTAGTTATAATGAAAAACCTCGCACATGGGCAAAGAACAAGAATGTTACTAACAATGTTGTGGTTGACGCCAAAGTTATTATCAGTGCTCCAAGGCAAAACACGCAATCATATCAACAACTACAATTCAACAACCAAAACAATGCACAAGCCAACACATCATCACAACAACCCAACAATCAAGTGGTCAATAACCTAAAAAATCAAGGGGGACCACCCCCAAGGAAGTATCCCCCCAAACAGAAATACGCACTGCTTGGGGAACCGATTGAGTCTTTCATGCAATGACTAGTCCAAGCAAATCTCATCAAGATCCATGTTTATGAAAATTATCAAGAACCTCAAGTTAAACCACCATGGTATAACAAGAAACAACTCTATGATTTCCACAAAATAAAGGGACACACGACAGCCAGTTGCATGCAACTTAAGAATCTAATTCAGGACCTCATTGGTGATAGAACCATAACCATTGAACAACCTACAGGAAATCAAGATCTAAAGATATACATGAATCTGATGCCAGATCACAATAAGGGGAACAACAATGGTAAGGCAAAGTATAATAATGTGAACCATGTTTATGACCATGTTGTTGCATCCTTAGATGAATAGTTGTTGTTAGTATCAAAGGATCTTGAGCCAACTATAGAGTCACCACATGTGGTGGAAAATTTACCATTCTGGGACCATCCCAAGCACCCAAAGCATATGTCACCAATCCAAAGTCAATTCCCAATGGTTATAATGTTTTGGTTCAATTAAAAATAATCCCCACCCAAATCTCCATCATGGAGTTGCTGAAAATCTCGCCCGCACATAGGAAAATCCTAGAAGAAGCATTGGATTCATCCACTATTCCCATGGGTCTTGATGCGGACCAGTTCCAAGCTATGGTTGGACACATTACCATGCCACATCTCCTAACATTTTCTGATCAAGACTTCCCAACTCAACCATCCAATAACGGTGCACTCCATCTTGAATTCTTAGCCCATAAAAATAAAGTCAAACGAGTCTTGGTGGATGGAGGTGTGGGTCTAAATATTTGTACTCTCAAGCTAATAAAGAATCTGGGATTCTCTAACAAATTCATTGAAAAAGGTAAGGGTATTACTATCAGTGCATATGATGATCAAGAACGGGTGTCTCAAGGCACCATTCAACTCCCTATTCAAGCAGGGCTAGCTATCATGGAAACTACATGTCAAGTCCTTGATCTAAAATTACCTTACAATATCCTCTTGGGATGCCCATGGATCCATGGGATTCAAGCTATCGCATCCACCTTCCATCAATGTGTAAATTTTTCATATCGAAATCAAGAGGTCACAGTCCATGGAGATCCTAAACCATTTTATTATTGCAAGAATCTAGAAGCAAAGTACTACAAAATCCCTCAAGTCCCAAAGAATGATGAGGGACCCACATCTCCATATATAGACCCATCTACCCTAGCCTCCACTTCTAATACAAAGACACCCTCCATTCCAAACATCTCTGATATCAAATTCATTATCCAAGATAATGGGTGTGGGGACTACAAAATGAAAAAGAGTGCCTTTGTAATAGGAGAGTTACCTCAATCTCCTCGGTCTCATGGGAAACCCCAACTGATTGACACCCCATCTCAAGCCTTTAAAGCAAACCCATCCAAATTCAAAAGATGGGGAGACCTAAGTCAGGAAGTGGTAGATGAAAAGGAAATATCAAGCATATTGTATCAAGATGAAAGGCCCATACTTGATCTTCCCATGGAAAATGACAACAAAGGACTATGGTTGATGCAAGGATGGGGCTATAATAAAAATGAAAAACTTGGAAAAAATGACAATAGTCTTCTAGAACCTATCATTCCTAAGAAGCGTATAAAGAATCTTGGCCTTGGATGTACCCCTCCGAAGATAACCATACTTGGCAAAGGTACCCTAGTTAGAAAAGTCAAAGGTCCTCCTTAGTTGCTGGTGTCCACAAGTTTTCCCTTAGATAACTATACCTTTGATATAACCGATGTGTGTGACGAGGACCCTATCACTGACCTACCCATGCTATTTTAGGATTCCTCTCTTTTCATCATTAGTACCCTATCTTTCAAACCAAGTAACCAAACTAATGAGCTAAAACTTGTCTACCCCTAACTCATCAATTACGACCAACAAGGACCACTGATTTTAGACACACTCGTAAAAAATGAGGATTTCTCAGAATTCATGGGATTGTGAGATACTCTACCATGTGGAGATCACAAAGATGGGTTTGACATTGAGCTAGACACACATGCCTATTATGGGGAAACGATTGAATCCCTCAATCACAAAAGTGAAAATTTAAGAATAATATCTAGGCCTTTGAGTGAAAACCACACTGTGGCACTCTCTGACCCAAAAATAGTAAAAAAGAGGATGCATCCAATGGTGAAAATCTCTTTGAGGCACCAAAGGATGAGGGATTCAATCTTCCCCTTAGTGTTATTCATCAAGAAAAGTGAGTGGTCTTAGTAGAGAAATGTAATCTAGTTAATCTAGGGACTGGGGAAATACCACATATCACCTTCTATGCATAATCACTTTTGACAGAAGAATAGGAACTCCTAGCTACTTTTCTAAGGGAAAGAAAGGTAAAATTCACATGGACCTATGCTGATATGCCTAGTATTGATCCAGAGGTTGTGGTTCACCATCTAGCCATCTATCTAGAGGCAAAACCAGTAAGACAAAATTTGTGAAAGATGCATCTGCAAATAGCATTACTGGTCAAACTTGAATTACAAAAGCTCCTTGACATTGGCTTCATATGGCCAATTGATTATCTAGAGTGGGTTTCAAATCTTGTACCAGTCTCTAAGCCCACTAGGGGCATCTGCATTTGCACTGACTTCAGAGACCTAAACAAATCATGTCCTAAGGATGATTTCCCTCTCCCAAACATAGACATGATTGTGGATATGATGGTAGTACATGAAATGCTATAACTAATGGATGGATTCTCAGGGTACAATCAGATCATGATAGCTAAGGATTCCCAACACAAGACAGCTTTCACTTGTCCATGGGGGACTTACTGCTAGGACATGATGCCATTTGGGTTAAAGAATGTCAGAGAAACCTACCAAAGAGCTATGAATCTAATCTTCCATGATATGATTCAAAAAATTGTGGAAGACTATGTGGATGGCATATTGGCCAAATCAAGAAAGCATTGAGATCACATAGCAACACTAATCTCCATCTTTGATAGGCTAGAAGAGTACAAGGTTGGACTCAATACCAAGAAGTGTGTCTTTAGTGTACAATCAGGGAAACTGCTAGGGTATATCGTGTCTATGAGAGGAATCGAGATAGATCCTGCCAAAGTCAAAGCAATTCTCAAAATGGAAGCACCAAGAATATTGAAGCAATTAAGGGGTTTGCAGGGAAGGCTCCAATCCATTCGTTGATTTATAGCACAATTAGCAAATAAGGCTATCCCATATTCTCATCTACTCCACAAGGGGGTAGCATAAAAATGGGACAAGAAATGTGACTAGGCTTTCAATAAAATCAAGGAGTACTTGTTGACACCACTAGTCCTTATGCCACTGATTCCAAACAAGCCATTGATCCTATATATATCGGCAACAGCAGTAGCCCTTGGTGCTCTCTTAACTCAAAATGATGAAAATGGGAAGGAGAGAGCTATTTACTATATTAGTATAACCATGGTGGGACATGAGCTGAATTACACATTCATTGAGAAGGCTTTCCTAGAAGTGGTGTTTGCAACACAGAAGTTTAGACACTATATGTTGGCTCACCAGATAAAACTCATTTCCAAGATAGACCCTCTCAAGTATCTACTTTCCAAAGCAACACTCACAGGGTGAACAACAAAATGGGTCATGATCCTAATAGAGTATGACATTGAGTATGTAGAATGGAAGGCCATTAAAGGACAAGTAATTGCAAACCAACTAGTAGAGGCATTGATATATTCAAAAACCCACTGATATCAGAGTTCCTCAATGAGTCAATCTTTAACCTAAGTGTAGAAGATCACTAGAAAGTATATTTTGATGGATCCTACACACAACTTGGGTCAATAGTGGGAGTCTTCTTCATTACACCACAAGGAGATTGCATACCCAATTCATATAAGATATCTTTTCCTTGCACAAACAACATTGTGAAATATGAGGCTCTTGTCATAGGACTCAGAATAGTAGTACAATGGAAGATCATGGCACTCAAGGTCTATGGAGATTCACAGCTTATCATCAACCAGGTAAATGATGAATACCAAACAAAAGATGACAAATTGACTCCATACAAGAAACTAGCAAAAATCCTCAAAGAATTCTTCATTGACATCACGTTTGAGCAAATACCCAAAGCAAACAACAGAGTAGTGAATGTTATGGAAACAATTAGATCCCTACTGGATATCCCATGCAATGTCCCCAAACAAGAATTCATGGTAGAGCAACTTCTCATACTAGCATTCAAGGTATGAGAGTCTAAATTTATGTGTGAAATCATTGGTCCTAGTGACCCCTAGTACCATGACATATACACCTACTTGAAAATAGGAGTCCTCCCCACCAATATCACTCTGAACCTTAAGAGAACATTCGTCAAGAATTCATCTCGCTTTGTTATCTTAGGAGACACCCTATACTGTAGGAGTATCAAAGGAACCTTGTTACGATGCCTTAATCTTGAGGAAGCTTTGACTGCTTTAACTGAGGTACACAATGGTATTTTTGGATCACATTCGAGTGGTATGACCTTGGCTAAGAAACTGTTGAGGATTGGGTACTATTCGCCTACAATGGAAAGAGAAGCTAGCAACTATGTTTGAAAGTGCTTGCAATGTCAACAGCATGGGGACCTCATCCATGAACTATCTCAGGAGCTCCGACTGATCATAAAACCTTGGCCCTTTTCACAATGGGGGCTCGATCTCATTGGTAAAATCACACCCACCTCATCCAATGGACACAAGTTCATTATCACCGCCATAGAGTACTTTACAAAGTGGGTAGAGGCCATTTCAATGACCTATATCATAGGGAAGCAGATATCTAAGTTCATCATGAACTACCTCATCTGTCGTTATGACATCCCACAAGCCCTTATCTTAGATAACGGGACACCTTTCAAAAACCAAGATGTTTAGGAACTATGCCAAAAAAATTCAATATCCAACATCACTTCTCTACTCCATACTACCCCCAAGGAAATGGCCAAGCCAAGGCTTCTAATAAAACCATCTTGAAAATCTTAAAGAAGACAATCAATGAAGTTAGTCGCGACTAGCATTTACAATGAAATCCCACCTTATAGGCCTACTAAACAATTATCCACACGCCTACAGGTGCAACCCATTTCTCCCTGGTCTATGAATCAGAAGCCATCTTTCCTATTGAGATCGAGCTCCCATCCTTAAGAATATCATTTCAAAATCTCATCACTGATGAAGAATATCAGGTGTCACAATTGAACAAGCTAAAACTATTGGATGAGCAGCACATGGATGCCTTAAACCATCTACAAGTCTATCAAAACTATCTCAAGCGAAGATACAATAAGAAGATCAGGAGTCAAACTTTTCAAGTCAGAGAGCTTGTATTGAAGGAGAATCAAAAAAATGTACCAAATCTAGACAACAAGGGAAATTTTGAATCCAATTGGTTGGGAACCTTTATCATCATAGCAAGCTACAAATCAAGAGCATATTAGCTATCTACACCCAAAGGGGAGCCTCTGCAAGATCCTATCAATAACTTCCATCTCAAAAAAAATTATACCTAAACTTGTGAGGTATAATCCAAAAAATATAAAAAATATAAAAAATCAAAAAAAGGATTGAAAACAGTAAAGAAAAAAATCATCCTCTAGTGAAAACCACTTTGATGGTGTTTTGGGAAAGTACCTTGGCGAAAATCTGGCAAACAGGTACCTCGTGTAAATAAGCACTTTCCATCCACCATGATCTCTATGGCTTGTTCTGCATGATTCATCCATCACACTTCCATTGATCTTTCCATCACCCATTCGCATATGCATTATAGCTTGATCCTATGTTTGTATCATGACACCTCCTAGTACTACTTGGCACCATTCCTAAGGTCAATTTGTCCTGCCTATATCGGAGTAGTCTATCACACCATGTTGGGGGCATGTTTTTATACCTACATTGGATTGGATTCATGTATATTCTTGAAGTATACCTTAAAATCAGAAAATCCAAAAACATTCATAAAATCAGAAAACCCAGAAACATCCAAAACATATCAAAACTCAAAAACAGGTCAAAGGTTAGAAAAATTCAAAAATAGGGTTGTCTTGTCGAACTATGGGTCTCTAAGCTCTGAACGTAGGAAATGCCATCATCGATGTGCCGCCGAGACACATTAGGTCAGTCCTTTAGGAGTCCATCATAATAAGCTAGCAATCCATTTATTCATATCTCATCAATAAACGAGTTTATGTCAGTCAAACTACGTGGTCTTTGCATGTATAACATAGGAAAGGATAATCTTTGATTAGCCACCAAGGCCCCTATTTTAGGTCTTTAGGTTAGATTCTTGGTCAAAATCTCAGAAAACACAAAAACATTGAAATTTTTGAAAATGAAAACATTTGTAAAAATTCTCAAAAAATACTAAAAACAGCCTCATAACATCTTAGAAAACATCAAAAACATCCAAATATTTGAAAAATCCATTCACCCCATCTCATGATCACCCAAAATAAACATTCACTCATAATAAATTATTGTCACCCCCAACCTTTGGTGAAACAATCAGAAATAGGTATACCAAATCGAAAGTGAAAACTCAAACGTCAAGGTCTCAAGTCTAGGTTAGTAAGTAAACAAGTTGGTAAACTCTTGGTATTAATATCCCATCATCCAGTCAATCCCAAAATCATCTGATAACATCATGTCCTAGGATGCATCCTTCCTATAATGGACATCAACATTAGGCATCACCGTAGTTTAGTCTTGGGTAGAGGTATGAAGAACATAGCTTGTTTGTTTACTTGATCTTTTTCTTATTGATTTATCTTATTGCACTCATTCTAATGACCTCTTGATGATGTCTAAACAAAATGATTTAGAGAGAAAGGAATGGGGGCATTGATCATTATCTTTTTATTTGTTATGCTTGTTGGATATTCTTGTAAAATAACCTTGGTAATACTTGCTTTGGTCAGTATGTATGGAGGGATTTTTAGATAGCTTGTTAACTATTTCATTGATAGGTTATGCCTTTCTGTGTTTTGGTCCGAGATGTTTGAAAGTTCTGAAATACATCCTAGTGAGGTTTCTATATGTCAGGTGTGAACAAGGATACTCCTATCTGATTGTTGAGTTAAAGTCCATCTCACTAGGTACAACGCCATCCTAGTTTTCTATACCTTGATGCATTATATCTATGTGTGATCAAAAATAAGGAAAGTTATGCTATTTACATCCCCAATCCCTGGATAAGAAACACATCATCATAATTCATCATAACATCTAATAAAGTCTCGACAACTCATAGACTTGAATTTTTAATTTTCTGGATTTTGAGATTGTGTTGGAGTTTTTTCATCAACGTTTCGGATCACACTCAGTGATCCATCATCATTTCTCATCTCCTTTGCTCTCTAGCATCCTGATGATGGATCAGTGAGTGTGATCCGAAACGTTGATGAAAAAACTCCAACACAATCTCAAAATCCAAAAAATTAAAAATTCAGCACTATGGATTGTGGAAATCTCATAGCATTAACTCATAGACTTGTTGGAATTCTTCATCTTCTCAAAATCAAGGGTTGATCCCTCTCATTCTTCTATCCTCTTTCACGCTAATATGGTATCATGACATCAATGCATCCATCTTGCATTCATAAAATGCTAGCATACTCATCCTGCATAATCATACATATCCTCATAATAAGAAAACATCATCCATCTCAAATGCATTGCATTATCATTTAAGTTGTTTAGGATAATATAGATTTTTTATTCTAAGTATCTTAATCCATCTCATTTGCATCATCATCATAATCATTCATACATCCATAAAGCATATTTGTCATGAGATCGACCCTAAAAATTAGAATTTTTTCCTGATCTCTTGAGGGGGCAATGTAGCAACATAATTCTTCGACTGGGGCAACAGTGGGGCATTCAAAAAAATTAGAAAAATTTTGATTTTTGATCTTGGTAGTGTTATTCTTTGAATCGACGCAACAAGTGCTTTGCTTCAAAAAGGGGCAAAATGTAGACACTGAAAATGTCTTGATTGATACTGGATATGTAATTTTGATTAACTAACACCTTTTCTTCCTAAATCACTTCAAATTGATCAATTAATTTTGAATAATCGGCATTATTTAATTAAAATCAACAAATTTAGCTATTAATCAAATAATTAAATTTATTGATTAATTCATCCTTAGATTCTAACTAATTATTCATCTTATTTAATTAAATCCTCTCTTAATCCTCCCATTTGATTAAAAATCAATCAAATCAAATGTCACATCTCCTAATTCACTCCAATTAATTAATTCTAGATTAATTAATCCTAAATCAACCTTCTAATCATCATTACCAATTCCTCCAGATTTTAACTCCTCGAGAGTTAAATCAACCATGATCAATTAACCAGGTTGCATATAAAATCAATTTCTTCTATTTATCTAATTACTCCAATTATCCTCAATAAGGCATATTCTAAGGAATATTCCTCTCAACCACCTTTTATTCAATTTTCCTCGAAAATTTTTCAAAAACCTTTCACATCTACATTTAATTCTCTTACAACCTTTCAAATCCTCTTACATCCTCTCAAATCTCATTCAATTCCTCTTACACCAATTTCAAATTCTCAACCAATAACATTTACTTCTCTTCCATCCTCCTCCACTCACACATTTCCCAAAATGTGTTCCACCCTCATCCAATAGAATTGTGACACTTGGCACATTCCCATTGGCTCTCAATTTGTCCCACATTCATCAAATCCTCTCATTCTTCAACCCTTGGCTTCTATAAATAGAGGCATCCTTTTTATAATATGGATCCACAACTTCATGCATTATCACTATAGCCATTTGAGTTTAGAGCATTCCATTATTTTCATCCATCATAGCTAGATTCTAGTCAATTTCATCTTTGAATCATTAACAACTCATCGATCTTATCAAAGGGATTGGGAAAGGGCTTCTTTCCACATCAAAGGACCACCACTCCCCCTATGGGATGTAGGTTTTGTTAATTCAAGTTGATTTACATGTTGTATTTGATTAGTTTCTTATTGTTTTTATGTTTTTCTCTTGAATTAGCTAAAGAATCTCATAGGGAGCATTAGATTTGATTTTCTAACATGTTTGACACTTGATTTGTGATCTCTTGTTAGCTTGTGCAGGTTTTGTGCTCACAAGTATGTGCTTCTCTTCAAAATACCAATATCTTGATTTTTGGAATGCATGACAAATTACACTTAAATAGTAATCCATGCTTAACACATAAATCAATTTTTGGATAAAAATATATTTCTTACCTTTTTTTAATTATTGATAGAACTCTCCAAAATAATTTTCATGGTCATAATATTTTGTTAAAAAATATTTTCTAAGTGGGTCAAGGATAGACAAAGTAGAAATAGTTGAAATTAAGGGTGGCCTAAATAATAAATCAACAAGTTTATTTGTCGTACTCTTCTATATTTGACAACCGAGTGAAAATATTGAAGGAGGGCTATCACTTATAACTCCTTACTGAAGCTTGCCGGTATTGGCATGGTGTGATGGTTTATAGGTGGCATTGTTGTTCTTGCCACCAAGGTTCAAACCCTGTTGGGGTGGTATTGTTGAATGGTTGTATCCAGTTCATAGCTTTGGTCAAAAGTGTTTACCCCTTGAATTTTAAAAAAAAAAAACTCCTTATTGGAGCTTCATTTAAGATTGAACATTTTGAAGTGGTCAATGATTTATAATTACTATAGTTTATTTTCCCAACAAGTAATGTTTCCACTTTTTAGTTGCTTGCACCAATACATACAACTCTTGTCATAAGTATAATACCCAAGGAAAAACCTATTAAATAAATCTAAATGGTAGAAAACTAGTCTTCCA
The DNA here is from genome assembly GCA_007258455.2 of Sequoia sempervirens. Lineage (NCBI taxonomy): Eukaryota > Viridiplantae > Streptophyta > Pinopsida > Cupressales > Cupressaceae > Sequoia > Sequoia sempervirens. The sequence goes on from VDFB02353493.1 coordinate 212,153,016, forward strand.
CCTTGCAATAGAATAACCCCCATAGTGTCATTGCTTGCATCCATTTCCAATCAAAAGAAATTTACAAATGTAAAGCCAATATGAGTGTATTGATAATTAATTTATTTGATTCATCAAAAGCCTTTTGTCACATAATTCCCAATTAAGAACTCTTTACATGACCTAAAATAGCATGCAATGAAGTTGACATAGAATAAAATGCTTTTAGAATTTACACAAGCATTGAGTTTCCCTATAAAGCTCCTTGTTTCAATAATGATTGTGGGATTGAGCCAATTCATAATGGCCTCAAATTTTATCAGGTCATTTTTAACTACACCATAATCTATTACATGACTAAGATAAACTAGAATTTATTTTACAAATTCACACTTCTTACCATATAATTGAACTAGTTCTCCTTTAACATTTGTATTTCTTTTTCCAAGTGTTCAACATGCTCTTCATATGTTTGGCTAAAAATAAGAATATTATCTAGGTAAATAATTACACATTCATCAATGAGAGGATATAACACTTCATTAATCAACTACATAAAGGTTTTTGGAACATTCCACAACCCAAATATAATTACTAGTCATTCAAATAGCCATTGCTTAGTCTTGAATGTAATTTTCCAAATATCCTCTTTTTTTACCCTTAGTGATAACTAGACCTCAAATCTAATTTTGTGAAATACTTGGCATATCATAGTTGGTCTATTAAATCATATATGAATGAAAAGGGGTATTTTGTGTTTATCAAAATCCTATTCAAAGCTTAGTGATTAATTCATATGCACCAAAATTTATCTTTCTTTAGTACCATCGTGATTTGAGAATTGCATAATAACATGCTAAGCCTTATAACTCCATGTTACAACAAGCATCATAGTTGATCTTTTAATTCATTAGCCTCTAATATCCTTTGGTAATATAATCATATATTTGAAAGTGGGTAATCGAGAAATAAATTGGTCTCATGCTCAAAATATCTATATGAGGGTAGCCCCGTAGTCTCCTAAAAAATCAATAAAATTATATATCAACTATTCCACACCCTTTTTTTCTAAGTTAGAATGTAACTTCCATATATTATTTTTACCTTCACCACTTGCTCTTCCTCTTTCTTTCTTTGCAACATCAATAAAGAATTTTTTTCTATTATATTTAATGGGTGCCTTGCTTAGGAAACATTGACCATGGATACCTTGATTTACCATCATCTCTCCTCCATTTTTTAATAGGCACTTGTTTAATACTCGATAGAAAATTACATCATGTTCATAGAGATATGTGCTACCAAGAATAATCCCACATACATTTAATGGAATAACATTCATAGTTACCTCATCCTTAAATTCCATTCAATATGCAAATATTATTATACACTATGTTTTAATTAAAATATCAACTACATTTTTTAGCCATCCCAAAGGGCCTAGTTTTGCATACCTCTATGTATCTAACCCAAGTTCTTATACAAAATATTTGAAAATTAAACTTACTTAATTACAAGCATAAAATAATATCACATTTTTTACCTTTCAAATGTACCCTCGCATGAAATATCCTAGTAGAGTCCTCCTTAGATTAAGTTCATCATGAACCACATTTTATTTATTTTGCATAGTTGTAACACATGATGTTTTGTTGGGGCGGGGGGCCTAGCTCGATTGGTTAATGCATCCTGTTGTAGGCAAGAGGTCACGAGGTCTAGTCTCCCCCCAAACCCATGGTACTAGAGGGCATGTCGTGTTGGTGCCACTAGTCACGTGAAAAAAGTTTACCAGGTGCACTGTAGTTTATAGGGGGGCGGATACCTGACCAATTCCTACAATCTAAAAAAAAACACATGATGTTTTGTCATTCATATTTGAATTACACTTGATTTCATTCACTTAATTTGAAATTGTAGTGCCTTTATTCTTCTTGAATTTTTCAATTGGGTGTAATTCTAGTTTTTTATGACTCTCCTTGTTACAATATTTACAAAATATCTTACTTTCATTTATCATTGCTCTTCATGGCAGTGTTGGTGGATCTTTTACTCTTCCATTTAAGTTTCCTTTTGTGTGAGTTGTTTCCTTAATGTCCCTTTTTATTTCCTTGGTTCTTATCCTTGAAAGGATTGTATATTTTTATCCATCTCCAAATAATGGGTTTGGGCACTGGACTCACCAATATTTTAAGGTCTAGAAATTAAAACAACCCTTCAAAAATGTCTAAATAAGCCTCAAGTATATTTTATCAACATATCCCTAATCATCACATCCCTTCCAACATAAACCACTTTACTTTAGAATTCACTTGTATTTTATCGGTAGAAGAAATACCATTAAATTGCTTTGTTATCTTCATAGCATATCAGGTAAAATTACTTTTGAAGCAATTCTTTTAAATCTTTTCATTTTGAAATAGGTGGGGCTTTCCTCATTTGTACAAATTTCTCATATAACTTTGAATGAGAAAAATAAACTTGTTGAGAGGAATTTAAATTATGTAGACTAAAATATATCTCCACCCACCCCTTGATCCAACTTTTCTACATTCACTTCTCTATCAAATGGTTGAATCTCAAAAATTTACTTATACTTTGAATGGAATTGTGTGGTTGTTTGATGCCTCACCATCCTCAATCTAAGATTTCTTTTCTTTTACATTTGAATTCTCTTTGAATGCTCAAGTTTTGAGTTATGGTCATTCAAACACTCTCAAACATTACCATATGACATGAAATATTAATTAGTAGCATGTACCTCTAATATTAAAAATCTAATCTTCTTAACCTCATCCAATTTCTCACTTACCCTCTCATGGCACCCTTGATTGTGCTTGATTCCACCTCCAAGTTCCAATTTTAAGCTCAAACTCTCTCATATCACCACTACCACCAAAATGTAGTGGGCATATCACTAAAAATCCACCAAATTTATGATGAAAATTAACCTATATGTGTTTTCTAACCTTTTGTAATACAATATGATATGAAAACAACCTTAGATACTCTCAAACAAATCACTAATTATGGGTTCTACTATGCTAGTTGTAGATACCTAAACTTGACCACATACTAATGACACACCTAACATCATCATCTAACACCATGTCATCAGCACAATACTATTTAACTAACTAATTTTTATTATTTAATTAATTAGATTAACGTCCCTTATTCATCTAAAATAAATAAATTAATCTATTTTTTCTAATTAAATAAATAATTTATATTATTTAGTTAATTATTCTATTTAATCCATTTATTTCAAAATAGATATAATCTACTTTCTCCATTATCCACAAATTAATAAATAAATAATTTAACTAGTGACATAACTAACTCCTAAATAAAATTCAAACTAATCTTACAGCACCTTTCATTTCCACACAACATCTTAAAATCCCAACTATTCACATAAAAATATTTCTAAAATTAACCCTAACAATCGACATTTAATAAAGTCATCTTAATTAATCCTAACCATCCATTTGCACTTAATCTTTACCATTTATTTTTTAGCTTGCTCTAGAATCCAATGCATCTCAACCACCCATTTCAATACTACATCTTCAAATATTGACCATTCACATCTTAAATAAAAAATTATAAATCCAAACTCATTCTTCATTAAATGGGGAATCATCCTTTTGAGTTTAAAAATTACATGCTACATAAATATTTGAGCAACCACATCATTCATATCTTGAGCAATTACATCAATCACATCTTGACAAATCAATTTCAACAAAAAGAGTTTATATTTGTAAGAGTATTAAGTATTTATTTTATTTATATTACTTTAATCTATTTGCATTTTTTTCTAAACTAAGCATATACACATTCTACTTAAAATAACCACCATTTGAGTCAAAGCACTAAATATAGTCCCTTAAATCTATGGGAATAGATCATTGATATGCAAGTAAAAATTATACCAAAACAATGTAAGTGTAGAAATGGGGTAATCCACTCTAAATAATGAGTAAAACATAAGTATTTGGTTTTGAAGAAACCCATAAAAGGGGAAAAACTCTAGTTTGGATGAGTAAAACATTATCTAAATCTAGTATTATAAGAAAGTATAATCAATAAGGACAAGGACAAATGTAGCTTTAAATATGACATTTGCAACTCCTTAGAAAGCAACATGGGTCAAACCATTATCCTCAAGCTACTCTACTTTAACTTCAATAAAATCACTAACAATTGAAGGTAAACAAGAGTGCCAATCCTCATGATGGTTTGGAAAGATCATTAAGTAGATTCCTATACATTCCTAAACATGTGAAAGATGCTTGTATATTCCTAGAAGTGGGAAAATAATCTCGAACTACCGGAAGGTGAAAAAACTATCAAATTTATCACATTCAAACTAGATGCATTCATTAGTTTGCCACTTTTAGAAGCATTTGTAAAGGATTTCTATGAGTTCATGGGAATGACTATGTATTCTCACCTATGGGAATTGGCAATCTTGCTAGTGTAAGAAAAATACATCTTTTTTCAAGTTGCACACAAAATTATATTTTTTCCCAAGATGCTCTCAATCAATCCAAACCTTTGACATCATTGTTCACATGTGCTAAATGTTTCAAGTTGGTATAAATGAATCTCCCACTTGAAAATGCATCTTCATCAGAATCCTTGACTATAATGGAGGGTTCTAGGAAAATTCACCACCAGCAATTCACCTACAGAAAATTTACCACCAAAAATTCACCATGGGAAAATTCACCACCATGACAAATTCACCACGTGGAAAATTAGCTGCATTAATATTATTTAATATATATTTTGATATTCCCATGATGAATTATGGCAATGAATTTTCCATCAGTGAATTGTTGGCGATGAATTTGATGTATTCCATAATGGAGAAAAAACAACCCCCACTCATGACTAAGACTTGATTTTTGGATCAATGTTTCTATGTATTAATAAGTAAACTAAATAATCTAATGAAAATAAATAAAACAAACTTAATATAATTGCTTTGAATTGATTATATTACTATGACTTAAACTTTTCTAATTTTTTTAATCTTTTTCTAGATTATATTTAATAATTTGAATGCAACTAAACTAGTCAATTAAGAATAAATGATTAATTAAATACACTAAATTTAATTAAATTAAATTTTATACATCAAAAGAGCCAAAATATGTGTTAGAATCATGAATCAAAGGTGCTAATGTAGAGTCGTATAAAATATAGAGGTGAAAAAGTGAAGTATGCACTTTTCTTAGATCTACAATTGAAGACATTTTAATATTTCAAATTAATTGTTAAGTGGTCCTTGGTATATTAATGATTTTGCATGGTTGTAATGTTGAAACATGTTTGGGTAAAAGTACAAAGTTGTGTCACACTTTCGACCAATTAAATAATTTCAAGTGAAACTGTTTCACCCTAAATAGTTTTGATTGAAACTATTTCACTTGAAACCACTTGGCACTTGTGTGACATAAAGGTTTTGAGTGAAACCCTTTCGCTTGAAATCGCTAAATAGTTATAATCCAACTCTAAAATTCAAAAAAAGCTATTGTTGTATGGAATGTTTCAAGAAAAAAAATTTCAAGTGAAAAAATTTCAGTCAAAATGGTTTCACTTGGAACTATCTGTGTGGCATCTTAACTCTTCTTTTCGAGCAAATTCAATAAAAACTCAACTTCCATGCTCACACCAGGGGTACTTTCATGAAATTTTGAAAATACCCTTTTGTAGAGCTCAAATTCTAGAATTTAATTTTTTTAAAATATCTTGATTAATTTTATTATGATTTTTTAGAATTTATTACAAGTAGGTTGTTATAATCAATCATGATCTGCTAACTAGAAATTATATATATTTAAAAGTATAAAAAATATATAGTGCATTTGATGAGAGAATCTTCTCCAAGATGGTATGATTTATTTTTTTTTAAGTGATAAAAAAAAACTTAGACAAAAGTCCCCTGTTTAAGGGATTGGATGGATTGATCCACCTAAATTGTGTAGAAAGGATGTCAATGAAATCACCCACCCATCAATTGGTGCAGATTAAATTTTGATGAATGAGGCTTCTAAGGGTAATTCAAAAATCTTTAGAATGGGATGTATAGAAGGAATCATGAAGGTTGCTTGGTTGGCGTTGCTTCTAAAGGTATAGATTATGAGATGAACAATGAAGTTGAGGCATTAGTGCTTCTTCCATGTCTTCAAACTAGTTCATAGCTGGGGATTAAAAATTTGGAAATCAAAACCAATTCACAAAGTATCTTTAATGCTCTTAGGAAGAAGGGGACTCAAAATTAGAAATTAAATAGAATTCTAAGTCAAGTTTCCTATAGTGCCCCTTCATATTTGGCCTTTCTAGATTTTTGAGCAAGTTTGTTTGATAATTGTTGCTTTGGGCTATTTGATTTGGATTATTTGATTTTATGCGATTGGGGGTTTTGATGATTTGATGCATTAAAATAAACCATGAAATGAATAATTGCATGGAATGGATTTAAATAGGAAGGAAGTTCTTATTGATATATATAAACAAATATAATTCTTAAAATTGTATATATAGATATTTATCTCATTATCAAATAAACATATACAATTGATATAGAATGATTAAATAAGCATTAATTAGAAATCCTAGTGGAACTATCTTTTCAATATTATGAGTATCCACCCTTAAACTAGAATTGACTTAATAACTTAAGAGATTCAAATTTTAGGATAAATTGTTGATAACCAATAAGCCTTTGTTTTAATATTTATATATAGTAATTATGGTTACTAGTGGAAATTTAGATTGATTGTTGATTTGATCAAATTTGCACCCAATGGGGAGGATGGTGGTGGTTAAATAACAAATATGATCATTTGTATATAAATCAACTAAATATAATCCATATATGAAGATTCTTGTAACTGCAAAATACTAGAAGTAAAATAATTATAATTTAAATTGATATATTAGGAATTAATGAAAATAACTATTTTAAGTCAACATGGAAAGGAAAGGAAAGGTCCTTTTATAGTCCACGATACCAGGCGGTCTGTTTTTGGGTCTACAGATGGCTTACAAAATATGGGACTCCTCGTACTCCTAATATGAGGGAGGCACCTAACTTGTGCTCCACAATATGAGGTGTACATACCTTACCCCCTTCACGATTTGAACTGGTGAAAACTATTACTGGTGGATAAAGACAATGAAGTTCATAGTGGTTACTCTCTTAATGGAGAGAAACGTGAAAACTATTGCTGGTGGATAAAGACAATGAAGTTCATAGTGGTTACTCTCTTAATGGAGAGAAACATGGGAAGTAGTGGAGCTCTATTTGGAGAAAACGAGCGGATTATTTTGGGAGGGAGTCAGTTAATTCCAACAGGGAGTTTTTCCCTTCTCTAGAGGAAGAAAACGGAATCTTGGGGAGGGGCTTGGGGGCACGGTCGAGTACAACAGACCAAGCTCCAAGGGAGGATTAGGCTGGAGAAGGACTCCTACTTTCTTCTCATCAATATCACTGTTTGGTGATTCGATTTGGGGCCGTGACCTGAGGCAGTAGAAGGCGGCTGAGAAGGGTAGCCACGCTGGGGTGGAGGCTTGAGGAACACGTCCTTCACAGGCATGTCTTATAATCTCTCACCCCTTTCCTCTATCGTTACAGATGGTTTTATTTCTAAACAGGATTATTGTTGCTCATCTTTGTTAGCTGGGATGCCTATTACGCGTAGCCCATAGACTTTATCCTTATATATTAATCGATCAATCTTATGTAACTTATGCAGAACTTATACATGCATTTGTTTTGCCTCTATCCTAAGGCTAGCTTGACCAGCGTATAGGTTGATAACGACAGATTGAATGGTATCCGTACCTTGTTAGGGAGACTTAGAGAGATGATGAATGACGCAATGATGTTTCTTACCGGCAATGAATCTGATCGCATTTCATTCTGGTTGCATTGGTTTTGTTATCATAATTACTATAAAGCTGATTCTCGTCTTTTCGGTGTTGGAAGCCATTGTTGGTTTTGTAACCTCTGTGTCCTTTGTAGGAACCACCCTCCTTTAGGCTATATTATCAAACCGACCTCAAGGCCTCCGGGAAAGTTGATAAAGGCTACTGTTGTGTGAGGTAGGTGTCGTTCCATCCCCTAAACCTGTGTTCATCATCAACATTGCTTCATCTTAACTTATTCGATGATTTACCTTGTGCCTGAAAACCTGATGTGCATGCATCTCAGCCGATTTCTCCCAAGCCAAACGTTTGAGCATTTTAAAAGTAAACCCTTTATAGCTTTGTTTGAAGTACTTACTGATAAATTACTCGAGTTTCTCATTTGTTTGCCTTGATCAAGATTAATCAGTCCAGTCCATCTGAAAACAGTAGCAATGTACTCTTAAAATTCTCTAGTCTTAATCATCCCAACTCGACCTCTTGTGGTCTTTTAGCATCACCAATACTCCCCACAAAAGGAACGTATCTGTTAAGATGAAAGAAATGGTTCACATCTCTCAAAAAAAAAAATTTCTCTTGCGACAAACTTGGAGAAGATTATGATTACTTCAGAGCTAGCTAGTAATGTTTATAAATGATTATATGGTGACTTTTGGTATTGACATATAGGGAATTTTAATTGAAAATTGATAGAGGGGTATTTATATCAGTGTAGCATTGTTAGAGGAAATTAATATGTCTTCTTAATTGAGTCAAGTATCTTTATAAAGGAATTAAGACTTGTGATTTTAAAGAGGAATTTAATTGGATTATATTACGTATTAAATTAAATGCACTTTTTAATATATAAGGTTCTTTGTTAGGAATGCATTTGTAGAATAATATGCTGTCCTCTTAAGTATGTTAGGAATGCATAAATATTTACATGTTAGAATCATGAAAGTTGTTTAGGTATAGCTTTATAAGAAGATACTTCAAAGGTTAGTAGTCATTTTGTGGAAGTAAGTTAGTTTCCTTATTGTAGTGATTTTAGGAAAAACAGATAAGTGAAGTATTGATTTAGTTATAATTAAATGATTAAAAAGATTTGATTAAATAAATTGGGTTAGATTACCTTTGCTTATATTATAGATTGTATCCTCTTTCAGAATTGTTTTTTTACAAGATCACTAAGAATTAGTTATTGAATATCTTTAATGAGATAAATTTTACTTATAGAGTAATCTTTAACTATATTTTTACAAAAGAAAGGTATTTTGATTGTGGGACAATAGTTTTTTGAGATTTGCATTCGAATAGATAAAATGTATTTGATTGTTTATTTTTCTTGAGTACTTTTACATTGATGGTATTCGTGTGTTTAAAGGTGGATTTATGATGGTTCATTTTTTATGTATCTTCCTCTTGTGTTATTTCGATTTGAGGAGATTTTTTTATTGAATTTGTGTTGGAATTTATTTGGAAAACCATGATTACTTTGACTTACCCTCATTTGTGAGTCTTGGGTAGTCAGTCTTTTTAGGCTTCCAGAGGTGGGGAAAAATGTTGCTTTATAATTGGTTTTCATATTGGTTTTTGTGAACTATTGTTCAGGTGCTCTATTTGATGTTGTGGGTTTAGCCTTGCACATGTAAGTTATTTTGATTATGGGCTTTGGTGTGAGGTATTGCATGCCTCATGATATGTGCATATTTGTTTGGCCTCGATAATTTGTGCTTTCCCTGTTGTGATCATGGAATTTTTTTGTTAGTAGAGGGAGTGGTTCTTAATGGGGGTCTGATGCCCAAAGTGGCTAGTTCAAGGTAACCCATTATTAGTTTAATCAAGTGATAACTTAATTAATTAATTAGGGGGTTGGGTAGTATCACACATTAATTCAAATAATGTAGCCTCACTCATGGCCCCAAGTGCTCGTTTAGGCTTGGGATGAGTGGGAAGGCCTGGAATGGCAGGATCAACTGCCTCACCTCTGCATATTAATTTTGCAAGGTATGTTGATCCTGCACAATGTGCATGGGGGTCTAATGGCCGGTAGAGGTTACCAGGGTAACCTTGGATGGGGGTCGACAGCCTAGGAAGGTTACGCCAGGGTAACCCATGGCAACCTATGTGATGACACTCCACCCTTTAACAACCTTGTATGCTTGTTGTTCCCCTCTTATTGTTTATGTACCTCTAGAAGCAGATGTTTCTTGAGTGGATGTTTTCTTGTGTTAGATGTTTCATGTGTTGGATGTTCTCTTGTGTTATTGTTGCTCATGTCGTGGAGTCTTGTAAACCTTATCTTTCTTGATGGTATTTCGTTGTGGCCCCTCTTGTCATCTCCTAGCACGGGGGGTGGGCCTTAGGGTCCATGTGGTCGGGTGGAACATGCTATGCACCCTATTGGGTCCTCAGCCGAAGATCGAGTTATGCAAAGTTGTACCACTTGCAGTAACTCCAGGGATGTACCATTGTTGGAACCAGATTTGATGATTTGTACTCATTCATATCATTGGTATTATTCCATGTTATTGTACTTTTCCCATTTATGTGGGAAGCAGTATTGTATGATGTAATTCTTGCTAGATGTACCTCTATATCATTATTGTAAAGGTTGCAATCCTTAGCTTTATTTTATGACTATTGATGGATGCTTATCGTAACAGTGATGTATATTGATCCTTGTATTATTATGTGTTATTGGTTCATAATATATGTTCTTTAGTGGTGTTGTATTTGTGGAAATATTATAATTAAATTTATATGTGGAAAGTTATATAGTAATGCAGTCTTGTAACCCCAAGGGATATTGTCATATGTTGCACATGTATAGTTCATATCAATTGTTGTATGTTAATATTATGTTGCATATTAGTTACTTTAAAAAAAAATCGTGCCATTTATGTTAAATGTATTAGTTTCCTTTGGGGTTGTGTGGCGGGGCATTACATTTCGAACCATTATTAAATAATTTTGAGGAATTCTTTGTTAACACATTTTTAGAGAAGGGAACAAGCATTCAAATGAACTTGCTAACTTTAGTATTGACCATTTTAAATGACATATATTTGGGACTAAATTAAAGTTTTGGTTGACTCAATGCATAAATTTATTTCACATTGAGTCACTCCTATCAATTGACAACTCACATATAATAGCGACATATAATCTTTAATCTCTATTGGTTGTTATTTATAAAATCTTCTCAAGGAATTGTTGTGGACACTGTATTATCATGGTTAGTTATGTTGTGGATCCACTTAGAGGAGGAAATTTTTTGTTTTGACATAAATATTTTATGCCTCGTTACAATGGAGATGAATGTGAGGTTTTATGTTAAGAAGTAATTGATCTATTTCTTAGATGAGGTCTCATATTTAAGGATAAAGACTGTGTTTGGAGTGAATGCTTTGATTATGGTACATGATATCCATTTGGTTTTGGGGTAGTTGTTTAACTTTGTTTGGCATCATTATTGTGTGAATATGAACATCTCTACAATGTTTGTTAGGGTTTATTAGAAAGTGGAGAACTGGTTGAGGTGGTTAGTTTGGTTTTAATGGTGATCATAAAATATTACTAGTGAGTTACTTTTTGGATTTGTTCTTAACTTGTTCTTGTTCTTGTTTTTATTTTTGAGGCATATATTTGGGACTAAATTAAAGTTATGGTTGGCTTGATGCATAAATTTATGTCATGTTGAGTTGCTCCCATCAATTGATGACTCACATGTAATAGCAACAAATAATCATTAATCTACATTGTTTGTTATTTAGGAATTCCTATCAACAACTTGTTATGGATGATATATTATCATGGTTAGTTATGTGGTGGATCCATTTAGAAGAAATTATTAGTTTTGACAAAAATATTGTATTCCTCGTTACAATTGAGATGAATGTGACGCTTTATTCTAAGAAGTGCTAGATCTCTTTCTTAGATGATGTCTTGAATGGAAGGATAAAGTTTGTGTTTAAAGTGAAGGCTTTGATTATATTGAATGCTATACACTTGGTTTTAGGCGATTTTTTTATCTTTGTTAGTCTTCATTAGTGTGTGAATACAAATATCTTTATAATGTTTTTTGGGGTTTTATTAGAAAGTGGTTAACTAGTTGAGTTGGTTAGGTTGGTTTTAATGGTGATCGTAAAGCCTTGTTGGGGAGTTGGTCTTGGATTTATTATTAACTTGGTTGTTTTTGAGTATGTTTTTTTCCAAACCATGGAACATGGCTAATATTTCAAGGAATTATGATTGGGTTTTATCTATCATCCCTATTGTTGGTGGTAATAATGGTTAATGTCTTCATTTGGTGAAATGGGGAATTACATTCTTTAAATTTGCTATAGGGGTGGTCATTCAAAGCAATACCAACTAGTCCTTTGCATTCGAGGAGGTATCTTCTAGTAGTGAAGATGAACATTAAGGGCTATGAGTTTCCAAGTGTGGTTGGAGATTAGGCGCAATATGGAATAAGATAACATAGTTGTGTAGAATATAATTTATGTAAGTGTGAAATAAGTAAATAAGTAAAACAACTAAAACACTTCTTAATGAACATTATATCAATATTTAACATGAATTAAACTCATTTAAAGCATAGAAAACTTGAAAGCATCTCATTGTCTCCTATCTCTAAAGATTTATCAAGTCACGAAAGGCTCTCAGATTTGGTAAGTAGTGTGACTGTTTAAAATGCCTATCTAGAGAATGGAATTTATGCTAAATACAATGATGTGATGACTGATAATGAAACTAAAAAGCTATGATACTACTATAATCTATTCTGACATGAAACCTAATAAATGAAAGCTACAAAAAAACTATGATTGCTATGATGCTAAGATGCTATTACTATTGCTATTGATATGATTGCTTGATTGCTATGAATGTTGCAGAGTAAGTTTGCACAAAGATTTGGGGGTCCATTTCCTGTGAAGAAAGGTTGTATATATAGATTTCACAGCAGCACAATAGAGGCCTGGATTCAATCTTGAGATTTGAAGGGTGAGTGATGAAGAAGCTGGAGTTGATGAAGGGAATGGTTTCTCCCCATGCAAACATCAGGCAAGATGATAGGAAAGATCAGAGGAAGAATATTTGAGAAATCGATTCAAATTTGTCTCCAATTTGTCTCCACAGCTTCCCGTGAATGCCAGTTGAATTAAATTAGATTTTGGAATATCAAATTTGGTAAGTGAGTGAATAGAGGAATTTTCTTTATGCCTTTATTTAAATATTTTGATTTATTTAAATTAGAAAAAAGGGAAATAAATAATTTAATAAACCAAACTATAGAAGTTGTTTATTAAATTAAAATAGAAGGAATATGATAATTAAACAATAAAGTATAAAACTTCGTTTATTTAATTAAGATTGAAATGATGTAATAATTAAATAACACCAACTATAGAAGTTGTATATTTAATTAAAATTGAAGAACAGGAGAATTAGAATGTGAACTATAAATAAATATTTCTATTTATTTAATAGTGGAGGAAATTAAGATAATTAATCAAATAAAGCGTATTTAATTAATTTGATTATCCAGACCATTTTTAGGTGTATACATTTTTCCCCTCTTTGAAGTGATGTGTTTATGCATTGCTTCAAAGAAAATTTTGTTGTTGCTACTAGTATCGATGGGAAAAAAATTCAGTATGCCCTAGACATGATTTTCAGGTGATTGATGGATATATGCCCCCTCAGGAGATAAATTAATGAATTTTTTATTTTTTTGAATTTTTCATAATTTTTCTTTTGTTTACAATTTTGTCAATGATTTTGATGTAGATACGATGAATATTCAGTGATGAAATAATTTATCTCCTAATAATTGATGTAGAAAGTGCCCTAGGATGTTATTGAATTTATCTCCTTTAAAAAAATTAAAATAACCCCACAAAAATCTCACCTTCAATAACCTATAAAAGGTCAAAAGGGTCCTTTTCACACTCATTTGTGCATTTTGACTTTTGAAAACTTGGTGAGAGAGACCTATTTGAGCCACTTGGAGCAAGATGTCGATTCCTTATCACACCCACTGGTTCGAGCATGTTCAACGTCACCAGCACCCGGTCGTCTACGGACGTTCAATACGTACCCTTTATTCCCTCATTTTTCATCCATTGTCTTGTTTTTCGTGCATTTTTTGGATTTTTAAATTTTCAATTCTTTTAGCGCTTTCGTTAGGTGTTTTAGCGCTTTGAAAACTTTAGCACGTAGGGCTTCTATTTTAGGGCTTAGGTATAGTGTTTTAGCGCTTTGAAAAATTTAGCGCATAGGATAATTGTTTTAGCGCTTTGGTAGGATAAACTAGCGCTTTTAAAACTTTAGCGCTTAGGCCTTTTGTTTTAGTGATTTGAATAGTTTAGCACTTTGACCGAAGTTTTAGTGCATTGACCCTATAGAATGGTGCTTTTGGTGAAATGGCACTTTGACTGCCTGTTATAATGCTTTTTACTAATGAAGTGGCGCACGTCATGATTTTAGCACTTTTGAATGCCTATTTTAGCACATTCAAATTAAATTGATGAAGTTTGTTCAATTTTTCCTTGATTTTGTTGATTTTTTATTATGTCAGCCATTGCTTTGATTCGATTGATAATCCTGATCAAGTAGATGATGTTCAACCTCATGATAGGCGAGGTATGATGTTTAATTTGATGATAATTATCCTCATGATAGGCGAGGAATAATTATAATTTGATTGATGAACCTCATGATAAGTGAGGTTGATTTGATGCATTGATGATTGACCTCATGATAGGTGAGGTTTAATGATACTTGATGATTTGACCTCATGATAGGTGACCTCATGATAGGTGAGGTTCAATGGTGCTTGCTCATGAGGTTTGATGAAAACTCTCATCAAGAGCTGATTAGATTTGATAGGATATTTGATGTTTTGATGATTGACATGGAATATTGACTTTGATCTTTTCATGATAATAGGGAGCAGTTGGAGAACCTTTAGGTTTGAGAAAAATTCCCATGGAAATTTGATTTGATAGCTCAGTTAGCACAACCTGACACGGCTATTATTACACGTTGTGGATTATCTCCTCTTTTATTCATGCCCCAAATTAGGATTAATCAAGGTATGTTTACAGCACTAGCCGAGAGATGGCATAGCGAACATAACACCTTCCACCTTCCTACCAGTGAGATGACAATCACTCCAAAGGATTTCTGAAGGATCTTGCGGATACCAGTTGTGGGTGACATTGTTGTATACGATTCTTTAGAGCAGGGTGGCACTGATGCTCTTCGGAGGGTGTTTCAAGATGAGCATATTATTGGAGAGTGAATTCCATGGTGGGAGATGGTAGCTGATTACACCACTTTACCTACAGTGCTTGCTAGATTTATCAGAGGATTCCTTTATCCTAATCGCAGGTCAAAGGGATTCTTTGTTGCTTGGGGCCAAGTACTAGAGAGTATGGTCATTCATGGAACCAGATTTTCTTGGGGCATGTGCATGCTTTCCCACCTATATCATGATTTACATTCAGCTGTGTATCTTAGAGGTCAGAGTTTATCTATCAGTTTCACTTTGCTTCAGGTATGGGCATGGGAGCATATAGTTGTCACACATTCAGTGCCAGTTAGAAAAAGACCACCTATGACACCATATGTGTTCAGATATATCAGTCGCCTTACTCAGTCCAGATTGGGTAAGTTAGAGTATTGGAGGAGAGTGATCAATGACATAGAGTCTGTGACATTGCGTCCATACCTAGATTGTGATCATTAGGACGAGGATGATATTCAGGTGCCTTTCCTCTGTTAGTCGCTGATATTGATTGGTCAGACTCATTGGATTCTCAAGAGATTTTTTATTAGACAATTGTATAGACAGTATGGTATGGTTCAGAGTATGCCCTAGGGTGTTGCTCATTACGCCCGTCGTCAGTCAGATTCTACAAATTGGGGGCCTATCTTTTCATATGATGTTGTTGTTTAGGAGTATTAGTCTTTGCAGCCATTTGAGTGGGACATCCGTCCTAACATTGTTGAGCCACTCATTATAGCAGACTATGCCAAGTATCTGGCTCTACATCCTTTTCCACATCTTACTATTCCAAATGAGCCTTCCCCATTACCTGCAGAGGAGGATGTCCATGTTGTTCGTGGTCGTAGGTGGAGGAAAGAGGAGGTTGAGGTGGAGGATTTTGATGTTGAGGAGGATGTTGGGGAGGAGGAGGATGTTGGGGGGGAGGAGGAGGATGTTGGTGAGGAGGAGGATAGTGGAGAGGAGAGCAGCGGAGATGAGAGCAGCAATGATGACTATAGATTTGATTGTGGAGAGGTTGTAGCTGGGTCAGGTCCTGCCTTAGATTTGTTAGACAAGACAGTACCTAGTAAGAGGTAGGCAGTGAGGGATGTTTCAGATCAGCTGCAGATAGCGAGCCTTCAGGTGCAGTTAGAGACAGTTTAGGAGCAGCGTCTTCAGGCTCAGGGTTTATTAGAGTAGACTCAGACTCAGATGCAGGCACAGGCCCAGTTACATGGAGAGGCTTTATCATCAATGTAGGCTCAATTGGCTACGACACAGTCATAGATTGCAGCATTGACAGTCGAGAGGGATGCCGCTAGGCAAACTGTAGGGGCAGCTCAGGTTCATATTGCATCCTTGACAGCTGAGAGGGATGCCGCTAGGTTTACAGCAGAGGGTGCTCAAGCCACAGCCAAGAGATTATAGAGACTGGCATATGGTACTTCCCTAGCAAATTATATGTGAGAGATTTCCCGTATTGGTGGGGAGGTGGAGTACTACAAAGGTAGATATTATGATGTCATCCCTTCGAAGCAGAGAGTGAGCTACAGGTAGTCCTGATCTGGTAAGACTCATTCTAGGACTGTTAGTGCGCATGTGACACAACCTCTTCGGAGAGACCCCAAAGATCCCGGTACAGCTGGTGGTGGTGGAGGGACTGGTCCTACTATGTCTGCACCATCTAGAGCCAGCAGTACTTAGCTTCAGATTTGATTCCCCTTTTTTATTTGAGATGATGATGTACATTCTGTTTACAGCCATTTTTTTTATTGTATATCTCTCTTCATTTTAGACATCATTATATACTTGACATTATTATTTTGATCTATATGATATGCAATGGACTCTTTGATCCATATGTGTTCTACATGATTTGTTGATGGATGCATTTTCTTTCATGTTCTATATGCTATGTGATGATCCTTTTGTTATGATGTTATGGATGCAGTTTATATCGTGATAATATGCTATGATGTATATGTATGATTTGCGAAAATGATATACGATATGCATTGTGAATGTGATGTGTGTATTTTTATTGTTGGTGTAAATACAAATATATGATGTAATAAATGGATGAAAATGATGTATGATATATGATATAATATATGGATGGAATAATGATATATTATAGATGATGTAGTAAATGGACGTATGATATGTGATATGATGGAGATTTATATGTAGAGGAAGATGATGAATGATATATGAATGTTTGATGGATGTTTTAAAATGCAATGATGGAGATTTATGTTTGAGATTTTCTTTATGCAATATGTGATATGAAAAATATGATATGATGAATGCAAAATGATTTGATTTAAATGTATGAATGATGAAATGATGATGAAATTTTTTCTAATGTATGCAGATGAATTTGATGTTGCAACTATATGATCATGATGATGTTTTTGTCAAGTATACTCAATCTATTTATGAGAAAAGATAATCGTTAATTTGAATCCTTCACGAGCTTTAGTAACAAACACTCTACATATGCAAAAACTATTATGAATGTAATATAATTTAACCATGCAAATATTGGCATTTTAATAGTACTTTTGTGCTTTGCATCATCATTGAGCTTTTAAAATGTTGAAAGTGAGTACAAGTATCGATGGTATAATATAGACCATGATGACCTAAGTACTACTTCCATGATTTTTGATATTGCAAGCAAATACAAGCATCTAGGTATAATTAAACTAAGATGACCTGAGTATTTCTTGTGTAAAACAAACAAGAATTAACCACTTTCCTATGTGAATTGGAATCTCATCCATGATAATTTGTAGAGCACTTCTCGCAACAATTCACACAGTAGTTATGATTAATTCACAAACAACAGATAAAGAAAATATCATTCTCCTTCCTTGCTTCTCTAGTTCAATACATCATCAAGTTGCTCCAAAGAAATGATAGCAATGATCAAAGTACAACATATCCCACATTTTCTTAAAGTATTTCAATCATTATTCAAATTAGATCATCCATCCTGATTTACGTAGTTCGACTGACACAGACTCATGTTTTTGGCTTTTTGATACTAACTTTTTGACTTATTTTTGGATTTTCTGATGTGCTTCCGATGTTGTATGTGCTTTCGATGTTGTTTGATGTTCAATGTTTGGTTACCTTTTTTATTTTTGTTTTCATTGCATTCGTCTTGCCATTGTTTGTCCATTTGATTAAGCTCAATGTTTTATTACCCCCAATGATGTTCAGATGTTTCCCCCAAGCTAGGGTGAGACATGGCCACATGATATGATATGATAATGGATGTAAAAATGATGGTGAAAGCAATGACCATGACATGCATACAAATAGATGGAAGAGCTGATTTGAATCACAAATAGCGCCTGTTTCCAGGTTTTCACTACATGTTTTTATTGCACTTTTTCAATCTTTTTGATTTTTTTATTATTATTATTATTATTGTATTTTTATGTTTTCATATTTTTTTGTATTTTTCTATTACTAGGATGCACGTTTGTTAGGTTTTCATCAAGGTAACCATTTTCATAAGTTAATTCATGCACTAGGTGATTTAGGTATAGAAATTTTTGAGATGGATACTATTGATAGATTCATCAAATAGATCCCCTTCTAGTGTAGACAATTGATATGCTCCTGATCCATACACTGATATGATTACAAAGGGACCTAGCCAATTAGGTTCAAACTTCCATTTCTTTTCTCTATCATGTTGATTCCTAGGGTTTTCCTTTAGGACCAATTCTCCAACTTGAAAGACTCTAGCTTTGACCTTGTGATTGTAGCTCCTTGACATTCTTTGCCGGTATGCCTTCAAATGATTGGCTTGATAAGCGACAACATTCATCGATAATTCTGGATTCTTGTAGCTGGGGCTGCGTAATCCCTCATCTATAATGATGCCTGGGTGAGACCTGGGTGATGGTGTTTCTACCGATGGGTGGGGATGGAGCTCGATCCACGCAGAGGCATACATGGTGGTAAGATTCATGTTGATTCTAATGTCGGTTCTATGGGCCCATGGTGTGGGATCCCAGGTGAACATGCCAATCGTCCAACATTGTTTACCGTTTTCTTTAGTATTTTCATAATTGTCTTATTTGAGGCCTCTGCTTGGCCATTTCCTTGTGGATAGTACGGTGTTGAGAAACGATGTTGGATATGGAATTTTTCACATAATTCTTGGACATCTTGGTTTTTAAAAGGCCTACCATTATCTATGACAATGGATTGTGGTACTTCATACTGAAAAATGAGATAGTTGAGTATGAAAGATGAAATCTACTTTCCAATGACAGTTGCTAAAGGAACTACCTTCTATCCATTTTGTAAAATACTTTGTTGATGTGATGATGAACTTGTGTCCATTGAATGAAGAAGGATTTATTTTTCCTACCAATTCCACTCCCCACTAACTAAAGGGCCATGTTGATGTGAAGGGTTGTAATAACGTGCTGGCATGAATTGAATTACCATGAATTTGGAGTTTTCTAACACTTTTAACATATTGATAACGCTCCTCCATATATTTGGCCATTAATACCTAAACTGAGGAGGAGTTTCTTAGCTAGGTTATACTTGAATGGGTTTCCATAAATACCTTCTTGGACCTCTAAGTAAGGATATTTTCAAATTCATGATGTTCTAGACACCGAAGAAGAGTACCATCTAGACCTCAACAATATAGGGTGTTAGCAATCAATGTATGTCGAGCGGATTGACAGATAGAGTTACGCTTTTGGTTTCTAGAGAGATCAGGAGGAAGGATATTATCCTTGAGGTAAGTATAGATCTCTCCATATAGTGAGGTTTAAGTGTTGGTTATTTGGCATATGGTCTGCGAATCAGGATTGTCGTATGCAAGGTTAGATAGTTGTTCCACCATAAACTCATAACGACCTTGCTTTTTTGGTAATTACAAAAGGGAAGTAATTGTCGCCATGGCATCTGCAACCTTGTTCTCTGCCCTTGGTTTTTGTTCGAACTTGATATCCATAAAGTAATTTTTAAGATCATCTATCATTTTCTTGTAAGGCATGAGCTTTTCATCCTTTGTCTAATACTCATCATTTACCTAATAGATGACAAGCTGTGAGTCCCCATACACTTGCATTTCTATGATTTTCCATTCAATAGCTACTTTGATGTTGATAATCAATCCTTCATACTTAGCTACATTGTTGGTACAGGGAAACATTAGCCTATATGATCTTGGGATGGTGTGCCCTTGAGGTGTGACAAATAGAATTCCTGCACCAGACCCTCTTTGTGTGTATGATCCATCAAAATAGAGCCTCCATTGTGTTGTAATATTCAAGATGTCCACATCTAGAAATTCAATGTTCATTGGATGATGATCCTATAATGGAGCTTCAACTAGTTCATCTGCTATTACCTATCCTTTGATGGCCCTTCTGTCCACATATTGAATGTAAAACTCGCTCAAGATCATGACCCATTTTTCCAATCTCCCTATTAGAGCAACTTTACTAAGTAGATATTTCAATGGGTCTATTTTCGCTATGAGCCTAACTATATGAGTCAACATGTAGTGTTGCAACTGCTGGGTTGCAAAGACCACTGCCAAACAAGCCTTCTCTATGAATGTGTAGTTTATTTCATATCCATTGAGTGTCATGTTGATGTAGTAAATAGCTTGTTCATTTCCTTCAGAATCCTCCTATGCCAATAGAGCTCCTAAAAATATGTTAGTTGTTGCGATATACAGTAACCGTGGTCTCTCTATCGTAGGTGGCATGAGTATTGGAGGTGACATCAAGTATTTCTTTATCTGGTTAAAATTTGTTTCATAGTCATGATCCCACTTGAATGAAACATTTTTATGAATTAGATGATTAAATGGGTGACTCTTGTCTGCCAGCTAGGAGATAAATCTCTTGATGGATTGCAACCTACCTTGTAGGGACCGTAATTGACTAATATTTTTAGGTGGCAACATCTCCATTGTTGCTTTAACCTTAGTCGGATCCACTTCAATAACCTTTTCTGATACTATGTAACCAAGGAGTTTTCCTGATGTTACCCCGAACACACATTTCTTTGGGTTCAACCTGACATTGAACTTTTCCAGCCTAGTAAAGAATTTTATCTAGAATCTCCAGATGTCCCTCCCTTGTGTATGATTTTTCTAAGATTTCATCCACATAATCTTCCATGAAAGTATGCATCATGTCATGGAAAATAGTGGTCATTGCCCGCTGATATGTTGCACTTGCATTTTTCAACCCGAAGGGCATGACATTCCAACAGAATATACCCCAAAGACAAGTGAATGTCATCTTTTCTTGATCTTTAGGTGCTATTTTTATTTGATTATACCCTGAGAAACCATCCATTAAAGATAGCATGGCATGTCCCACTGTTAGATCAACAATTATGTCAACATTGGGTAAAGGAAAATCATCCTTTGGGCACACCTTGTTTAAATCTCTAAAATTCATGCATATTCTGATGCTATTATTAGGTTTTAATACTAGCATAATATTTGAGATCCATTCTACATAATCTATGGACCTGATAAATCCTACATCCAACAATTTCTTCAACTCAGCTTTTACCATCAGGGCAATGTGGGGATGCATATTTCTCAATTTTTGTTTGAATGGTTTGATTCCTTTTGGTAGCGATAGATGATGCATTAGGAGATTTGGATCCAATCCTGGCATGTCATAATAAGACCATACAAAATTGATGTGTCACTCCTCAAAGAATTTTGTGAATGCAGGCTTCTCCTATTCTGTCATGGATGATACTAGATGTAGGATCTTTTCCTTTTCAGTTGTTCCAAGATTTACAGACTGTATCAGTTCTACCAATACTAATGATCTGTCATGGTAATGCTCTGGGAGGGTGTCAAATCTCCCATCCTACAGTGCCTCAGAAAGGTTTTCACTGTTGGAAATGTTCTTTATTTTTTCTTTTTCCAAATCTAATGCTACCTCAGAAAGGTTTTCACCATTAGATTTATTTTTCTTGTTTTTATTTTTGCAATTGGAAGATTTGGCACCCTCCCATTGTGAAGCATCATTATGAGTGTTATGGATAGAACTTGTATCAGTTTCATCACTACAAAGATAGTTTATGATGGCATCATCATTTGAAAAGACTGGTAAATGAATAGGTTTGGTGGGTTCCCATTCAATAAGTTTGAGATGCCTTAAGGGTAATAACTCATCAGTTTGAGTAAGGTCGGCTATTGTAAGTGTTGTGATGGCTAGGTGGTCAAATTTTTCGGTAGGAAGGTCAAGGTCTATGATAGTACTCACCTCCAATCCTTTTGTCACACTCGATGTCTAATCGTCCTTGCTTGAGTCATTAATATTTGTTGATCCCATTACAAATGGTGTATTTCCTAAACTTTGTCCCTCCTCTCGTGAGGGTGTATATGTTTGAATGACATCAATTTGTTTTTCAATGTATGATGTGGCAGATAAATGATCCCATTCATACTCATTGGAATCTGTGTCGGAACCATCTTTCATTTGTAAAATCCTTTCTACCACTTTCTGAGTTTCTTCCTCTTTTGCTTCACCTGTGTAGCCTAATCCTGTTTTGTCTTTAGGTTTCAGAGTTAGAGGTTGAATAGATTCTATAATACCATCCTTTCTCTTGCTAATTGTTCCTTGGCCTTCATAGCCCATTTTCTCTAAGATAGCCTTCCCTTTTCCATACTGATCTATTTTGATGTCGATATTCGTTAATGTTTAGGCTTCTTCACCCTTGTATAGCCAATTAAGAATGGCTTTGTCTTCTGACTCATCTTTGAGGGTACCTGCATTAACAAATCTTTCATTAAGAGTTGTGATTGGTTGTGATGAACTTGGTGTGTTTGATATGGGTTGTCCATACAATTTTGGTGATGGTAGCAATTGTGATAGACACAAAGATTGTGCAAGAGAATATTCTCCTAAGCCTTTGTCGTTCAACTAAACCTTGTTTGAAAATTGTTGTGATAACTCATTCATAGGACCTTCACTATTTCATATAGTTGTGTCTACAACAGTTGTTTCCTTTACTTGATCCTTCTTCTCAACCCCTTTAGATATGAAATTGGGTTGTCTTTCACCACTAGATGAAGTGGAAGTGTTGAATTCTCTGTTATGGGGTACCAGAGTGTCTTGATTTGCTTTCAACATGTTGCAAGTCTATGGATTATTGTTGTCAGCTAATATTTTGACCTCCTATCCATTTACTAGAAATTTCAAACATTGATGGTATGTTGAGGGTACCGCTTGCATTTCATGGATCCATGGATGACCCAAGAGTATGTTATATGTTAGATCCTTGTCCAATACTTGACAAACAATGTTTTTGACAATTAGTCCTACTTGAATTGGAAGTACAATTAGCCCATTTGAAGAACTTTCCTCTTCATCATATGCCTTTATTGTTATATTTCTTATGGCATCAATGGTATTTTCGTATTGTTTCCAGTGCATGAATTAGTTTCAAAGCATAAATATTTAACTAACCCACCCATCTATTAAGACATGCTTGACATGGTGTTTATGGATTAGAACTCTATATGCAAGGTTGCAGCATTATGTGGGTGATTTAGTGGACACATCATCTTGTTCGAGAAAGACGCATAAATGAGGTGTGTGGTAAGATGTCCCACCATGGCTTGGAATTGAAAAACATCCAAATTATTGGGCATGGTTGTAGCTACTAGAGCCTATTCCAAAACTTCTTTATGTGATGGTGAAATTTTGAGAAGTTCAAGAATGGATATTTTTGCGGGTATCTTTTGTAATTGGTCCATGATGTTGTATTGATGCAATGGGGGAGTAATGTTTTTAGATGAGACTCCTTTTAGTACCACTTTGGACTACCCCCTTGTCGTCACATTAACTGGTTGATGGTCTTGTGTTTCCCTGATCTTTAGGACATTGATTTTGTTGACAGATGTGTTTGTGCTTAGTATCATGTTCAAGGATTCAATGTCATTGATGTTTGTGTCATTTGATTGATTATCAATGTCATTTTTCTCTACCTCAGAAAGGCAAAGAATGGTGGTGTCATAGACAGAGTTTCTACTTTTTCCTTTACTGCTTGAAGAAGACTCCCCGTTTTCGTACTTGGGTAATGGATTGGTAAATGCACTATGATCGTTGTTTGTCTGATTCCCTTTGAAAAACACCTTCTTTGCTTCAATCAAATCTTGTATCAAATTTTTTAATTGCATACAGTCATTTGATTTTTGTCCCTTATTCTTATGAAAGTTGCAATAATCAGCATCGTTCCACCAGGATGGTTTTACCTTCGGCTCCCAATTTCTTGCTTCTAGTAGAGTGATAAGTCTATTTGCAATGAGTTCTCTCATTGCTAATTCCAAAGTTTATCCTAATGGGGTAAATCTCTGTTGATTGGATTGTCTTTGATATGATGGTTGAGATTCCCCATTTTTGGTGTTATTGTTTTGAGTAGTGCTTTGATTATTGTTCTGATTTTCATTTTCATTTGTTTTGGCAATTGTTGTTGTCAAATTGAATACTAGTTTTGTATTTTGCATGTTGGTTGTAGCATCGTTGCTTCCAGTATTTCTATTTTTCTGCCAAAATTTAGGCTTGTCATTGTTTCCATAGTGATTTGTGTTGTTTGGTGTATCACTGTAGTGTTTAATCACTCCTCATTTGACTAGGGCTTCTTCGATTTTAAGCCCATTCTCAATTACTTTTTCGAATGTCGGGGGACATTGCAGTTTGAGTCTATAACTCATCTCATCATTTAAGTTGTTGATAAATATTTCAATTTTATCCTCTTTAGGTATAGATCGAGGGTATCTAGCAAAAAAAATTCTCCAGTGTTGTAAGAATGATAGGAATGTCTCAACCTTTTTTTGTTTCAGGTTATACAGATCTTTTATGGTTACATTGTGTTGTATGTTGAAGGAGAATTGAGAGATGAATTTGTTGACCAGTTCCTCAAAGGATCGAATCCCTAGTTGTAACTTGGAAAACCATTCCATACAATGGGATCCCAAACTCCTAGGAAATAACCTCATGAGGTAAGTATCTTCTTGTGCAAACTTGAGGCTCATTGTTCTAAATTCCCTTACATGGTCAATCGGGTCTGATTTACGATTGTATTTGTCATATTTACGAAATTCACAATGTCTAGGGAAAGGTATTGTATCCACACTCGGATGAAAAGGGTAAGGACAAATGTCCTATAATAAATATCTCTTGGTGGTTCCCATTTGCATATTGTAAATCTGTTGATGTAGATTTTGCATTTGAGTTGTTAAAGCAACCACTTGATCTATGTCTTGGGTGTGATGTGATTCTGTTTCATTTGTTCTAGGTGTTTCCTTTAATCGATTGATGTCAAAATCCTTCGAAAGTTTGGCACCTAACTCTACTAACATCAAGAGATATTTCTCCATGTCTTGTTCTAAGACCTTTTCCATAAATTTATGAAAATTTGGATCTTGTTGGGCATGTTGTATATCTTCTTGTGTTATTTCATTGGTATCATGTTGTTGGAATCAATAAAAGGGGTTTTCTTCAGTCATGTTTGGATTTTCAATTTCCTTCTCTCTAAGTTTTTGTCTTTGCAACCTTGTCAAGATTGGCATACAAATTTTTGTTTGTTTTCACTAAACTTGGATCTTTTGTGTGTGATTAGTGTCAATTTGATTTTAACGAAGCCAAATAGAATGATATATTCTATTGATGAGGCTAAGTGGAAAATCTGATTACCGAGTTTTGTTTCATGATTGTAGGATGTTAGAATCCTGATGAGGAAACTTGACTCAATAATCTATATTTATTTTGATAATTTGACACTTTGTATTTTGCAAGATCTGGGTTTATGTTTGAAAATAATTTGACTTGTAAAAACTTACTTTGTTTCAGGTTTTTAGGATACCATTTTGAATTGTGAAATGTTTCTAACTGGTAAAAACTTGAGTTTATGATGGTAAAAAATCTGACAGATGTTTCCAAAAGGTCTCTATTTTTTCAGTTTTGTGGAAGCACTAATACAAAGGGTAGACACGCTAAAATAGAATGCAGAAGTGCTAAAAGGTATGGTAAAAGTGTTGTCAAACAAAGTAGAAGTGCTAAAATAGACCACGGATGCGCTGAAAGACTCATGAATTCTAACACTAGTAATGTTTGGCACTGACAAAAGCACTATAAAATGTATCAGAAGTGCTGAAACAGATGGCAGAAGCGTTGTTTTGATTGCAGATGTGCTACAAGATACCGCAGAAGCACTAGAACAAACTATAGAAGCACTATGACACTGACTTTCTGGCACTGACAAAGTTTGGTTTACTGTTGACATAAGTGCTATAATATGTGGCAAAAGTGCTAAAACATATGGTAGAAGCATTTTTTCAACTGTGGAAGCACTAAAATAATGTGTAGAAGCACTATAATAGATGGTAGAACCGTTGTTTTGTTTATTGCCAAGTGGGGGGTGGTAATATAGGTCTCAGTTGCTATGTCTTCTTTCTCTTCTTCTTCGTCTAAGACTATGGATGCTGTGAGAAATTGATGGGGTGTTTTGTTCTTCTCAAAAATGAACTTTCTCAAACTGTTGATGATGTTAGTTTGGGTACCTTCAATGTGTATGTTACCTGGCTAAAATATTGGTGTGGTTAGCCCTAGTTGTTGAACGGGAGTTGTGGATTTCCAAATGGTCATAAGATATGTTGTATGGTGGTCTCAACACTTTATTGCAATGTCATTCACTACCTATTGCCAGGCAGGAGGTAGTAACATGGGTCTTCCTACTACTATGTTTTCCTTTTCTTCTTCTTCATTCAAGATGATGGATGTTGTGAGAAATTGATGGGGTGTTTTGTTTTCCTCGAAAATGAATTTTCTCAAACTGCTGATGATGTTGGTTTGGGCACTTTCAATGTGTCTAAGGCTAGGTTGTATAATAGGTGCTACAAGGCCTAGCTATTGAATGGGAGTTGTAGGTCACCAAATGGTCATAAGGTGTGGTGGTAACTCCTTGATTTTGGATGACAAACCTAGTGTTTCTAAGATTTGTCTATTGTAAGAACTTATCAGGTCTGTTGGAGTATTATATGGCAGGTTGCGGGATGTAAGATTGATGAATAGGTTGACTACAATTAGGTTCCTGTGAAAGAGCTCTTCTCTAAAAATAGGCTTGTGCATACAAGGGTTCTAAAGCATAATCATCAGTGTAACCCATAGAAAAATCATGAAATCTATGAATGAAAGTTCTATGATGGAGCAAAATCTTCCTACTTTGATACAAGAAATGTCTTCTTTTCAAAAGGTTTTTGTAACTAAGTGGTTTCTTTGGTTTTTTTATTCTCTTGGAAAGGGATTTCTTGAAAAACTTTGTGGTTTTCCAATCCCTAACTTCATATATTTCTTAGTTTTATTTTGTCCAAGTTGTTGTGTTTTTCAGTATGATCTTTTATCTACATTTAATGATTTTGAAATACATAGCAATCAAATGTAGAACAGTTGTTTTTAAGTTCTAAGATCTAAACATTGAGTGTATGTTCAAGGATCAAATAGATCCTTCTTGATTTTCACAGGTTTATTTACAAAAAGACACTTCAGACAGACTCACTCTTAAGGACAAGTAGGTCATCATTATACTCAATTAGCCCACAGCTTAAAATTGTGTTGACTCACAGCCATGTCACCCCCTAGAGAGCGCCCATGTTTTTTTCTTTTCCAAGCGCATACTCAAGGTTAGATTTCTTGATCCCTTGAGCAAACGGTCCTTGGAAATTATATGGTGAGTGTCTTGGGGTTAGATTCTTCCCTTCCCCGACACTGCTAAGTATTACAATGTTCAAAAACTAACAAGTTGGATACTACACTATGGTTCGTAGATAGGGTTTACGTTTGGAGCGGCAATAATAAACTCCCTCAGGAGACCTCCCAATCTTTAGAACAAATATTTTGGGGATGGTTATCTTGCACACTTCTGATAAATGAGGATTAATGCAGAATTACTTTTATTTTATAGTGGGTTGGAAAACTTGGCTTTGTTTGTTCCCACTCAGGTTGTTCCCATAGGTTGAGTAATTTTTCCCACTACGACAGGCCTTCTAAAGGATTTAATAAAGATAGAAATGCATAAAATGAAGGACGAGTCTAGCGTTTTTATCACCTAGTTAATAGGAGAGCATACGCCTATCACCACATAAGCACATAAATCAATTGTCCAATTTTTAGAGCCCAAATGACAATTTTCTATCTATGAAAAGATGTTGCTTCATAGTGAAGATATTGCTTCACAAAAAGAGATGGTGTTCATTTTTAATTCCAAATTGAAATGTTTGGTGACTATCCTAGGATTGATAAATTTTTAATCAAGTGACTATCCTAGATTGATTCATTTTAGTCCAATTGAAGAATTGACTATCCTAGATTGATTCATTTTAGTCCAACTGAAGAAATGAAGTTATTGGCCATGGTCGCATCAGATCTAGATAATGATTTACACAGAAGCACTATGAAAAAAATCAAAAGTGCTATAGAAATACTCAAATGTGCTATAGAAAATGTTGGAAGTGCTACAAGATTCGTCAGAAGTGATATAGAATTTGACAGATGCGCTAAAACAGATGTTGAAGGTGAACAGTCGGACTATGCTGGAAGCTTTTGATCGAAGTGCTAAAACAGTCTTCCAAAGTGCTATAGTTTTTGTTGGTTGCACTAAAATAGATAGAAGCACTATAGTTTGTGTCAGATGCACTTTAGAATCTTCCGATCACACTAAAAGAATCATGCCAGAATCTGTACAAACATTTTTTTAGAAAAACTTGTTAAAAAAATGGGGTTAGGCCCCATGGTGGGTGCCAAATTGTAAGTGTGAAATAAGTAAATAAGTAAAACACTAAAAACTTCTCCAAATTGTAAGTGTGAAATAGGTAAATAAGTAAAACAACTAAAACACTTCCTAATGAAACATTATATCAAAATTTAATTGTGAATTAAACTAATTTAAAGCACATAAAACTTAAAAGTTTCTCATTGTTTCCTATCTCCAAAGATTTATCAAATCACAATCTTGAGATTTGAAGGGTGGGAGATGAAGAAGCTGGAGCTGATGAAGGAAATGGTTTCTCCCCATGAAAACATCAGGCAAGATGATAGGAAAGATCAGAGGAAGAAGATTTGAGAAATTGATTCAAATTTGTCTCCAATTTGTCTCCACAACTTCCCGTGAATGCCAGTTGAATTAAATTGGATTTTGGAATATCAAATTTGGTAGGTGAGTGAATAGAGGAATTTTCTTTATGCCTTTATTTAAATATTTTTTCATTTATTTAAATTAGCAAAAAGGGAATAAATAATTTAATAAAAAAACTATAGAAGTTATATATTTAATTAAATATGAAGAACAGGAGAATTAGAATGTGAACTATAAATAAATATTTCTATTTATTTAATAGTAGAAGAAATTAAGATAATTAATCAAATAAAGCGTATTTAATTAATTTGATTATCCAAACCATTTTTAGGTGTATACACTAGTTCAAGAAACAACCACAAAGAAAGTATCATTTGACACCTCTATTAGCAATCCTGTTATTAGAGAAATCCTAGGAGCAAAGCGTGATCAAACACCTAGAAAAAGCCAACAATCAAATAAGCAACCATGTAGGGAGAAAAATCAAGTGCAATAAAAAGATAAAAGCAATGACAAGGATAAGGTTCAAGTAGCCCAAGTAGATGCATCTATAGTTTTTTTCCAAGGGAGATTAGAGACCCCTCCCTTTCTGGTGACAATTCGTATGTTTGAAAAAAATGTACATAATTGCTTGCTAGATTCCAGGGCATCTACAAATGTCATGCAATTTGCAGTCTATCAAACATTAGGCATAACCCCTATCCCATCCAAACAAAAGGTGACTCAATTGGACAAGACTGAGGTTAATGTGGTAGGGGAACTAAACAGAATCCCTATGCAGATTGCAGCTGACCCAAGGGTCCAAAAATTCATTGACATACAAGTTGCTAATATTCTTGACACTTATGGGATTATATTGGGTAGATACTTCACCCAAGCACTCAATGGGTATACATCTATCGATTATTCCCACAATGTGACTGCCATGGTAGTGGCTTCCAGTTAGATTTAGATCGAACATGAGCCCTAGATGAGGTTCATGATTACTAAGTACAACAATACAAATGAAGTCTTGTTCACAGAAACGGAACTAGGAAATTACCTCTCAGTTGCATATGAAGTTTCAAAAGAAGAAGTAGAGGAGGAAGTCCTTGTACTATGTCATGCCTCTCTTGACTTGAATACTCTCCCTAACAACATGGAGGCACTATTTGAGTTTGATAGTGAAGACTACTAGGAGGATGGTAACTTGGGCTTGTTCGATGGTTTCCAAGGATTCACACAGAAATGTGTGCAAGATCAACTTGGTTTAGGGGCTCGAATGGATTTTAAAGAACTCTTGCTACCTAGTTGGTGCAGAATACATAATGCCTCTCATTCTAAATTTCAGTGTTTCTTTTACCAGACATCTATAGATCATATCAAAAGGTAGATCAATCCGAAGGAGGATATGGAAAAACAACAAGATCAAATCTAGTCTGGATGTAAATTGTCACTCAAGGGTGAATGAATGGACATACCATTAGAAGATGAAGTATGATCAACCAGTTCTAAGGGAAAAATTTCCTCTAAATTTTGGATGTTGCACTTTGATGGATTCAAGTCCAAGAAAGGAGCAAGAGTAGGCTTTGAGCTCATCAATCCTATGAGTAATACTTAATTCACTACTCATAGATTATAGTTATATTCCACCAACAATGTAGTAGAATATGAGGTATTAGTTCATCGGTTGCTCTTGGCTTTGAGGATAAGAGTCAAAATGTTGCAAGAATTTGGAGACTCTAAACTGGTTTTCAAAAAAGTTAGAAATTTATACTCTTGCCATGATTAGAGGTTAGCAACTATAGGCATAGAGAATGGGATCTCATAGAGGGGTTTGATGCATTTAACATCTAGTTCATTCCCCATAGCAAAAATAAAATT
This sequence comes from Sequoia sempervirens, assembly GCA_007258455.2. Classification (NCBI taxonomy): domain Eukaryota; kingdom Viridiplantae; phylum Streptophyta; class Pinopsida; order Cupressales; family Cupressaceae; genus Sequoia; species Sequoia sempervirens. Next base: position 212,184,211 of record VDFB02353493.1, read on the forward strand.
GCCGACACCTTAGCCCAAGCAAACAACACCCTACAGCCATTGTCCTTGATTGACCTAAACAATTTCATTGTAGAACTTACCCCTACCCCATCAGTTCCTGATAATGTCACTAACTTTCAAGTATTCAAAGATGACAAGCACATTCTTGACTTCATCACTAGCTCTGATGTATTCACCTCCTAGATCATAGATGAAGTAGAGCCTGAAGAAGCCAAGCTTGACATAGAAGGGGTTATCAATCTAAAGAGAATTACAATACCTAGAGGTATGGTCCAGTTAGAATATTTGATCTATACAATATAAGAGATCAGGATCCGTAAACCAAGAAGGATTCCATAGACAACCAATGTGATTCCCACAATTTGGGTACTACAGAAGATGCTAAGAATGTATTTATTGGCAAGATTTGCACCCCATAAGAGAGGAAATGAATTGTTGATACCCTGCATACTTACCATGATGCGATAGCCTGGGGGTATGAAGACCTCAAAATGTATGATACATCAATCATCACTAATACTATTCCCCTCAAACCATATGTGAAGCCATTTAAACAGTGACAACGCCCGACCAATGCACTACTTGAACCTATTATCTTCAAGGAAGTATAGAAGTTGTTGTCCATCCGTATCATAATTCCTATTTGGCATTCCACCTGGGTAGAAATTTTGGTTCTGGCCAAGAAGGAAAATGAAGAAATCAGGTTGTGTGTAGATTTATGAAACTTGAATCGGGCTTCCAAGAAGGACAATTATCTAGTGCCCTCATTGGATGAAGTATTGAAAATTTTCAATGGTTCACAAATGATTTCATTTCTTGATGGATACTTAGGATACAACTAGGTGATGGTGTAGTATGAAGATAGGCACAAGATGACCTTCACCACAAAATAGGGAACCTTCACATACAGAAGGATGTCGTATGGATTAATCAATGCAAGTACAATGTTTTAGTGTGCCATGGAAATAGCCTTCAAGGAGCTCATTGGTAAATGCATCATCATCTACATGGATGACCTCGCAATGTTCTCAAAGAAAAGAGGGGATCACATTTCTGACCTATGCAAGGTGTTCCAGAATTATAGAGATTTCAGCATTTCATTGAACCCGAAGAAGTGTATCTTTGGGGTAACAAAAGGAAAATTGTTGGGGCACATGATTTAAAAAAGGGGTATATCCATAGATCTACAGCATATCCAGGCCATCTTCAAAATTCAACCTCTAGGCAGCAAGAAGGAAATGAAATCCTTCTTCGAAAAGATCAACTTTGTTAGAAATCTCATCATTGGGTTTCCAGAAATAGTGAAGCCTCTCAATGCTATGCTTAAACAAGATGCCAAAGTGGAATGAATGCCAAAGGCCAAGCAGGGGTTTGTCAAAACTAAGAGAGCTATTGCAGACGCCTTGGTTTTGGTCAGCCCAAATTATTCTAAGCCACTCTATATCTATTCGTTCACCTTAAAAAATTCATGTGCCAAAATGCTAACACAAAAGGATGATGAAGGGAATGAGAACCCTATTACTTTTATGAGTGCCCTACTTAAGGATGTTGAATTGTGTTATCACGGTATTGACAAGTAAGTGTATGCATTAGTCAGAGGAGTCAAAAAAAATCTAACATTACATTCTGAGAAACAAAGTGTTTGATATTGTCCCCGACCTCGCCGTCAAGATACTGCTAATGCAAAATGAACTAGGAGAAAGAAGAGAAAAATGGGTTACACTGTTGCAAGATTATGACATGGAAATTCAACCCATGAAGCTAGTTAGAGGAAAAACCCTCACACGCACAATGGAAGAGGTAGAACCAGATCTCACCATTTAGCAGTACCACTTGGAGAATGTTTCTCTAGATGAATGGTATGATGACATAGTATATTACTTGTTCAATATTAAATGTTTGCCACAGTTGCAAGGAGTTCAAAAGTGGGCCCTAAGATTGAAAAGAAACAGTTATATGCTAAAGGGAGCTATACTATATAAAAGGAACCATGAAGGAATCTACCTCAGATGTCTAGGGAAGGCAGAAGCAGCTGAAGTATTGGGGGAATTCCATGAAAAATTTAGAACGAGACATGGATCCATCCCTTCAACAACCCATTAGATTCTACGAGCTAGATATTATTGGATGACCTTATTCAAAAACACCCACAATCATGTTAGATCCTACCACGTCTGCCAAACCGTTGCCACTAAGGAGAGGTATGTTGTTTTATTGGAGCTAGTTGTTGAGGTAAGGCCCTTTGCTCAGTGGGGATTTGACTTTATTACCATCCTCTATAGGCCACAGGTACATTCTAACAACAACTGATTATTGTACTAGGTGGATAGAAGCAATTTCATGTAAGCAATGTAAAACTAAGGTAGTAACTGATTTCCTTGAAATTTTTATTATAAATCACTTTGGCTATCCATTTGCATTAGTCTGTGATAATGGTCCTACATTTTCTTCCCTTAAGTTTTCAAGTTGGGATTTTGATTATAGGATTATGTTCAAATTTTCATCAATTATTACCCCTAGGGCAACGAAATAGTTGAATCCACAAAGAAAAACTTGTTGATTGTCATACACAAGTTGCTATACAAAAACCCAAAGGACTGGCATACCTAGTTGCATTTTTCTCTATGGGTAGATCACACTCGACATAAGGAATCCCTAGGAACATCCACATACCACCTAACTTATGGCCTAGAGCCTGTTTTCCCGATCCACCTCAAAATCTCCACCCTGCAATTCATCAATACCTATTATGAGGAGGGTGAATGCCTCGAATCCTATCTAACTAAGCTCCTCCACTTAGAAGAAGTACATAATGAAGCAGTTGAAAATTTTGCCAAACATCAAGGCGTAGTCAAAAGATGGGTTGATAGAAAAGCCAAGGTCAAGGCCTTTAGGATTGCTAACCTAGTACTGTACTGGGATAAGGCCCATGAGAAGAAAGGGGGACATGAAAAATTCAACAAGCTCTGGTTTGGCCCCTTTCAAATTTTTAAAATTTTAGGAGATAATACCTTCACTTGAAAATGCTCACTAGAGAAGATGTCTCATTGCCAATCAACAGATAATACCTCAAGCATTATTTCCTTTCCTGAGTTGTTTAAGCTCACCCTTGTACATAGTTATAGTAGGTCTTTGCTTTCTTTTTTTCTTTCCTTTGCTTTCACTTATTTTTTTGGCCCTTGTTTTGTTGAAGGTGTTGTTCAGTCTTGATGTGGTGGTTGTGCTTGGCTTTCTTAAATGGCCCACTTTTTTGCACACTCCTCTGGGTTCCATGGATAAGTCTTCATAAGTTACCAAGAGTATATGTTTTCTTCCGTAAATCGGGTCTCTTCATCTAAACTTTGGCTTGACTCAAAGTTGAACCTTATTTGAATCCTTTCTTGCTTATCTCAAAATACACATGATATACACACTTCAAATGCTCTCGATAGATGATATAGCAGTTAACATGAAGCCTAGGCAAGTGAAAATCTTAAAATCTGCTCCAGTGACCACTGTAGTCTCCAAACCCACTATAAGCTTTATTGCTTATACATCTAAGCAAAAGACTACTAAAAAGAAAAAAATTAAACATAAAAGAAAATAAAGAAATACTGAAAAATGGGAAATTGTGTGGGTGTGCGAGCAACTCTATCGGGGCTATGGATGCCTAGCTGGCAATAGAGCAATATTTGTGGGGATTGCATTGACAACTTCATTAGGGCTATGGATGCCTGACTGGCGGCAGAGCAATGCCCAAGTTACTTTTGGGTTAGATTTCCTATGTAGCTTGTCTTGGCTAATTGATAACTATCCCTTATGGTCTCTAAAGGAGGGGAATGAACTCACAACACACACACTTCTGAGGTACGTCATGACCAGATTTAGTTAAGGATTCTATTCTCTTTTAAGCCTCTAGTTCAATTGACGATACCTGCTTCTAGTCTATGAAACCAAATATTTTGGGTTTCAGATGAGTACTTATCTTTGGAAGACTCAAGATGATTATCCCAGTAGTGTTGCCATTTGTTGTGCCTAGAGCACACATGCCCCATTCAGACCGAGGGACCCCTCTTTTTATTTTTTCCTTCGTCGGGTTAGTTTTACTTTGCCTCATTTTGCATGCCCCTATTTTGAGCCTAAGTTGGTCATGAGCCATAAAATTGTCAAATACATCTTGGCCAAGGTCACCCACCCAAGTTTCATCAATTTTTAGGCCTTTGTGAAAAAAAACCTGAGGGTTTATGTCCTTTGAAAGCTGTGTCATCACTCTCCATTTACAAGTTTGCAGCTGTGGGTTTCCCTTAGCAGATTGTCATCCTTATTTCCCCATTCTCTATAGTGTTCCACCTACGTCCTCCCACAATGCAGCTCCCGCATCTTCCATTTCAACAATTCCTTTGGCTCATCGTCCTTCATGGTGTGGGTTTTTGCAACTCCACCTACCCAATTATTGTTGTACCTACACTTAATGCTTGACATTTATGGAAGGTTGGTCTATAAAAACCCCTGCTCACCTATCATTTTCACCCAAAGTTTTTGAAATCCAAGAGGCGAGAGGAGAAACTACACACACACAAAGGATTTGGAGACCCAGATTAAGTTTCTTCTTTCCCTCATGTGATTGAAAATTGTGCTATCTCACCCTCATTTGCTTCTACATATTTAACTTGTTAGCATAATCTTCCTTTAGGGTTTTTAAGAAATCTTCCAAATCTAAAATAGATTAAACCCCAACCCTGTGTCATATTGACATAGGATCTAAACACCCCAAACTCCATTTCTCATTCACATCATACCATCTGAAGCAGCGAAAGAGGTCACCACCTTTGCTCTATCAACTTCTTGCTTCGACTCCCAAACCCTCAATTGAATAAAGATAAAACTGATAAACATTTGGGGAATGGTGGAATCCCATTCGTGGGAGTCTCTTTCTCTGAGGCTATTTTTTAATGGATTGCTTTGCACGAGAACCCAGCCTTAAAGCTCTACTACCATTAATTATTTGAGAAATGCATAAGTTTTTCTTTAAGTCCACTATCCTTGTGGGCTTCACCACGCGGATCGCCATGCCCTCTTGGCCACTCATGATGGAAAAACCTTGGCATCTTTCTGCCACATGGGTACCACGTTTATCATTTCCTTGAAGAAAAAAATTCCAACTAAAATAAAACCCTCAAGTCAAACCCTCCTTGTGAACCCACTGCTACGGGCCGCCACCAACGAAAGTCCATCTCATTTCAATCGTAATTAACAAACATTTCTTCACAACTTCCCATCGTGCGGTCTCCTTTCCTAGTGTTTTCGTAATCCTAAAACTTATCCTCAAAATGGTAATATAACCAAGTCAACAAAATCATTTCAGAAGATACACCATAGATTTTGGTAATGTCTATCATTCACCCACCATCATTCCCAATGGTGAAACCAACCCAACACCCCACCTTGTGGACCCCATGCAATGTCTTTCCCACTAGTGTAAGAATGAACTTCAACAAATTTCTTAGATGCATTTGAAGAATGAAGACAAATTCATAAGTCCTAATACCATTGTGGGCCCACCTATGCATGCCACCATTTTCAAAAGACTGCTCCTCCATTGATTGTTGATCTACAACAAAGTCTATGTGCCCTTTCGCCATGCGAGTCTCAAAATCGTGAGTGTCGTGGACATAACTTTGAATGCAAACAATGAAAATATTGAATCATAACCCTATGTGGATCCCATCATGTAAACCACCCCTCATAGAATGATGCCAATCCAAACCATATATCTAATGGCAATGATTCAAGGGCACCCCGCTACGTGGTTTTTGTGTACCCAATGCATGCACTAAAATTGACCAACCATAGAGACTTGTGGGTTCTGGCATACAAAACGTTACTTGCAAAATGCCACTTTTGAAATGTTGCTTGTAGAAGGTCGCACACATAAGGATGCACCTCAATGACTAAACCAAAACAGCAGTCCCACTCATGGCTACCACACCACCATTACCCGCATAGGCTTAAAAGGTCACTCCAATCAGAGAAAACAATTCCAAACACCTCTATCTTAGATCCACACATGTGCCTAATAGTTCCACATTGGATTTACTGGCTACTCAATTCTTCCAAAAAAAATTCATTGGGTGGCCACTTATGTAAGTCCACTTCCCCAATTCCATCCCTTAAAGGCTTTCACCTTGACGGCTTCTGTAGGGTGGAAACCCACACCCCCAAACCCACATTTCAATGAAATTCACTAACAAGCCTCAAATGATGAAATATAGTAAATGTAATGATCTTTTAAGAGTATGTGGATGCAATTAATGATGTATTTACATGATTTAACTAACATTTTCCCAGCTAGTCTGTCAACACACTTACTACACCTTTCATGTGTAGAATTTATGGAACCTGCTGAGGGACCAACAGAGAAGCCTGTTGGGAAAGTTGAAAAAAGAAAAAGACCAGCAAGAACCCCCAAAGGAAAAGACGAGAAAGAGAAAATGAGGCATGAGTTCCATGGGGTTGAGTGTACCTCAAAGATCACTTCTAACTAGGACAAAGTCATATATATCGATTTGGGGTATGTTAGAATAGATGAGCTCAGATAGAGGGTTATGGTTAACCTCAAAACAAAGGAGGCCCTGAGAATGAAGAAAAGAAGACTCAAAAAGGCGGTTGGTTTTCCTCCCTCTCTTGTTGCTCTAGAATTATTAATGGATTTTTGAGAGTTCTATCATCCCCAGAACATAAGGATGGTCACTGAGGATGGGAGAGTATAGGCAGACCTATCTCCTGAATCTATTGGAAAGACATTCAAAATTACCATCTTTGACAAAATGGAGGAAGTGGAAAAGGAATTTTCTTTGAAAGTATGGAAGCACGATCCTATTGGATGTAAAAGGATAATAAATCAAACATGGTTGAAGGATGAGAGGGGCAGTGCCAACAAAGTGCCTCAGACTTTATAGACGAGTAATTTTGTGGAGGAGACTAATGACTTGGTAACTCTCCTTAGTAGAGTAATGGGCCTTCCCACTTCCACATTCTTTGAGGAGTGGATGTTCTATTTTGTAGAGGAAATCCTCTGGGGCAATGTTAAGTTCCACTAGAAAAAAATGATCAGCGAGAACCTGCACAGTCAGTTTATGGTGGTAAAGAAAACTTTATAGTTTTACATGACCTCCTATCTAGTCTACCTCTTGGCGATCAAGTTCCCATATAACGGATTAGATTGTATAAGAGTATTAGGAACAAAGAAAGTGAAACTCAAGGTATATGATTGCTACCCTCAACTTTAGTATAGGAACTTCAAGAAAGATTAAAGGAGGATAAACGATGCCTTCATCAGACACATCATCCGAACCCTTGCAGTAGACTACCACAGAAGGGTGTCACATTGTGCCAAAGAAGTCACAAAGGGTTTTGGATATTTTCTCATCCAATTCCCCAAATTTACATACATTAGAGCAGAGGGATTCTCGGGAAGATCCTACCGGCTACCCCACGATCCCAATGACAAAATTCTTTTGCTAGAGCTTACTCGGTAGTTGCAGATTTCCCATACTTTATTGCACAATAAGCATAGTGTTGGGGTCCCTTATCCCCTCACATTTGAGAAAGGTATGTATTCCTACCCTACTACCCCATGTGCTAATATCCCAGAAAAGGAGCTTGCAAAATATAACATGTAACTACACACGGAGAGAGGAGGTCTTGACCCTCCTAGAAAATTGAAGAAATAGTTTGGAAGGTAGCATGCTCATAGGCCTCATATAAAATATTTTTGGAAAAATTGCGATGATGAACATGAAATTTGGAGGTGGCACTACATGAGGATGACTACTCAATTTGTAAAGTATATGAACTTATACCCATACTACATTATATTGTCAAGGAGGACAATATTCTTGATGAAAATTACAATGCTTTAATAAATGTGCCATTGCCAATAATTGACTGGGCCAAGGTAGAAATCACAAACTTGGATATTGTCACCCACCCCATAGAGCAGAGAAACAAAAAATGGATAGACAAGAATCTCACTCAATTGCATGAGTAGGGCATGGAGTTAACATATGGAGAGCTCGAAGACAAGCTGGAAAGTGAAACAAATAGTGACACTACCATAGGACCATCGAGTGAGGCTCCCAAATCTCCACCTATCACCAGATCAAGAAAGAGAAAAGACACATCTGAGCACAAGCCCAAGCACAAATCATACATAGTAAATGCAACAGAGGGGCAGCCACTGAAGAAAGTGAAAAGAATGAGAACCTTTTTTTCTCAAGGTGCAAACCATTCAAGAGGAAGGTTCCCCACACAAAGATGATGAAGAAGTTGAGTGACCTCGCTCACCACCACCACCTTTGCACTCCCATCAACTGCTACTGTCGCTGCCACCGCACCATCCCCTTCCACTCCCCAATAACTTCCCATCTCGTCTCTTCCTATTGTGGTCATCTCTGTCCACCTCACCTTTTCTTCCTTGACTACTCTAGTGGGGGTGTTAGATTCTTCTTCTTCAACCACTTATCCACTATCATCTTTCTCACTCCCTCCTCTACTACCAACAATTTCTACTCTGCCACTGTCCCTACCAATGACCTCTATGGAACCTCTCATGAGTCACTTTTCCACATGCCTTTGCTTCATACCTACAAATTGTGCTATCCAAAATCTCCAAGGTAATTATGAGTTCTCAAGTTCAAACACTAATGTCCCAACTTTTTGATGCCTTGCCTCTCCCTCCACCTCCTACTGAGCCACCAAAGATGGAGGAAACCATGCAAATATTTGAAGAAATGGAGAGGCTAAGCTTGAAGGAGCCCAAGGAAGCATCGAAAAATTTTACTGAAGATCCAGAGGACTCTGAATGGGATGACTACTTTGAGCACCCTGAGCAAGGATTAAAGGTTGATTTAGATGAGGTGTCCTCTAATGAGAAAGGAAAACTAATGCTTGAGGGAGGAGATGCAAGTAAATTTGATGATTATTATGAGATTGATACCTCTGACCAAGAACCTGAAGGAGAATAGCTTAAATATCATGTAGATGAGGAGGAAAACCTAGATGAGCATCACTCTGATAAAGGGAAAATTGATACGGGTAAAGTTGATGAGCCTCTGCAAACTGGCCAAGATAAGGTCCTAATATGTGAAGAAGTGCCTCTAGAAGTAGAGAAAGAAAAAGAAAAGGATAAAGAAGAAGAGAATGTGGAAGAAAAGAGTGGTGAGACAGAGAAATAAATTGAAGAAAAGAAGGGGACAACACTAGAAGAAGGAGATATTACTAAAGAAAATATAGAATCCATTGGGCCTGATAAAGGAGAGGAAACGATATAGGAAGAGGAGAAAGATAAGGAAGAAGAAAACATCCAAGATGCTGCCAAACATGGGAAGGAAGGGCCCACAGCAGAACAAGAGGAAGGGGAGGATAAAAAATCTCAATACCAATAAACTAAGGTTTTTGCATGGCTAGAGCAACAACTGAAGAGAAAAGCTTTAGTAGTTGTTGATCCCAAAGCTTTATTAGAGGTAATCTTGGCTAGAGCCCAAGTGAAGAACTGAAAGGAGAAGAAGCCCAAAATAAAATTTCACATCACCATGGATGCTTCTAGATCTAGGATACTGCAAGTAGCTACCCCTGCAATAGACAAGGATACAAACACCATTAAGGGAAAATATTATTAGGCAGACTACAATTAATCTAGGCCAGGCATCCCATGCTCAAAAGATAGATGAATTCCAGGGGTCAGTGTCCACCATCCCTCAACAAATGAATAAGGATCAGTCAATGAAGGAGGACCTGAAAGCACAAGTGGTAGAACTAACCTCCTTCATACAACAATGGACTACATCAGAAGAGGAAGCTCCAATAGAATCGACTATGCTCATGATGTCTTCAAGGATGAGGTAAAAAAAATGGAAAGAATGAAGAATTAGAAAAATTCAAATTTTTATTGGCTTAAAAGAGTCATCAACACTGGTGATAAGGGCATCCACTGTGCAACCAAAATGCATAATGATTTTTAGGTTCTGCAAAAAGAGGTAGGGTAAGTAATGGATATATGTAAAGAATTCCCTAAGTTATATAGGATAACATACTTGAATCTAGAGAGTATTATCAAGATCTCCCAAGAAACTTGAGAAAAGGAGTTGGCTTTACCCAAGGTAGATCACTGGCTACTCAAGGCCTAGCTACTAAATTTTGAATATAGAAAAGAAGTTTTGAAGAGGGTTTTTCTAGAATTAGAGGCCAATCATGAGTAGATCATGGATCATCGGGTTGAATTTTTTAAGCTAATGATAGGATACGAGATTCCCACCTTGGAGCTAGATCGAGGCCATTAAATGTGAGTTCCAAAAGGAAATGGAGCAAGGGGCTTATGATACCTTGCTAGCTGACTTAATGGATTTTTTTGCAAGGTCCTTCATAGAATCAGAACAAGTGATTAGAGTTGAGCCAAAATGTAGAGAGCATCGAGACCAGATTATGGAAGGATTCAAGAGAGTTTCCTTCCAAATCACCAAAACTGAGCTTTTTTAAGAGAATAAGCTATTGGTTGTGATCAAAAAGTTCGTGGAGTATGCAACAACACAAAAGGAAGCAGGGAAACCCATTATAGATAATAAATATTTTCTAAATAGTTTAAAAGGATAAAAGTAGCTACAAGACAAAATAGACTACAGGATGAAATATTGAAAAGACAAAATAGTCTATTTTTATATTGTAATATTTTGAACTCATATGGGGTTAGGTGAGACCCTAAACTAGAATGAATCTAAGCCATTCATTATAAATGAATCTTGACCATTCATTCTTCTTTTGGAAAACTATAAATAGGGGCACCCTATCATTTTCAAAGAGAGATGAGTTGTTGTGTAAAGACATGTTGTTGCAATATATAAGAAAAGCATTGAGTTGATGGTTTCTTGTGTGTTGCTCTTTATGTGTGCATGATTATATCTCCAATAGTTAATTTAAGCATTTCTTATTTTAGTTTAAGTTCAATTTATGTTAGTAGTTCATGTTGGCTTTAAATTTGGATGTATGCTATAGTGTTTGATGCATTTTTAGCTCATACTTTTGGTAGTTTGTTGATGAAAAATTGTTGTGTAAAGTTAGTCTGAGCTAATTTATTTACAAAACTTCACTTCAACTATATTTGTATGCTTTTAGTATCCATGTTGTAGTTTGAAAATCACAAGTAAGCCTTATAACATTGCACTAGTTTTATGATATTGTGGGCTATCCTTGGTTAAATAAAACTCAGTTTGGAAGTTTTACCATTGTAGCATCCTCCATTGTTACTATTCATCTTAGTTGCACACTTAGGAAAAATTCTAACCCCTTTCCCTTTTAATTTTTCTTTTAAAATATGAAGTTAGGCATACAATTCCAGCATCACTATAAAGCTAAATTTGATGATAGAAGTGAGTTTCAGCTTGCTATTCTGAAATTATAGTCACTATTCATTATTTCTAGAACTTTGAAACTCTATTGTAGACCCTAGAAAATTCCATGCTTTGTCAACCATAAATGCCCCTTGTGATTACCAAAAAATCACATCAAACAACTAAGTTGTTTTGCATTGTCATGACTTGACACCAAAGAGACCTTGGGGTGATTGTCTAAAATAGAGTTGCATATTTTCACCTTTCAAGAGACACATCACACTTGTGTGTTTCCTATGTTGAGAAGTGAAAAAAAACCCATCAACAGGTTTGAGAAGATAACATTATAGTGGTGATTCAACGTGGTTCCAAAACTATGGTTAGTTCATGATAAGGCCTTGAGGGTTGATAGAGATTTAAGGTTCCTAGATGATGGCCACCCTTCAACACTAAAATCATGAGGAAGTAATTAGTGTGTTAGAGCTCTTTGAGGGATTGGGAACTTGGAACCTCCACAATGGCTCTAGGTTCCTAGTTAGTGTATGATAGGAAGATAAATACACTGAATGATGAGCACAATGATCTAATATGGTTTAGAAACTCCCTTGAATTCTCAATGGTCCCAAAAGTATAAAAAACAATTAGGATTCCTACATATGATATGGTATAAATTATTTTAAAGGAATACGTTTTATTTTTAAAGGATCCTGATAATAAAGTAGACAGTTTCAAAATGGTTTTTATCACCAAACAAAGTGGCACCATTCTTCCTCACCTACCCATCTTCCTTTAACACAAGGTAGCTCTTTCATCTACCTAAATTAACTTTTCCTACATGGGATTACTCCTCCTAGTTACCTCTATAACTCCTACAATCACCCTTTAATATAGGACACCCATTTTGAGTGGGATTTCTTTCAAATCATTGATTTTCTTAAAGATAGTTTTATAGATTAAGGTTTCACCTTGCTTTTATTGAATATGATATTTTGGGCCATTCTTGGGAGGTTGGATAATAGGTGGTCTCTATATGTATAAATTTGGCATTATGGTCAAAGGGTGACTAGAAACAACAGTCTAGTCCTTTTAGTGAGATACAAGCCTTTGGAATCTGTTGTTTCCCAAAATTGTAGATTGCAAACCCTAAGAGTATGCCAAGCTCTATGGCTAGGTTTACAATGTTTTGGCCAATGAACAGAGTCAACCAATATGGTTTGAAACTCCCTGCTCTTCATGTTCTGCTAGACCTAGGTGGGTATACCTTTGAAAAATAAGTAGATTATGAATTTAAAGGTTGTGTGTATTATTTAACTTAGACAATCTATCCACACTGGCATATAAATGGGAAATATATGCAAAACTAATAGCTATTCCTACTCTTAATGTCTTAAATGTGAATGTATGAATAAGGTTTTTATGGAATATTATTTTGAAATGAGTGTGATCAGTGCCTATTCATATTTGGGAAAATGAAGTCAAGATGCATATGGTATGTGGATCCTCCTTGGTTTAACTCTAATTTTTTGGCACTTTTAGAAGTTTAAACTTTGTATAAACGTGCAAGGATGTCAGTTATCAGGCTCTTCTTACAAATACCAGAGATATCTTCTCAAGTTACTATGACTTTTGAGAGGATTTTAATTCTTGTTTGAAGGAAACCAGTTAAGATGATTATTTTAAAGGATTTTAATTTTGGGTAGAAACCAATTAAAAATGAATCTCTTAAAATGATTTTAATTCTCTTCTCATAGAAAACAATCAAGAAAATCACACAAAGGTAGCAAATGTGTCTTGAAAAATTAAGTATATGCTTGATATAATAAATTTGAATAACAAGAGTAGACCACTTTGGAGACAACATGATAACATATATGAATTGATATTAACAAATAATTGAACACCACAAATTTGGCCACAAGATTAAATTTCCTCCATTATATCACTTCAAAAGATAATAAAATTCATGTTAGAATTATATTCTATTCTAGAAGTGTGGTTAGATGAAATATAATGCTTATAATATCCCAAAACTTGATCTTGGTTTCCCTTTATTTATGAGAAGCAACAAGCTTCAGACCGTTGCATCTATAGTGGTGTCTCTTCATTTATATTTTTGCTAATTAGAAAATAAAAACCTAACAAATGTAATCAACAATAAAAAAGAGATAACTAATGAATCCCACAACACTTGTGACACACCACAGTCTGTTAATCTCCATAAGGTACCCATGATCATTAAAAAATTTGTTCAAGGTCCTTTTTCCATGATAACATATCCAACATTGTGTAACTTCAATGATTTCCATTCCTTACATTTCCCAAGCAATAAACAAATTCAAATTGGAAATATGCTCCACGTATCGTTCACTGGTGTATGTATCAACATTCGTAATTATATCCTTCATAACGTACTCCATGGAAAGCATACCTTCAAGTTATGCATGGGTATTGTCCATCACTATCAATTCATCATTTATCAATTTCAAGGCCTATGGTTATAGCTAGGACAACTCATCCTTCCATTCATTTTCTTGTTTAAGATTATCTGTATCATCAAAGAAAGAAGGAAACGGGATAGCCAACGATTGATCAAAATCATCAAGTTCCTCTATAAATGCAATATGAAACTTATTATGCATGTCCATTACCTCATCATGATTTTTAAATACTTGATTATCCACATTTCCCTTTGCCATCAGTCTTCTTTCTTTTCCATCATCCTATGCTCTAATATTTTATGCTCCTAAAAAGCATCATATGCTTTGATGTGAATTGTCCAGAATTGGTCCGTCTGTCCTACAACCTTCGCAAATCTCTTCCTAATTAATTTTGAGGAAATCTAAAACTTTATAGTTTTTATCTTTCTTTCCAATTCATCACATTTCTTTTGAGTCTTTTTAGTTTTATGCTTCTAGTACACACCTTACGACATAGCTTCTAGTACCCTATTCTCACATTCCACCAATGGAGAATAAGTGCTTGAGGAAGAGGGTAACTTTCCATGTATTTTTATACCTCATGACATAACCTCTCATACTCAGATAGATGCTTTGTATTATCCCTTACTGGTCTTTCAATTTGTGCCTTAGTAAATTTTGCAACATTGACATTCAGTTCAACAGTCTCCATGGGGTTAGTGCCTCCCACTCTTTGTACAAGACGATGGCCGAACACTTGGCCTAGCTCATTAATAATAATGGGCCTTTTCTTTGGTGGGTATAGGGCCCAAATCAAAAGAGTGCAGTTATCTAGGTTGTATCCTGAGCTAGTATAAATGTTATCAATTTCTTTAGTAGTCAATTGCAATGATTTGTCCTGTCTTTTCCTAAAACTGTCAAATAAAATGGTAGAGCTAATATACCATCCTGGAAGGAGCATAACTCTAGCCTCTTGTAACAACTCCCACCCCTTCTCTAGAGTAATGTTCTCCATCTCTTTATCTACTTCTTCTAATTCATTTATGGCCTCAACTTCTTGGTCAGGAGTGATTTCTTTTATTCTCTCTCTTATCATTTTACCCTTGTATTCATAGAAAAATACCTTAAATTCAGGAGATTTAAAAAAAGCATGATCTGAAATTTTTTTTTGGCTTGCACTATGCTTGACATCATCAAAATTTTGATTTTATGCCTCAAACACAATGACACTTCTTTTAGGTGGAGGTTCATATTTCTTAACCATAGGTTTATTTTTTTGTATGAATTCAACTTCACCCTCAACATCTCCTTCACTTGCCATAGGTGTGTCAACGGAAACGCTGATTTCTGGGGTAGGTTTTGGTGATATGTGGAAAAATGGCACTATATCATTATCTTGTATTAAAATAAATATCCTCTATTGAAGAGGCATCATTTCTCCTCTTCGGTGTCAAAGGAGGTACATCTCTCACCAACTCAGCCTCAATGTTGAATCATTTTATTCAATCTTTTCATAGGGTCTTCAATCTCATGAAAGGCCCCTGTGTATAGTGTATTATGACTCCTTTTCCATGCTTCAACCATCATTATCCTATTATACATATCCCTTCTTCTTGATGCATGGTACTCATTAGTGATTTTGATCGTCATCATCCATAAAAAGCACATGTAAATATACCCTATCAATTTTTTTGTTAATTTAGCACTGTTGATGAAATGCTCAAGGTCACACCATTTTCTTTCATTTCCTTTGGGTAGGTTGTAGTGTTCTAATTTATTATAAATAAATTTGTATCCCTTCTTAGAAACAATAGTAAAGTCACCAAAATAGAGAGTACTCGGCATAAACGACTGCTTTCGATAACTTTTCAAGTGCAAGAAATATTAATAAGCTGATTGTCTAACTACTTCCAGATATGCTACTCTGTTTGGAATTGTACTCAGTAGGAGGAATGGAGCTCCTTTGAAACCATAGACCCTGATCTTAGCACAATCATCATATATGTACCAGTCACCCCATTTTTCATCCAATTTTCCTCTTTGATCTTTCTCCCTGGGTTGTAAAAACTTTTTTATTTCTAGTTACATGTTGTAATCACAAGGGTGACCAAGAACTCTATAGAGTAGCTTCACAAAATATTCTTCAAAATATAGGTAATTTGACCTAGTGCATCTATTATCCCATATTGAAGTCCACATCTGCATCGGAATAACATTCCCATAATTTTCTATGTCCTTTATTCATAAGTAATCACTCCATAATCCCCTAGGTTGTCCCTCGTATAAGATAAGGTGCATGAGCAATGAATACTATTTGCAATAGATGTTATTCTTAATGGAGGTGAGTGCATCATTGAGGGTTTTTGCCAAATATTCTACATAATCAAAAGTCCTAGCATCCTGGTTTTGAATGTCAATCACTAAAACCATTGGAGCTATGGACATTAGGGTGGGTGCATCCAATCCTAAGACTTAACCAGCAGAGTAATATGTGTATTGAAAATATTCTTCAAACAATTCTGTTGAGAATGAGGGTGTTCACTATTTGAGAAATTTTTAAGTCTATTTTCTTCGGCCTGGGGTCTATGCAAGGGAAACCTCCACCTCTTATAGCTAATTTCCATATTGTGATACTCATCCAAAATTTCTTTGATCCTAATTTTCATGGTCTTGCTTGTATCTAGTTTAAAAACTATAGAGATGTGATTTCTTGTAAGGGGTAAAAAAGTTGACTCATCTGCCAAATGAATTGTATGTCTCTGTGGGTTATACATCTCTACTAGTGCCTTAATTAATTCCACACTGACAAAGGCATTAGGCACTACTAGTTTTCCCAAGTTAAGTCTCCAAGGATTAGATACTAGACTATGTTTGTGCATCTTCTTATAATGGTATATAAATAAGTCATAGCCCCTCTTTTTAGTCCATACATCCCCTAATACCTTTTGTCAATCTTCTAATTTCTTCGCCTGATGTTTTAATTAGGTATTTCTCCTGGACCTCTGTCTAGAATTAGGGCATTGGTCAATTAAGTCTTGGTTTAAATGTCTGGTATCTAGCTTCTGTCTTTTAATTTTGAGTATTTTTTATGTACTTTCCATTGATTTACAACACAATTCAAACCATACTTCATCTTTACTATTTTAACTAGTCTGAATAAAAGGAATTCAAATCAAGCTTGGACGTTACTTACTTGAGCTGGTTGTATTCCATTTTTCTCTTTTGTTGATATTCCCCATTGAATTCCTCATCTCCTTCTTTCTCGAGCGCACAATATTTTCTTAGACTAAAAGAAACCAGAGTTCTATCTGCAACTTGCTCGGCTCTGGTTCATAAATGACGAGTAATGGAAACTTTCATGATACTATTGCTATTTTGAATATCAATCATTGATTTTCTTTTCATTTCCACCAATTTCTTCCTTTGAGATATCACTATCTTGTCACCTCAGGTGAATTAATGCTTTTGTTGCATCAAAGTGACCAAATGTAGACATTGAAATTTGGTCTAGCCCCATGACTTCAATTTCTTCATAGTTCATATCTTCATTGTCATAATTAAATAATGTTAATTATTTAGTTATTTTCTAAAGTCCTTGGTCTTCTATTAATTAAATAACTTTATTTAATTAATTCATTTTACCATTATTCAATCCTAATTAATTAAATAAATGATAACCCCATACTCCTACAGACCTTTATCTATCTCCCTGATAAGTACAATGCTTGTCAATATTTTGGAATTTCGAAGGGATTCTATATGGCTTCATACTAATATGACCATGCCCTCTCAAAACCCTCCTTGTAAGTAGTTTCCTTGATATTTTCTTATTGCTCTGATATGTTTGCAAGTTTACAGAGGATATATGTGTTATCACTTTATCAAGGGGACTAGTATCCTTGTTTTTCTGATATTCATTCTTCCCTTTGATGGTGTTAGGTCTCAAAAATGCAGGTTATAAATCTTAAGAGGGTTCCAGGCTCTTAGGGAACATTTTTTGGCTAACGAAGGAGACTAATTGATATGTTCAAGATCCCCTTGCACTTTAGGCTCTGTCGGACCTAGACGGGTATACCTAAATTATAAAGCACATTTCAAAGTTATAAGTGCAATCTCTAATCCAGGAAATCTATTCACAATGACACGAGGGAGTGAAATAGATGCAAGGCTAATGATTAATTCCTACAATAAGTGTCTTTGAGAATTAATTGTATGAATGAAGTTTGTAAAGAATATTGCTTGAAATAAAGTGACTAGTGCCTAATCTAATTGGGTAAAGGGATTTGAGAGGTGGATGATGTGTGGATCCTTTTCCTAGTTTAAATCCAACTATTGGGAACTTTAAATGTTTATAGTTTGTATAAACGTGTAGGTCTGTAAGTTATTTAGACTCTTCTTATTGATCCTAGTGATATCCCCCTAAACTACTATGAAGTTTTGAAAGGATTTTAATTCTGGTGTGAAGGAAACCTATCAAGCCAATCAGTTCAAAAGGGCTTTAAATCCTAGGCAGGAGCCTATTAATCATGATCTCTCAAGAGGAAATTTAATTCTCTTCCCACAAAAACCAATCAACAAAATCACACAATTACAACAAATGTGTATTGACAAGTTAAATATGTGTTGATATATTATTTGAATAGCATAGGTAGACCACTTGGAAGACAGCCAAACAACATAGAAGAATTAACATTAACACAATAGTTGAACACCATAAATTGGGCCACCAATTTAAATAACTCCTCCATTATATTGCTTCAAAAGATTTAACAATGTATATCAGAAATCTTCTTTTTATCTACTGATCTATCTACTATCCTAAAATCTAATTCCTAATTTTTACTGATGATTGATGATCTAATTCCATTTTTCATATATACATCACATTTCCAAGGGTTACGACCCTTCACAGATCCATCTAGTGCAACTCCTCATTTAATTAATTGTCTTCCACAAATTAAAATACTTTAATCTTCATTGTCCTAGTTTTTCATTGTCTTCATTTCCATGGGAAATAAAACATCTCATAATACTTTAATTTTAACTCCTTTGCTGATAATTTCTCACCTTATATTTTACCCGAAATGTCCTTTGGGTAAAATAATTACCCACCTTATTAATTTTTATATCCCTTGGTTGAAATATTTTACTTTAAGTGAAAACATTTTATATATTATATACCCCAACAATATTATATCCATGCGGCAATTTATTTTAACAATTTTCCCTTTGCATTGTTTATGCCTCCATATTTTGTCCAACGCGATATCATACCCAAGTTAAAAAATTTCCCTGATGCTTGCGGGGATGCAGACAAAAATATTTAAGTCACCTCTATACCACACACTTTTCAAATTATACTAGAGGTAAAATTTATACTCCACATAAATTTAAACATTTTGATATAAATGTTTCCCCAAAATATTTACCACATGATGTAATAATATATTGTTTTACAACCCCACCACCATACCACACGTTCATTGTCGGGATTTGGCGGGGATGCGAGGAATTCTCCCATTACCGCACATCTCTTGTTTGGTGCTTGTGGTGATGTTGGAGACCATCTTTGCACCTTATAGACAAACATTTGAAACCTCATCATTTATTGTAGACATGCAAATCATGTGGGAAAGCTTGTATTATTCTAATTGGATGGATGAAGCATCATTTTTCTTGAAATAGTGTGAATTTTCATCTCCTACTTCTTTAGAAAGATCTTTTGTGCTACTAGCAGGAACCCTAAAATGTTTTTGATGTAGACCACAATTTTACAATGTTTCTCATGTCTCAATAATGCATGAATTGATTGATGGTATATATGAGAGAATGCTTTCATTTAGGTGTCAATATCTTTTTAATACGACATAGATTCATATGATCCTCCCTCTATCCGATATCATCGGATCAAGATAGAGCTGCTCAACATCAATCTTGTATGTCTTTATGTTAGGCCCTCCATACATCAATTAACCTCTAATTAGATCAACACATTCATGTACAATCATTGGAAGATATATCTACAAGAGTCTGAAATGTTGTGTGTGCACCATCAATATTACCAATTTGTTCCTTAAATCTTGCAACAAAAGTGTGAATCTTTGGTTGTTCTTAACAAACATTTTTATGAACAAGTGCATTGCTTGCTACCTCCATGTTGCCATGGGATCCATTTCTTTGAAGTATTCATTAAACCTTCTTATGGCCACAAAATTTTGTGCATCTCATGCAATGAAATCATTCTCATTGATATTTTCTCTAACACTCCATGAGATTGCATCTATAAGGGGGTGATCCCACAAAACTGGTTTACAATTTTTGGGAGATTTTTATTTTTGTTGAAATCACATATT
>VDFB02353493.1:212204443-212236979 GCA_007258455.2 Sequoia sempervirens
AGCCAAGAGGGATGCCGCCAGGTTTACAGCAGAGGGTGCTCAGGCCACAGCCAAGAGATTACAGAGACTGGAAGATGGTACTTCCCTAGCAGATTATATGTGAGAGGTTGCCCGTATTGGTGGGGAGGTGGAGTACTATAGAGGTAAATATTATGATGTCGTCCCTTCTAAGCAGAGAGTGAGCTATAGGCAGTCCCGATCTAGCAGGACTCATTCTAGGACTACCAGTGCGGATGTGAGAGCCTCTTCAGAGAGAGCCCAGAGATCCTAGTACATTCGGTGGTGGTGGAGGGACCCATCCTGCTATGCATACCATGTCTGAAGCCAGCAGTACTTAGATTCTGATGTGATTTCTCTTTTGTATTTGAGATGATGATGTACAATCCGATTACAGCCATTTTTTGATGATATACCTCTCTTCATTTTAGACATTATTGTATACTTGACATTATTATTTTGATCTATATGATATGCAATGGACTCTTCAATCCATATGTGTTCTACATGATTCTTTGATGGATGCATTTTCTTTCTGTTCTATATGCTATGTGATGATCCTTTTTTTATGATGTTATGGATGAAGTTTATATCATGATAATATGCTATGATGTATGATGTTCTATTATGATGATGTATAATGATGATGTACAAATGATGTATGGATGCATGATGTATATGTATGATGATGTAATTACATATGTGGTTATGGATATAATGTGTTGAAATGATATATGATATGTGATGTAAATGGGATGTGTGTTCTTTTATTTTGGTGTAAATGCAAATATATGATGTAATATATGGATGAAAATGATGTATGATATATGATATAATAAATGGATGGATTAATGATATATGATGTAATAAATGGATGTATGATATGTGATATGATAGAGATTTATGTGTAGATGAAGATGATGTGTGATATATGATGTAATAAATGGATGTATTAATGATATACAATAATGATATGATAAATGAATGTATGATATGTGATATGATAGAGATTTGTGTTTTTGAGATTTTCTTCATGCAATTTTATGTGATATGATAAATCAAAATTATTTGATTCAAATGTATAAATGTATGCAAATGAATATAATGATGCAACTATATGATTATGATGTTTTTGTTAACGTCAAGTATACTCAATCTATTTATGAGAAAAATGTCATCATTAAATTGAATCCTTCACGGGCTTTAGTAACAAACACTATGCAGATGCAAAAATTATTATGAATGCAATGTAATTTAACCATGCAAATATTGGCATTTTAATAGTACTTTTGTCCTTTGTATAATCATAGAGCTTTTTAAAAATGTTGAATGTGAGTACAAGCACCAATGGTATAATTTAGACCATGACGACCTGATTAATACTTCCATGATTTTTGATATTACAAGCGAACACAAGTGTCTAGGTATAATTAAACTGAGATGACTTGAGCATTTCTTGTGTAAAACAGACAAGAATTAACCACTTTCCTATGTGAATTGGAATGTCATCCATGATACTTTGTAGAGCACTTCGCGCAACAATTCACACAGTAATTATGATTAATTCACAAACAACAGATAAAGAAAATATCATTCTCCTTCCTTGCTTCTCTAGTTCAATATATCATCCAGTTGCTCCAAAGAAATGATAACAATGATCAAAATAAAACATATCCCACATTTTCTTAAAGTATTTTAATCATTATTAAGATTAGATCATTCATCCTGATTTTATGATGTTTTTGTCATTTTCAAGATTTTGACCAAAGACATAACCTAAAGACCTATCCTAGGGGCCTTGGGGGCTGATCAAAGATTATCCTTGCCTACATTATACATGCAGAGACCACATAGTTTGACTGACACAAACTCATGTTTTTGGATTTTCGATATTCACCCCTTTGACGTGTTTTTCTTTTGGATTTTCTGATGTGATATGGATGTTTGATGTGTTTCCGATGGTGATTGATGTTTTATGTTAGGTTGTGTTTCGATCGTTGTTTTGTTGTGTTTGTTTGACTGTTGTTTGTCCATTTGATTAAGCTCAATGTTACTGCCCCCAATGAGGTTTAGATGTTTCCCCCAAGCTAGGGTGAGACATGACCACGTGATATGATATGATAATGGATGTAAAAATGATGGTGAAAGCAATGACCATGACATGTGTCCAAATAGATGGAAGATCTTATTCGAATCACAAATAGCGCTTGTTTCTAGGTTTTCACTATACGTTTTTATTGCACTTTTTCAATCTTTTTTATTTTTTTTCTGTATTTTTTTTTGTATTTTTCTATTACTAGGATGCTTGTTTGTTAGGTTTTCATCAAGGTAACCATTTTCATAAAATTAATTCATGCACTAGGTGATTCAAGTATAGAAATTTTTTGAGATGGATACTATTGATAGATTCATCAAATAGATCCCCTTCTAGTGTAGACAATTGATATGCTCCTGATCCATACACTGATATGATTACAAAGGGACCTAGCCAATTAAGTTCAAACTTCCCTTTCTTTCCTCTATCCTGTTGATTCCTAAGGTTTTCCTTTAGGACCAAATCTCCAACTTGAAAGACTCTAGGTTTGACCCTCTGATTGTAGCTCCTTGACATTCTTTGTTGGTATGCATTCAAATGATTGACAACTTGCTGACGACGTTCATCCAGTAATTCCAATTCTTGTAGCCTAGAGACTCTATAATCCTCATCTATAATGATACCTTTCAGTGAGACACAAAGTGATGGTATTTCTACCTCAATGGGTAGGATTGCCTCTGATCCATACACCAAGGCATATGGTGTAGCTCTTGTTGGTGTTCTAATGCTGGTTTTGTAGGCCCATAGTGCAGGATTTAGCTGAACATGTCAATCACGTCCAACATCATTTACTATTTTCTTTAGTATTTTTAGAATTGTCTTGTTTGAGGCCTCTGCTTGGCCATTTCCCTATGGATAGTACGGTGTTGAGAAACAATGTTGGATATGGAATTTTTCACATAATTCCTAGATGCCCTAGTTTTTAAAAGGCCTACCATTGTCTGTGATAATGGATTGGGATAACTGGTACCGACAAATGAGGTAGTTGAGTATGAAAGATGAAATCTACTTTCTAGTGACAGTTGTTAAAGGAACCGCTTCTATCCATTTTGTAAAACACTTTGTTGCTATGATGATGAACTTGTGTCCATTGGATGAAGACGGATTTATTTTTCCTACCAAGTCTAGTCCCCACTGATAAAAGGGCCATGTTGATGTGAAGGGTTGTAACTCTTGTGCTAGTGCATGAATTAGATTACCATGAATTTGGAATTTCTGACACTTTTTAACATATTGATAACACTCCTCCATGTTCGGCAATAATACCTAAACGGAGGAGTTTCTTAGCTAAGGTTAGCCCACTTGAATGGGTTCCACAAATACCTTCATGGACCTCTCGTAAGGATATTTCAAATTCATGATGTTCTAGACACCGAAGAAGAGTACCATCTAGACCTCAACAATATAGGGTGTTAGCAATCAATGTATGTCGAGCGGATTGACAGATAGAGTTACGCTTTTGGTTTCTAGAGAGATCAGGAGGAAGGATATTATCCTTGAGGTAAGTATAGATCTCTCCATATAGTGAGGTTTAAGTGTTGGTTATTTGGCATATGGTCTGCGAATCAGGATTGTCGTATGCAAGGTTAGATAGTTGTTCCACCATAAACTCATAACGACCTTGCTTTTTTGGTAATTACAAAAGGGAAGTAATTGTCGCCATGGCATCTGCAACCTTGTTCTCTGCCCTTGGTTTTTGTTCGAACTTGATATCCATAAAGTAATTTTTAAGATCATCTATCATTTTCTTGTAAGGCATGAGCTTTTCATCCTTTGTCTAATACTCATCATTTACCTAATAGATGACAAGCTGTGAGTCCCCATACACTTGCATTTCTATGATTTTCCATTCAATAGCTACTTTGATGTTGATAATCAATCCTTCATACTTAGCTACATTGTTGGTACAGGGAAACATTAGCCTATATGATCTTGGGATGGTGTGCCCTTGAGGTGTGACAAATAGAATTCCTGCACCAGACCCTCTTTGTGTGTATGATCCATCAAAATAGAGCCTCCATTGTGTTGTAATATTCAAGATGTCCACATCTAGAAATTCAATGTTCATTGGATGATGATCCTATAATGGAGCTTCAACTAGTTCATCTGCTATTACCTATCCTTTGATGGCCCTTCTGTCCACATATTGAATGTAAAACTCGCTCAAGATCATGACCCATTTTTCCAATCTCCCTATTAGAGCAACTTTACTAAGTAGATATTTCAATGGGTCTATTTTCGCTATGAGCCTAACTATATGAGTCAACATGTAGTGTTGCAACTGCTGGGTTGCAAAGACCACTGCCAAACAAGCCTTCTCTATGAATGTGTAGTTTATTTCATATCCATTGAGTGTCATGTTGATGTAGTAAATAGCTTGTTCATTTCCTTCAGAATCCTCCTATGCCAATAGAGCTCCTAAAAATATGTTAGTTGTTGCGATATACAGTAACCGTGGTCTCTCTATCGTAGGTGGCATGAGTATTGGAGGTGACATCAAGTATTTCTTTATCTGGTTAAAATTTGTTTCATAGTCATGATCCCACTTGAATGAAACATTTTTATGAATTAGATGATTAAATGGGTGACTCTTGTCTGCCAGCTAGGAGATAAATCTCTTGATGGATTGCAACCTACCTTGTAGGGACCGTAATTGACTAATATTTTTAGGTGGCAACATCTCCATTGTTGCTTTAACCTTAGTCGGATCCACTTCAATAACCTTTTCTGATACTATGTAACCAAGGAGTTTTCCTGATGTTACCCCGAACACACATTTCTTTGGGTTCAACCTGACATTGAACTTTTCCAGCCTAGTAAAGAATTTTATCTAGAATCTCCAGATGTCCCTCCCTTGTGTATGATTTTTCTAAGATTTCATCCACATAATCTTCCATGAAAGTATGCATCATGTCATGGAAAATAGTGGTCATTGCCCGCTGATATGTTGCACTTGCATTTTTCAACCCGAAGGGCATGACATTCCAACAGAATATACCCCAAAGACAAGTGAATGTCATCTTTTCTTGATCTTTAGGTGCTATTTTTATTTGATTATACCCTGAGAAACCATCCATTAAAGATAGCATGGCATGTCCCACTGTTAGATCAACAATTATGTCAACATTGGGTAAAGGAAAATCATCCTTTGGGCACACCTTGTTTAAATCTCTAAAATTCATGCATATTCTGATGCTATTATTAGGTTTTAATACTAGCATAATATTTGAGATCCATTCTACATAATCTATGGACCTGATAAATCCTACATCCAACAATTTCTTCAACTCAGCTTTTACCATCAGGGCAATGTGGGGATGCATATTTCTCAATTTTTGTTTGAATGGTTTGATTCCTTTTGGTAGCGATAGATGATGCATTAGGAGATTTGGATCCAATCCTGGCATGTCATAATAAGACCATACAAAATTGATGTGTCACTCCTCAAAGAATTTTGTGAATGCAGGCTTCTCCTATTCTGTCATGGATGATACTAGATGTAGGATCTTTTCCTTTTCAGTTGTTCCAAGATTTACAGACTGTATCAGTTCTACCAATACTAATGATCTGTCATGGTAATGCTCTGGGAGGGTGTCAAATCTCCCATCCTACAGTGCCTCAGAAAGGTTTTCACTGTTGGAAATGTTCTTTATTTTTTCTTTTTCCAAATCTAATGCTACCTCAGAAAGGTTTTCACCATTAGATTTATTTTTCTTGTTTTTATTTTTGCAATTGGAAGATTTGGCACCCTCCCATTGTGAAGCATCATTATGAGTGTTATGGATAGAACTTGTATCAGTTTCATCACTACAAAGATAGTTTATGATGGCATCATCATTTGAAAAGACTGGTAAATGAATAGGTTTGGTGGGTTCCCATTCAATAAGTTTGAGATGCCTTAAGGGTAATAACTCATCAGTTTGAGTAAGGTCGGCTATTGTAAGTGTTGTGATGGCTAGGTGGTCAAATTTTTCGGTAGGAAGGTCAAGGTCTATGATAGTACTCACCTCCAATCCTTTTGTCACACTCGATGTCTAATCGTCCTTGCTTGAGTCATTAATATTTGTTGATCCCATTACAAATGGTGTATTTCCTAAACTTTGTCCCTCCTCTCGTGAGGGTGTATATGTTTGAATGACATCAATTTGTTTTTCAATGTATGATGTGGCAGATAAATGATCCCATTCATACTCATTGGAATCTGTGTCGGAACCATCTTTCATTTGTAAAATCCTTTCTACCACTTTCTGAGTTTCTTCCTCTTTTGCTTCACCTGTGTAGCCTAATCCTGTTTTGTCTTTAGGTTTCAGAGTTAGAGGTTGAATAGATTCTATAATACCATCCTTTCTCTTGCTAATTGTTCCTTGGCCTTCATAGCCCATTTTCTCTAAGATAGCCTTCCCTTTTCCATACTGATCTATTTTGATGTCGATATTCGTTAATGTTTAGGCTTCTTCACCCTTGTATAGCCAATTAAGAATGGCTTTGTCTTCTGACTCATCTTTGAGGGTACCTGCATTAACAAATCTTTCATTAAGAGTTGTGATTGGTTGTGATGAACTTGGTGTGTTTGATATGGGTTGTCCATACAATTTTGGTGATGGTAGCAATTGTGATAGACACAAAGATTGTGCAAGAGAATATTCTCCTAAGCCTTTGTCGTTCAACTAAACCTTGTTTGAAAATTGTTGTGATAACTCATTCATAGGACCTTCACTATTTCATATAGTTGTGTCTACAACAGTTGTTTCCTTTACTTGATCCTTCTTCTCAACCCCTTTAGATATGAAATTGGGTTGTCTTTCACCACTAGATGAAGTGGAAGTGTTGAATTCTCTGTTATGGGGTACCAGAGTGTCTTGATTTGCTTTCAACATGTTGCAAGTCTATGGATTATTGTTGTCAGCTAATATTTTGACCTCCTATCCATTTACTAGAAATTTCAAACATTGATGGTATGTTGAGGGTACCGCTTGCATTTCATGGATCCATGGAAGGCCCAATAGTATGTTATATGTTAAGTCCTTGTCTAACACTTGACAAACAATGTTTTGGACAATCAGTCCTAGTTGAATTGGAAGTACTATCAGCCCTTTGGAAGACATTTCCTCTTCATTATATGCCTTTATTGTTATCTTTCTCCTGGCATCTATGGCATTGTCGAAATAGCCTAGTGCATGAATTAGTTTCAAAGTACAAATATTTAATCCATCTCCACCATCTATTAAGACACACTTAACACGATGTTTATGGATTAGAACCTCTATATGCAAGGCCGCATTGTGTGGGTGATTTAGAGACACATCATCTTGTTTAGAGAATGACAGACAATGAGGTATGGTAAGATGTCCCACCATGGCTTGGAATTGACAAACATCCAAATTATTGGGCACCATTGTAGCTACTAGAGCATGTTTCAGAACTTCTTTATGTGATGGTGAAATTTTGAGAAGTTCCAAAATAGATATTTGTGCGGGTATCTTTTGTAATGGGTCCAAAATGTTATATTGATGCGATGGGGGAGTAGTGTTTTTGGAGTAAATTCCTTTCAGTATCACTTTGGACTACCCCCTTGTCATTACATTGACTTGTTGATGGTCTTGTGTTTCCCTGATCTCTAGGACATTGATTTGATTATCAGATGTGTTTGTGTTGGGTATCATCTTCAGGGATTCATTGATGTTTGTGTCATTTGTTTGATTATCAATGTCATTTTTCTCAACCTTAGAAAGGCAAAGAATGGTGGTGTCATAGACATACTTTATACTTTTTCCTTTACCACTTGAGGAAGACTCTCCTTTTTCATAGTTGGTTAATGGATTTGTAAACGCACTATGATCATTGTTTGTTTGATTCCCTTCGACAAACACCTTCTTTGCTTCAATCAAGTCTTGTATCAAATGTTTTAATTACATACATTCATTTGTTTTATGTCCCTTATTCTTATGAAAGTTACAATAATTAGCATCGTTCCACCAAGATGATTTTACCTTTAGCTCCCAATTTTGTGCTTCTAGTAGAGTGATAAGTCTGTTTGCAATGAGTTCTCTCATTGTTGATTCCAAAGTTTGTCCTAATGGGGTAAATCTTCATCGATTGGATTGTCTTTGATATGACGATCGAGATTCCCCATTGTTGGTGTTATTGTTTTGAGTAGTGCTTTGATTATTGTTCTGATTTTCATTTTTATTTGCTTTGATAGTTGTTGTCAAATTGAATATTGGTCTTGTATTTTGCGTATCTGTTGTAGCATCGTTGCTTCCAATATTTTTGTTTTTCTACCAAAATTTAGGCTTGTCATTGTTTCCATAGTGATTTGTGTTGTTTGGTGTATCATTGTAGTGTTTAATCACTCCTCGTTTGACTAGGGCTTCTTCAATTTTAAGCCCATCCTCAATTACTTTTTCAAATGTTGAGGGACATTGTAGTTTGAGTCTATAACTCATCTCATCATTTAAGTTGTTGTCAATAGAATTTAAATCTTCTCCTCTTGGTGCTATAGATTGAGGATATCTAGCCTTGAACAATTTTGCAATGTTGTAAGAATGATAGGAATGTCTCTGAATTTTTATTTTTTAGGTTATATATAGATCTTTTATGGGTTATGTTGTGTTGTATGTTGAGAGGAATTGAGAGATGAATTTGTTGACTAGTTCTTTGAAGAGGATGAATCCTAATTGTAACTTGGAAAACCATTCCATAAATGGGCTCCCAAAATCTTGGAAATAATAACCTCATGAGGTAAGTATCCTCTTGTGAAAACTCTAGGGAAAGGTATCATATCCACACTCAAATGAAAAGGTTAAGGACAAATGTCTTGTAATAAATATCTCTTGGTGGTTCCCATTTGCATATTTAGAATCTGTTGCTGTAGATTTTGCATTTGAGCTCTGTTAAAGCAACCACTTGATTTGTGTCTTAGGTGTGATGTGGTTCTGTTTCATTTCTTCTAGGTGTTTCCTTTAATCGATTGATGTCAAAATCCTTTGGAAGTTTGGCACCTAACTCTACTAACATCGAGAGATATTTCTTCATGTCTTGTTCTAAGACCTTTTCCATAAATTTATGAAAATTTGGATCTTGTTGGGTGTGTTGAATATCTTCTTGTGTTATTTCGTTGGTATCATATTGTTGGAATCGATAAAAAGGGTTTTCTTCAGTCATGTTTAGATTTTCAATTTCCTTCTCTCTGAGTTTTTGTCTTTGCAACCTTGTCAAGATTGGCATACAAATTTTTGTTTGTTTTCACTAAACTTGGAGCTTTTTTGTTGGGATTAGTGTCAATTTGATTTTAACGAAGCCAAATAGAATAATGTATTATATTGATGAGGCTAAGTGGAAAATATAATTACCGAGTTTTGTTTCGTGATGGTAGGATGTTAGAATCCTAATGAGGAAACTTGACTCAATAATCTAGATTTCTTTTTATAATTTGACACTTTGTATTTTGTAAGATCTAGGTTTATGTTTGAAAGCAATTTGACTTGTAAAAACCTACTTTGTTTCAAGTTATTAGGACACTATTTTGAACTGTGAAATGTTTCTAACTGGTAAAAACCTGAGTTACTGATGATAACAAATATGACAGACATTTCTGAAAGGTTTCTTATTTTTTCAGTTTTATGGAAGCGCTAATACAAAGGGTAGATGTGTTGAAACAAAATGCATAAGCGCTAAAAGGTCTGGTAAAAGCACTTTTAAAGAGAGCATAAGCGCTAAAACATACCGCAAATGCGCTGGAAGACTGGTATTGACACTAGTTTTGTTTGATACTGACATAAGCGCTATAAAATTGATTAAAGCATTGAAATAGATGGCAGAAGCATTGTTTTTTACTGTGGAAGTGCTAAAAGATAGCTCAGAAGCGCTAGAATAGACTGTAGAAGCGCTATGACACTAGTATTTTCTGATACTGAAAAATTTTGGTTTACTGTTGATAGAAGCGCTATAATATGTGGCAGAAGCGTTGTTTAAACTGTGGAAGAACTAAAATAATGCACAGAAGCGCTATAACAAATGGTAGAAGTGTTGTTTTTTTTATTGCCAAGCAGGGGGTGGTAATATGGGTCTCTCAGCTGCTATGTCTGCTTTCTCTTCTTCTTCGTCTAAGATTATGGATGTTGTGAGAAATTGATGGGGTGTTTCATTCTTCTCAAAAATGAACGTTCTCAAACTGTTGATGATGTCAGTTTGGGTACCTTCAATGTGTACATTACCTGGCTGAAATATTGGTGTGGTTAGCCCTGGTTGTTGAACAGGAGTTGTGGGTCACCAAATGGTCATAAGGTATGTTGTATGGTGGTCTCAAAACTTTATCTCAATGTCATTCACTACCTATTGCCAGGCAGGAGGTAGTAACATGGGTCTTCCCACTACTATGCTTTCCTTTTCTTCTTCTTCGTTCAAAATGATGGATGTGAGAAACTAATGGGGTGTTTTATTTTCCTCGAAAATGAATGTTTTCAAACTACTGTTGATGTTGGTTTGGGCAATTTCAATGTGTGTAAGGCTGGGTTGTATAATAGGTGCTATAAGGCCTAGCTATTGAATGGGAGTTGTAGGTTGCCAAATGGTCATAAGGTGTGGTGGTAACTCCCTGATTTTGGATGAAAAACCTAATGTTTCTAAGATTTGTCTGCTGTAAGAACTAATCAGGTCTTTTGGAGTATTCTATGGCGGGTTGCGAGATGGAAGATTGAAAAATAGGTTGAATACGGTTAGGTTCTTTTGAAAGAGCTCTTCTCTAAAAATAGGCTTGTGAATACAAGGGTTTTAAAGCATAATCATCAGTGTAACCCTTAGTGAAATCGTGAAATCTATGAATGAAAGTTCTATGATGAAGCAAAATCTTCCTACTTTGATACAAGAAATGTCTTCTTTTCAAAAGGTTTTTGTAACTAAGTGGCTTCTTGGGTTTTTTGATTCTCTTGGCAAGAGATTTATTGACAAACTTTGTGGTTTTCCAATCCCTAATCATATATTTCTCAGTTTGATTTTGTCCAAATTGTTGTATTTTTCAGGATGGTCTTTTTATTCGGATTTTAATGATTTTGAAATATACAACAATCAAATGTAGAACAGTTGTTTTTAAGTTCTAAGATCTAAATAGTGAGTGTATGTTCAAGGATCAAATAGATCCTTCTTGATTTTCATAGGTTTATTGACAAAAAGACCCTTTAGACATACTCACTCTTAAGGACAAGTAGGTCATCGTTATACTCAATCAGCCCACAACTTAAAATTGAGTCGACTCACACAGTCGTGTCACCCCCTAGAGGGTTCCCGTGTTTTTGTCTTTTCCAGGTGCGTACTCAAGGTTAGATTTCTCGATCCCCTGAGCAAACAGTCCTTGGAAATTATATGGTGAGTGTCTTGGGGGTAGATTCTTCCCTTCCCTAGCACTGCTGAGTATTACAATGTTTAGAAATTGACAAGTTGGATACTACACTATGGTTCGTAGATAGGGTTTTCATGCGGTGCAGCAAATTGTAAACTCCCTCCGGAGACCTCCCAACCTTTAGAACAAAGGCTTTGGGGATGGTTATCTTGCACACTACCGTCGAGTTGGACTTTCATCAACAACTCGATTTTTAATTAGAGTGGGTTGGAATCCTTGGCTTTAGGCATTCCCACTTAGGTCATTCCCGTAGGGTGAGTACTTTTTCCCACTACAGCAGGCCTTCTAAAGGTTTTAATAAACCTGGAAATGCATAGAATAAAGGATGAGTCTGGCACTTTGATCACCCAGTTAAGGGGAGAGCATATGCCTATCACTTTTGAAAGCTTCAACCGTTGTTTTGTTTTTGGGCCGGCGAACATGCAGATGTTTGGGTGGTGTGCTTTGCAAAGTGTTTGTCCCCAAGTGCATGAATAGGCTTTAGAGGTGACTATCCTAGGATTGATAAATTTATAATCAAGTGACTATCCTAGATTGATTCATTTTAGTCCAACTAAAGAAATAAAGTTACAGGTCACGGTCACGTCGGACCCAGATAATGATTTACATAGAAGCGCTCTGATAGAGGTCAAAAGTGCTATAGAAATACTTAGATGCGCTATAGAAAATGTTGG
The DNA here is from genome assembly GCA_007258455.2 of Sequoia sempervirens. Taxonomy (NCBI): domain Eukaryota; kingdom Viridiplantae; phylum Streptophyta; class Pinopsida; order Cupressales; family Cupressaceae; genus Sequoia; species Sequoia sempervirens. The sequence continues at coordinate 212,216,607 of VDFB02353493.1, forward strand.
AAGCGCTACAAGATTCGTCAAAAGTGCTATAGAATTCGACGGACGTGCTAAAACAGATGTTGAAGGCGAACAGTCAGATTGTGCTGGAAGCTTTTGATCGAAGCACTAAAACAGTCTTCCAAAGCGCTATAGTTTTCTTTGGAAGCACTAAAATAGGCAGAAGCGCTATAGTTTGTGTTAGAAGTGCTGAAGAATCTTCTGATTTCACTAAAAGAATTACGCCAAAATTTGTACGAACACTTTTTCAAAAAAACTTGTTAAAAACATGGGGTTAGGCACCATGGTGGGTGCCAAAATGTAAGTGTGAATAAGTAAATAAGTAAAACAACTAAAACACTTCTTAATGAAACATTATATCAAGATTTAACATGAATTAAACTAATTTAAAGCACAGAAAACTTGAAAGCGTCTCATTGTCTCCTATCTCTAAAGATTTATCAAGTCACAGAGGGCTCTCAGATTTGTAAGCACCGTAACTATTAAAATGCCTATCTAGAGAATGGAATTGATGCTAAATACAATGATGTGATGATTGATAATGAATTCTAGATGATATTGATACTACTATAAACTATGTTGACATGAAACCTGATGAATGAAAGCTACAGTAAAACTATGATGTTGTCGTGATGTGAATTCTATTGATGCTATATGGTTGCTATGATGCTAAGATGCTATTGCTATTGATATTGATATGATTGCTTGATTGCTATGAATGTTATAGAGTAATTTTGCACAAATATTCGGGGTCCATTTCCTAAGAAGAAAGGTTGTATATATAGATTTACGGCAGCAGTTTGTGATGGGGCAACACAACAGAGACCTGGATTCAATCTTGAGATTTGAAGGGTGAGAGATTGAGAAGCTGGAGCTAATGAAGGGAATGGTTTCTCCCCATGAAAACATCAGGAAAGATGATAAGAACAATCAGAGGAAGAAGATTTGAGAGATTGATTCAAATTTGTCTCCAATTTGTCTCCATAGCTTCCCGTGAATGCCAGTTGAATTAAATTGGATTTTGGAATATCAAATTTGGTAGGTGAGTGAATAGAGGAATTTGCTTTATGCCTTTATTTAAATATTTGTATTTATTTAAATTAGCAAAAGGGGGAATAAATAATTTAATAAAACAAACTATAGAAGTTGTTTATTAAATTAAAATAGAAGGAATATGATAATTAAACAATAAAGTGTAAAACTTTGTTTATTTAATTAAGATTGAAATGATGTAATAATCAAATAACACCAACTATAGAAGTTGTATATATAATTAAAATTGAAGAACAGGAGAATTAGAATGTGAACTATAAATAAATATTTCTATTTATTTAATAGTAGAAGAAATTTAAGATAATTAATCAAATAAAGCGTATTTAATTAATTTGATTATCCAAACCATTTTTAGGTGTATACAAAGCATATTTCATAGGCATCCATATTGATATTTGAAAGTTCTTGGATGGGACACCCAAGAGTGGAGAAGAAAAGGTATTTGTTGGTGTTCCATCGAGGAGTGGAAAGGTCATCGAAACATCCAAAAATTTAGGAGTTGGATAGGGTATGGGTTAGGCACCCAAGTTAGAGCCTTGTAATTTCCATTTAATATTTTGTTATGTCTTTTTGGTTGTCCAAGAAGGAGGCTTGGGATTTCACATTTGGTTTTGTACCTCTTGTTTTGGTTTACCATTCATGGTTTTACCTCCCACAAGTTCTATAAATTGGAGCCATGGGATGGTAGTTTCATGTTGAGTTCTTGTAGGTAGCAGGGTGTTGTTGGGTTGATCAAAGATTAGTACTGGAGTGTATTATTGTGTACTCTCATTTGAAGATTTATAATATACTTTCCCTTTTTTTGTTAGGATATGGTGTTGTACACCATTACATAAAATGATATATTATAAGTTTGTAATTAAATAATTATTTAGTTGTGGTGCACCTAGGAGGTGTATTTAGCCACATTAGATAATTATTTGGGACCACTTGTAAAGTTGTATTATAACATGGATTTGTTATTTTCATGTGTTGGAGACTATAGACACTTAAATAATCCTAATTGATATTATGCATTTGATTTTAATTAACTAACGTCATTTTTTCCTAAATCACTTCAGACTAACCAATTAATTAAATAATCTTTATTATTTAGTTAAATTCATCAACTTCTATTATTAATCTAATAATTAACTTTATTGGATTAATTCACCTTATTCTGACTAATGATCATCCAATTTAATCAAATCATTTAATTAAATCCCCCTAATTCCTCTCATTTGGTTAAACAAATCAAATTATTTAAAATCAAATGTCATAAATCCCCTAACCCACTTGAGTTGATTAATTCTGAATTAATTAACCATAAATCACTCTCTAATCATCATTACCCATTTCTCTAGCTTTTAACTCCCCTAATTTTAGTTAAATCAACCCATGGTCAACTAACTAGGTAGCACATGAAATTCATTTCTTCTAATTATCTAATTACCTTATTTATCCTCACAATATCATATTCCTAGGAATATTCCTCCCAACCACCTCCTCATTCAATTTCCCTCCAAAAGCCTCTTACACACCCATAAATACCTCTTACAAAGACATTTACTCCTTCTTACATGCCATCTTGTACCTTAAATTCTCTTACACACTCAACAACATTCTCTTACATCTCCAACCACATTCATTTACTCCTCTTACATCTTCATTTATTCCTCTTACATCCTCTTTACTCTACAAATTCTTCAAAGTGTGCTCCATCCTCATCTAGTATAATTGTGACAAGTGTCACAATCCCATTGGCTCCCTTTTTATCCCACATTCACCAATTTTACCTCTTCTTCAACCCTTGAGTCCTATAAGTAGAATCCTCTTCTACTTGAAATGGATCCACAATCTCAAACAAGTTTACTATAGGCATTCTCACTCATAGCAATCACTCACTCATTCTCATTTTCTCACATTTTAGCTTGTTTTCATCATCACTTAGCATCAATTTAATACTTGGAATCATCTGCATCATTGGAGCTTATCAAAGGGATTGGGAAAGGGCTTCTTTCCACATCAAAGGAGCACCAATCCCCCTTATGGGGTGAAGGTTTGGTTGATTTAGTTGATTGCATGTTGTCATTTGCTTTTTTTCTTGCTTTCATCTCATGCTTTCATCTTTGTTTAACCAAGAATCTCATAGGGAATGTTTTGTTTGTCTTTCTAACTTGACTAACCCTTGTTTGTTTGTCTCTTGTTAGCAAATTGCAGATTAGGCATTCATAGAGACATATATAATAATTTAATATTTGGGGAAAGTATTTAATAAAGTGAAAACTTAGTACCCAATATTAAATGAAGGATCAATGGTTTTGTGTTCACATGTGGTTTTGTGGCACATGGTTTATCTTACCACTTGGTTGCATTTGTGTGAACTTGTATCTATAAAATCAAACACATGTTTAGTGTTTAAGGTTGGTTGGGTGAGTGGGTACATATGTGAAGCATGGCATGGGATGTGTGGATTCATGCTTGGACACATAGAGGATGTATTTGAGAGGTTTGATGGTTCAGAAGTATTCATTGTAACTTTATAAGTGCATGTATTATTTATTTGTTGAATAATAGATGGAATATGGATTCTTTTTGAGGCTAGGTTTTCCCCTCATGAGGTTTTTCCCAAGGTATATCTTGTGTTGTCTTGTGGCTTTTTTATTTGATATATGCATTTGGTTATTTTGTAAGCTTGCATGCATCTTTTACTCATATGGGGTTATGTAGGAAGTGGATTAAATGAATTGGGCATTGATGCATTATTTCCTAACACTTTTCTCATGTGGAGTTTTTTCTCAAAAGGGTTTCTCCATGTAAATTTGGTGTCACATTTTGTTTGCTGATTTTTATAATGTGATGTATGTTGCAATCACATGTTTAAATCTGATTGGGTAATCTGATTTTTATATTTGAATTCACTTGCACAAGTTCATATTGTAGCTTTTCCTCACCTTTTTTTCAACACAAAAGAGTAATGAAGAAGGAGGTGTTTCATTTTTTCATCATTTGAGGTACAAATCATTCATCTTGAGGGACCTCGATAGTCATATTTCTTAAGAATTTCATATGTGAGGATTTTCCCTTGCCCTCCTAGTCATGCAAAGGCCCCTACTTTGGTGAGACATATGCTATTGAATAATTTATTAGTGATCTATGAAATATTTAGAGGTTGATCATTTTGTATGACATATCTTAATTTGGCATTGTAGTTGGGAACTATACCTCATTCATCTAATCTATTCTAGATTGTCTACATAGTGGATCTTCCTCTGCTCAATATTTGTTCGTTAGTTTTTCTTTGATGTTCTAGTCTACCATGAGGAAGAAGATGTCCTTCCATTTTGCTACCTATAATCCTTGATGACATCTTATCATATAGTGATCCTTTAAGTGTTAACCCAATAAGATGTCAATTTTACTTTGATATCATCAAAAGCCTAATCATCCACCAATGGTGGATGTCCACCCCATGAATCAAACCTAAAATATGTTGATTCCCCTTTTGTAAAATCCAAAGAAAGGTGTTTTTATAATGATTGGGTGACAAGCCACTAAAATTTCCAAATGTGAGACCCTAAGGGATGTGATGTCATAGTAAGGATCATCAAAAGAGAAGGCAAACTTCCAAGTATTTCTTCTATAAAAGTTTGCATTCCACTTTCCTTCAAAGTTATGTGCATTCCCTAAAGAAAAGTTTCCCAAGGGCCAAATTCTATTTGTGGAGACTAATTCCCATGTCTCCATCCAACTTACTAGTGTGTACCTTTTTCCCATCCCACTAGGAAAGTCTATTTGATCATTAGATCCTTGAAATATGAAATATCTTGTGATTCTTTCTAGGTGTTTGATGGGGTATTTACCGTAAACATAAAAAATATAGCCCTTGAGACAAAGAAGACTAACTTGAGGAGTTGAATTCTCCCTACAAATGGTACTCATTTCCACTTCCAATGGGAGAGTCTAATTTTGAAGAGATCAACTAGGTTGTTATAAAGGAGTGCCCTTATGCTAGAAAAGAAGGTGACACCACTATATTTTCTAGAACATAGTCATTTATTAAAGTCAAGAAAATTTAGGTAATCATATCATATAACAAAGGTAGGAGATTAGTGAAAAATCCTCAAAGTTTTAAGGGCTAATTACCTAAACAAGGACCTATGAATATGTGTTTAGTATGTCTTTGAAGGAAACAACTTACCTTGTGGCAGCTTCTCCAAATAGAATGGTGTCATAAAAAAAATTAATGATGGATGCATGGTTTCATGTCTTCAATAGATCACATTCCCATGATGTGCCATCTATTATATTTATCCTAAGTGAATCTTCCCTATTATATTTATCCTAAGTGAATCTTCCCAAAGACTTGGCCATGATGTTGAAAAGGAATGAAGACAAGGGATATCCTTGCCCAAGTCCACTAGTAGGAGAAAAATAACTTGTGGGGCTACTATTGACCAAGGTTGAGAGACAAGGAAAACTAATGCTATTGAAAATTCCCTTCCACCATTCTTAATCAAAAAATAATTTGCATAGGACAAGAATCAGGAACCTCTAATCAACCCTATCATATGCCTTGTTGACGTCAAGATTTATGATCATGCCTCTAGAATAAGTACTTGATATCGAATGAAGAACCTCATGAGTGATTACAATCTCATCCTCCATGTTTCTAGATGGGACAAAAATCACCTTTTTTTGGAAAAATATTATGTTCCAATATAGGGGTAAGTCTTACTACATTGATTTTGGTAATGATCTTGTAGATGACATTACATAGTGAAATGGACCTAAATTTTGCAAAGTTGGTAGGAGAAATATTTTTGGAAATAAGGGTGATGAAGGTGTTGTTGAAATCACCCATAACCTTTTTGGATTTTCTTGAATAGATTCTATGACCCCCACAATTCTTCTATTTTTATGGTCCAAAAGTGTTGGTAAAAAGCGACAAATAGCCCATCTAGCCTAGGATCCTTAAGTATTTCATTGAGAAGAGGGAACTTTTACTTCTTCAATGGTGGTGGGTGCCAATAATATCTTAATGCGTTTAGTAGGGATAATTTGTGGAATGCTCCCTAATAAGTCATCCAAGTTGATAGTATGGGAAGGATTTTTTGGGCTCAAGAGTTCATCAAAGAAAACTTTCTTCTTGGTGTATTTTGGGTTCTCTAAGCTTTCCCCATTTCTAAACTAGATAGAATGGATTTTTTTGGTGTTTCTTCTAGCCTTATTGAAATTATAAAAAATAAATAGTATTTATATCCCCCTCTTGGAGCTAGGTTTCTCTAGATTTCCACTTCTAATATATCTCCTCACTTTGCTAGATTTCAAAGAGTTTTGCTAGCACTTGCTTCTCTCCTTGATATTGTTCCTATCACATGTTGAAGGTGATGACTTCTATGTTTAGCATCCCTATTTCCTCCTTGATTCTTTCTCTCTCCTAAAGACATTCTTATAGTGTTGAGTGTTCCAATCTTTGAAATAACACTTGATGTGTTCCAAATTCTATGGAAAGATGAATATTTTTGTCCCATTTGATTAGGGGAAAACTTCCACTATTAATCAAAATTCCTTTGTATCTCTACATCCTTCAGCCACATAAATTTAAACTTAAATGAAAAGTTGAAGGGGACAATGTCTCCCTTAATGGACATGGCTATGGGGAAATGGTTCGAGCTAGAAACTAGACTAGTTAGAAGTAATCAAGGACTTGTCAACTCCTTATGATATATGACTAAAGCATCCCTTTCAATTAGTCCAGCTTAATTTTCCATTGTTGGGGTGAAAATCAATCAGGTTGATACTACAAATAAATTATATTAATTCTATATGTGATTGTATTAGATGTAAAATTCTTCCATGGTTTTCTTCTAGGTAGGAGATTGCATTGAAGTCCTCCTCAAGGATGATGCGTTAATTGTTAAATGTGTCTATTATTGAAGTTGAACCTGACAACATTGTCTTCTTTTGGAACACACTAGTTGGAACATAAACAATATAGAGGTGAAAACAAATGTTAGGGTTATGGATCTTGACCCCACATAGCTACTAACTAGGCTCATTTGAAACATGTGTGATTGATGTCACAAAGGGGGACCATAGATAGCAACTCCCTCTAAAGCCCCATTTAGATCCACAAATAGAGTTTTTTTTCCATTTATCCTCAACCCAAGTGCTGGTTTCCTAGGCAACCAATTTTGTTTCCTACAAAATAATGGTTTCTCCTTGAAAAACTTTTAGTTGATGCATGAGAAGGCATCTTTTGTTAATAGCATTGTGGACCCTAATATTCCAATAAATGAGCTTCACAATTCCTATGGGGAGAATTTCACCCCACCTTGGGTAGTTTTCTATCATTAATTGATTTTCTACTATTCTCTACTCTTGGGCCTTCTCAATATCCTTTTTCTTGTCCCTTCATTATGAAGGACAATACCTTGGTTTTTTTTCATGGGGATTGGGAGATCTTTAAGATTTGGTTGAAGGCTAGCTCATCACCTTATTCTTCTTCTTCTTTGGAAGAGAATTCTTGATCAACGTCCTTGGTAGTCTCCCCTCCAGGCCCCCCTTAGAGATATCTAAAGACAAAGGTAAGCTCGACTTGGAGGTAGCCAATCTTAAGAGATCTTTGAAGTTCAACAACTTTGGTTGGTAAGTCCTATAGTGGTAGCTTTGTGGGGAGATGGGGAGGATCTTGATTGCTAGATTGGGCTAGAGCATTTGCTTCAAAAATCTCAAGAGGAATGGTGCTCATGTTGTTCAAGGGGCATGATGTCTCCAATCAGATTTCCCTATGTCCTTTGGCTTGGCCTTCCAAACCTTATCCTATAAGGGGGCAAGCCTTGAAAAGATGGGTGCTATTGTGACATATGACATTTAGAGTGAAATGCTCACTTTCCAATTTTTGCTTCCATATACCTTCCTCTATATTTAGGAACAACTATTTTTAAAAAGTCCTCTCATATCAATTTTGTGTAGATTCTTAGATATACCTATACCTCAACATGTTTGCTTGGGAAAAAATCCCTATCCATGAACTTCTTGACCTCATTGCTAACCTTCGTAAAAGCTTGGAAGAACCAGTATTCTGCAGGAGATTGTATAGCCTAACTAACCCATATCAGAATCGGTCTTGAAGACTAGTTAAGGGAGTCGAAAATTGGAGTCCATTGTTGTAGAAGGGGGGCTGCACCATCGAATCAAGATCCCCATTTGAGGATTTTGCTCTTTTAAGCTTTGGACCGGCAGATTATTAGGAAGAAACCTTTGTGAAGGATGTTAATCTAAAAATCCATCCCCCAATTCATCTCCGTCCAATTGGAAAGTGAAGGAAGATGAGGCCAATAATCTTCACATTTATCAACAAGAGCAAAGAATATCCTTGTCAACCAAGAGGGATGTCTCCATCTGCTTTATTCACGTAATCCTGGGCCTTTTAATCTGAGTGGTAACGGTTGAAAAGTTCAAAAAGAGTTTCCCCACCAACACAAGTTTTGTCTGTTTGGAAAACTATTTCTACTTCCCACCTCTCGTTTTTTGGGGGTGTGTGATAATGTTTTGTGGTAGTGTTTGATGATCCTCACTCCTCTGGTTGTAAAGCCCTGCCCTGCTGCTCTGTTGCCTTCCATATCCTTCCCTTTTGTCTGCATTTGGTTGCTTTCTTCATTGAGGTCCCAGTGGTACTTAGCATCATCATTGCTTCATCCAATATTATGGGAGTTTATTAAGTATTCAATTTTAGTTAGTTATCGTAAATTTGCATTAAGGAAAACTCTAGGAATTAAGGTTTAGAATAGTTGATGTCTAATTAGGAAGCACTGAGCGTTTGTCAATGGATGAATTGATGTCTTTTTAATTGTATCATTTAAAATTATTGTTTAATTTTCTAATTAATTTTATTATATTTTTAATTTTTTAATTTTGTTTTTTTATTATTTTTTTAATTTGCAATTAGTTATATTAATTATAATGTTTTATCTAGATTCAGTTGCATAGTCTTTGGGTAGTACTCCACGTGAATTCATGAATAGTACTTCACCCCTATGAACATCACCAAGATGCAATGAATGCTAAGAAAACAATTCATAGTCATGAGAGATGGATTTGTGTAGACCACTACTCATGAAATATATATCAATTAATTTGACTTAAAAACTATGTGGTTAAATCTTGCAAAAATATTATAAACTACCAAAAATACTCTCTTCTTGTAATTTTATTAACTTTATTTTCAATTTTATAATAACTTATATTATTAATACATTAGTTTTATAATTTTTTAATTAATTAATTTTCTAATTTTAATTATATACTTAATTTTATTAACTTTTTTGCTTTTAGAATTTTAATTTATCGATTTGTTAAAATTTTATAATTTTATAAATACACGTATTAATTTGTTTTCTTGATCTAATTTCCATTTAATTTTGGGCTCATTTTGACATAATTTTTTAATACAATCACATATCGACAAATGATGTAATCTTGTACAAAATTAGAATCATTTACTAAATTTATAATTCTATTAATTTATTATGTTTCTAATTTTTATAATTATATGAATAATATTTTTTTATTTTCTATTACATAAAAAAAAAAATCAAGCCTCAATATATTAAAACAATAACAAAAAGCCTAACATAATGAAGAAAGTTTGGATGATATATATAACTATATACAAAGAAGCATATATACAAAAATGTTAGGAATAGGTGTTGTACACCTTGCATAACAAGGAGTAATTTTGATTATACATGTGAATTAAATAAATATTTAGTGTGGTACATATAGGAGGTGTGTTTAGCCACATTAGTTATTTATTTGGGGCCACTTATAAAGTTATATGTAACATTGGGTTAATTTTTTATAAGAGCCCTAATCCCATAGAACAAAGCTAAAGCATAAGCAAGAGGCCTAAAGGCCAACCAGTTCAAGCAACATACCTTGATCATTAGTTAACATATCTTCTTCTTCTATCCATGAGAATAAGTATTTCCTCCCCTTGTTCTAAACACGTCCCCTACATCTAAGATTTCAAAATAACACTTTGGATTTTTTGGACTAATATACGGGTTCTAAATGGAGTTGTCCCCATTTGGGTAGTAGCCCGCCTTTGTTCTACAACCTTAAATTGCTATTTTTTTTAATAGGCCCTTCAAGGATGTGTATCATTGCATAAGAAGCATCATATATTAGAGTCATCTACTAAATTGTTCTATCATAAAATTAGTGTTAGTGGTGTCCCAACCTTGCAATTAAATGAGGTTAATATATTGAGTGTGGGGGGTTGCAAGAGGGGTAGCCCCCTTTGGGGTCCAAGGGGGATGACCCTCCTAGAGCGGGGTCTGAGGGTCGCACGCTAGAGATATTTTGGAGGCATCGCCTTCGAAAGCCACATTTTATGTATATTTTATTATTGTAAATCTAGACTGTTCATCATTAGGTCCTAGATCTAATGATACATATTTTGTTGGCTTGTTTTTGTCTAGAAGGAAACCCTATTTTATGGGTATTGTATTACGACTGTGCATTGTAATGTATTCTAAGAGTCTAATAATTATTGTGTTGCCTCTAGATCTCTGGTTGGTGATACTCCTATGAGAAGCTTGCTTTACAAGTATATTATAATCTTTGTGATTTTTTAATAATATATTGAGCGGACTTTGGAGTGTGGGGTTTTTATCCCAAAAGGGTTTTCCCCACGTAAATTACTGTGTTGTGGTATGCATGATATTTATGTTTGTGTTTTGTTTAAATTTTAGTAACTATTGTAAAGATCCATAATTTTTTGCATTATCCTCCTCTCAAGATTAGTGTAAGAAGTTGTTCCACTACCTTAACCTCCTTACAATTAGATCCCTTATCAAATTAGGCACAAATTGTTGTATTGGTGTTAGGACTAGAATAATTTGATTGAACATCTAGGTATAATGTTAGCCCTACACTAGTTGGCTCTAGTATTCAATATTGTGGCCTTTGACCTTGATTTTGCTAGTACACAGGTTAAAGGAATGTTTCTTATTGTCTTTTTAAGTTGTTGATCTCATAAATGAAAAACTTTTTAATATACATTTTTCATATTATCCATCTTTAGAGTTGTTTGATTTATTAGATCTTGTGAAGTTAAAAATTGTGTACATGGGTACACATATAATGAAGAAGGATCTTGTAATCTTCTTGGTGATAGGTGAATATCCATAGGAAGCTCTTCTTATACTAAGAGTGAGAACTTGAGGAACATAGGCATTGGTAATCTAGGAGGGAGTCACCTTGAGTCAATTAGATTATTCTCCACATGAACTACTAATTCATAAGCCACTATTAGGCTTTATCCACCTAATCACTAGATCATTACTGATATATCTAATTTGAACACCTTTAAATAGAAGACAAACACCATTCTTGTTAGGGGTTACATTTTGATTGGTATTCTTTCCCAAGTCTTCCAAAATTTGGAGTTGAAATAAGTAACAACCTCTTATGGATCTCTCTTGGTGATTATGAGAAATTTTAGGAGTGAGGAATGATCTCACTTTTCTTTGAATATTTCAAAGAATACATCCCCAAGTTGGTTCCATGAATTAATGGAAATTGGTGCTAGTGATAGATATCAATCTAATTCCTTGCCTTTAAAGGATGTAGCAAGTAGTCTTAAGGATATATTCTATTATGTAACATGGTGCACCATGCAAATATATACAATATCCTAGAGATGTTTGGCAAGATTCTTTAAATTTTCTCTAATGAACTTTGGGATAGCCTTTAAAGAATTAGCTAGGATATGATCCCAAGTCGCTAGAGGTATTGGAGGAATTAGGAGATTTCTACTATTCTAGTTGACAAAGTTTCGTGGAGGTATTAGAGCTACCATTAAAGGAGGTAACATTGGTTTTGGTGAAGGATTTCAATTGACAAACCTTTTCTTTCTTTGAATGATCATAAGTAGGACTAGGAGATGAGGGTGATTGATCACAAATGATCTTGTGATTGACCTACTTCTCATAAAAAGAGTGAATCAAAGTTTCTTGGAGATGTTCCTTAAGAGCTTACTTTGAATCCCACTGGGCATGCCAAAAACTATTGGTATTCAAGTTTACACTTTCGTACACCCCATGCACCAACATGAGAAATATTGTAAATGCAAAACCTGACTTACAAAATAATCTCCAAGCTTTTAGAAAGTTTTTCATATAGTTTATCAATAAAATTTTATATTTACAAAGAAAAAAAGAAAAGACATTGCTTGAAAGTAAAACTAAACTATTGGGTGATTCACCAAGAGAAAGATTAATTTGCACAAAGCTCGTTTACCATAAAGAGAACAATTCCATGAGAAAAGGACATGACCATGCACAATTATAAAATTGAAGAAATACGCAAAGACAAAAGAACTTTAAATTGATCATACAACTAACAAATAAAATCACAAAACACGTGAAAAATGGACACATCCAAGAAAGATATTCATAGATAATCAATTTCCTCTTACTACAAATATAAAGGACCTATTGGAATGGTCATAAAGAGATGTCCTCACCAAACCATAAATAAAGGTCTTGGACTACAAGTGTTCTCTTTTTCTCGTGCTACCTAAGAATAATTTAATCTCATTTTAACAAAGAAAATCCACCTTATGAATTAAAAAATAGTCCTTCGTAGGAATTAAGAGTGCCGCCGTAGAAAATTTCATAAAACACCAAGGAATTATCAAAAGATGATTTAATAAGTTAGGATATTAAATTTCATGTTATTGGGGGATAAAGTTCATGAGAAAAAGGGAGAACACGTGAAATTTAAAAAGATGTGGTCAGGGCCCTTTTGGATGATAGAGATCGGGGGTGAAAACACATTCTTTTTAGGCCTAAAAGGCTTTACAACCCTAACCTATAAATAGTTAGTTTAGGTTGTCTTATGTTTTTCTGGTACTTAATTGTTATTTTTAGCTTGTTATTTTTAGTAGGTTACTCTTGGGTTGAGTTTGTTGTTTATTTTGGTTTTTATTTTGCATAGTCTAAGTTTGTAATCATGTGTTACTGTGTTTATTTTTATATGTTGTTCTTGATCTTGGGATCACATTTTACTAATGGTTATTTATTTTGTGTTCGAAAGAAGATTGATTTAGTTCTAATAGTGTATATGATAATGATGACTTGTTTTTTCACATTTATGTTGATAGCTAAAAAATTTAGTTTATATTAGTCATTTAAAATTATATGTGTGCTAGTCTAATCAAAGATTAAATGATTTCTAGTATTTTGAGAGTGTTTTTATGAAACCTTATATACTTGCATAGATCAATGTTTTGTGGATGTATTGGAATTAGTTGTTTTAGCTAAGTGTCAAGTGAGAAATCTTAATATCTTAGCCTTCTAGATCACCACCATGATCCCTAACCCAAGGACAAGCTTCATTACTTGTGAGTTGAGATAGCTTCACAAGAATATTTCAAAACAAAAGCAATGGGAATAAAAGAAAAAGAAAGAAAGTAAAATAAAAATAGAAAAGATCAAAAGAGAATAAAATAAAATCAAAAGAACTCAACTAGTTGGGTGATTCAAGTAATCTCTACCAAGGCTATATAGATTCCTAGTCGGTAGTAGAGATCTCCCTAGAGTGGGATCAAAGATATCTCCACAAGGGTAATGGATGTCTACATGATAGCGAATCAATGTCTAGATGACCAATGATCATGTTTACTTAAGTGTATGTATATTCTAATAGGCCCTTATTTTTTTGAAGGTTAGATCGTCTACTAGATTGATGTGTGGATTGCAATGATATGTTAGAAAACTCTTGGAAAGGTAATAAATTTGTGTGCACACACTTGGGTTTCTAGAGAATTTGATTGAGTACTATGACCATCTCTTTGTTAGCCCTATATCCATCTACTTTTTATGTTGCATTGAACAAATATTTTGGCTTCATTGATTAGCTATTTTATCTTGAAATGCTTAGGAGAATCTCCAAATAGATTTTCCATTTTTATGCCTTACACAACACGCCCCACCCCCTTTTTTCTTTCATTTTGAGTTATAATTTTTCTCCATTTTCAAGTGTTGAATTTAGCCATGAAGGTTTCTCTTTCAAAATCTATACTTCCTATATTAAGAAAAGGTGATTATATTCTTAAGATCTTGCAATAGAGTCTATGTGTTTTAAATCTTGGGCTGACAAGGTCAATTTTGAGTATTTTGTGTATAGATAGATTCCTAGACTTTTCTTGCAGAGGTGCACATTTGCAACATATACTCCAACCTTCAAGTTTTTCCCTCCAAAGCAAAGTTTTAAACTTTTTCCTTCCTAGCCACCAAACTTGCCAAGGTGTACCTAAGTCTCTAATTGTCTACTTGAGGTTACTCTCGCAAAGGTGCAAGAATTTATTATGCCTTTCAATTACATCCAAAACCTTTAATATTTGGTGCCTTGATGAGAAATGAAATTTTGGATGTTTATGTTCCATTTACAAAACATTATCACAAAACACCAAACCTCTACTCTACTCACTAACACTACATTTATAGAAATTTTGTGTGTAAACAACCCTTAAAAATTTTCACTCCTCATTTTTTGTATTTCATATTTGCAACTAAAATTATCCAAGATTTCTTTATATTCAAGCATCTCTAACCCACCTATTCAAGTTGTAGTTGTCGATTGATCAACCCCTTACACTTTTGGTGATTGTGCATTCTCTAGAAATGAGGGGATTCTCATTCTAGGGTTTGTTTGAGATTCCATTTTTCCATCCCATTTTTTCTAGGTAGACCCTTCAATCTATTAGGAATTGCGGTCAAGAAATGAAGATATTAAATCACCAATTAAATGTAGATTTGAATACACAAATAGAGGAATGAAATAAAGGAATTTAAAAATTCACATATGTAATAGGTGAGACAATAAGTTTAACATGGTTCACCCTTATGTTGCACTACATCCACAAAGAAAAATCCTCTTATTAATTCAACTTCCAGTGAAATTATAGATTATAATAACCTACAGCAAACAGATGCAATATGCAACAATAAATCCATGATTTCACTGCCTTTTTTTACCATCCATTGTGCTACATGCACCACACACTAAACTTGTGATGAACCTCACACCAAACGGTGCAATTTGCAGCAAATGTACTAAAATTTCAAGCAATTTTCCATTTCTCACATGTGCCCTTGTTGTTGGCAGTTCATAAAATCGTGACTCTTCAATTCCACACAACAAATAAAAACTATTCATTTCTAGGAAGTTTTTCCAACTATTTTAACGAAATTTACATAAGGAATTGATAATAAACCTCCTTTATAAACTATAAGAAATTTTTTCTTCAAGGGCATTGCCCCTAGTAGCCCCCAAACCCCCACCGTGGGCTCCACCCTCGGGCCCCTATTGAGGGGATAATACCCCTCAAACCCCACAAGAGGGGCTTTGCCTATTGGAAACAAGATGCCATTTAATTGCAATCCTAAATATTATTTCATGAATCTCCTAAGTCCTTGGAAAGTGTTCCCCAACACTAGGATTAGAAAGAGATTAAATTTGAATGAAATAATCATGTTAATTGACATTTGTAATTAATTCTAAATGATAGGAACATGTGAGGGCGTCCAATATGAGTTCCTAAATAATAGGAGCACATGGGACACCCACATGGAAGGTGTAACCCACCTTGAGTTAAGTTAACTATTTGGAGAAAAAGATAACACTTATGTAATGCATGTAAAGATCCTAGAAGTTAGGGATTGATGTTTACATGCATGAACTTCAGTTCAATTCAGTTTAGTTCAGTATCAGTTCAGTTCAGTTCAGTTATGGTTCAGTTATCTTTAGTTGCATGTAGTTAGTTTCAGTTGAATGCTAGTTGACTTCAGTTGACTTGGAATGCATGACTAATGACTTGAGTTGCATGATAGATAACAGGTGACTACTTTTAGTTAACAGGGGATGATCAATCATGCATGGTATTTGCATGAATGGTGGAGAGATATGTTTTAGTTAACAAAGATTGACTTGGACCCACCTTGGGTGCCCAAGTTGGCTTCTTGGAGTTAACAATTTTGCATCATAAGATATTTTATAAGGCTGAGTTAAGTGGGCCCATTCTCGGGCGCCTACTTTGAGGATAAGCTTGGAAGATATCTTCAAAATCAAGGTTGAGTTATGACTTCAGTTTGGGATGCCCAAATAGATGAAGCACTTGTTTTGACATTTTTCTTCACGATAGAACTCTACTTGCAAGGAATAGGCGTAGCTTTTGTGAGATAAGGATTGAGCTTTGTAATTGTAACTCTTTAGAGTTTACAAGGTTGATTATTGTCAATTTATCTCAAGCAAGTTGAAGAGAGTTTCATTAGATTTTATTGCAGGTTGTGAAGAAGATTTGTTGAGGCAAAAGAAGCATCTCAAGCAAGGATTAGAATTATTGTAATCTTATTCTGAGATTAAATAATGTAGACACGTAAAATATACTGATTGACACTGCACATCTAATCCCGACCACTAACATCGCTTCATCGTGAATCATCCCTCAGTCTAACCATTTAATCAAATACCTTTATTTGATTAAATTCATCAATATTCCTCTCTTAATTAAATAAATCAATTATCTAATTAAGTCATCCTTTCTTGTTAATTAAATCAATCAATCTGATCTAATTATCCCTATTTAATTAAATAATCAATTTTATTTGATTAAATTTTTTAAGTCCATCCATTAAATTAAATAAATTAAAACCTTATTTGATTTAATCTAACTTCATATCCTTGGTTAAATAAAACAAAAATCTTTATTTAATTAATCTTGAAACCATATTCTTCTCATATTTTGATTTAAATCAATCCATAAATCTAAATCAATGTCACATCATTCTAATCTCTCATTAAATTAATTAACCTTGATTAATTTAATCTCTTCTCATGTCCCATCCTCTAGCTTTTGCAACTTGCATAAGAAAATAGATTTAATTCATTTATTCAATCCCTATTTTCTCTCAAAATGCATAATAAAGGAATATTCCTCAAATTTGAATTCAAAAATCCGAGTGAACTTTGTCCTTCCAACAAGGCATTTACTCCACCTAGAAAGTCCTTTTTCCTTGAGCCAAGTGGCATTTAATGCACCTTCTTTCCCTCTTACATGTCATTTCAACAATTTCAAAATTCAAATATATGCATTTATTGACACATTCTTCAAAACTTGCACATCCTCCATCCATTCACACATTGACAAGTGGCACTTTGTCATTGGTTGATTCTTAGTCCCACATTGTTCCATTCTAGGCATCTCCTCAACTTGACATTCTATAAATAAGAGGCTTCATTCCTCATTTTATCATCCACAACTTGAGTAAACTTACTATACTCAAATCTTTAGCAATATTCATCCATATCATTGAGTTTATATCTAGGTTATGCAGGTTTTATCTTGAAGCATTCATCAATCTTCATCAAAGTGGATCAATCTTCATCATCAAATCATCTTCATCACACCATTGGAGTTGGGAAAGGGGCAATTTTCACATCAAATTGGCACCAACTCCCTCAACAGATTAAGAGTTTGCTTGGTATTAGAATAGGATTTGATATTTTAGCTTGTAGTTTGTTGTGTTCTTCATATTATTCCTTTTCTCTTACATTCAAATGGATTTCTTGAGGGATCTATATTCTAACTTGCATTGATCTTACTAATGTATTCATTTGTTGTGTTCTTGTAGGTATAGGATCTAGGTCCACAAATAATACATTGATTCTTGGTGGAGTTTTTTTCCCAAAAGGGTTTCTCCACGATATATGTTGGGTATCTTCTAATATTCTATCTAATTCTTCTACAACCTTTTGTCTTCATTCTATAAATGGTAAAATGAATCTAACCAGATAATCATCCACAAAGAATCTGTAACAAAGAATACATATTTAGATCAGAAATCACAAAGTATTAAGCTACATAATCACCTCAATTTTCAACATTGCCCACCTTGCATTCCCCCTTTAATTGATTTAGGGGGAGAATGTGTCAAAAAAAGTGACTAAAATTTAAACACCAAGTCTAATCAGGATACACATACCAACATAATCCTATATTAGGAATATTGTTTAGCTTCTCATCATTTCTTCATTTACTTTTGAATGAAAATCCCCATTTCTTGGAGTTAATTTAGGGTTTTATTCACACTCTTAGGTTTTAATCTTTTCCTTAGTTTTCAAATTGAGTTGACATTATTCTTCTCTAACTACAATATTGCATAGAGGTTTATAGCATTTTTTTTTATCCCCAATAACATTGGTTTGAATCCCATGACCCTTAGTTTATAGGTTGTTTCCTTGTAGAACTTGAGTGAGGTCCCAAATTCTAACTTATTCACTAGAATTATAGAGATTCTATAGTATATGACCACTCATGATGAAATACATGTTGACTTTGATTCCCCAACCATATGGTAAAAATTTAGAGATTTTTTACACCAAGAATAACTTTTTATATAATGCAACTAAACCTCTTATTCTACCCCACATGGTAGAGACTCAAATTTTTATCATCCCAAAGACATAATGCACTAATGTAATCAAATCCTAAAATCTACCTAATTCCTAATATTTCAAAGTTTTAGGATATGATTTTTTTATATCAACCAAACATAGATTATATAACATAACCAAAACCCCAAACCCCAAATGTTCCTTCAACCCTCAATTTTTTGGGATATTAGAGTCTTACATCAACTAGATAAAATTTATAATATATAGTGAAACCTCTAAAGCCCCACTTTATAAATTATTGTCAAACTTTCAATATTTTTACTAGCACCTACACACCTTACAACTTACATCCCAAACCCCAATTTCCACCATTTTGGTGGGTTCACAAAATTTTCCTTACACCAATATTCAAATTCACTCAATGTTCAGAGTTTCAATCTCTACCACCTTGGTAGAACTTTAGAACATTATATTGAACCAAGATAAACTAGCATAATGTATCCTAAAACTTTAACTTCTACTTGATTTTCTATAGGTCTTTGAATAAATTTTAAACTATTCCTTCACAATTATACATTACATTATGGATGCAAGGCCCTACCTTAGTAAAATTTCACACATTCAAAATTAATTATTTTGTATCTTTCTTTCACTTATTTCAAGGATTCTTCAAAACTTAATTAATACACGATGGAAAACTTGTAAAAGAGATGAAGTATGAGTACAAAGATTACCATCTCATTCCAAGATCATCTCTACATTGATAGATATTATAGATGTACTTATCTAGTGTAGAGAAGGGGGATTCGTTGTTCATGAGTCTCTTTATTCTCAAGAGAGTCCCATGGAACAAACTGCCTTAAATTACCTCAAGGAACAAAGTGAGAGTTTCAGAATCAGAATGAATAGGTCACAAAGGTTTTCTGGACAGACTAGCGAGTTTTCGGTCAAGGACAACAACATGGCACGCTGGAGTCCCAAAGGTGTGCAAGCATCTCGTACGAACTGAAAACTGAGAATATCACAGAAAACCAAAAAGTGACTACTAATTGTCTAATTACTAAGAACTTCCAGAATGCAGGAAAATAATAGAGAGTAAAATAAAGTAAACTAACTAAGTAAAACATAATTGATAAAGCTCAAGGGAAGAAAGAAAATACTTACAACAGTCCAAGTGATGAAGCCTCCAGCAAATAGATATCTTCAACATCTGCACAAATAAGATCGAGGGGAAAATGTTGGGGTTGTTTAGGGTTTTACCTTAGTCAAACCCATGTTTCAGTGTTCCCACCTCCACGAACAACCAGATAGATAGAGAGAAATAAAAAGAAGAGATGAAATGAACACAAGAGTGATAAAAGCAAACCCTCCTCAAGGAGGAGAACCCATATCATGAGATAGAGATGCAACAGATAGGGGATGTGAGAAATCCCAAGATGCTCAAAGATATAAGGCACACGATAGATATCACCTGTAAGGCTTGAGGAAGCCAAGGAGAGAGACAAAGCTATGATAGCCAAGAGAGTTGCAAAGAGTGTTGTAAGAACTTGAGAGCTTAAGGTCATTGTAGCAAGCAAGAGAGATGTGCAAGCTTGAGAGAGCAAGAGAAAGAGAAGATAGAAAAGACCCAGAAGCTAGAGAGAGGCTAAAGAGAGCAAATGAAGTGAAAGGATGGATTTAAAAGAGAGAATAGGACGGAAAAGAAGCTTCACGAGCTATTACAAGGCATCCTGGGCTATTACCACCAACAAAAGTAGCTAACAAGTGGCAAGGCACTCAGAAATGGTCGTTTGAATGCCAAAATGTTGCAGGACGCTAACCTGGCATGCAGACGTCCATGTGGCGTGCTAGTGTCCAAAAAAATCATGCTACAAA
>VDFB02353493.1:212237079-212356036 GCA_007258455.2 Sequoia sempervirens
CCTTCCTTCGGCCTACAATTTTTCATGTATTGTTGTCCCCAAGGAAAACTTCCCCACCATCATAAGCTAAATATGCTGAAATCCACTCCTTATGAAGAACCATGTGGTAGGATACACTTGAATCTATCAACCAAGAGTCATTAGAAGTCTTTTTATCAGAAATAATAAAAACGTCAATAGCTTCATCATAAGAGGATTTATCCATAGAGGAATCATCATTATCTTTCTTCTTATTCTTATATTTCTTTTTAAGATACCCTCATTAGCCACAATTCCAACAACTCAATCTACACTTACCAAGTGTTTTAGACCTTCCCTTCGATTTAGAACAATCCTTAGACCTGTCCTTACCTTTCTCCTTAGATCTACCTCACACATGTAATGCATCCTTAGACCCCTTCGAAGTCCTCATTTCCTATTGATAGTAGAGTGGCAATGAGGGCATCCAACTTCAGATCATCTATAAAAGAGCCACTGACTGCATCCCAAGATTTAGGCAATGAACATAACAATAAAACACATTTATCCTCCTCATTTATCTTTACATCAACTGACTGTAACTGACAAGATTAGGTTAAACAAACTCAACTGTTCTGCAACTGAGTCCCCATCCTTCATTTTAAGAGAATATAACTTTTTTTTTCAGAAATAACTTTTCATGAGACTCTTAGTTCGATATATCTCTCCTATTCTATTCCATAATTTATATGTAGTAATCTCATTAGAAACATTCAATAAAACAACATCAAATAAACACAAATGAATAGTGCCGAGAGCTTTTTTTAGCTATTTTTATCCATTCTTCACCTAACAACTTTTCTAGTTTCTTTTCAATATTCACAGCATTCTATTGATCTTTTTCTTCCAAAAGATCCTCCATATTTAGCTTTCAAAGCTCATACCCTATACTGTTGAACTTTTCAATATATCCAACTGAGATGAGCTAGCCATGATATCTTATCACCCTAAACATTAAACTGCAAGAAAACATAACACACTACAACTACAACAAAGAACCCAATCATACACTTGAAGAAAGGTGTCCCCTTCTCTAATCAAGCTAACCAACGCTTTGATACCAAATGTTGAAAATAGGAAAAAACTTTATAGTGAAAATATGCTGAATATTTTAAGCATCAAAGTAAATACATGGTGATAAATTATAAATGAGCAAGAAAATGACTATAAAAAACAGATGCAAACCATAACTCAAGAATTACATAGAGAACTCCTTGTGGGAAAAAACTCCACACCCAAAGAGATTCAAGACTTGTATTAATCTTGCAAATGAGTTATACCAATACAACTTCTCTCTTTGAATTTCTACAACACTTTGTTACTTCAACAATCTGCAATATTTTTTTAATTTTTCCTTCAACTCAAGCACTTAAAATATAGGCACAAGGAAAACCACAAATTATGAATGGTTTCTAAAACCTTGTGCTAGAAACCATTAGTTAATTTAGGCCTTCTTATCCATGAACAAATTACAACACCTAAATCAAGAGTAGTTAAATAAGAAACTTCCTCTTCCAACTTGTGATTTTATCTGCCTTTTGGTAATGTGCACATTCGAACAAAAGATCTTCTTTATCTTCTCCAAGTTCACATTTAACTTCCCTTTTTTATGCTCTTTCTAATTTGGAGACTAAAAAATACCTTACAAGTTCTGATAATTGCATTTAGCAACTTTCATGACAACGAAGTGATAATTACAAATTGCTAAAATATGATTAAATACAAATATGGAAAAAGCAATTGAGACATTCTTCCAACAAGGACTTTGTGACAAGAGCTATGTGCAATAGAGTTGTGGCACAATCTCATGTATCACTCCACCATTGCCTCATGCATGGCCTTCTTCAACCACGATCTTGCTTGAGCATGTGTACTCCTGTTATGTGACTTTTTCCCAAATGGAAGAGAAAGTTATGAAATAACCCTTTAAAAAAAGGGAGATATATAAATAAAGGATATTGTGATCCTTTGGTTAAAAGAGATATTAATAAAGAATATGTAAAAATACCTTTTCAAAAGAGGGAAGAATAATTATTTATGTAAATAATTATTAGAGGCAACTTTTGTGAAAGGGTGTGATGGTTTGGAAACCACCCATTAAGACTTATATAAAGCATTTGTGTGAGACATAGAAAACATTCAAGGAAGAAGAAAGTGGTTGGTGAGCTATGGACAGGATGGAGAAGGGGGCACATCTGTAGTGTGTGTCCAACTTGGGATACAAGAGGGTGCACTTAGGACGGTCTTGGCTAGGGCATGGTTTACATGTTGAGTAATTACTCTAGAGCATGTTGTGTGTACATGTTGAGTAATTACTTTGGAGTATGTTGTGCACGGTGTTGAGCGTTGTTCCGGTGGAACCAGCACTCGTGTAGAGCGGAAAAGTCCGCTTATCTCTCCCAGATTGCTCCATGGCAAGAGCCAGTATCACTGACATCTTCCTAGGGTGAGAGTGGCTTTTTCCAAGTGTTGTTATTCAAATAAGTATTAAAACCATTCATTTTAAATTATATGGAGAATAGTATATGTATATATGATTTTGGTGTTAATGTATAAGAACTATATGGATGTGTATTCAATTTATCATGTTAACCATCTAATTCGGAATTTCTTAATAAACTATCACATATTACCTTTTGCATTGGTTATTCACATCCATTTTAATAATATTGTAGCTTTTAAATTACCTTTATTCTAAAATTTTCTGCTGCTAACACTAAAATAACTTTGGAGGAAAAGTGAAATTACAACTCCCTTTGTGAATATCAAGCAACCTATAAATAAATATTTTATGGTTTTATTTTGGATAGCTGTGAAGGGGTTTGTAATTATTCTACTCGTAGATTTAAAGGGAAGGGATATTGTGCAAGCCTCCTTGTTGTGTACAAAATTCATAAGTGTTGTTCTATGAGCATGTCATATTATGATTTCATGCATCTATATGAAAAGTGAATGTAAATCCTTTGCTAATTTTAATGGGATCTGATGGATTTTGGTTTGGATCATTTATGTTGGCTCTTTACCCTTGATCATTCCCAAGCCACTTATGATGTGTGTTATTAAAGGGGGGATTTTTTTTTTTTGGTGGGGATCTTTTATATGATATATTTAGATGTTTTATTTTTTTGCAAATTAGGAATATTTTTTATATATTCTAAATTTATATAATCATATATTTTGCAAATTATAAATATATATAGATACATTTGCAAATTATGAATATTTCTACTATATATATGGCTCTAGGAAAATTCACCGCCAGCAATTCACCACGGGAAAATTCATCGCCAGCACAAATTCACCTCAAGGAAAATTCACCACCAGCAATTCACCGCTGCAGAAAATTAATCGCATTAACATTTTTTAATATATATTTTCAAAACTTTGAATTTTTTTCTGCAAAAGAATAATTTGATTTGTGATAATAAAAAATGCAGTGAAATTTATTCTTTTGAATTTTTTTTTCAAAGTTTTGGAAATATATATTAAAAAATGTTAATGCGATTAATTTTTCGTGGTGGTGAATTTTCCTGGAGGTGAATTTGTCATAGTGGTGAACTTTCCAGTGATGAATTGTTGGCGGTGAATTTTCCAACAGTGAATTGCTGGTGGTGAATTTGCCTGATGCCATATATATATACACACACACGCCCATACCTGTACCTGGCAGGAGGGCAGGGCGGATTCACCATACTAGTGTACCCAAAACCATACCTGTTTTCATGCTAGGACCAGTGACTTAGGACTGCCTAGTTTAACTTATTGCAAATTCTTTCCGAGTAAAAGTACTTCCTAATGCAGAAAATATTGGACTGGATTGAATGATTTATTTCCAGGATTAATCAATATGCACTAATTTTCACATTTATCCCTGATCTTAGTGGAAAATCCTTTCACAATCGATTCTCATGTCTTTAGTTTTTCACTTTTCACCATGATTAATGAAATTGGGAAATCCTCATTCTTAGAGGCAATGTCAAATTCTACTTTGAGCTAATTACCTCATCCGATTTATGTGGGCACAAATTGTTCTTTATCAAACCTAAAGTTATCAGGCACAGAAAATTTAGAGTTCTTTGTGAAGTCATGCGTGATAGACGCTGGAAGCTAAAAGTTTTAGTTTTGACTCTTCTGTAAATGTATGCCAAAATATTTGAAGTTTGTAATAGAGCCATTGGATAGGTAAATTCTCAAGTACTTTTGCTCGACATATTCTATATCTTATTGATCAAGCATTCGTGTCCTTTGGCAAGAGGTCATGTGTAAGAATTTGAGAAGCTTATTTCATCGTTCAAGTTATTTTTTTCTTTATGTTCAACTTTGATGAATCATCTCCCTTACATATTCATTGCTGAACTAGTTGAAATTACTCTAATGTATGGACAGGCTGGGGAGGAAAGATTTTCTGTTGAGTTGGATGCTGATGATAATGTTTGGTATGAGATACTTTCATTTTCAAGACCAGCACATGTTTTGTCTTTTGTGGCACAGCCATATGTTCGTCTTAAACAAAAAATCTTTTCCCAACAATCAACACAAACAATGCTGAAAGCTATGTCAGAAAAAGGACTTTAAACTTGCTTCTGGTACCTCATGGAAGATTTTCTGGTCTGGTGCATTTGGTTATGCTTCCAAAGCTGTTATATTTTAGTTTTGCCTTGAATGAACAACCTTCTGTGTCATGTTTGAGGTGTTGTTTCTTGCCAACAAGGTGAGGTAGTAATTAGAATGCAAGTCTCAAAGGAGAAAAAAGAAAACCTCCATTATTGTACATAGAATTCTAATAAATATTTTAATATTGAAACCCTGCTATATTGTATCAATAACATACCTTTTTTCAGCTTGGAAGATTATGTTTTTTCATGCTTTGGCCATTTACAACTTAGTGATCACAAGACTTAGATGGTATATATGCTTTTATGGTTTCAAAAAAAATGAAATTCGTTTGAAGGATTCATGTGGAAGAAAAATATTTGGTCTTAAACTACTGAATTGTAGGTTTTCTCCATGTAAGGTTGGTTGTCAAGTAATTATATTGTCCCTTATAAGGGGTTTTAGGTTTATTTGTCACTACTTACTAAATTAAGATAACTGTGTTTGATTCACCTGCTTATTTGGGATGGATTCTGTTAGGCAAGTCAAAACTAAACTAAATTAGACAAAAATATGCAAGTTTCCGATTATGAACAAATTATAATAGTCTGGCAGATTTTATTTTAATCTTCAATTTGTATATGGAATTTTATTGCAAATACTATCAAATCTAAAGTTTGAAGTAAAACAATATTTTATACCACAAGGCAAATCATCAAATGCTTCTATGTGAGAAAAAGGTACAAAAATATATGAGAATAAGGAATGACTTTTACCAACCAATTATACTCTACAAAGAAACACAGTTCCAATGGAACATGTTATACCAAGGGGAAACTTAAGCTTAGATGTTAATTATTTAAATCGCCAGCTATCTTGGGGTCAGTCATGGTACAAGCCATCAGTGTTTGAACTTGGGTTTAATCATGGCAAGTGCCCTAAACTTGCCATTCTGTAACTGCAGCTGCTTTCCTTCTCCTTAGCAGAAGGGTTGGCCTTTGTCACTGCGTAGCAAGACAGCTGCTGGACCTTCTAGGTGGCCTTCTCCTGCCTAAGGTAGCATTGACACTAGTTTCATGTGCCTCTGCCACTTGGGTGGGGTGTCCTTTTGCCTCTTGTGGTTTAGGATGGTCATGGTTGGTTGGCTCTTGATTCTCCCTTGCACAAGCCCTCTGCTTGGGCTAATCCTTGTCTCCGGGATGATCCACCAACTCCTTGTGTGGCGATGTGTGCTTAATGATTTGGTGGCTGTCTTTATCCTCATTCCTCAATATTTACTCCAATTTAAGTTTTTGTATTATATGTTATAAGCTTTTTTGAGCTGTTCATATCACTGGTCACTGTTTATTAGAAACCTTAAAATGTACTTTTAAAACATTTTTTGATTAATATATGCATTGAAGTGTTTCTAATAAAAATAGTAATTTTCATG
The DNA here is from genome assembly GCA_007258455.2 of Sequoia sempervirens. Classification (NCBI taxonomy): domain Eukaryota; kingdom Viridiplantae; phylum Streptophyta; class Pinopsida; order Cupressales; family Cupressaceae; genus Sequoia; species Sequoia sempervirens. The sequence continues at coordinate 212,243,123 of VDFB02353493.1, forward strand.
CTTTTTAAGCATTTCTTCTTGTCAAGAAACATTGTTTCAGCGATTTCTGAGTTGGGAGCATGTCCCTAGCATGTGGCTAATGAGAATCACGTATCTTTCTTGTTTCCAAGACGTTATTGGCATGTAACATTTCTTAACATTTTGGGGTTTACATGTAGTGGCGGACTATAGGTTTTCAAAAGTTAACCTTTCTACTTTGGAAATATTCGCAAGTTAGTTTTATTTGATCTACCTCTTGCGTACTTATAGGTGAAGCTTATCATTTGGTTATTATTCAAGGATCATAGGTATCATCTTGGAGAGAGCTTTATCAACAAGTTGCATTATATATATTGTGTATTAAGTTGCATTATATATATTGTGCATTGGGTTAGATTTTGTTTGGGTAAATTAATGGATTAATGACCCTATAGCCTCCAAGACACAAACAAGGGTCAATCCCTAGGCATGGATCACATTCACTTTCTTGAATGTGTTCTCTAGGTACTAGCACCGCCACAATAGGAATATGCCCAAAGGTTTTGGAGGTTGAACTTGAGTCATCATTGTATTTGTTGGAATATATTAGGGTATAATGTTATCCACTCTCTTTACACCTATTTATTTATATTTGTTGTACTTTTATCTAGGTTTGAGAGCTTATGATTTTGACTTTAGTACAATTATGTGTCACATCAAAGATATATTGATCTAAGGCCCGACTTACTATAAAGGATGGAAAAGTTAACTTATACTAAGAAATATTCCTTTAGAGTTAACCTCACACTCTACTCTAGAGTTAACCAAATGCAGTTATATAAATTTAATGCTTAGATTTTCTTGATTAACTCTTTAAGATGTTTGATTATAAATAAAATATTGATAAATAATCAAACTAAAGTTGATGGAAAGAAAGGAACATGTGAAAATATCTAAAGCAAAGAAATAGAGAACACTTGTTGAATACAAAAATGAAAAGTACAAATACTAAGGAACTTGGTATGGAAATCTAGAAGTATCTACCTCAAACACTAGTGCAACGTTAGGACATTTGTGTGAGGTGCTATCGTCCAATCTAGAAACAAAATCAAAAGTACGACTAGATGCAAAAAAAAACACCTACACACAAAACATGAAAGAAAAATTTGAAGTACAAACAATCAAAATTACAAAGACTTATCTAATGAAATATATTCAAATGTTGACATAAAATAAAATAAAAATATGAAACATAAAGATTGAAAAAAAGATCGTTGAATGAAGTTGTTTCTTTTCCAACATACTTGCAAGAAACAAGAGAAAAGAAAAATGTTTTGGTGGTTATTTAGGGGTTTGCCTTAGTCAAACTCTCGTTTTGGTATTTCTATCTCCACAATAGCTAAGATAGATAGATAAATAAATAAAAATAATGTTTGTTTTTACTTTAAGTGTATCTAGAAATAAGAACAATGACTAAAATGAGAGATTGATGGGATGTAATAATTCTAAGGTGCCTAGGGGCACAATGAAAAGAAATACTTGTAATAATAATGAAAAATAAGAACAATATCACCTGAGAGGACTTGAGGAAGCCAAGGAGAATAAGAGAGTTGAAAATAATGATGTAGAAAGTTTGAGAGAGTTGTGTATGATCTTGAGAATGCAAGAGAGCCAAGGGAGTACAAATTGAAAACATCAATTCAAAAAGGGAGAAGGGAAGAGGTTGATGAGCTATTTAGATTTGTTTTGAGCCGTTTTCACTGATCTAACAACTTGTTGCATGTTACAACTTACAACAAACAAAATATATATGTAATTATATATTTACATGTAAAAATTAGTTAGGATGTGCATGTGCTAGAGAATGTACATGTTAGTCATATATCGCCATCAAATATAGGATTTAAGTTTTTAATAGTATGAAAGGTTGGGCTATTCTATCATTCTTGCATTATACAAATAAGATAGTTCACTATGATCCCTCAATTAAGAGGTTGCTAAAAAGAACTCTAATATTTTTTGCAAGCCCCAAGTGACACACCCTAGGTCAAAATTAATGCTGATGGTGCTTTTCAAAGCAACTTGAGTAATATTTGTATTGGAGGCCTTTGTTAAGACCATGAAGGTCGACTCATTTAATTCATCTTAAAACTTGGACTCTACTACCAAAAACACTGGTTGGTTGTCAACATTTTGGAAGAGTCTACTTTTGGCCAAACAATGTGATATCAACAAGTTGACAACCATGTCTTTTCCATAAGCACCAAGAAGAATCAAATATCAATAATTAGTTGAATTCAAGAAAAGAGTAGTAGTAGAGATTTTTTTGGTCAATCCCACACTAGAGATATCTAATTTGAGCTTTGAAGTGGGGAGGGAGGTCCTCTTTGGGCTTGAAAGGGATACTCCAACACCATTAGCAACTATATATAGAGGTGGATGGAATGTATTTTGGCTCTAAAAGCAATATTTAAATGCTATATCAAGGAAAGGAATATTCAATTGTTCATAATTTGCTTAAAGGTCTGATAAATTAGTTAAATAACAACTTGAGTTGTATCTGCTATTTTTATTTTCTCATCCATTAGATAACATCAAGGTAGATAATTGATTGTAGTGTGGGGGGAGGGGGCGTGAGGTCCTCTTTGGGCTTGAAAGGGATGCTCCAACACCACTAGCATCTATACATAGAGGTGGAGGTGGATGGAATGTATATTGGCACTAGAAGCAATATTTGAGTGTTATATCAAGGAAAGGAGTATTCAATTGTTCATAATTTGCTTAAAGGTCTGGTAAAGTAGTTAAAGAACAACTTGAGTTGTATCCACTATTTGTATTTGCTCATCTATTAAATAACATCAAGGTAGATAATCAATTGTAGCCAACAAGTTAGTTTTTTCCCTTTTGAGGGTTTTTTAAGGGAAAATTTATGAGTTTATTGTGTTACTTTTTTTAAAAAAAAATTTAGTATATTAATTTTTAATTTTTCAAATTCGTTGAAGCAAGTAGATCGTAAATAAATTAATTACGGTCCTAAATTTTGTTGTATATTGAGAATTTACAATTCATTTTGGTGTTACAATGATTGTGATCTCTATGGATTGTGAATGACAATTATTGGAGCACACAAAGCCCAAATAGAAGATGTAAATACACAAATGTTTTCTTTGGAAAGTCATATGGAGAGTTTGACAAAAAATCAACTTTAGTTGGACCAATAATGAGAGCAAATGACATGACAACAAATTAAAATTGAACAAGAACAATTGTTCATGGGAAATTTAGTAAAAGCTTTGGCCTAGAAATTTGGAATTGAAGAAGAAATGAATATTGAGGACTTCACATGACCATTTGAAGAAAATAAGGCAAAGGAACAAACACCATTTTAAAGTAGAAATTAAAATTGAGATATAAACTTTTGACGGACAAATTAATGCTGAATTTTTGGATTCATGGTTGAAACAAATGGAGGTTTGCTTTAGTGTGCATGAAGCGAATGGAGCACAAAGATTTTTTTTGAATGGCTAAAAATGAAATCTCTTATATTTTGAGAAAGATACATAGCTAATTGTGAAAAGAGAAAAAAGTCTATTATAACTAATTGAGAAGAATATGTGGATTTAATTTGTAATTTTTTTTTTCATTAGCTATAAAATTGACCAAACAATTAAATGGATGTATTATAGGCAAGAAAGTGGATAAAGTGTGTAGGATTATACCGCCAAAATTTGAAGGCAAGCCATGTTGAGTGGCATGGACTTAAAGGAGGAAGACATGCTCAGAAAGTATCTTGGAATACTCCACACCCATATTTGAAGGAGGGTGGTCACCACCAACCCAAAGGACTTGGATGGAACTTATGTCTAAACATATTATGTGTAGGAGGAGAAGAGAGATGAAGGGGAGTCTTCCAAGCCAAGACAAAAAACAAGTATTTTAAAGGTAATTAGAAGATAAAAAGGCTAATATTGTTGTTTAAAAGGATAAAGATATAAAGAGCTATTGTAACCATTGTAAGATAGACATGTAATGCCAAGTGTTAGAAATTACATCTAGAACTATTTCCTAAAAATAAACAAAAAGATAAAAATGACTCAAAAAATGTAGAATAATTGGGTAAACAATGCACGAAGAATATTATCCAAATAATATTTTGATTCGATTAAACAGTGACTAAACCAGTAATATTAATGTAGCAATAGAAAAATAAATATAAAATATGTAAACCATATCAATACTAGATATCATGGAAAAATATTTGAAAAAAACTTCACCACTACAAAAATCAAAGCTTGAAATAATCAAAGTGTACACCAATACAATCCACTTATCCCTTTGACAATAGTCCAACAACATAAGAGTACATGTGAAATAACCTTACAAACCTCTATCCCATGCCTCCAATATATAGAAAAGGTGGAAAAAAGAAACCACTAAGTGATATCCCAAAACTATGTCAAAACCATGATCCATAGGAGAAATCCAATGACCCCATACTCATGGTCAAACAACTCAAAATAGTAATCAAAGCCAGGTATGATTCATAAATATGAGAAAAAATTAAATATTAATAGTATGTTGAATTTGATACAATAATAGTAGTATATATTTCAAGGTCAAACTTGCACCTATGAAGTTGAACTTGGTCAAAATCATGTCTACTAATTTGAACCTAGTTAAAAACATGCATGTGAGATTGAACTGGGTCAAATCGATACCTTTAGTTTTAACTCCTAAACTATTGAAAATTAGAAACTAAAATGAAATGATGTCTTTTCCACTTCTATTTTTGGGGGAATCCTTCCTGGCTATGAGAGGAATGCTCCAACATGACCAAAAACTATAAATAGAGGTGGAGATTATGTGTTTTAAAATTAGAGGTAATATTCAAGTGCTATATTGAATGAATAAAGAGAATTAAGATGTTTATAGTTTGTTTAGAGGCTTGAAAAAGTAATTAAAGAACTTAATGGAAAAAAAAAAAATTCCACCCTTGTGATAAACTCGATGTGATTTAATTTAACTTCCAATTTATTTTTTAGATTAAATAGTTGGGGTTTTATTGTTGCCCTTCCTTTTAAATGTAGAACATACAAAAGCATAACTATCACCAACTATAAACATACAAGCTATGAAGACTATTATTGTACTCTAAAAGCAATCATACTCCAAAAAATATACTGAAAAACACTTACATTAAAGTTTATTAGTATAAATAGTGTCATCTCAAAGAAAAAATACTCCAATAATATACCAAAAATGTCCTCTTCATACAATCACTCATTTCTCTTGATCCTTAGACATAACATCCTTGATCATTGTTGCTTCCTCAAGCCATGTCACCACACTAGGAGCAATTTCAAGATATATTGATCCTAGTAATCTCAAGCCAAAGTAGGAAAACACACACATGAATTAAGTATTTATGATGATGAGCTATGTGTAATGAGACTCTACAAAACATTCAAGCAATATAATCACTTTCCACCTTTGCATTGCTATTGTGGTGAGAAACTCTTAATCTCACAACCATACAATTAATATCACCATAGAAAGTTCTTAGCACTTCCATATCACAATGAATCCCTTCCATTTATAATTTCCTTTCTAACATAGCCTTAGGTGAGTTCATGTAATGTGCATATACCATTCTTTTCCTAGCATTGTAACTAATGCTCACAAAACCTTCTTACTTTACAACCTCCATTGCACCAAACAAATTTGAAAAAAAAAAACATTTTGAGAAGGCATGCCCTTAGGTCAACATCAGAAACATACAACACAAGGTCTGTGAAAATGTCTCCTCATATGACATCTATCGACCTACTACCAACTACATCTCATAAAGCACCCAACACTTGGCTCACAAACCCTAGCACCAAATTGGATTTACAATTTAAAATATGATGTAACCTACTCTTTGACAATGAGCCACAATGCTTAGTATTTCTCTTTCCAAAAATACTTTATTCACCATTATCTACAAAACCCAAAAATAGTTGTCCTCCAACAAAATCACACAACTAAGCTACAATACACCATATTTTATCTCCCCACTATTCCTAGACTTTCCTATATAGACTACCAACACAAACTTTAAATGTTACAATAACATCCCATGAGGATTGTATATTCCCTAAGTCCAACAAGAGCCAATAAGCACAATGGTTTGCTACAAAATATGGGATGACATAATTAAAAAGTGATAAACTACCTTGAATGGCATTAAATCCATATGATAAATACATGCAACATAATTTATTACCACAAATCACACTATAATCCAAAGAGAGCCTTCACTAAGATTGCATTTCTACATTAAGAAGCCCCTAAAAATCCTTTTGTGTCATATATTTTCTAAGGTGGCTTAAAACCTAAATGCTCAAAAAGGTCCCAGGAGTGAGGAAAGTGGTTGTATACTTTTTTAATAGGATCTTGTAATGTACCTATTTTGAGCCATTTAGAAGCTTCTAAAAATAAGATAATTGAATATCTAAAAAAAGTGTTTTTAGGCCTTGAACCTCCTCAAAACAAATATATAGATGCCAATTAGGAGTTGAACCTTTCTCAATTGCATTTATCACTAACAATGAATCTCCTTCCACTATCCAATTAACAATAAACCTACTATCAAAGCTTCCCATTCAACTTCATTATTTATTTTTCTTTGAAAGTGAGCCTCCATACAAGAACTATCTCTTTGAATATCTCAAAACTACTATACCTCTAGCTAAACTTGGGTTACCTTTTGATGCTCCATAAAATTTAACTTAGCAAACCAATTCATAGGAGTACACCAATTAACATTATTATTACTCACACTCTCTTTTTTCCCTTTCATATTTCTTACTTTTGTCTCTCTTATACCTTGAGTGATAACTTTCCATGTCTTTTACTATACACTTAAGTAAACATAATATTTGTTTCAATAAAATTGTAAAGTAGTAAATTTTAGATTTATACTAAGCATAAGTAAACACCAAGAGGTAGGAATCAAACAAAAACTAGGAAACCATAAAGAGAAGAATAGGGATAGAAGAGTACATCTATTTTCACTACTACACTAATATTGAGGTAGTAGAGTGCTAGAGGAGCAATCAAAAGATTTTTTTAGAGGTGTACAAGGGTTATGAAAAATATATCAAATACTTGTGACCTAACTAGTGCCATGCTTTGGGATTGTAGTTATTTTAACATGAACCCATCTATTCCTAGTGATTGTCCAGTGTTTCTCATGCCTCCTCTCCTAAGCTTGAAGCGGGGAAAAACAATGCCAATGTTGCTCAGATTGTTGGTACTCCACATTATTCATCTAGCCATACTTGTCCCTCCCTATGAGGTAAACCCTAACCTATTCCCTATTCTCTATAATCCCCTATTGTTATTTGTGGACATGAGGTGGTGGAAAATGAAGAACATTTTAAATTTTGAGCCCTCATTTGTAAATTAAATCATTTATGGCCCTTCCTTTGAGAACCAAATAATGGGCTTTGAATTTGTGGAGGCCTCTAATTGAGGATAGGATTCAACTTTATTCTTATGCTATGGGATTTTATTATTGTTTCCTTCCAATCAAAAGATGATTGATTACGTGTGTTGGAGTGTGGAGTTTGGTTGTGGGGAAAATACTCCTCACTCAAACCATGGTTTCCTTCCTTCAATCCCTTAACTAAATCCTTATGTATTATCCCTATTTGGGTTAGACTAAACAATCTCCCTCTTCAATTTTGAGAAGTTTATATTTTCTAATCTATTGGTAATGCTCTTGGTCATCTTTTAGTGGATGCTTCATTGACAAACTTTGACCATACTACCTTTTCTCACATTCTTGTGGATATTGACACCTCCAATGATATTCCTAAGAATATTTCCTTGTTTTTTGGGGACAAATTGTGGACTTAGACACTTGACTATGAGGGTCTTCCCTTTTATTGCAAGAGATACTTTGTGGTTGGACACCTTGCTTTGGATTATCTAAGCTCTCATTGTAAGAAGGGTGAGACAACATGGTGGAGGAAGATTGTAACAAACCTACTAGTTCATTAAATTAACACTATAATTTATTTGTAATAACATAAAATGCAAGGTTTCTTCCCTTCAACTACAAAGAGTATAGAAGATAAAATTCATTAATATACATAAAATCTCAATTTCATTATAGAATAATTCCATTGAACAATTTTTATTGACCAATGCGTAGTAAGAGAAATAAGAGAACACATTTCTATTACAATAAAGAATATCATGTTTAACTTAGTATTACAACTTTTTCAATTTTCATAGATTCAATAACATATTATAAACGCCTAATTAAGGGTGTGAAGTACAATGTGGCAATACTAGTACAATTCAAGAAGTGAAATCAATAATATTGTCTTTGATAAACCAAGTCTTCAACATCTCAGCTGCAAGAGGGAGACCATGACCCAAGTGCTTTTCCTCCAACCATAGGTTGACAGTCCCCCACACAACTTCTATTTGGAAGTGACCCCACCCTTCACAAGAGTAGTAAATCTAGAGAAACTCTAAGATCATCATGCCATTTGAGAACTAGTCTTGTGTGCTAATTACAAACAATCTACCATAAAACTCTAGATACCTTCTAGCTAAGCATGATATACTTAACTAATTTGCAACACTAGACACTATGAACACACAATACAAGCATTGATTTTGTACTAATTTGGAAAAATATTTTATATAAATATTCATGTTTTGAAAGATAATGTGAATCATATGTTCACACACCACTTTCTCAAATTGGTTATCAAAAAATGGTTTCACAAGTTCTTATATAAATTATATATATAGCGATTGTTAATTGAATTATGTCAAATATTTATGAATGCATATATAATTATTATGATGAATCATAGTTGTGTTGATAGCACCAAGGGTGACATTAAATGAAGTATACTTCAGGATTTATGAGATGTGCATCAAAATTGGTAGATCCAAAAAGTGTGAAGTGGTGATATAAACTTTACTTCAATACTATCACAAAAGTGACAAAGCTGAAAGGATAAATTCATTATCCATTTAATACTGTTATAGATGTGACAAAGCAGAAAAGCTTAATACAATAAGAACACAATACTAGCTTGTTACTAAAACAAACACCAAATTCTTAGGATAACACTTAATAATCTTAAACAAAGGTGCTAGACATTCTACATTTAAACCCTAGCTCAACATAGATTAAAAAATAATTACTATTCCATATTACAGTATAAATCAATGGATGGATTCCATAAATTTCTTTTATTAAAAAAATTGTCAAAACAAGTATTTATTACATACCAAGTTTTTGAGCTTCCTTTGTTCTGCTTTCCTTGAAAACTCACCTCTTTGCCTTCCTCTTTTTTATTTTCCTTCCTCTTCATTTATTTCTCCTCAGACCTCTTGTTATTTCTCCTCCTTTTTCTACATGCCCATTGAGAATCTCCATGCTAGACTTTCCTCGACAAACATTCAAGACCTTATTTACTTCCCATAGTGTGAAGTAAAGTTTAAATTGCCACTTCACTCTTCACTCTATGGACCTATCAATTTCAATGAACATCTCATAAATTTTGAAGTACACTTCATTTAATGCTACCCTTGATGGTATCAACACAACTATGATCCATCATAATAATTTTATCTCTCTTTATATATATTAAACATAAGTATAAATAGTTATTTATATAATTATATATAACAATTATTAATTGAATTGTGTTAAATATTTATAAATGAATATATATAGAAATATGCATATATATATATAATCAAAATTAATAGAATTATCTTTATTTCATAAATTATCTTGAATCGAGATAATCAAAATCTTTAAATTAAAGAATAAAATATTTTCCTTTCATTTTTATTTTCATATCTATATACTTAAGCTAAACAAGTGAAGATATTTTTCTTAAATGAAAATATTATGCCAATTCCTTGAACAAAACCCAAACTTAACCCTTTCAACATAGAATTATGATGGAAACAAACACATAAGACAATGATAATAGAGAAATAATAGTTTACACATTATTTTTTTTCGTTTATGCAACTTATAAGACAAAAAAAAAAGGTACACATCACTCAAACAACTATAAGAAAACATCCATATTCATTTATTTTGCAAAATAAGTAGTGTGTGTGTATTCTCAGTCTCATGATGACCCAGGATTTTCTCCTAGATCGACTTCCCTCTCTCTGGTGATGCTCTCCCTCCTCATCTGGGAGGGGGAAAACTATCTCCTGCATACACCTCATCAAACTAACAAGGTAGTTAGTCCATAAAATTATATAATTAAACATAATAAAAACCATTCATTATTCATCACATGCTAGTGAATTTATCACACATCAATTATAAACTATATCAAATTGATATGTAAAGTTGAATCATCATCATCATATAATTGTTCATAAAAAAAGTTTAGCGTCACAATCAAAATACAACACAAAATATAACATAATCTAGAGGTTCAAAGTGAGATGTGAGATCTACCCACCCCCCCCAATCATCATCCTTGATAATTAAGTTTATCATAAAGTAAAATAAAAGCATGCTTTTCTTTTAAGACAATCTCAATTAAACAAATGCATAAATCTTTGATAAAAAAATTCATAGTCCTCCCAAGTGGCATTATCCTTAGAATATTGGTCCCACTAGACCTTGCACTAATTAATCTCCTTGTTATGCAAGTGGAGCTTATGGACCTCAAGTCAATAACATGGTTAAAACCATAAACACAACTTTTCAAATAAGACATATGAAGATTTCATGCATTCAAGAAAGATTTGGTGGTAGATATATTCTATAAGAAATTGGGTTGATAACTTTTAATGCTTTAAATGAGCCCACATATCTTGGTGCTAACTTAGCAAATTTGCCAAAATTTATTGAGTTTTTTATGGGGCTTTACTCTTAAGAATACTTTATCTCCTACTGATAATAGTCATGGAGTACGCTTGACATCAAAATAAATTTTATACCATTATTTGTTTTTGCTAATATTTTTCTAATTAACTTAACCTACCCATCCATTTCTAATGGAATTTCCTATTGAACATAGGTTGTCATTGATGTCAAAGTTTGCAGTCAGAAGTTTGTCAAGGATAAAGGAGTACTTTGAATTATCATTATATTCCCTTTGACTTAAAGTGTTGTATGTTAGAAGTTCAATATGTTTAGTGTTGGTAATTTTATTGTCATGATGCAAAATCAAGATTATCAGTTGCTAAGGAATGTTTGTATGGTTGTTGTATGCTTGCAATATATTGCTTGCATCTATTCTCTATGATAGTGGTGGTTTGGAAGTTTGTATCAGTATGTTTTTGGTTAAGGATTTCTTTTGGGCAGAGAGATTTCTTTGGAAATATAATTATGATCTGCATTTCTTTCAGAAATCCACTTTTTCTCTACGGTTTGGAAGGATACTATGTCTACACTAGTACTATCAGATTCCTATGTTTCTAGAGGATATGTTCAGCAGGCAAAAATATTGAAGTAACAAAAGGTTCTTTGTGTCTGTCTATCAACCAATTGAAGTTCAAGGCATGTGTGGTAACGACTAGTAGTGTGCAAAATTCAAATATTGTGTTTGGTGTTAAGATAGGACCTACTCAAGGATCATGTTGTAGCACATGAAACCATGTTCCATTGGCGACAATAAATTTTATTTTTGGACTGACTTACTACACGTTTCATGTTACAATTTGAATTTAGTCCACCTTATGTCATCCTGGCTCTTTGTTGATCTCTAGCCAACATGGAAGAGTGTTAATGTAATATCATGTATATATTTAAAATGTTCAAATGCATCAGCATGTATCTGAGCATGACTACATGAATTATAATTACATATGTATGAAGGAGAGTTGGTTGTTGGTGCAAATTGAAGAGAAGGTAGTGAAGATATAAAGGGGAGTTGTATTCCAATGTGTGTGTCTGTATCAGAAGATCATATTTAGTGAGGAATAGTGTTATCTATAACTCTAGCATGAGTTGAGTTACCTTAAGATCCACAAGCTTTATCATTATATTCTGGTAGGACTGGTGTTCTACCTATTGTACTATTTCAGTTGGGGATTGGTGTCTCCAGTAGGTTGGTGCCTACAAACACAATAGGGGATTTTTGTCTTTGGTAGGTTGGTGCCTGCTCTAGTGTGTAAAATTCACTTATATCTTTTTGCATTGTGAGGCTGGATTTGGATAGTAGATCCAAGCAACTATTCTCACTGTGTTATTTCCCATCCCGGGTTTCCACGTATATTTGGTGTTCTCTTGTGCAGATGTGTGTGCTTATGTTATCTCTTGATCATTAGATTTTTTCTTTGATTTAAGTATTGCTTATGATATATGGATTTGACTTAAGAGTTTTAAATAGATTAGATCTATTCTGATTCACCCCCCCTCTTAGTAGACTGTGTACCCTTCATTTTCAACCCAAGGTTGATCCTATCTTCCATTTTATCCCAATTGATAGGAGTTAGACACTTTTGTCATACATTGCTTCAAAAGGAACCATATTAATTGCATAATGTTACAAATTATTATAAGAAAACTTAACTAGTGGTAGGTATTCCTACCACTTATATTGTTGATCCATACAATACATCCTCAATAAATCCTCCAACACTTGATTTACTCTTTCTGTTCGACCATCTTTCTTTGGATGATAAGTTGAAATTATGTTTGGTTGAATTCCTAGCATTGAAAGAAGGTTTTCTAGAACCTTGAAGTCATGCATGCATCTCTATTTGAGTTAATCTTCTTAGGAACTCTATGAAATATAATTTTTTTTTCAAAAAAAATAAATCTTACAATTATAGGCGCTCCATATTTAAGATTTACTAGTATAAAATGAGCTACCTTAGTGAGCTTATCTACTACCATAAGAATTGCATCAGGTATTTTTCTCAAGATGGGTAATCCTTGAATACATGCTAATCAATTGAAATTTCCACTTAGGAATTTAATGGGAGTACAACAATCCTATTGGATGTTGATGTTTAGCCTTGGCTCATTGACATTCTAGGAATCTTTCTACAAATATTACCACATATTGTTTCATTCCTTCCAAAAATAAAATGGTTTCACATCTACCAACAATTTTTTAACTCTTGGATGATCGAAATATGGAGCACAATATGCTTATCTTAACACAATTTCTTAGATCATTCTGATCTAGAACATACATTCTGCTTTTATATCTCAAAATTCCATCAAACTCAAAATGATAAGCCTCGTATATGGTATCATAGGGGGGTTTTTCGATAGAGCTTTCTTGAATTTCTCAAAGAATTCATCTCCTATAGAATTCCTTATTACTTGGTCTCAAAAATTTGAGTGAATTGAAACCATTGTTGCAATGCACCTCCTGCGACTCGATGCCTTGTCAACTCAAATTTCCTTCCCCTTAATATAATTTATTTTTCATAACTTGATAGAAGCTCCAACCATCATCTATCTTGAGCATTGAGTTTAGGTTGGGTGAAAATATAATTGAGACCATGATTATCTGATTTGAGATCAAACTTTTTCTTTGAAAAATAGCGTCTCCACACTTGGAGAACATGCACAAGTGTTGCTAATTGCTAATCATGTGAAGCATATTTTTTTCATATGATCACAACCTTTTAGACTCAGGCCACTACCTATCCTTCCTACATAAGTACACCACCCAAAATTTTTCGTAAAGCATTTGTGACGACTACAAAATGACCTTTCAGATCTGGTACTCTAAGGATTGGTGCAGTAGTAAGCTTCTTAAGAACACAAAAAAATCCTATTCACACCTTTTTTACCATTCTGAATTGTTTTCCTTTCCTTTGGAGAGAAGTGATAAGGTTGGAAATTTTTGAAAAGTTTAAAATGAACTTCCTATAGTACCTAGCCAAACCCATAAAAATACACACTTCATGCACATTATTAGGTGTGGTTATTCTAGGACAACTTTAATCTTTGAAGGATCTACTACAATTCCTTCCATAGAGATAATGTGACCAAGATATTGCACCCATTTTTGGAAGATTTTGGAAAAAAGACACACTTTGACAACTTACCATACAACTTGTGTTCCCTCAATCGTTGAAGGAAAATTCTTAAATGTTGTCTAAGATCTTCTTCATTCATGAAAGATATCAAAATTTCATCTAAGAACACTAGCACAAATTTGTCTAGATAGTCTCTAAAGACGCTACTAATCAAATTCATGAATGTTGTGGGGGTGTTTGTTAGTCCAAAAGGTAGAACTGTGAATTTTTAATTTTCATACCTTGTCTTGAAATTTGCTTTATGAATGTCTTCATTCTTCAACCTCAAATGATGGTATCTAACCTCAGATCAAATATTTGAATATAAATTTTCATCACTTTTGATAAAAAAGATTATTGATGTGATGTATGCGGTATTTATTCTTTATTGTTTCTTTATTACAAAAATAATAGTTTATAAATAAGTACATTTTTTCATCCTTCTTCTTAACAAAAATCACTGGCGTTCCCCAAGGTGATGCACTAGGTCTAGTCAATCCTTTGGATAACAACTCTTGCAATTGGGATTTTAGCTCCATCAACTTAGTTGTACAATCATATGATAGGTGCTTTGGACATAGGTTTTGATCTAGGTATTATATCAATTACAAAATCGAAGTCTCTTTTAGGAGGTAGCCTCGATAGTTCCTCAGGAAAAAACATCCCAAAAATCATAAAGGAATGAGTAATCTTGAATAGACGGTTCCTTATATTTCCCTAATGACTCTCCATTAACTTCATACAATTTTTGAGAATTGTAGAAGTATAGGTCATCAAAATAAGTTCTCTTTAGACTCTTCTATTTGATCCATTTTGAATAATTTTTTCTCTATGTTTCTATAACTAATTCATTCCTAGAATGGCATTGTAGGAACCTTTGGGATACATAAAGGTTGACTTATATTGAAAAATTTGGTAATTTTATTTTGGCTTAAAACAAAAATTACTTTACCTGAGCCCTTGACTAGTTTTCATATTCTACTAACCATGGTTTAGCCATATAACTAGTTCATACAAGAATATTTTTTATCGAACTAGGTGCCATAAAAGTTTTAGTTTCATCAATGTCTATTAAATTGAAATAGGTATAATCGAAGAGGGTTGAAAAATATTGAAGGAAAACAAAGGAAGAAAAAAACAATACAAAAGAACAATACCTTCACCTAGAATCTTTGCTTCTCTCCTTGATGAGTAGAAATGGAGTGAACCCTTGTTCCATTTGATTTTCTCTTGATGTTGATATGTGGATTGCTCAATGCTCTAGCATAACCTTGATATGATTGATAATGATTGCAAGATAAGAGATCAAAATGACATCATGCAAGTATCATAGCTCAAGAGATTCTAGTTATGAAAATAAAAGATGAGAGCCTCTAGATATAGAGTCTTGAAGAGGCAAAATTAATGGCTAGAAATGATTGATGATGGATGGTTGAGATTTAAGGAGGATTAGGGTTTGGATCAAGGATGCAATCATATGAAAATTTTCAAATTATGGATATGATCTAGGTTTAGAATTGAAATAAGTGTTAGGGTTAGAAATGACAGATATCTAACAATTAAACACAAATTTAATTAATAAACAAAGAAACTAAAACACACATAGAACACAGAGAATTTAACGTGGTTCACCCAATCTGGGCTACATCCACCAAACCACAACCATCCAATGATTTTATTATCCAGTGCAAAAACCTATTACAATCTTGCGAATAATTGCGTTTTTCATCATACTGTAACCCACATCCAAACCCCTTTTTAACAAGCTTAGAAGCTTCCAGATTAGGGTAGGTGTCTAGGTTCAATGAATCTAGGCAAGGAGTTGGACATGTGAAGGAGACATTTATCACATGAGGAAAAATTTAGATTATGATCCATTTGAAGAAGATGGATGGATAGGATTAGATGGACAAGGATAAAGGATAAAGGATAATTAGTTAAATAAATAAAGTATTTATTTAGTTAATTGGATCATGATGGGATAATAATTAAATAAATAGTAAATATTTTTTTAATTAAAGGATTATGGCAATGAAATTAATTAAATAAATGATAAATATTTATTTAATTAAGGGATTAGGATAAAGGTGGGAAAGTATGGAAATAATTAAATAAACAATAGATATTTATTTAATTAATGGCTAAGAATAGGTTGAAATCAGGTATGGTTGGGTTATGTCATATTTTAGGTGTCTACATTTTTCCCCTCTTTGATATGACATCGCAAAGTGGAATTGTATCAAAAAAGTTTAAAACATAGTAAATGAGAGAGGATAAGGATCAAAGATGATGCCCCAATCAGTGGGAGGATGAGAAGAGGGTTAAGAAGGAAATATTAGAATTAGGTGATAGGATGCCCCCTTGAGAGGACATGCAGGTACAAAGAACACATGTGTTCTCTCAAAATGGAAGGGAACAATGAGGGATTAGGATCAAGAAGCAGATGAATTGGAAGATGATGAAAAGGAAGGTGAATTTTAATGGAAATGATGAAAAGGAAGGATAATTTGATGATGATTGATAGGTTGTGTTGTCATGTATTGATCAATCCTAAGATTTGATATAGCAAAGGCAAGTATGCACCAAGGTATGAAGAACTAGGGTGACAAGGTAACCTTTGCATGGACTTAACACTCAAACAATGACAAGCATGACAAACAAGACAATGCCCCATTATACACCTGTTGTGAAACACCAAGATATAGATAGATCAAGGTGGATGTAAGTAGGTATAGTAATGGGTAAAAGATAAATGATCAAAAGATAAATCATAAAAAAAATCACTACAAACATGTCATGTAGCCAACATATCTCTTGCCAAAGATCAAATGATGATGAGGATGACGATTAGGTTCTTGTGATTAGGCTTGGAGAAAGATGATGACTATTTTATTGATTGATCGACATATAGGGTGACTGATTAATGCTTGATATTGATGATTATGATATGATTTTGATTAAGGATTGATGTATTGGATATAGTGTTTGGATTGATTGACTATCAAGTCCGAGGAGCTCAATAGTTAAATTTTTTATTTTGAATTTTAAGATGAGATGAATGGATGATGGTTTTTTTATTATGTTTGATATGAGAGGGATATCATTGGAGATTGGATGGGTTGATGGGTGATTTATAGATGAATATGAGGTATGGACTCCAAATGAATGATACTTGAAGACCAAAATGAGAGGAAACTAAGGACATACAAGATCAAATCCTTGACATAATGTCCATAATGTAGATGCAACTTCCACATCAACACATAGGAAAGAATGGGGAAGGGTGGGGATAATGATGGATGAAAGGATGATGCTTGATCAAGGTTCAAAGACAAGCCATGCTAGAATTATTATGGATGTATGTATGGATGATAGTTTATTATGATATGAAAGGATGAAACTGATAGTGAATGGGATGGCATCCTAGGAGATGGTGGATACGATACTACTACACATGGTGTATATTTCTAAGTTTTCACCATGGTGTTTATCCAAGGTGCCACCAAAGTGGTTTTCACCTATGGATAGATTATCTCTTTACTATTTTTTTTGGATAAATGAGACTTGATGATGTTGCAATCATGGTGGGTGCTCTATAATAGATGGATGACGAAGTATGATGGATGGTATGAGAAAGATGATGGAGGAATCTTTATGTGGTAGATGAAGGGAGCTAAGGTATGATCCCTAATGTGTGCACTACATGGTCCATCATACTTCACATATGAAGGAGTTTGGGCAACCATTGGATTAGAGCACGTGAAGGCATGTCCATAAAATTTCCATCGAGAGGCATCAACAGGGGGATAAAATGATATGATGAATGCATGGATATAGGTGGATTTGGTAAAGTTTATGGGTTGTGTGAAGATGATGAGGATGAAGACTTAGGATCAACAAGCTCATTTCTTGATATTTTTCTTTGATAGATGCCCCCAATTATTTTGGATGAAAGGGCATGATAGGAGATCATTTTTTTCATTTTTTCATTTGATTTTTTATTTGTCCAATAGATTTTTTATTTTTATTTTGACTAAAGGAATTTTCATTTCTTTTTCTTTTTTTCTTTTGATTTTGGATCTCCATTTGATAGTCTTTTTTTATTTTTATTTGATAGCCTTGATCTTTTTGGATGACACATTGATCCAAGTTTAGGAGAGGGATGGAAGTGGATGTGTTAGATATGTTGGATGAAATGGTAAGGATATGATCGTGGAAGAGATTGGTGCACTTGAAAAGGTCTTCATGACTATCCTTTTCAACAATGTTAATGCCAAAGGAAGCTTGGGCATCCTTAACAAGTTGGCAAGAGGGTGTAGTAGAGGAAAAATTAGAGGATGCATACACTAACCTAGGATGCTCAATATGGAGTGATTGTGGAGTGGAAGGGATATGATCTAAGGATATGATATTACTAATTCTAATTCTAATTCTAATTATAAATAATCAAAGGGTAAGATGAAATTAGAGGAAATAGGAACTATTTTGATATTACCTATTGACTTGAATGACGAACCTAACTATTAGAACTTAATCAAATCAATAAATATTTAGATGTGTATACATTTATGTTGCTTTAGTTTAATTTTGTAACATCGGTATACATAGAATATTTAAGTGAATAAAATTTTACTATTCAATTGTTAGGTACAAAATGAATATAGTTATATGCTAGGAATGATTTTTTTTTGTTGCCTTAGACTTAGTGATATAGCTCTAGTTTTCTTTTATATTAGAACATATTTCATTCCCTTAATGTTTCTTTTACTTAGATTAATTTGGTGTTTGCATAATGTTAGATTTATCCTTAGTCTATTTGGTCTTCATTCCACCTTCGCACTATGTGCGAAGCACTTATGTTGGTGTCATGAACTTGATTCCTCAAGCACTAAGGGTGTTTTCTTATTATATCTTGGTTGAGTTTTTTTTAATTTGGGGTTTGGGTTGTGTTTAAGTAGTGGAATATTATGGGCATGAAATAGCCAATGGATTTCATTTCAAAAAATCTAGGTCAAGTTCCAATTCTTGTACTAATTAAATGCTAATGTCTCTTCTACCATAGCATTCTTCCAAGGATTATTTTCTTTGGAAATTATAAATTATTCCATAGAAAGCAATTCACTATCAAAATAGGTTAAAGAAAATAAAAAATATGGTGGAATATACCTATCAAGTGATCATCATTGCCTAGTAGACCTTCTCATAGTTAATAATGAAGAATTACTTATTGCATTTTCACCCTATTCTTCTTCAAAGTTTACACTAGATGTGGTTTCCTAATCTTCATACAAATTGTCATGTCCACTTAGTCATTCATATTTAGATGCATTTGATTGTTCTAACTTTTATTCAAATTGAACATTCTCCCTCTCATGCTTCTTTGACTATTCAGACGTCCTTGGACAAGACTCTAAGTTCCCTAAATGTAACATCCCTTAAATAGATAACTTCAATATTTTTAGGATTCCAAAGTTTGTAGCCTTCAACATATTCACTAACCAATGAAAATACATCTTTCCCTTAAAATAAAATTTAGATTACCTTTCCTTTGGTACTTTGATAAATTCCTCACAACAAGAGATGTTCAAATTTATTACTATTGGAACCATACAAACTATTTACAATATGACAATAACTAAAATAATTTAAGAATTTAAATGATAAAATAATGTAAAAATAAGATCTACATAGTATACATTAATTTACATGGAGAAAACCATTACTAGTAAAAAAATTCAACAAAAATGACATCTTTATAATTTGAAACACATACAAGATGGTCTATTAAAACATAGATCAAATTTAGGGAAACACTTCTCCTTGCACAACATTTTCCTTCAAAGTATAGATTCCCAAATTATTGTATTTTTTGTACCAAATGAGGAGAATAATCTTGTCTTGAATATAGGGGGAAAGGATGGTAAATTACTTGAAGGTCCATAGTTACCATACCCTTTCAAAAAAGTCCTTGTTTACTAATTAATAAATTAAGAAATATTCAATAGCTTATTAAAAAATATTTATTACACAGAGTAAATACTTTTATACAACATTAAATAAAATAAGAACATCTTTTTATAAGGGTTGGCCCCTAATGATATTATGTTCTAATGCTCCCCCTTAATATAATATCAATTTCTATAAAAAAAATGAAGTATCCCAATGATGGAAGTCTTCTTATCAAGGAGAGAGAGAGAGAGAGAGGGGGGGGGGAGAGAGGGGGAGGTGGCATGGAGGGGGAGGGAGAGGGATAGAGAGAGTGGGAAGGGGAGAAAGAGAGTACAATAAATATAAAGATAAATAAATGGAGAGAAAAAGAGAGGTAAAGGGATAGAGAAAGAGAGATGGATACATAGATATAGAGAGGGATAGAGATGGATAGAGGTAGGGAGGGAGAAAAATATAGATAGAGAGGGGGAGAAAGAGGGATTTGGGGAGAAATATTTGGATAGAGGGAGAAAGATGGAGAAAGAGAGAGGGAGAGAGGAAGAGGAAAGAAAGAGAAAGGGGGAAGGGAATGATGGAGAGGGGGAAAGAGAGATATAGGTTGAAAGAGAGAGGGAGGCATGGAAAAAATGAGATAGAGTGTCATGTCCCCCAAAATTGCAACATTAAAATAGAAAACATTGAAATACAAATAAATAAACAGAGTAAAAAAATAAGATTCATATCAGCAATTTAATATTATTACAATTATAATTATCATATGATAACATTATAATTATATATAATATAATATTGACAATTTAAATATCATTAATCATAATATATCAATACTATAGTATATATAAAATAATAATAATAACAAATATATTAAGAAACATAAAACAAATAAAATATAAAGCAATAAACATAAAATAATGAATATGAATAGTACAAAACAAAATATAATCACCATTGTTAATATGCATTGACTATTCTAAACTAAAGCATTGGTTCCTAAAAATTACCATAAGGCAGCGATTAAAGGCTTAAAAGCAGGGCAGCGATGAAAATAATTATTATCAAGGGGAATCGTGACCATTCAAGAGGTAATCTCTTTTTAGAAGAGATGCCTCTCTTCACTTTAAAAGGGAGGATTATCCTAAAGGTTTTTTGGTATGCTTTATTTTAGAGATGATTTAGTTAATATTAATTTATAATTTCAGATTTCCTACAGCTAGTATTTATAAAATTATGAATAATAAATTCTATAAATGATAGATGATAGTAATTAATTTTATGATTGATTTATAGATGTTAGTAATAAAATTATGTATTATGAATCATATCACTTAATAATTAATTCATGATTTTAAGATTAATTAAAGTAATTAAATTATGATTTCAAGCTTATGTTAATCAAAGGTAATTAGACTATGATCTTAGATTCATACTTATTTTATGACTAATTCATCTTGTGTAGGGTCATTTATAGGATTATAATATAGATTCTTCAAATATGATCAATAACTCATGCACATTTTCACTTACATCTTAGGATAGTATTTTCAAACCCGAGTTTAACCAATTTACTGTGCATATTTGTAATCAATCATTTGCTTGTATTATTATGTTCATGTTCCACCATGGTGGGAAATGAGGGTTACAGAGGGAATACTGCAAAGGGGTCTTTACTAGATACACCACCCAAGAGGGAACAAGATGAGTCCATGAAGAGCCAAGGGGGTACTTGCCTTTGGGGTCAAAGGGTACTACCTTTGGGTCTAGATTGATCACCAGAGTAACCATTGTAATCTTGCCCTCCCACCATGGTGTAACAAGAGGGGATGATTAATTATAGGGCATGGAAAGTGTTTGGAAGGATGAGGGAATTATGATTGTTCCTAGACCGACTCATATGAATGACATGCACCACATGAGGCCAAGGAGATCGTCTCATATGAATGGCATGCACCACATGAGATTAAGGAGATAGCCTCATATGAATGGTATGTACCACATGAGGTCACAAAAACTAAGGAGCCTCATCAACCACACTCTTCCATACTTCTCCCCATGGTGGGAACTCTGAGGTAAGGTAATAATTAGGATAGTAAAGCTACCGTGGAATTACTAATGTTGAAACACGATGCTTCCCTTGTTAGGTTATGGTTGTAATTGATATCTCACTTGTTTGCAAGATTAAAATCAACCAAGGTACTCTCTAGACCCCTTATTCACTTGTGAAATTGATAACTTAAGTTAGAATTAGTATGATCCCTACTAGGGACATTGCATAGAGGGAGAGGGAGAAATAGAGAGGATAGAGAGATGAGAGAGACAAAGAAAGAGAAAGAATATAAAATTATTGCTAAATGTTTTGCTTTGTGGTTTTATAATATTTGTTTTTAAAGCTCCTCTTCACTTTGAGAACATGAAATTATCTACTAATGGTACTAACATGTGAAGATGAAATCATTTTTTGTACCAATAACCTACATTAATAGCATTAGTAGCAATAAATAAAATGAAATAAACTAAAAATATATTGAAAATATAATTTTTTAGGCAATATACTATGAACCACTCATCTTATGCAACCTAATCATCCAATAGAACATCTACAAGTTCTTGAAATGTGATCTTCAATTATTTGAGCATATGATGTTTTAACTAAAAATGATACTTGTGTTATTGAAAATACCATAGAACAATTCAAAGAACCATTTCTCAAAATATATATAATGTGTATGGATCTCCATTAATATATAAATGAGACTCCCTCAAGATTTGTCTTTCTCTGTGTTGCCAGGTACATGAATAAATGTAATATGCACAAATATAACAACTTAAATAGAGTTTTTGTACTATGATTGGACTTTATTGTGTGGTGTACTAAGATTTGTTTTTCCCCTATAGTTTATCTTTAGTAAAATAAATTCACATTTATTTAATTAAATCAAACTTTCACATTCCTATCCTCAAAATTAAATAAACACAAAATATCTATTTAATTCCTCATTTTTCCACCTTAATCCAATTAGTTGATTAAATTAAATTAATTTAATTAATCCTTGTACATTCCTAAACATGATTAATCTAATTAATCATTTATCCCTAAAATCTTACAACAAAATCCTAGCCATCCATTTAATCTAGAAGATCCTCACTATCCATTTTAGACATGTGACTCATGCATGTGTCAAAACTCTCACTTGCCAAATTATTCTTCCTCATGTGATCTCTCACACAAGTGTAAGAGGAATTGCATGTCATATCACTCTTCCCCATGTGATCCCTCACATGTGTGAGAAGACTCACATATCCCATCACTCATCCCTATGTGTTCCCCACACATGTGTGAAAAGACATTTGTCATAATTCCTCCTCCCTATGTGCTTCTCACACATGTGTGTGGACACTTGTCATATCACTCTTCCCTATGGTCCTTCTCACACATGTGTGAGGGATCTTAATTTACACAATCCACTAAAATCAAGTCAATTTCAAACATCCAAATCTCCTTGATCCTCCACCCAAGTGCACCAATAACAAGGTTCCACTTGAAGGCTTCTCACTCACCCAAACCTCTCACTCACCCAAACCTCTCAACCATCCTCACTTTTTGCTTCTATAATTCATTCTCAACCATTGATCAGCCATCCAAAAAATCTATAATCAAAACTTTCCCAAACTATTTTCAATGAATACACATTAATGCAAAGTCATGTTGATGGATTGAAGAACATACATATCACAAATCAAGAGCATAACCTTACTCTTTTGAGTGCAACAAAAGGATTTGGGAGGTCTTTCATAAGGCTTATCAAGTTTGGGAATTCATCCTCTTATTTTCCAATCAAAGGTATGTCAAGATGTACAATAGGAAGTGGTTTTAGTGTTCCTTTCCTTATTTCTCGTTCCACATTTTTAGCATATATGGTTGTGATGTACAATTATCTACAAAATCTACATCTAAAATAATAATACCAAGAGAAAATTGTCCTTGCATAACTTGAATTATTTGTCTAACCATTGAGTTCTATGAGTAGGTCTTGCATACTAATACACTATTGTCTCCTAAAAGATTGGAACATATTCTAATACACTTATTTCTTTACTCACTAATTGTCTCATCTTAGCATCTTCACCATATTTTAAAGTGTATGCCTCTAGCTTGTATTTCTCATTGAATAGTTTTATTTCCAAATGTATGTGTTCTTTGTGTGCATACAAATTTTCAAACAATGCAAAAGATAGTTTGTGGGACTAAATTTGTGAGCACTATTTTTTGATAGCCATTTTTGTGTTTTTCATATGAACAATAATGCAAGTGTGTTGTAATGTTCTCGCATTATAATGCACTTGTGTTATATAATGTGTAAGTGTTTAGTTTCATTTTGCTTTGGAATAACTAACCCTTAGGCTTGGATATCTAAGTCTAAGGTTATGGTTTGTTTATTACCTACTTAAATTCATGTTTTACAAAAAATATTAGAAAACATCAATGTCAAGCTTTCTCTCCATCAGATTCATATGTTTTAAGACATTTTGAAAATACATCACTACAACATGAAGCTCCATATTAACTTTCTAACTGTCTATTTTTTCTAAAATCCATATATATATATATTAATGTTTAGATATTTAATTACTTTTATTAGTGTATTTATTTTTTTGTCAAAAATGTCTTTTATGTTTTCTACACAATTTTTGATAAGTTAATTCAAATTTGAAAAAAAAAATCACACTATATTTCTTTGTACACAATGAAAAAATTGATTTATAGTTATTTTATCAAATTTGGGGGAAGCAATATTTCTTAGGATATGTACAATATTAAAATTAGTAATAAAATACATGTATTAATACATGATCTTAGTTAAATTTCTATTAAACATATTTGTTAAATAGTCAGCAAAACTCAAAAACTAGGGTGAACACATATGATTGTTATATTTTTGGGTCAAAATCAAAACCACTATGTAATCCCAAAATTTGAGCCTATTAATTGTCAATATTATTTTAAATAGCACTTTAGAAACTATATTCTAAGAACTCATATTCTTGTTCTTGTCACATTGTCAAGTTTTGAGCACAAATATGCCAAATTACTCATTGAAGTTCATTTTTTGTTGATTTTAAAAAAAGTGGCTACTTTCAAATCCTTTTTGAGCCCCCTTTTTCATGCAATAATCTTGTTAAATTTAGTAATTTCATCTTATCTCAATCATGTATTCTTTAATTTTCCTTATAGTGCCCCTAGTAGATCTACATTTCATCTAGATACTCAAGTTTAATAAGGGTTTAGAATCTCGTATTTAATTTGCAGGACACTTGTTGAAAAGCCAACTTTCCTAGATTTGAAAGGATATTAAATGTGCTCAACAATCCAACCCTACCATGTTCTTCTTATGTGCTTATTAGTGTTATACCCACATACTTTATCACTAGTGTTATTCCTTTATCCTATGTTATTGGTGCTACACCTTCTTCTTTGGCTTTTAGTGTGGTCTCACCTTCCTCTAGTATTATGTATTTACCTCTTATGGGTAAAAGCACAAAGATGAGTCCACTTCTAGTGGAAGTTTCAGCCTTAGAAAAAATTTGAAAATCGGTCAAAATGAATCAGGATCCCATTTTTTAAAAATCGGGATCCTATTTTGCTTCAAGGTCACAAGCCTAAAATTAAAATGAGATCCCATTTTTAAAAAATTGGGATCTCGTTCATAGAAGTATTTATTTTTTCAAAAGGCATGTGACCTCATTTTCTAGCTGCGATAGTGAAAGCAAGATAGGGATCCCGGATTTGAGAACGAGATTTACATCCTCCAAGTAAGGTTTCTTTACTACTTTTTTTCATTTTTCAGTATTTGGTGATTGATATTTTAGTTTTTTTTTTGTTTATTTGGTAATTTAGGTGTTTTTATTTCGTATAATCTTCAACAAAATATATAGACCCTAAATTCAATTTGAAAATAAAAAACCTACCCTTACACATTAAATACCCTAAATTGAATTGAAACAATAAAATTTACCCTTCAAACCAAAAAACATACCCTAGTATAGAGAAAAATAACCCTAAACTATTTTCATTTGCAATGATTATTGCCAATTTGATGGAAATACTTCAAATTGAGGAAAAAATATTTTCATTTGCATTGCTTTATGTTTTAAATATTTTAAAATGAAAATATTTTCATTTGCATTGCTTTATGTTTTAAATATTTTAAAATGAAAATATTTTCATTTGCATTGCTTTATGTTTTTAGTATTTCAAAATGAAAATATTTTCATTTGCATTGCTTTATATTTTAAATATGTATGCAAACATTTCAAAATCAGATTTAATACTTAATTTTCTTGAGAAAGAAATCTAGATTTGTCTAATTTTATTTCATTCCATCATTTAGCACTTATTATTAGTTATTTAATCTAGCCACATACAGCTAGAATTTGCAGCACATGACATCCATGTGAACCCAAGCACAAACGCCTACTCTCCAATATATTAACATAAATATAATTTTCTATCAGTATAATTCTTGAACATCCTTTAAAGGAAAGGTTTAAAAAACTTTCAAGTAAACACCTAAAATTTGATCAGATTGACCAATCTGGAATCAAACCTTGATCAAATTAATCGATCCAATCAACTTAACATAAACATGAAGGATCTTATCTTAATACTAATATAAATGAATCAAAACATAAATATAGGGATCATTATGCCACACCAACACAAGCATGAGAATTCCAAGATCATCCAAAAACCCCTAACATGGATATTTTTGCAAATCAATATACATAATTTTAACTACATAAACAAATATAAAGGAATATTCTAACTAAATGATTAATTGTTCCATCTAAACACAAATGATATTATAAAAGGTCAAGCCATTCTAATACATATTAGTTATAACCCTATAGATAGCATAGATTATGCTTTTACACTCAATATAGTGTTTATACCCTTTGTATGTTTAGGATCATTTTTTAATGATTTGAACATACTTAATGATCACAAAAGGACTCTACAAGAGCCTTAAACTCAATAAATCATAATCAAATTCCTTATAAAGCTTCAAGATTAAATATATCATAAGTCTACACTAGCACCCTTGGGAACTTTAGCCCATAACATGTTGCACCGTCTAGTGCTAGGACCCCTATAAAATTTTGTCAAATGATTGTTTTCCCTCTCTTTTGTTCCCTAATTTGATAAAGTTTATAAAATTCATTTCCCTAAAAACTTGGTAGTGATTGATATAAAATTTGGCACTTAAAACATATTACATGCCTTGTTAATACAAGAATATGAAACATGTATCTAGATATCTTCTTTCATTTCACAAGGAATTGTTAAAAAATATAAAAAGTGGAGTTGACTATTAGAGTTCTAAATCATAAATTATTAAAGGGGGATTATCATTATTATTATCACAAATCTATTTAATTCCTCCTTTGGTTGATCATCTCCTAGTTTATTTTAGCCTCTTTCCATTATTGGAATGCATATTTAGCCTTAGTTTCCTTATCCCATTGTCTAGAATCCTTGTTATAGGATCATGGTACAAATATAAAAATTCTCCTTTATTTTCCTATTTTCTAAACATTTCTTGTGATTCTCATTACATCTTGTTTGAACTCTATAAATAAATTTATCTCTTTTCAATCTATTATTTTAAGTTATATAAAAATAGTGTTAATGTTAATATAATTTATGTCCTAGTAGGATGTATTAAGGGGTCCTAATAGGATGTCTTAAGGGGATAAAATAATTCAAAGTGCATGTCTCATGTTCAATCACAATTGATATAATTAAGTATTACAATTTAGGATGACTCGTCATAACAATCATAAAATTAGTTTCCCTAAAAACTTGGTAGTGATTGATATAAAATTTGCTACTTAAAACATATTGCATACCTTGTTAATACAAGAACATAAAACATGTATCTCTATCTTCTCTCATTTCACAAGGAATTATAAAAAAATTAAAAAGTGGAGTTGAATATTAGAGTTCTAAATCATAAAATAATAGGGGTATGCACTCTTATTATATCATGAATCTATTTTATTCCTCCTTTGGTTGATTATCCCTTTGTTCATTTTAGCCTCTTTCTATTATTGGAATGCATATAACCTTAGTTTCCTTATCCCATTGTCTAGAATCATTTTTATAGGATCATGGTTCAAATCTAAAACTTCTCCTTCATTTTCCTGTTGTCTAAATATTTCTTGTGATCCTCATTACATCTTGTTTGAACCCTATAAATAAATTTATCATTTTCAATCTATTACTTTAAGTTATACTAAAGTGTACAACATACAACACCTATGGCATGAATCTAACTTCAACAACCTTTAAATTTTTTGTCAAACACTAAAGCACTATACATTACATATAACATAATATTAGGTGTGATGGATCCCAAAGTGATAGGTAAAGTAATTTAAAACCACAAATTTCATTGAACACATTGTCAAATTCTTTGATGATAAGTTCAACCTGTGGTTACAATTTAGTAGAGTCAACTTTGATGACATCGAAAAAAATCCTTAATATAAATATTTTGACTAGATCCATGGTCCATTAAAGTTTAAGTTTGATTCAAATATGGGCCCATTTTTCAACATTATATAAAGTGATTATACATTAACAATAGGAGGCCATCATATGTTATTAATTACCTCCTAAATGTACAATTTGAAAAATAGTATATGTAATTTAATGAAATTTGGTTTCCTTGGGAAACTTCACCAAATTTTATCCCCTTAAGCCATCATTTTTTCCTAGGATAGTTAATTTATAGATCCCCTTAAGCCATCCTATGATTGTTTTCAAGACAAGAGGAGAAGACCTAGACATGTATCTTAGTCACAAGCCAAGCACCTATAATTATCGAACAAGATTGTTCTCATTCCTTGAGCACAAAGATGTTAATGAGGAGATCTAATGAACAAGTGTATAATGTAAATATGTGCCTCTAAATTCCTACTAAATTGTATTACTCAAGTACATGTGCCACACCAACTTCACCAAATTTGATCCCCTTACTTGCCATCATGATAAAGTGATTATACATTAACAATAGGAAGCTATTATATGCTATTAATTACCCACTAAATTTACATTTAAAAAAATAGTATATGTAATTTAATGAAATTTGGTTGCCTTGGGAAACTTCACCAATTTTTATCCCCTTAAGCCATCATTTTGTCCTAGGACAGTTAATTCATAGATCCCCTTAAGTCATCCTATTATGACCCCTTAATACATCCTATGATTGTTTTCAAGACAAGAGGCAAAATCCTAGACAAGTATCTTAGTCACAAGCCAAGCACCTATAATTATCTAACAAGATTGTTGTCATTCCTTAAACACAAAGATGCTAATGAAGAGATCTAATGAGCAAGTGTATAATACAAATATGCACCACTAAATTCCTACTAAATTGTATTACTCAAGTAAATGTGCCACATCAACTTCACCAAATTTGATCCCCTTATGTTTCCATCATGATAAAGTGATTATACATTAACAAAAGGAGGCCATCATATGTTATTAATTTCCTCCTAAATATACATTTAAAAAAATAGTATATGTAACTTAATGAAATTTGGTTACCTTGGGAAACTTCACTAAATTTTATCTCCTTAAGCCATTATTTTGTCTTAGGACCTTAATTCATAGATCCCCTTAAGCCATCTTATTGATGAAGGGTACTCCCCTTACAAACACGATCTCACAGCCACAACACAATAGAAATGCGGGAATAAAATGAGCTATTTTATTATCTCTAGAATGAAATAGAAATTACAACATTCAACATTTTTATATGGGCTATCTTATTATAGTCATCTACCAAAATTACAGATTGGAGCATTCACTCTCGGCTCTACCTTCACCAACAAGTAATCAACATTCCTTCTCAGCCTTGTGTCCCTTTCTCACTTAGCTTTTATCTCTCTTCTCGCTATCCTACTTCCCATCTCAAATCAGATTATATCTTCATCACTGTTCCCCTGTGTTTCCTTGGTACTACCATTGTTGTCCAATAAGCAACGAGATCCCACAGGCAGTTACCTAGTTATCAGTGACTTCAATTCTATTTGTTCACACCAGGAAATTATCTTCCAACCATCAGCTTCAAGTTTGAAATCATTTGGCCAATGATCGTGTTGATTCACAACAATGATGTGCAATCAACAAATAACATTGTGCCACATGTTGCCACTTTACTCGTCTGTCTATTGCCATCGATCTACTCACACCATAACTTAATTAGCTTCTTTATCGCAATACTATCGACACCAAATTGAACAGTCATAGTGTTGCACTTAACCTTCATCACCCTACCAGTTATTGCCATATCGCACGATACCGCTCCACTATTGTCCATCCAAATGACCATTGCGATGTCTGCGGGTTACTGCTATACTGCAACCCCCCTCATTGAACTATCATGGGATTGTGGGTTCTACACTACCAACACTATTTTAAACCTCTTCAGTATTGTGGTGTAGAAGATTTTGGCTCTCGGGGATCGAGGATTCCTCATTCTTCATACCAAACCAAAAGACTTACCTTCAAGCTGCGAAGAGTGAAAGGTACATTGGATCATCAAAAGTTAGAGTTTTTTCCTCCTTCATACCACTTGCCATCTTCCATCCTTTTGGGTGTCGGGGTTCATAGTTCCCACATACATCATACATCTTTAGCAGTTAATTCAAGGTGTAAGGCTTAACACCGAAGCCCAATGTCCAAAACCCAAACTTCCACAGTCCTTCATACTTAGAAAACTTAAGGAAATTCAACCCTTATTGAAAAGAAACAACAAATATCTTTTTTTGGTTGATACAAGATTGCTCTTACACCCTAGATGCTCCTACATCAGATACCTAGGGTAATTTGAAAAGTGACCTTGTCACTTCTAGGGATCTAGAGGGAAACCAAGGTGGTTAACCTCAGACTCAGACAACCATGATGAATCTTCAACAATCCTTCCTCTCCATTTCACCAAGTACTCTCTATATTGCCTTCTTTTTGTGCTTCTACGCACATGACTATCCAAAACTTCTTTTATTTCTGCAATAGGTGTTGGAATGCTCCACTATGCCTCTATCAATTCATTCTCCTTATCCCCTTCATGATATTATATCAAATCAAAAATGTTAAACACAGGTGAAACATGAATCTCATTTGACAACTCTACCTCATAAGCATATCCTGAATCATGCTTCTTCAGGATCGTGCATGGCCCAAACTTCTTCATCTTTAACTTCTTGTATGTGCCAACTGGAAACCTCTCCTTTCAAAAATGAACCATGACTTCATCACCTACCTAGAACTCCTTATACTTTATTTTCTAATCTGATTTAGCCTTATATTGTGAATTCATCTTATTAACATGTTTCTTCACCTCTTCATGCAAATTCTTTAGGTGTTCAGCAAAATCTTCGGCCTCAACAATCGTCTCTCCCTTATCCATCTTTCTCAATTCAGAAGTATTTCTAGGACTATTCCCATACATAATATGGAATGGTGATTTACCAGTGCTCCTGTTGACAATTTTCTTTTAAGAAATTTTTTCCTGTGGTAAAATCAAATCCCATCCCTTGGGGTTTGTCCCCTACTAATCATCTTAGCAAGTTACCCAAACTCCTATTCACCACCTCTATATTTTCATCAGTGTGTAGATGGTGTGCTAAACTAAACTTCAAATTAGTCTTCAACTTCTTCCACAACATCCTCCAAAAATACCCACCAAACTTGGTAGCTTGGTTTGAAACTATGCTCTTGGGTAGACCATGTAGTCTCACCACCTCTAAAAAATAATTCTACAATATGAACATCACTGGTCTTATGACATAGAATGAAGTGTTCTATTTTTGAAATTTTTTCCACCACAACAAATATAGAATCATGCCCTCTCTGTGTCCTTGGTAACCCAAGAAAAAAATCCATGTTGATGTCCTCCCATGGCCTCTCAAGTATAGATAATGGTTGATATAATCCAATATTTTGACTTGTTCCTTTTTCTATTTGGCATACTTTGCAACCCTGTACAAACTTCTTCACATCCTATTGCAACTGCGGCCAATAGTAATGTTCACCAACAATAGCAATGGTCTTACCCGACCGAAGTGTCCATATAATCCTCCATTATGTTTCTCCTTGATCAAGTTCTCTCTCATGGAACTCCTTGGAATGTACAACCAATTCCCTCAAAACAACATACCCTCTTGGATTGTAAAATCCAACCATCTCGTCCTATCTAGAGTGATAGGCTCCATGCAAGCTTTCCAAGCCTTTGTAAAATTAGGATCCTCAAGATACAAACTCTTGAGTTCATTGAACCTAACAACTTCAATTTGCATAGTTTCTACCAAATTTTTCCTCCTACTTAAGGCATTTAAAACTCTGTTGGATCTTCCACTCCTATGCTTCAAAATAAATGTATAACTTTGCATAAATTCAACCCAATTAAAATTCATTTGATTCAACTTCACTTGACTATTTAAATATTATAATGCATGATGATCAATAAATAAAACAAATTCTTTTGGTAAAAAATAGTGTCTTCATTTCTTCAAAGCTTGAACTATAGCATAACATTCTTGATCATAAACAAAATATTTCTTCTTTGCATCATTCAAATTTTCACTAAAATAGGCAATAGGTTTACGTTCTTGACTCAAAATAGCTCCAATGGCACTGCCAATGGCATCACAATCTACCTAAAATACCTTGTTGAAATCTAGAAGTACCAAAATAGGTTGTGTAACTTTCTTCTTCAATGTTTCAAAACTCTTTGCTGCTCCTGTAGTCCACTTAAACTCTTTTCTATCGCCTCTCATTGTTTCAGTTGGAGGTGCACAAGTACTACTAAAGCCTTTGATAAACTTTCTATAAAATCTTTCTAAGCCATGAATGATCTCACCTCTATAGCACTTCTTGGTGTAGGCCATTCAATGATAGCTTTTACCTTCTTTGGATCCATATTAAGACCCTATGCTGAGATAAAAAAATCCCAGGTACACCAATTCCCTCTTCACAAAACTACACTTCTTCAAATTGATTAACAACTTCTCAAAAAAAATTGTAATATGCATCAGATGCTCATCCAATGTCTTACTGAAAATCAAAATATCATCCAAATAAACAATAAAAAAATTTCCTAAAAATTCTTTCAGTACCTCATTCATGAGTCGTATGAATGTGCTTGGTGCATTGGTTAGCCCAAAAGGTATGACTAGCCACTCGTACAAACCTTCTTTGGTTTTGAAGGCTATCTTCCATTCATCTCATTCTCTAATTTGAATATGGTGGTAACCACTCTTCAAATCTATCTTCATGAAGTACTTAGCCCCACTCAAACAATCCATGATGTCATCCATCCTTGGCAAGGGAAACCTATATTTGATAGTGATCTTGTTGATGGCTCTAGAATCTGTGCATATACGCCATTCCCCATCCTTCTTAGGTGGAGGAAAACCTTCATGTACATTATCAGGAACAATACCCTGAAATTCTTTCAACAAATCTTGAACCTCTACAAGTACATCACTATCACCTTTATCAACTCTAGGGATTAATGCAAAAAACATATGCTCATGTCTCATACCTTCTAGGAACTTTCTTCCATCAACCAAGAGAACTCTTGCATTACTACGTACCTTTTCTTCTATATCATTCAGGAGTTTCAGCTTATGTCGAACAACATCCTTTGTCAATGAATAAGTGTTAGCATGTCCATCATGCACCGCTCGTTGATCAAACTGCCATGGTCTACCTAGCAAAATATGACAAACATCCATAGGTATGTTATCACAAAAAACCTCATCCTTATAGTTACCAATCTTAAACTTTATTAGACATATCTCATTGCCCAAATCCCTTTGGTCCTTCTACAACCATGCAATTCGATATGGACTAGGATGCCTTCTCCTCTCCAACTGCAACTTAGTGACCATTTCCTCTAACACAATATTGTTAGTGCTACCTCCATCAATGATAACATTGAAAACCTTACCTTCACACTTACGCTGAGTGTAGAACAAATTCTTCCTTTGGTCTAGTTCCTTCTCCTCATTCAACAAAGTTCTTTTGGCAACAAGGGTCTCGCCTCATTCAACATCTTTAGAATGTGAGTATTGCACATATTCATCTACATGGGAAACTCGAGCATTAACTTCAGGTCTTCTATTTGTCTTCCCTTGATGTTGAGGGCACTCATAAGCCCTATGTCCTTCATCTCCACATTGAAAATAGGTTCCTCAAAAGCCTCCTCTTCCTGGTCCTCGTCTAGATCTTCCTCTACCTCTTTGATCTCCACTATTCTAATCACAAGGCTGATATGAGTCATCTCGTTTCTAATCTTGAATGGTTCTGGGTCCTTCAACCTTCCTTTGATCTCCACTTCAGCCTCCATATGGCCATCTACCAACCCTTCAACCACAACCTCCACCTCTTTGTTTGCTTTGAAATATTTTTTTTAGTCGTTCTTCAAATTTTAAGGAAAATTGATAAGCATCCTCAATGGTGGCCATTCTTACCAGTGCCAATTCTTCCTGTATGATAGGCTTCAACCCATTAATATAATGAGAAAATTTCTCCTTATTCGCTTTAGAATGTCCTATTCGAATCAATACCTTGTGAAATTCTTCTGTGTATTCTTTCATTGTTCTCATTCCTTGTCTCAAGATTTGCATCTTCTTGAGTAGCTCCAACTCATAATCAACTGGAATAAATTGCTTCTTCATTTTTGCCACCATTCTATCCCATTTAGAAAGTTTATACTTCCCTTGTCTTCCTCTTTCAAGCTAGATCTCTTTCCACCATATACTTGTATGACCTTTTAACTTTGTCTTCACAAACCTCACTCTATGAGGGTCTTCAATCTCAAACTCAAAAAATTCCTCCAGGTCATTGATCTAAAGTTGAAACCTCCATTTTAGGTTTCTTTCCAAGGTTGGATATTTCTCTCAACAATCTCATTTCTCCAAGGTCCATTTGATCTTGTTCTTCCTCTTCCATTTCCTCTTTAGTTTCATCTTCACTGTCATCTCTTTCTTGATGCACTTCTCTCCTACAAACCTCTTCCTGCAAGGTTTCCAAATACCTTTTGAGGGCTCTAATTTCATCTCTAGGTGGATCTCTTCCTCCACTGCCTCTACCTCTACCATGCTAGGCAAGTCTAGAAGGCATTTTGATCTCAACCCACATTCACAGATCCTACCACAAACTACCTCATGTTCTGCAATATGTTTACAAACTCAGGACAACTTGCTTTGATACCACTTGATGAAGGGTACTCCTATTATAGACATGATCTCATAGCCACAAAATAGAAGAACACAATAGAAATGCAAGAATAAAATGAGCTATTTTATTATCTCTAGAATGAAACATAAATTACAACATTCAACCTTTTAATATGGGCTATCTTATTACAATCATCTACCAAAATTGCAAATCAAAGCATTCACTCTCGACTCTACCTTCACTAGAAGGTAATCAACATTCCTTCTCATCCTTGCATCCATTTCTCACTAGCTTCTGGCTCTCTTCTCACTACTCTACTTCCCTTCTCAGATCAAATTATATCTTCATCACTCTTCCCTTGCATTGTTGTAGTACTTCCATTGTTGTCCAATAAGTAATGAGATCTCGCAGGTAGTTACCTAGTTATCAGTGACTTCAATTCTATTAGTTCACACCAAAAAATCATCTTCCAACCATTGGCTTCAAGTTTGAAATCATTTGGCCAATGATCACGTTGATTCATAACAATGATCTGCAATCAAAAAATAACATCGTCCTGGCACTTGTCACCACCTTACTCATTTTTCTATTGCCATTGATCTACTCACCTCATAACTTAACTAGATTCTTTACCACAATACCATCGACACCAACTTGAATAGTCATAGTGTTGCACTTAACCTTCATCACCCTGTTAGTTATCGCCATATTGCATGATACTGCTCCATCGCATCCATCCAAATGACCATTGTGGTGTTCATGGGTTAATGCTATACCATAACCCCCCTCATCGGACTATCATGGGATTGTAGGTTTTATACTACCATACTGCCAGCACTAGTTTAAACCTTTGTGGTACTGCGGTGTAGAAGATTTTGGCTCTCGGGGATTGAGGATTCCTTGTTCTTCATACCAAACCTACATACTTACCTTCAAGTCACGAAGAGCGAAAGGTACATTGGATCATCAAAAGTCGGAGTTCATTCCTTCTTCATGCTGCTTACTAGCTTTCATTCTTTTTGGGTGTTGGGGTTCACAGTTCTTGCATACATCATACATCTTTAGCAGTTAAGTCAAGGCATAAGGCTTAACGCTAAAGCCCAATGCCCATTTAACCTGAACTTCCACAGTCCTTCATACTTAGCAAGCTTAATCCAATTTATCCCTTATTGAAAAGAAACAACAAAGATCTTTTTTTGGTTGATGCAAGATTTCTCTTACACTCTAGATGTTCCCACATCACCTATTACGACCCCTTAAGCCATCATAATTTCTCCTAATTTAATGAGATTTCACATCATATTAACAATTATTTATTTTTTGATTTACATTCCTTAGACATAAATGAGCCTTACACATTTTTTTCATTTGTATTTAAGTAGGTCATTTATATCATGGATTAAGGGGATTTTTAAGAAAATGGTTTAAGGGGATTAAATTTACCTAGAAATTTAGCTTTTTGTGTATGTTTAGGTTTATTTTTTAGTATGTACATGTATTAAAATTACATAGTTAGATCTTAAATTTTGAAATTTATATGTATGCTCAAGTTGAATGATGTATGTATGTATGTGTATGTATCCCATTTAAACACTCATGTACGTTTAATTTAAATATATCTTGTAATTTTGTACTTGTTTGTTAATTGTGTATAAGTTTTGTAGGTTCACTTATATATCATGGATCAATTTGATATTGACGATATCCTCAATCCACCACCTCATCCCCCTTCACCTCAACACCCTAAACCTCCATCCCCTCCACCTCTACCTCCCCCTCCACCCCCTCCACCCCATAGCCCTCCACCTCCACCTCCTGGATTTGATGAGGCTCACTTGTGAGCCCAGATCAATGATAATATTAGTTCTATTCAAGCTCAAATAAATGCTATTCAAAATAAAGAATTGATTCCACCTCACTCAAGGTGTTTTTCATCTTCGATACAAAATATTGTTGATGTTGTTAGGTCCATTGATGTGGACTTAGATAGACATCGACGATGTCAAGAGGAGAGGAGACAATTTTATTCTAATGGAATCTCCTACAAACAAATGCTAGACCTTAAAATAATGAAAGCCCATCTTGCACCATTTTTTGTCACCCTGTCACAAACCAACCAATCCCTGCAAACAAACCAAGAATATCAATGAGGTGGTGTAGACATCTGTAGATGCCTACCAATTTTTGGGACTAATGGTGGATGGTATTTGACCATCCGCCACATGATAATGTGGAGGTCCCTCTATATTTTTTGAGGAAATCATATACAAAGTGTGTTGGGTCAAAAATCTAACTATTTTGATTTTAAATCATTTCAGGGTGTTGGTGGTGGCATGTCACAACAGAGGTTAGGGCCACAGGTTGATCTTCAATGACCCATGCATGCTCAACCTCTTGTAGATCCTTCTTTAGTTGCCATTCCTGCACCCATGCGACATCATGTAGTGGTATCTGCACTAGGAGCTTTGAGTGAGCTCACGACCAACCTTGACAAGCAAACTTCCATGATGGCAACTAGGACTAGAGAGTGAGACCATGGAGGAGAGTTATATGGAGCTGGTCCTAGTACCACTCCACCTATGTCAATGCCTCAAGTATGTATGAGTTGTCATCAACTATGTTATGGACCTGATTAGGCTACACCTAGTTTAGGTGCACGTGGAGATTTTGATGATATCGATTCATATGTTGATTTTCTTACTATTGAGCATCACCCTATAGATATTTCAACAAAGGCATAAACATACATGTACATTGTGAATTTATAACATTTTTTAAAGAACATGTTTTTAATGAACATTATATAAAAAAAATGTAATATTTTAACAATTAAACTGTTTTGTGTAGATGGTGACCACAGGGGCATCTTCTACTCATCGATTTTGTTTTACATCGAAACTTGTGCAAGTCGGTAACCTATATGGGGTACATTTTTATTGGTTTTTTAAATATATTAAATAATTTTAACTTTATTTTAATTTGTAATTCAATACTAAACATGTGTTAAATATTTATGTTGTGTTGGGTGAATATTTTGTAATCCCTTTACAAATTACAAAATAGTGATTTCAACCACAATCATGATGAGATAAATCTCTCCTCTTAGAAAGGGGAGGCTCCCTTACTATTTATTGAAACAATGTAAACTATACTAAGCTAAAGGTATTTACACTAACTTTAGTCATTTGGGGGGTTGTGTTACATTCACCATTTTCTCTTCTTTCAAAAAAGATGTTTATAATGTTTCATGGTAATATTCAATAATGCTTCTACATTTATAATATTAATCAAAATAGTAATCACCAATATTCTTGATTAAACGTGTGGATAATTAAAGAATACTAGTATAAAATATGTGATATGTGACCAGAAGACCCACAAAAGCACAAAGTCTTTTCGTTGCCTTCAATAAGAGTTCTGTAGTAACCAATAACGTAAGTTGAAGTACAAATTCTTCCAACTCGCTTCACAAAGAGATTCACATACCAAGTGAATAATCTCAAGCACAAAGTTTTCAAATTATCCTCCAGAAATATTTTAAATTAACTATATCACTAGTTGGAGCATAAATTCTATCAACTAACAATACTCTGATCCATGTATGAATAATCACAAGCTCAAAGTCTTGATAATTATTTTCCAATAAACGCCTTCAACACATAAATTTTCAAGTAAATGATATAACACAAAGTTCATATAAATTATCTTGAAAGTTCTTCAATCTTAATAAAAAACACTACTTATCCAATCAGCACAAAAGAAATCAATAAGAATGACATAAGAACATCCTTATTCATACAAATTTGATTCAACACAAAGTTTGATACCAAAATTGCCTTCTTTATTAATTGGAATTGATTTGCAATTTGAACTAAAAGTCTCAAAGTTGATTCTCAAATTGGGTAGCACTTCGTTGCAATAGATTAACGGTAAAAAATACAAATGAGCTCTCTCATATTTATAGATGGGAGATAAAGAGCTAATCTAGGAAAAGTATAACTACTTTGATTTAATTAACATTAAAGTCCAAAATTATTGGAGGAATTCATTGTTGTTACATGTATTTATAATTTTACAAATGACAAATAACATGTAAATTGTTTTTGACTAACTTCAAAAACTTGTAAACGATAAAAACTTGAAATATAAACTAAGGCATAATCAACCTTCTTCAACATTCTTCATTAGGAAATCATCATGTTTCTTCAAGATCATTTGTACTTCATTATCTGACACTAAAGTATGTTTGATGATGCCACAAGATCTTGATATTGAATCTCTAACAGTGTTGTAGGCTTTTTCATGTCACTCAAGGTACTATTTCAGGTTCTCCAAAGTTAATTGACTATTAAAGATTCGATCCATTAGAGGCACTGAAAATGCCTAGTCTTCAAATTCCTTCTGAATCATGTTGACAAACTATTGAACCACATTATTTGGGGAAAGTAGTTTTTGACTATCATCTCGCAACTTACATGGAATTTCTTCAATTTTGTTAATAAGTTGCAAGTAATGTTCTTCGCCAAGATCACGTGCAAATTGTAGATCATTGAGAAAGTTGGTGAGAACAATGTCTTTGTGAATCAAACACTCTTCAATTTCCACATACATGTCTCGATTGGGAATGATCCCAAATTCCTAGAGTTTATCCATTTTGAGTTTTCTCATTTTGATCCAAGACTGTACTTTGTTTTCCATATCCTCTTTCTCTTGAGAGAAAGTATTTATAAAATTTCATCCAATTTTTCTTTTATCCTTCCATCTTTTCCAACTTCCCCATGGAAGACCCTAGCATTTTTGCTCCCAATGCAGTCAAGCAGTCAAGATACTCACCAACCACTCTACCTCTCGCATGTACCTTTTCCAACTTTTGGATGATATGATTCTCAGCACCAACTGCAATTGCCTCAATCTCAATAGATTCATAAGATTGGTTTATTTTCTGTAGAACAGTTGTGAGTTGCTCTGTGTTTTCCTTATAGTGATCCTTCATCTTCTTCTCCTTGTCAAATTTCTCTATGAGAGAATCTAGGGAAAATTGAACATCCTCCTTCACACTATAATGAGTCACCTTGCCCAATTCTACTCTTGTGATAGAGTAGTCTACAATATTCACTTCTTCATAAGTTTTTTTAGAGGGAGGCTGAGCTATCTCTGCATACTTATTACCCTCTTTGTTAAAAAGCATCCTAGAAAGAGTCTTCGCTTTCTTTTTGGTTCTTTTCTTGGAAAACATAAGCTCTTCAATTTCAAACTCATCTGGAGAGATGCATTCTTTCCTCCTCTTTGATGCTTGTAATGACAACCATGGTGGTAACAATGAACTTTCCTTAGGTTGTGTAGCTATCATATGGGATGTAGTAGCTACATTCACAAGGGTGGTAGTCATGATGGAAGAAGTGTTAGTTAAAATAACCTTGGGAATTTCAGCCCTAGACACTTGCACAAAGTCATTCAAGAACTGCTCTAAATCAAAATGTAACATGAGGTAGAAAGATGGTGAGGAAAAATTTGGCAATGACATAGGAGAACCAATCACATTATCTAACCCTTGTTTTGGGCATTTAAATTGAAACCATAAGATGGGAGAAAAATGCATAGATTTTACAAATACGATAGGAGAAACCTTAATAGTAGGAGCAACAAACATTAGGAACATTAAATATGGTTGAAGACATAAGATGAGGAGTAGGATAAGATACAATATTTGCAATGGGGGATGAGGTGATAGGTGGTTCCTCAAGAATATTCTCATGAGGGGACATCTCTACTTCCTCATGACCCTCTTCATCAATCTGCCTCTCTTCTTGCACATGCTCCTCTTGGGCTTCTGTAGATGGGCCCTCTGTAGATTTCCCGGTCTTCTTGCCACCTTTGACCACAAACTTGATCTTAGGATTTTAAGATCTGCTAGAGCTTGGAGCAACATTTTTGTGTTTGGTTCTTAGCTCTAATTTCTTATCTATTTGTCCTTGAGACTCATCTTCTAATCCAATGAAGAAATGTTTCAATTGAATATCCATTTCATTTAACCAAACATTTGTATTGGCCAAGATGGGTTCAAACCTTTCTTGGATTGATATTACTTCTTTCCTAGATCACTGGATGGAAGGGAGAGGAGAAGCTACAACTCTATTTATCTCATATGCAAGATCTAGAATAGTATCTTTATCCTCCATATCCTTTGGGATATCAATAAGATCCAATTCTCTAATTTTTTCTAAAGTTAACCTGCAATAATCCATTTTTTAGATATCTTGCTATGTTCTTATGTCAGACCATATGTCTTCAATTTGATGTACATGAGAGAAAGCTATTTTGATTCAAGACTTCATACCTCTATAATAAAAATTAGATCTTTCTTTGTATAATTTTATTGTTACCTACTG
Organism: Sequoia sempervirens; assembly: GCA_007258455.2. Taxonomy (NCBI): domain Eukaryota; kingdom Viridiplantae; phylum Streptophyta; class Pinopsida; order Cupressales; family Cupressaceae; genus Sequoia; species Sequoia sempervirens. The sequence goes on from VDFB02353493.1 coordinate 212,284,694, forward strand.
CATTTATGATTGCACAACCTTGGCCTTGTGTGAAGTCTAAATGGAGTATCTTCCGATTGCTAATGGAAATTTGAATCCAAACTTATGGGATTCCATTTGTTTGCTAAAAACCACAATAATCTTCCTACATAACTCCATTAGAATAATTTTATCACTAGGATAACGAGGAAGCATATATGGATATCTAGCAAAGTATCCAACTCTCAAATAAGTAAAAGTTGGAAACTACATATGCATGCATCCATACTTGTTGACAACCTTCCATGCTTCATCAGATACTCTTTAATTCTCCAATTTAGGATCGAAGGCACACATGAGAAAAAAAAGAATACATCGTATAACCTTCTAAAATGGTTGATACTTCCCTTAAGAGTGATCTATGGGAAATAGTTGTAAACCTATGTAACCTTCCTTTCTCCCTTAGTAGTTAGTCCTGGAAAATTCCTCATCGATGTTGCAACATAGACTAAGTATGAAGTCATGTAAAAATTGTGTTTTGTAAGCACTTGGGTCAATTGCTCATGGAGGGAATTACTGATTTCCTCACCCCAAAATATTTGTTGCTTCCCTTTTATAATAATCTTGATGTACATGTACATCTAATCCTCAAAATAAAATGAAGTAGGTAAACCATGTGCTATGTTGGGAAGAGTAATGACGTCATTTACCTCTTCAATGAAATCAATACGAGGATTATTTTTAGGCCATCTTGTAGCACCTGGTCTAGGGGCCTTCATCCATTTACTGTTGATCATCCTTTTTACAGAATCAAGATCCTTATCATAATTTGCATGTGCAAATTCTTTGGAAATATCAACATATGTGTTAGCACTTGGGCACACGAATACTTTATCAAAGAAATCTACACATAATTCCATTACCACATTCCCATTTGAATTGTGAAATTTCATGTCATCCTTGTTGTAGTGAGAGGAAACTTGTGATACATATTTAGGATTTTGAGAAACTACTAGAAATGAAGCCACAAGATGTAAGTTACTGTGAATAATTGACTTCATCCCATTGTCTACATGTTGTTTCCTAGTTCTCTCAACAAACTTGGACATGTCCACATGACCGATCTTTGTATCCTTTATTTCATCCACATTTGATGAAACCACTGTAGGAGGAAGCACACCTTGATATTTTTACTTCATCACTTTCCCCTTGGAAGGTGACGGATCTGACATTGGCAGAAGAATGGCTCTGCAAGAATGCAGACGTGGGAGTCTCAAAAATCATGCACAAGGAGTTGCATGACATGATTAGCATTTTGTAGATGTTAGGAAAATTTTTCATTTGGGAAACAATAGTGAGAGTGAGTAACAAAATGATTGTGTGAAAATTGGGGTTTTGAGTGTGATGAATGCAGAAAATGGAGTGCAAAGGGTTTAGTTAGCAAAGTAGAAAAAATTCTAGTGTTCAGAGAATTTTGGCGAAAATGAGCGTATATGTGCTGAAAAATGATGAAACTTCAAGTGGAAATTTTCTTTTTTAAAAAGTTTCAAAGTCGTTAAAATTAATGACATTGCAAGTGGGAAGTTTTCCTTTTTACAAATTCGACAAAAATTATCGACTTTACAATCTGCGAAGATCATTTGTTGGTTTCTTGTCAAATTGCTAAAATTCAATGATTATACAAGTAAACTTATGTTTTTATTTGTTAGTTTGGGGAGAAACCCTAACCCTACAAATGGGGTAGGCTTGACGTTACTTACACTATCGACAAAAAACACCGATTGTGCAAGTAAAGCATAGTTTGTTAGCGTGGGAGTTTTTAGCATTTTTACAATGAGAGTTTGATTTTATTGTTTGGTTGGGAAATTTCCCCAACCCAAAAAGGGAAGTATGATGACCGACAAAAAATCTTATCTTGTCAGAGAAATATATTGACACATTATGATAAAACTAAAATAGGCTTTTGCTTGATCATGAAAAATATATGCTTATGCAAATGCCATATGAAACTATGGAAGCAAGGTTTTTCATGCGTTTACAAATGACCAAAAGAATTAGTGTAGGGTCGAGGTTTTTCCCCGACCCAAAAATATGCAAGGTAAGAAACAAACATTGTTTGTACCATCAGTCAAAATTGTCAATGTTACAAATCTCATAGGTTGAACTTTGAGCAATCCTGATGGGAATTCACAAGGAAACAACTTTAATATACTTGCACAATCAAGGAAAATACTCGATGCAATATGCATATTGATTACAGCATACAATGTCATTAGAATTTTTCAAATGATGGAAAAAAAACCAATTCTTCACACTAGTCAATGTCAAATTTAGGGATCAATTGAGATAAAAACCCCGAGATCACAAACAAACCACTTCTGAGATTATCAATGAAATTCAATGAAAAACCAATGACAGAACAACTGTGATCCACTGATAAGCCCATCTGGTGCATTGTGACAAACTATGTTTCTTTAGGGTAGTTTGAGCTAAAAATAAACAACTCAAACACGAGATTTAATAGAGAAGGAGAAGAAATCTATGGATCAAAACTAGGGTTTGCGAATAGGGCAAGAAACACAAGAAGACCAACATACATAAAGTAAACAATATACAAAAGGAAACAAATCAAAACAAAAAAATGAACCCATTCAAATATAATGAATCACATCTAAAACTAAAACACTAATCATAATCAAATGATATTAGAAAGGTGATGTAGTCAAGATCGAAGAGCCTTATCAAGTTATCACAATCATGCAACAAAATCATGCTACAACTCAAATTGCATAGTGAAATAAAATAAAAAAACTCAGATTTTTTATTACTCAAAGAAGACATTACATCATTGCATGCCATTAGTGGCTGATCATGAAAACATCTGCTAACATGCATATTGCAGCCTTCAGCTTCAACTCTCTAATTACACTCTATTCATCTTCTCTGTTCTTCAATATTTTTTCCCATTCTTCTTATTCTGGCCTCCTTGTTCACTTTATGTCTCTAACTGCCTCCTCTCTATTCTAACCACCACCTTCTTATGTCCTAACCATGCCCCTTTTCATCTCTCTTGCTCTCGAGTTCTTTCTCTCCTTCTCGGGCTCTCTTTTTTTTTCTTTCTTTTTCCTAGATGGTGTCTTCTCCTTTTTTCCTTGGCCTTTTATTGGGCCTTATTGTTACACACTCATCTACTCTGTCTTCTTCCCTGCTAACCTCATAGATGGTTCATTTCAAATTTTCCTGAAGAAAATAGTCTCAAATTTGATTTAACTGAACTGAAATGTCAAACCAACCATTCATTTTGTTCTAACCAATGGTTGCTCTCATTTTGGTTCAACCCAGGTCCCACCAAGAAGATAAAGAGTCAATGGGCCAAACATATCATTCTGTCAAGGAGACCCTTGAACTTCTACTGAAATAGGGTTGTTACTCCAATGAAGATTATGACATTTCATGTGGTCCCCACTTCCATGTCACCATTGCTCATACAATAGCCATCAACCCATTGAAGGGACACCAACATGGGTCCCACCGATATCCTTCATTCTTACCGATGAAAGGTGTTCAACATAAGTCATCAGACCATCGAATGGATATGAGATAGAGTCCCATCGATGGCTCAAGTTCACATTGATGAAGGTTCACATTAGGGTGTCAAGTAGACTTGGGATCTCATCCCAACGAAACAACCATATCCCACCGACATAATGCAATGAGATGTTCATTTTTGTCCATCGGTCCATCAATGAGACAACTTGAAGAGTCTCGCCGAAAATATAAAGTCCCACCGAGTAAATAGTCTCATTCGTCCATCGATGAGACAGCCTGAAGAGTCTCGCCGATGATGTAAAGTCCCACCGATACAAGCTTATCGATCTATCATTGAGACTATCATTAGGGTTTCGTTGATAGTATAGTGTCCCACTAAAGAGATGGCATTATCGTTCTATTATTGGGACAAAGCATGCGGTCTCGCCGATATAGCTAAGTCACACCAACAAGAGAAAACAATTGGGCTATCAGGGAGACAAGGTATAAGGTCTAGTCAAAGTAACCAACTCCCATTGATAGAATACATAACGCCTACACAAGAAGTGTTATCAGGCCATTGTGGGAACTATAGGTGAAGTCTCACCAACAATGAAGAGTCATGCTAAGAAAGAGTTAAAGCATTGCATTGGGCTATTGAGGGAACGCCAACTAAAGCGCCGATGAACATAAAATGTCATTCCCATACCTATGACACTTGAAATTGAAGTTCTTACTTTATTGTGCATCTTCTATGTGATGAATACCAACTGAAGTCCCATCGAACACAAGATGTCATAATAAATAGAAAGTGGCTCCAACCTACATTAAAGTGCAAAAATACTGTACATGAAAAGAAAATATATTTTTGGGCGATGTAGGACTGCCTATGGACCTAGATGATCCTACATCAGACACATTGGGTAAGAAGTTTGTGAGCATATGCTGACAAAATAGAGTTGAGTAGTAGAAATACCCTTCTAAGTTACAAACAACTTGCAGCATGCTCCCATGCTAAAATTAGTATCTGCAAATTATTTCCTTTTTCCTCCTATTCCAACATCTTGCTAAAACATTCACCATCATCTGCCAACAACTCTAAACTCCATTCTTTTCTCCTCTTGTGGACTCATGTCCACCATAGTATAACCTCCTCCACAAAATACTCTTCACTCTTCTCCTCTCTTTCATGGGTTCAAACCCATCTCTAACCGACCACCTCCATCTAATGCTTTCTTTATGCTCTCTATTCCTGAGACCTTTCCCACCATAATCCAACCACCTCCACCAAACTCCACTTTCATCTTCCACCTTTTTGGGAATTAACCCACCACAATCCATCCTCCTCCTCCAAGAATTTTCCTTCCAATTTTCATTCACCACTAAATCTGCAATCATATCAGTATCAAGATTATGGAAATTAAAGATTTCTGCCAATCAATTTTCTTCACTAGCATCTTTCTCTTCAACTTCTCATTTGGCAATATTAACATAATGGCTTTTCTTGGGTCGCATCTCCACCCACAACATATCTATACTTTCTACTTTCTCAAATGAATTCAAACTAACACATTCTTCACAATTATAGTAATCAACCTTTACCTCTGTTGCAACTTGTCTCTCTTTTGGAATACTTATAACTTCATTTCGATCCTTATACACTATTGCAAATTTTAGCTTGCTCTCTTTTTCCATGCCTCCAAAAAGGTATGCTTATTCCACCTTACTCTTCTCTATCTTATCCTTTTGCACAAGGATTTTTACAAGCCTCACTATTGCTATGATTTCTCCATCACCATCCACCTTCATCAACATGTCCTCTAAGGGAAATTTTATTTCTGCTCTTCCCACTTCTTCAACCATATCTACAAATCTTTCCTCAACACATTCTGCATTCATCAATATGTCCTCCAAAGGACTCTCTATTTCTAAAAACTTTGTTATGTTCTCCCTTTTCATTCCTTCAACAAACATGTCTTAGCTGCAAGTTGCAACCTCTTTTCCTTTATGCCTTCAAAAAGACATAATTCCACCACAAACTTCTCTCTTGCTTTTCCTTTCTTATCCTCTTGTATGAGGTTTTCTTCTTCATTGCCATACACTTGAAATTTTGCTGCAATCTCTCTATTTCTTGCAAACAAAACATTACAAAAAGAGTTATAAACATAACGAGCCTCTAAAGAATCTTCATCACCATCTTCTCTCGGTGCAACAAATTACTTGTTCTCCATCAACTTTCCATATTCAGCTATTAACAATTCATTGATTCTTCTCATTTATTCTTTCAACACAATTTCATCCTTGTTCTCCTCAACCTCATCATCAAAATTGGGACCATTTGTGTTCACTATTTCAGCTTGCAAACACCCTTCTTCCACTTCACACAACTCACTCCACTCACATGTCATCATTGCAACCTATAAATTAACATCTTCTCCACTTGTGTGGGCTTCCCCCATATTTTATTCCTCTCATGCCCCTTCCATCAAAGGTCTGCAAATATTTTCAACCTTTTCAACCTCAGTTGCAATCTCTTCTCTTTCTTTATTCTTCATATCTGGAACAATATTTTCTTTACACACTTCTACAACTAATATTCTTTTGCCTTCATCTTCAATTCTTTCTTCATTTGTAGGTACTTTACAATGTACCCTGTCTTCTCCACATTGCATGCTTCCTTCTTGGCATACTACTGCCATTTGTCTCCACTATTTCCCACCTTCATCTCCAATTACGGCTGCCTCTCTTATGGACACTTTCTCTTCCTCTTCTATAACATTTTCCTTCATTCCCAAGCTTTCCTCAAGGGAATCTAATTTCACTTCAATCTCTTTCAACTCTGCAATTAACTTCTTTTCTCTCATCTTTTCCCAATACTCTTCCCAAAATGGGATTATCACTGGTCTCCTCATGACAAGTCTTTTCCTCTTATTTGAATACATCTTCAAGGACTCACAAGTCCTTCTACAGTTACAAACACTCTTGATCCAGGTGGATCCAAAAGACCTCAAAATTTCATAGTCTCATAATCTCACAAAAACAACACCGATGCATAGAGTTCGCCGACACGATCCTGATGCAACTTGAACGGGCTCAAAAGGAGTCTGTATGCAAAAGTTATGATTGGTCAAAGGTTTGGTCAAACAAGTGAATCATGTGTCCAAAAAGGTGAAAATTTGATTGTCTCAAATCCAAGTAAAATTTACACCAAGTCGTAGTGCTCGTTGTGCTGATTCTAGAACTATCTTCGGTTTCGAAAACAGAGTCCGTATGAGCAAAATAGAACTAGTCAAAGTTTTAGTCAAAAATGATGATGTCAGCATGTGACATGGCAGTTGACTAGATGGTGACGTGGGAATTACAGGTGATGTGGCAAAAATCGCACAAAAATTCACGTACCATGTTTTATTTTTGAAAATAAAGTGTGGAGGCTTATTTTATCTCACAAAAATCCATCAGATTTTGTGGGATCCCAAGAGGATTTGGTGGGATCGGATTTTGTGGGATTAAAACAAAATCTCATAAAAATAAAAGGCAACTAATGAATAAAAACAAATACCAAACCAATATAGCCCGTAAATAGAGAAATGGCATGGGCATCATAAACAAATTAAAAATGGATTTTAAGAGGGTTGTTATTATTTGTTGTAAACGAGTGGTATTTGTTAGTAATTTGTTGTTTTATTAATTATGGTGGTTTTGGCCACAATAGCCAAATTTATGTATAAAAGGAGGTGTAGGTGATTGATTTTTCAATTCAAGATTTTTGAGAGAATTTTTATGCCTTTGTAAGAAAATTTTGGAGAGTGTTTGGAGGAGAATTTACAAGGTGTTTTTTATACACCAAAAATTGTAAAGTGTGAGTGAGATTGTGAGGAGATTATTGGAAGCTTGGAGAATTGTAAGAAGGCATTTTCAGGTACTTGGCAATCTTAATAAAGCAGTCCAACATTGAGAAGTGGACCCGGAGACATAGCTCAAATTGAGTGAACTCTGTTATCAAGTGTGATCTCTTTAATTCTTCTTTGTCTCATTATTTATTTTTGTGTTTTGATTCCTTTAAGTTTCTCAGTTTATGTTCTTGAATCTGGTTGAAGTTAAGTGTTCTTTCTTGTAATAATTTCAATGGTTTAGACACAATCACACATTACTGCTATGATCAGGGATTAAATTTGTATTGGATTAAGTTTTCGAATTACTTTAACGTCCTAGTTTACAGATCAAGTTGGTATCAGAGCAAGTTTTGCAGGATAATTGCAAAGTGAATGCTAACCAGGTTGAAACTGAAGCAAGGTGAAGGTTCACTTACAGAGATCAACCCAGAGATTGGAAGACGAAGGAATTTTCCACGATCAAAGATGGCAAGTGAACAAAGTTCTATAGAGCTTGATGAGAAAGCTTTCCAGAAAGCTTTTCTTGAAATGAAAGCTATGGTGGAAGTTCTTTTCTAGGAAAGGAAAGAGTGTCAGAGGAAAAAGGAACGCAAAAACAAAAAGGAGGAAAATGAATCTACTTCGAAAGAGGAGAAAGGTAAAGGAGTAGGAGGTGGTAGTGACCCTCCTGAACCTTCTTCCCCATCTTCTTCTTTGTCCTCTTCATCTTCTGAAAGTCCAAAACATTCTTCACAAAGAAAAATTGCACAAAAATCAACTAATTCTCCTTTATTAAAATTAGATGTCAAATTTGAGTTGCCTATGTATAATGGTGAATTGGATGCAAAGAAATTGGATAACTAGCTTAAGCAGATTGAAGTGTATTGCAGGGTTCAACAGATCTTGGATGAATCTTCTAAAATCCAGCCAGCCACTCTTCGAATGGGAGGCATTGCATTGGTTTGGTGGGAGAGTAAGATTCAAGATGATCTTGCTACACACAGTAAAATCATTTCATCTTGGTATGAGTTTACTTCTACTTTAAAGAAACAGTTTTATCCTTTGGGTCATATGCAACAAGCTGTTATGGATTGGCAAAACATAAGATGGGGTAAAGGACAAACGGTTCAAGAGTATACACAGGTGTTTAGGAAGAAAGCACTTACTCTTCGTATTCCTCTTTATACACAAGAAACTTTATTAAAATATATAGGTGGTTTGCATTCACATTTGAAACATACAATCTTGATGTTTAATCCATCTAACTTTGATGAAGTGTGTGTACAAGCAACCCATATTGAAGCAGGTGGAAGGAACATAAGTTTCAGTTCAAAAATAGAATCTGTTCCTCCAACTGAAGGCAATAAGAAGGGTAAGGAGAGGAAAGCAGCTACTGTGAAGAAAGAGGAAGGTGAAAATCCTACTTGTTCGCATTGTCAGAAGCAAGGGCACACAGATGCGAAGTGTTGGAAATTGCATTCGGAATCGAGGCCAAAGTGGTTTAAGGATCGTAAAGGTAAGCAAAAGACTGCAGCTGTTGTTCAGGATCTTGGATCAGATTCTGATGATGAAACAAAAATTTCAGTTGTAGGTTTGAAAGGTAAAACTTTTGCTGGTAATGATTCTGCCACTAACATTTCTAAGAGTTGTGTTGTTCCTGAAGATAACAAAAGATGTGAATTGTTTCATATAAGGGTGATTTCTAAAAACACTAAGATTAATGCATTGATTGATAGTGGGTCTCAAGTTAATCTAATTTCAGAGGAAGTTGTTAAACAGTTGGGATTGGAAACCAAGCCGCATAAGAAACGTTATCCGTTAGGTTGGGTGTGCAGTGATAACAGATTGCGAGTAACTAAGCAATGCAGTTCGAAATTTGCAATAACATTTAAATTTATAGATGAGGTTGAATTTGATGTGGTTCCACTTGATATTTGTGGCATTGTGTTGGGTAGCCCATACTTATATGATAGAAAGGCAATCTTTTACAGGGAACATAATCAGTATCATTTATTTAAGGTATTGAATACATTGTGCATTCTCATCCAATTAAGTCTGATAAATCTTTTGTGACAATGGGACAATTGAAAAGGGTAGTTAATGCAAGCAATAATTTGGCACTTAAGTCTGTACCACAAGAAGTGTCATTGCATAAAAAATTATCTAATTCTAAGGTTGTTCCAGTTATGAAAGACAAGTATAATGTCGGTACATTCTTTTTCTCGTCTGCAAATTTAGTTCTATTATTCAGCCTTCTACTTTTCAGCAGTGTTTGGTTGGTAGCAACAACACTAAATGTGGATGTGTATATTGCTAATGTACTTAACAATATTAGTGCAGTCTTGATTGTTGTTGTGATGAGTCAGATGTGCAGGTTTCAAGAAGGAAGGACAGTTGATACTAGGCAAGTGAGGCAAAAATGCCCTCACTTTAATTGCATGTAAAAATAGACCTTTTGGAGGTCCAAAAGCTTCTAAATGGGGAGGAATGATCCAGGTGGATCCAAAAGACCTCAAAATTTTATAGTCTCATAATCTCACAAAAACAACACCGATGCATAGAGTTCGCCGACACGATCCTGATGCAACTTGAACGGGCTCAAAAGGAGTCTGTATGCAAAAGTTATGCTTGGTCAAAGGTTTGGTCAAACAAGTGAATCAGGTGTCCAAAAAGGTGAAAATTTGATTGTCTCAAATCCAAGTAAAATTTACACCAAGTCGTAGTGCTCGTTGTGCTGATTCCAGAACTATCTTCGATTTCGAAAACGGAGTCCGTATGAGCAAAATAGAACCAGTCAAAGTTTTAGTCAAAAATGATGATGTCAGCATGTGACATGGCAGTTGACTAGATGGTGACGTGGGAATTACAGGTGATGTGGCAAAAATCGCACAAAAATTCACGTACCATGTTTTATTTTTGAAAATAAAGTGTGGAGGCTTATTTTATCTCACAAAAATCCATCAGATTTTGTGGGATCCCAAGAGGATTTGGTGGGATTGGATTTTGTGGGATTAAAACAAAATCTCATAAAAATAAAAGGCAACTAATGAATAAAAACAAATACCAAACCAATATAGCCTGTAAATGGAGAAATGGCATGGGCATCATAAACAAATTAAAAATGGATTTTAAGAAGGTTGTTATTATTTGTTGTAAACGAGGGGTATTTGTTAGTAATTTGTTGTTTTGTTAATTATGGTTGTTTTGGCCACAATAGCCAAATTTATGTATAAAAGGAGGTGTAGGTGATTGATTTTTCAATTCAAGTTTTTTGAGAGAATTTTTATGCCTTTGTAAGAAAATTTTGGAGAGTGTTTGGAGGAGAATTTACAAGGTGTTTTTTATACACCAAAAATTGTAAAGTGTGAGTGAGATTGTGAGGAGATTATTGGAAGCTTGGAGAATTGTAAGAAGGCATTTTCAGGTGCTTGGAAATCTTAATAAAGCAGTCCAACATTGAGAAGTGGACCCGGAGACGTAGCTCAAATTGAGTGAACTCTGTTATCAAGTGTGATCTCTTTAATTCTTCTTTGTCTCATTATTTATTTTTGTGTTTTGATTCCTTTAAGTTTCTCAGTTTATGTTCTTGAATCTGGTTGAAGTTAAGTGTTCTTTCTTGTAATAATTTCAACGGTTTAGACACAATCACGCATTACTGCTGTGATCAGGGATTAAATCTGTATTGGATTAAGTTTTCGAATTACTTTAACGTCCTAGTTTACAGATCAACTCTTCACACTTCATTCTAAGATTATGTTCCTCCTCTACCCTATGTAGTCACAAGTATTTCCTGCAACAAATATCTCTAAGATTCAAGCCCTCTTACAAGTCTCACCTGCAACAACCTCTTCTAGAACTCAAATCTTATGCAGTTAAAAAATCCTCTTCTGCAACAAACTCTCTCTAGGGTTTCTTTCTGGGACAAAAAAAAAGAGCTTCCTCTCATTAACCTTTTCAAAAACTCATCTATGATCTCTCACAATGAGATTTCCTCTTCACACTCCTTTTCAATTTTCCATACCTCATTCTTCAAACATACTTCTCACCATGCCAACAATCTTCTACTCTGATACCACTTGACACAGTTGAGATCGAAGAGCCTTATCAGACTGTCACAATCATGTAGCAAAATCACGCTACAACTCATATTGCATAGCAAAATACAAAACAAAACTTAGATATTTTATTACATAGAGAAGACATTGCATCATTACATGTCATCAATGGTTGATCATGAAAACATCTGCTAACATGTAGATTAGAGCCTTCAACTTCAACTCTCTAATTACACTCTATTCCTCTTCTTTGTTCTTTGAACTTTATGCTCATTCTTCCTATTCTAGCCGCCTTGTTCACATTCTGTCTCCGAACACCTTCTCTCTATTCTAACCACCACCTTCTTCTGTCCTAATTGTGCCCCTTTTCCTCTCTCTCACTCTTAGTTTCTTCCTCTCCTTCTCAAGCTCTCTTTTTTTTATTTCTTTTTCCCATATGGTGTCTTCTCTTTTTTTTTTGCTTGGCCTTCTATTCAGCCTTATTGTTACACAGTCATCTGCTCCGTATTCTTTCTTCTTAACCTTAGAGACAGTTCATTTCAACTTTTCCTAAAGAAAATGGTCTCAAATTTATTTTAATTGAACCAACATGTCAAACTAACCATTCATTTTGTTCTAACCAATGGTCGCTCTCATTTTGGTTCAACCTAGGGCCCACAAAGAAGATCAAGAGTCAATGGGCCAAACATATCATTATGTTGAGGAGACCCTTGAACTTCTCCTACTGAAATAGGGTTGTCACTCTGATGAAGATTACAACATTTCATGTGTTCTCCACTTCCATGTTGGTGTAATTAATTAATTAATTATTACACTAGCATAAGTTTACTTAGGTCTTGCATTTAATCATTAAGTCCTAGGTTGCATTATTAGATAAATCATTTAATAAGTGGGATAAGATTCCTTCTAGAAGATGAGTTGTCCTTCTAGAACTTATCTCCTCATTTAATGTTCTTCACCATTAGGGTTCACATGTTGTCTCATGTTGTTTGATCTTGACACATGGCAACATCTCATGCATATTAGGGTTTGTCTCTTGCCTATATAATCAGGCATCTTGTACATTTGTAATTAATATATCAAGATATCAAGATATCAATCAGATATCATATCATATCAATAGAATCTTTAATCAAGCATTCCATTGTTGCAACACTTCTTTTGTGGTTGATTATCTTTCATGGCTAAAGTCCTGCATTGAAGATTCCGGAGCTTCAGGGGCTGTGCAATTCATCATCTCAACATGGTATCAGAGCGAGTCCATTGAAACATCAACCCTAGATCCAGGAAGTTTGGAATGCGAGATTCTTTGCAGGCTTAGGGTTTTATTTTGCAGGCTAGTTGGTTCTACCCGGGAGCCAAGCTGATTTCTGGTGCAAATCAGGCTCTCTCCGACCTCTCCATTGCCTCCAGAAGGCCTCAAAACCCATAGATCACCTGTTCATTCATCAAAATCAGAGACATATCATCCGGGAGCCTTCGAGGTACATCTTAGGGTTTGCATTTTTTGTACTCTCCGTACAGTTTTGCAGAAAAAAATCATCCCTGTAAGTCCTCCATCAAGGAAATTTTTTTTTAGAAAAATCAAAAAAAATTCTGGCTATTTTGGGAAAAAAATTTCTATAGTATTCGCAAAAATCTAAATCTGCAGGGCGACTGGCAATTATATTATATGGTCGGCATTAATATTTTCCCGCAGGCTATAGTTGCGGTTAATTCTTTATCCATCGGCATTTAAAATTTTCTATCGGCAATTTTTTTTAATTTAAATTTAAATTGCAATATATTGCAATATTTAAATTTGTTTGCGTCGGCATCAACCGACTTGTCTGCGGACTCCGACAACGCCTTCGTCATTCTGCGTCATCGTTGTCGGCCCAACACATCCGGCACCCGTCCGTCGGCCATCATCCCAGCACCGTCGACCGACATCACTGCCACCGCTGATTACTGTTTCCGGCTACCGGCAACGCTCACCGACGCCAGAGTTCCCTCCCGACGGACCCTTCAACACCGACCGCAGACTCCAACCGCTTAGCCCTGCCCCGGTCCTATCCGTGACCGAGGGCTCTTCATTGCCGAGCGGTGGCTTCTCCTCCCGGCCATGCCACAGCCAGCTCCGCGCATCCCGCCGCTCCGACGCCACCTCATCCGATGGTGAGTTTTTTTTTAAAACTGCACGCCAACCCCTCGGTCATATCAGCGATCGGGGGCCAAATTTTTTTTGCCTAGGGTGCTATTTTTTTGCACCTGGTTAGCCAGCACCAATCAAATTGCAGTTTTTTTTCCGAGGGCCATATCTTCGCGCCACGATATCAAAAATTTGCAAACGAGATATTGACGAAAAGAGAATTCAGAGCACTATCTAGTGGTGCCATCCATTTTGCAAGATTTTTCTACTATTCAATATTCAAGTCAACTGAAGTCAAACCTTCCTTCTGGACTCAAAAGCACACATCTTCACATCAGATTGTCGGATTTTGGAGATTCCAGTGGCATTCAGGAGATTTTTCAGTGCATTTTTTTCATCAATCCAGTCTTCTTCTTTGGTTTCAGCTCCAGGTATCTTTTTTTGGTTTTTTGATTCTTGGACATCCTGAAGACTGAAGTAGAATTTGTTGATCTCGGAGGCATCTTTTCAGTTGCATATCCATTTGGAAGTCTTCTATTTTCTGTTGAAGGTCATTTGTCTTTCATTTTTTTGGAGAAATTTTCGTTATGGGGCTTGCATATATCACTCCTCCTTTGGTTATGTTGCACAAGGGTAACTATCCACAATGGCGAGATGGGATATGCCACCATCTTCATTCACTTGATTTGTTGCCACATCTATTTGGTATAGTTCCTCATCCAAGTGAAGGTATTCTTGAGTTTGCTTGGAGTTGTAGCAGATACATTGTTTTGGAGATCATTTCTATGCAAGTTGATTATGATGTTTTGAATGCTATTGATCATTGTGATTGTCCTCACATTCTTTGGATTAAGCTTTGGGAGATCTACGGAGATTCAAATACTCCACAATTCCCCGATGATCATGATTCAGAATGTCTTGCTTCAGATCAAGTTCCCTATGATGATATTGTTGTGCAGGAGGTTGATTGCCTTGATCTTTCCGAAGAGGTTGACAAGGTTCCTTTCGGTGCTTCTTCTTCATTAGAGACAGTTGGTATCCCTTCACATTCAGTGATTCCTTGTCCAGAATCATTGATTCAGGCTTCCACTATCATCATCCATCAAGACACATTCAGTTTTTCAGACTTGACATCACATGATGGCTTTGTTTCAGGTATCATCGCCTTGGCCACTTCTACAGGTTTGGAGGACATTCTTGAGGGGATATCACTCCTCTATTCAGATTTCACTTTGGAGAGTTGTTTTGAGTCTCCTCATTCCTTTGTCTCACCCTTGTTTGGGAATTTAGAGACTACATTGGAGGCATTGAGTTTCTCTTCAAAGACTTCATATCCGAGACTTCTTCCCTGTCATCCCATTCAGGACTTGAGGTTTCTTCAGCATCCACCATTGGATTTGCTTCTTCCTCGCAGGAGATTTGTGGTTTGGACACCTTTGTTGCTTCAGACTTCTTTCAGTGGTTTTGAGGACACTTCATTCAGGGGGGGCTATCAAGTCTCCATCACATCCATCACATCCATCATATCTCAGTCTTTGGATATTGTTCAGCATCAGTTTCTGCATCATCCTGGTTTGTCACCCTCTTCATTGTTTGGAAATATGGCATCTTCACTATCAGGCAAGGAGACACTTGAGCAGAGTTCAGAGACATCATCATCCATTTTCATCTTTCCTTCCTTCAATTCCTATCTGGAATGGGAAGCATCTCTCCACTTGCAGTTGGTTTTGTTTCTTCTGAAAGGGAGACAAGTTTGTCGACATTGGATCTTGTTTTGTCTTCAAACACTTACCTTTCTTGTAGGTGATATCATCTTTTGGGGGGGCTATATAGTCTCTCTCTTTACCTCCTATGGGGGGGCATTGATTGTATTGTATCCATGTGACGGAAGGTTGCATTATTAGATAAATCATTTAATAAGTGGGATAAGATTCCTTCTAGAAGATGAGTTGTCCTTCTAGAACTTATCTCCTCATTTAATGTTCTTCACCATTAGGGTTCACATGTTGTCTCATGTTGTTTGATCTTGACACATGGCAACATCTCATGCATATTAGGGTTTGTCTCTTGCCTATATAATCAGGCATCTTGTACATTTGTAATTAATATATCAAGATATCAAGATATCAATCAGATATCATATCATAGCAATAGAATCTTTAATCAAGCATTCCATTGTTGCAACACTTCTTTTGTGGTTGATTATCTTTCATGGCTAAAGTCCTGCATTGAAGATTCTGGAGCTTCAGGGGCTGTGCAATTCATCATCTCAACATTCCATGTCACCATCGCTCATACAACAGCCATTGACCCATCGAAGGGACACCAACATAGGTCCCACCGATATCCTTCATTCTTACCAATGAAAGGTGTTCAACATAAGTCATTAGACCATCGAAGGTACATGAGATAGAGTCCCATTGAAGGCTCAAGTTCACACCGATGAAGGTTCACATTGGGGTGTCGAGGATACTTTTGATCTCATCCTAATGAAACAATGAGATGTTCATTTTTGTCCATCGATCCATCAATGAGATAGCTTGAAGAGTCTCACTGACAATGTAAAGTCCCATCGAGTAAATAGTCTCATCGATCCATCGATGAGATAGCCTGAAGAGTCCTGTCGACAATGTAAAGTACCATCGATACAAGCTTAACGATCTATCATTGAGACTGTCATTAGGGTTCTGTTGATAGTATAGTGTCCCACTGATGAGATGGTATTGTCGTTCTATCATTGTGACAGCATACAGTCTCACCGATATAGCCAAGTCACACTGACGAGAGAAAACAATTGGATTGTCAAGGAGACAAGGTATAAGGTCCCGTTGAAGTAACCAACTCTCGTCGATAGAATACATAGTGCCTACACAAGAATTGTTATCAAGCCATTGTGGGAACTATTGGTGAGGTCTCATCGACAATGAAAAGTCATGTTGATAAAGAGTTAAAGAATTCCATCGGGCTATTGAGGGAAGGACAACTAAAGCCCCGTCGAACACAAGATGTCATTCCCATCCCTATGACACTTGAAAGTGAAGTTCTTACTTTGATTTTCATCTTCTATGTGATGAATAACAACTAAATTCCCATTGAACACAAGATGTCATACTGAATAGAAAGTGGCTCCAACCTACATCAAAATGAAAAAATACTAAACATGAAAATAAAATATATTCTTGGGAGATGCGGAATTGCCTGTGGACCCAAATGCTCTTGCATCGAAAGGAAAAAAGGAGTTCAATCATACTTGAGAAAAATTGAACTAAAACCCTAACTTAAAACATGACCCAAAGCTAACACGATCCACACTCAAACAAAGTTGCAGGTTTTCACAGGAATTCATAGGGGGTAGAGAAGGAAGAATGAAAGAAAAAATTGGTTATAAATCAATTTTAAAAAGACAATAAAAAACAATAAATGCTTGTGTGTGAAGACCGAGATTGTAGGAGTGAGTATTTTTGGTGCGCTTCCAAATTGGATTTGACATAACTTGTAAAATTGGAATTTTTTAAAAATTGTGCAAATAAAACTTATGTAACTTGCAAGATCAGGGAAAAATTGATGCAAAGCAGGGGTTGCTATTAGGAAATTGATACCATATTTCACAGCAAATGGACTAATTCTCCTTTAAGGACACAAAACTCCAATAATGCACCAGTGTTGCAAACCCTTCATTTAATACTTGAGACATCTTAGAAAATGTTAAAATAAAATTTGCAGACCAACAATGACTCACAAGAACTTAGGTTTCCCAAACTACTTGGTATTCCCTTACAAACAGACCTAATTCCTAGTAGTACTCCAAAATGATAATTCTTGACACAACATTCAAGAGAGGCTTGAAACCCAAATTACAAACACATATTAAGATACCCTTTTGGCTCTTATTTAACATATTATAAAATAAGGGGTTTTGTTTTGTATGGACAATCCCTAATTTTCACAGTCCTACTTCTCTAGGCCTTGAAGGTGAGACAACAAATTGAGTTTTTTTTCCATAACTTTCATTGTAGAAATCACACCCAGATTGTAAAGATATATTCAGATACCCATTTGGGCTTTATACAACATACTTCATAACCAAGGTAGGTTATTGTAGACACCTAAATTTGACCACCCCCATATGGTCAAATTCACCCCTTTTATTCCTTTGTACTGCATCCCTCATCCACATTAATTAAATAATCTATTATTTAATTAATATTTCCTTGCAACCTAATGTCCCTAAGATATTTAATAAAACAATCAAAGGGCCAACCACTTCATCAATCTAAACAAGGTAAAAAGTTTTGATTTTCTAATGTTTTTGTTTAGATTCAACTAGGCCAATCTTGAGTGTTTTGTTTGTGTTTTCCACCTTGCATTTCCACTATAGTTTTACATTCCTAGGTTAGAATTTACTTGCACAAATTTTTGGCACACCTGATGGGACCCACATCATGGGTCTGCTTTTATTGTTTGTTGTTGTTTAAGATTTTATAGGTTCAAATTTTACACACAGGGGCAAATCCACCCCCGAGGGGTGAATTACTAGTTACAGAGGTGAACTTGCATCTAACATAGGAGAACACATGTTTTATGTTGTGGATGTGTTGCTGATATGTGGTTTTCATTGATGTCAACACTATTAACATTTGGTGTATCAGAGGTTGTATATGTTGAGGATGTTGAGAAAATTGTAAAAGAAAGTGTTTCAAGTTCCCAGTGGAATTGTGCAGGTCATGAAGGCATCTTGTTCTGTACATTGAAGTTCAGAGGCTATGGATTAAAGGGTTTTCTATTGAGTGTATCTAGATCATCTACCAAAAGTTTCAAAGGTCCGTGTATAGATTTGATCATGTTGTGGTCTAATAGTGTTTATGTGGTCTCTGTCAGTGTTCCTGAGTAAAGTTTGTGTGATCTAGAAATCTCAGTTGTTGCAGATGTTTCTATGTTGTTTCTTGGTGCTCTTGGATGTTTCTAGATCATGCTCTATCTTTGTGGTACATCTACATTGATCGGTGTGCTCGTGATCAAAAAAATTTCTTGTGTATGTTTGATTTTTCTTGTTCTTGGCCAACATGTTGGTGGTAGCGAGTTGTGGATCTTTGAGGAGAAAGTAATTGAAGTATTTTTGTGTTGTAGTTGTTAATTTGGGTCTCCACTATGTTGTGGCCGACCTTGGTGGCTTCGCATTAAAAATTTTATTTGTAAATTTGGGCCGACATTACAAATATGTTCTATTTTCCTGGCCAACTAAGTTGTTGATGAAATCTCATGATGTAGATATATAAGTGCGATTATTTCATCAGTGTAGTGTGTGGAAAAGGTGCTTTGTGCGCTGGGTGTGCTCTTATGTGTGTATGTGTAAATATCATTTGATTGCAGAGCAAAGTGTGAAGAGTGAAAAGAGAAGGAGTTTTTTGTGCTTAATTAGAATTGTAATCAGGCTTGTGTAGAAGCTAATTTTTCAGTTCATACCCTCTGGTGTTTAATCCTATTATGTATTATTGGGCAGTGAGCCCCTTCTATAATTGACCAGTGAGATTTAGGTAGTGTGCCTGAATGCATGTGCATTCCCATTTATTTATTTCAATATACTTTTAATAGGGTATAATCTTGTGGACTAACATCCACCATGGTTTTTCCCCTAACTAGGTTTCCACGCAAAAAATCTTGGTGTTCTCTATCTCTCTGATGTGTTAATTTTTATGGTTAATTGCTTATTCATCAGATCTTAAGTAAAGTTTGAAAATTTTATTATTCTATGATAACTGATTTACCCCCCCTCTCAGTTGCCTATCCTTGTTTTTCCAACAATTGGTATTAGAGCAGGTTCATGTAAAGAAGTCTAAAAGCTTGAGGTGATCCGAGATGGCAACATTCAAGAAGGACAATCCAAGATTTGATTGAACTAACTACTCACTATGGAAATTCAGGATGCAATGTCACCTATGGTGTATTGGTGAAGCCTACTAGAAGATTACAAAAGATCCATATGTTATTCCTTAGAATGGTCCCTCCGCTGCTGATGAGATCTAAGATGCTGAAAAAAATATCAAGGCTATTGAAGCTTTGGTGAGTGCTCTGACAGATTTAGAGATGGAAAATGTGGTAGGACTACAGACAGCTCATGAGATTTGGACGAAGTTGGAAAATTTTTATGAAGGAGATGCATAGGTGAAGATGTATAATTTACAGAGTTTAAAAAGCAAGTATGAGAATTTGAAGATGGGTGATGATGAAAATATCACTTCTTTTATGCAAAGAGTAAATAAAATAGTGATGGGTATTACATGTGTCAGTGGTTCTCTAGATGAGGATGAAATTGTAGCTAAGATACTCAGATCCTTTCCTCCCTCCTACAAAGTGAAGGCTCACGCTATTGAAGAGCTCAAACCAGTAACAAAGATGTCAAGAGACACACTGGTTGGTAAGCTTGTTACTTTTGAATTAAGTGAATTTGGTGAATCTATTCCAAAGAATGAATCAAAATTCAAGGCTACTATATCCAAAAGTAACAAGCAAAGATATGGTCCAGGAGAATGTTCCTGAAAGATATCCAAGTATGATGAAGAACCGAAGCAACTTGAAGATAAAGAAAGACAAGTAGAAGAATTGGAAGCACTGATTGTAAAGAAAGAAGGTAGAGGAAAAGGTAAGTATGAAGGAGTGTTACCTATTAAATATTTTTCTTGCAGTAAAATAGGTCATTTTTCATCAAGATGCCCTAAAAGAGTTCCTAGAACTAAGCCTAACAAGTCTAGATTCCAAAAGAAATGTTACTTTGCTAAAGGAGTAACTGATGATGAGTCTGATAAAGATAATGGAAATGAAGATGAATGGGTTTTCATTGCTACCACTGAAAATATTCTTGTAGCTATTGAATCAACTAAAGATGAGAAAGCTCTTGCAGCCCAAGTTGAAGAAAAGGATGAGTGGGTTATTGATAATGGATGCTCACATCACATGACCGGTGATAAAAAAATTTTTGTAAGTCTATTTGTCTTGGTGGTAAGGATAACACTGATGATGTTCTTTATGTTGAAGGCTTGAAGCACAATATTTTGAGTGTTGGAAAGATGGTGGGAAAATTCTATGATCTACAATTCAAATATGGTAGATGCAAGATACATGGAAGTTCTGGCAATATGATTGCTACAGGTAAACAGACAAAAGGTAATATTTTTCACTTGAATACTACTAGTGGGAGTTGTTTAATTGCTCAAGTAGATGAAAGCTGGTTGTGGCATAGGATGCTGTGTCATGCAAATTTTTATAACATTTTCAAAGTAAGTTCCACTCAAGTAGTAAGAGATCTACCTAAGTTAGTGAAGCCATCTAACACAATGTGTAAGGAGTGTCAAATGGTTAAATAGACTAGAGCCTCCTTCCAGAGCAAACAGTTTCATTCAAATTATTTGTTGGAACTACTACATACTGACCTCTATGGTCCCTCTAGAGTCAAAATTATTCATGGAAAAAGGTACTTTATGTTGATTATTGATGATTACTCTCGAATGATATGGGTTTCCTTCCTAAGAGAAAAATGTGAAACATTTGAAAAATTAAAAAGTTTTAAGGCTATGGTAGAGAATGAGAAAGGTCTGAAAATCAAGTGTCTGAGATCTGACAGAGGTGGTGAGTTCACCTCCAGGGAGTTCAACTCTTTTTGTGAAGAACATGGAATCAGAAGAAAAATTATCTGCTCCCCGAACCCCTCAATAGAATGGAGGTGCATAAAGAAAGAATAGAACAATTTTGGATGCTGCTAGAACAATGATGATAGAAGGAAATGTGCCCTAGACCTATTGGAGTGAAGCTATAAGCACTATTGTGTACACTTTAAATTGTGTAAATGTTAATGGAAATTCTGGTAAGACCCCTTTTGAGCTATGGTTTGGTTACAAGCCTATTGTTAAATATTTCAAGATCTTTGGAAGCAAATGTTATATCAAGAGAGATGATGATATAGGCATGTTTGATGCAAGAAGCGATGAAGGAATATTTTTAGGTTACTCTACTAAAAGAAAGGCCTTCCGATGCTATAACAGAAGATTGAGAAAGATGGTTAAAAGTGCAAATGTCAGAGTTGATGAGGATTCTGCTAAATCATCTAGATATTGTGGATATGATTCAAATGAAGACAATACAAACAAAGGGAAAAGTGTTCAGACACCAAATCTAATTTAGAATATTCCATATGTTCTAGAAAAGCAACCTCAATTCATTCTGGTAAATCAAGTAAGTTAGGAAGCACATGCAAGTGCAAATGCAGAAGGAAGATTAGAGAATCAGAAGTTCAAGAAAATTCCAAAACTCCAAGGTATGTAAAGCTAAATCATTCTAAAAACCAAATTATAGGAGATAATAATAAAGGAGTGCAAACTAGAAGGAAGATTGTAGAAGAGTACTGCCTGATTTCCAAGATTGAACCTAAAAATGTCACTGAAGCCTGCCAAGATGAACACTGGATGGAAGCTATGAAGGATGAGCTGACACAAATCGAAAAGAATGACACATGGTTACTGGTTCCCAAACCTAAAGACAAAAATGTGATTGGTACTAAATGGGTGTTTTGGAACAAGCTGAATGAACAAGGTGAAGTGGTCTGGAATAAAACAAGACTGGTATGTAAAGGGTATTCTCAAATGGAAGGTGTTGATTTTGAAGAAAATTTTTCTCGTGTTGCTAGAATCAAAGTTAGATTATTTCTTGCTTATGCTGCATACAAGGACTATAAAGTCTATCAAATGGATGTGAAGTCAACATTTTTGAATGGAGAAATATAAGAAGAAGTATCCATTGAACGACTGGATGGATTTCAACTAACTGACAAGGAAGATATGGTTTTCCGCCTAAAGAATGCTCTATATAGACTTAAGCAAGCCCCCAAAGCCTGGTATGCTAGATTGGACAAATACTTACTAAAGCTTGGATTCACTAAAGGTACTGTTGATAGAAACTTATATTTCAAATTGGATCATGATAAAGAGTTAATTATAGAAGTCTTTGTTGATGACATCATTTTTGGAGGAGATGACAATCTATGTATGAAGTTTGTTGATGAGATGAAGGATGAATTTGAGATGAGTATGATTGGAGAGATGAAGTTCCTTCTAGGATTACAAGTGACCCAGTTAGACAAGGGAATTTTCATATCTCAGTTCAAATATGTGAGAGAGCTACTGAAGAAATTTTGGGATGGAAGATTCAAAGCCTGTTGGTACTCCCATGGTGACCAGATGTAAGCTAACACAAAATGATGATTCTCCTAAGGTGAATCAAACTAGATATAGGTCAATGATCAATGGATTACTTTATTTAACCCAGACTAGACTAGATATTATGAATGTTGTATGTATGGTTGCTAGATTTCGGGCTGATCCAAAAGAATCACATGTGACTGATGTCAAGAGAATCTTTAGATATTTGAAAGGAACAGTCAAATTTGGACTTTGGTATCTAAAGGTTGATGATCTCACTTTGAGTGCATATACTGATGCAGATTGATATGGAGATGTAGATGATAGGAAAAGTACTAGTGGTGGTGCTTTCTTCCTAGGGAAGAAGCTAGTTTCCTGGTTGAGCAAGAAGAAGAATTCCATTTCTCTATCTACTACTGAAGTAGAATATATTGCTGCTGCAAACAATTATACTCAAGTAATATGGATGAAACAAATGTCGAAAGATATCAAGGTGTATATGAAGATCCTATTGCCATATATTGTGACAATTCAAGTGCAATAAATATTTCAAAGAATACAGTAATTCACTCTAAGACTAAACATATATCAATCAAGTTTCACTTCATAAGAGAGAAAGTGAATGAAAAAGAAGTCAGATTGGAGTATGTGCCTACCAAAGAGAAGATTGCAAACATATTTACTAAACCATTGCCGAAGGATACTTTTGAGTATCTCATAGGAATGCTAGGGGTAATCACCCCTCCTGATAAGAACTAAGATGCATTTACTTGCATCAATATGTGAGCTACATTGCTATATTCTAATCTGGATTGATGTCTTCATGGATGCTACTCAGGGGGAGTAGTCAGATGTACAGATATGTGGTTCAAAGTGTGTATGGTTAATTTTTCCATTAATGTCAAAGGGGGAGAATTGCAATGTGAAAAATCCTTGTAAGGGTTGAAGAGCAATTTAGAAGAGTTAGAACCAAAGGGAAATCAAGTGTGTTGGGTTGATGGTATTTTTCACATCATGTTTTTCCATCAAAGCCAAAGGGGGAGATTGTTGGATGTTGTGGATGTGTTGCCGATATGTGGTTGTCAATGATGTCAACACTATTAGCATTTTGTGTATCAGAGACTGTATATGTCAAGGATATTGAGAAAATTGTAAAAGAAAGTGTTCCTGATTCCTAGTGGAACTATGTAGGTCATGAAGGAATATTGTTCTGTACGTTGAAGTTCAACTACTTTGGATTAAATGGTTTTCTATTGAGTGTATCTAGATCATCTATCAAAATTTTCAGACGTCCATGTATAGATTTGATCATGTTGTAGTCTGACAGTGTTTATGTGGTCTCTATTAGTGTTCTTGAGTAAAGTTTGTGTGATATGGAAATCTCAGTTGTTATGGATGTTTCTATATTATTTCTTGGTGCTCTTAGATGTTTCTAGATCATTCTCTATCTTTATGGTACGTCCACATTGATTAGTGTGTTTTTGGTCATAAAATTTTCTTGCGTATGTTCAATTTTTCTTGTTCTTGGCCGACATGTTGGTGGTAGTGAGTTGTGGATCTTTGAGGAGGAAGTAATTGAAGTATTTTTGTGTTGGATTTGTTAATTTGGGTCTCCACTATGTTGTGGCCAACCTTGGTGGATTCGCATTAAAAAATTTATTTGTAAATTTGGGCCGACATTGCAAATATGTTTTATTTTCCTAGTCGACTAAGTTGTTGATGAAATCTCATGATGCAGATATATAAGTGTGATTGTTTCATTGATGTAGTGTGTGGAAAAGGTGATTCATGTGCTAGGTGTTCTCTTATGTGTGTATGTGTGAATATCATTCGATTGCATAGTAGAGTGTGAAGAAGATCGAGCAAAGTGTGAAGAGTTAAAAGAGGAATTTTCTGTGCTTAATTGGAACTGTAATTAGGCTTGTGCATAAGCTAATTTTTTAGTTCATACCCTCTGGATTTTAATCTTATTCTATATCGTTGGGTAGTGAGCCCCTTCTGTAATTGAGCAGTGAGCTCTACGCAGTGTGCCTGAATGCATGTTCATTCCCCTTTATTGATTTCATTATACTTTTAACAGGGTATAATCTTGTGGACTAACATCCACCATGGTTTTTCCCCTAACCGGGTTTCCACATAAAAAAATTTGGTGTTCTCTGTCTCTCTGATGTGTTAATTGTTTATGGTTAATTGCTTATTTATTAGATCTTAAGTAAAGTTTGAAAAGTTTATCATTCTGTGACAACTGATTCACCCCCCCTCTCAGTTGTTTGTCCTTTTTTTCCAACAACACAATCTTTCCCTTTTGAGAGAGGGGTAGATTTGAAGCTACAGGTGAGCTCATTCGATACAAAGGAGAATACACTGAGAGCTACCCAAGAATGGGTGATAGTGTTGATTACAGAGGTGAGTTTGAAGTAGTTACAAAGGCAGAATCAAATATGCCCATCCACTTGAATAGGCGACTACAAATTTGTCCATCCCTCCAAACAAGTGATCTTGACCTACATACATGGGAGAACTTGCCTCACACAAAGGAAAATTAGTAATTATCCCAAATCTTAAAATTTTCAATTTGAGCTAAATTTTGATTTCGGTTTCAGGTACTAACCAACTAACTTGTTCATCGTTGACTATGGTATTTTACTAATGATTTGCACAACATTGTCCCATGTTTGACAAAGACCGGTGATCAAAACTACTAATCTATTTTCTGCAGGACGATTGATCAAAGACCTATTAGTTAGCTCTGTCTGTTATTTTTTGCACTAATCTCGGCACAAATAGCTTCATTAAATGGTCAAATAATCTTGTTTGTTGTGCTTGGGAGAAATTTTTTTTATGTATCCACTCCCCTTGCACCTTTTGGTAATCCTGGGTGACGAGAAATCACAACTTGTTCCAATCCAGTCTAGTCTACCTAGGAAGTGCTAGTGTATCTAAGCTCTTCCCTTGTGCTACGTGTGAGCCTAGGGACCAACCAAAGTGTCTAGTATTTCCTTCCTTTAGCAAGACCTACTTGGGATTTCATCACCTAGGGGACGATTCCAACCATGTGTTACCGACAAGATATATAAAGGGGAGAGAACTAAAGTTGTACCCCAATCTAGTCACGTCATGTCTAGCGAAGCATTGAAGCTAGAGTGATACCTAGATAAGACATGCAAGGTTGTTCTGAGTTTCAAGTACCTCGTTGGGGCTCCTGATCCACACTTGTGATAGGTTGGTGTTCATGGTTGTGCCTCATGTACCTAGCATATAGGATTCATGAGATAGCCTATATAACCTAGATAGAGACACATGTTTTAACCGTGGCTTGGTGTAGTGCAGGGGATGCACACCATACCCCAAAGTTACTCACCATGTACTTCCTTGGGTTGAGATATAAATCCTTGTGGTGGACTACTATAGTCTCTGAGACAGAGCATGAAGGTGAGCCCATGGCGTCTATTGATGACCCTGTGCCACTAAATCGCTAGCTATCAACCTTCGTGAGAAAGGGTGATCCAGAGAACCACCCCAGTATCACAGAGTATTAACCTTGGGTTGTTCACCTAAGGTGGTGGGCCTACATCAATTTTGTAAACCTTTAATACTAATTCTAAGATTGTGTTGCCTGACATGTTTTCTCTATGCGATACCAGTACTTATTGTCAGTCTGAGTCATTCCAGCCTTTTTGTTTGTTATTTTCCATGTTTTCTATCTTTTTCCATACTCTACCCCTGCCCTCAGTGGTAAATTTTCTTCTCACAGAGGAAAATTTTCATTGTGGACAGGCGATCATGCCTTGTCAAGGGGAAATTTCGTTTCTGAGTCTGGTCTAGGTCATCCCTTAGGCGAATTCGTCCTTGTCAGGGGAAATTTTTTCCTGTGGGTCCATTTATTAGGCGACCCCATGTCCTCCTGTTCTCTTAATAGGAAATTTTGGCCATCTCATAGGTGAGTCTACGTCTAGTCCACATCTTCTAAGTCCACCTATTTCACTCTAGAATAGGTGATCTTGTCTATTTCTTGGGTGAACCTGTTGTCCACAGGGGCAATCCTGTGTCTTGTCCAATTCTTCCTCATCTTTGCACTCCCTAGGATAGGTGAACCTATTATTCATAGGGTAAAATCTGTATCCACCTATATCATCCTCATCCATACTATTTAGGTCATAGGTGAATTCGTTAGTCTGATAGGAAATCCCATTTTAGGCATCTTTATTTTCTGTATGTATGGCTGAGGAAATAGGCAAACTTGTAATCCCCTGATAGGAAATTTTCTCATGTCCATACACCCAAGATAGAGGTGATCCTACTTGATAGATAGGCGATTGTGTCTATTGCATCTGCACATTTCTTTTGATTCCCTCAAGATTTGGGGCAATCTCGCATCTTAGAGAGGCAATCCTGCATCCTGAATAAGCAATTTTGTCTCATATCTGCCTGTTTCTTTTGAACATCCTAAGAATTAGGCCATCCTGTGTTGTAGAAGGGCAATCTTGTGTCAAAAATAAGTGATTTTTCTTGACACAGAGGTGAATCTGTGGTCCTTTAGATAGGAAAACTTGTCACCTAGACAGGAATTTTTTTTCAAACACAGAGGCGTATGTGCTACCCATAAAAAAATCTTGAGAGTTAATCCTTTGGTCATTGAAAGCTTGTTATTTTCTGAGTTCGTTGCTGTGATCAAATTTTTTTATCATCCTCCATTCACCCATAATCATCACTTTAGTTCGTCTGCATTTTCCAAAAGTCATCCATCTATCAATTAAATCACATAGGTGCATCGTAGAACATCCCTAGATTGCATATTCATCATCAACTCATCAATCCCAATCCCTTAGACTTTATTTTAGAGGTTTTTATCCAAGTTGGCTTAGGTGCTTGATCCTGATCATCATCCTTCACACTTTCTTAGGATCATTATTCATCATGAGTTAGTAAGCATCCACGGCCCAAGCAATCTAATTCTATCTTGAGGTAGATTTGGTGTCGTAATCATCCTTTTCATCATCTAATCTGATCATCAACATATTACATCATCTAGTTAAACCTCTGAACTTCATTTATAGTCAACCTCATTGATCTAATCCAATTGATCATCCAATTATATCAATCATCTCATCCTATCAATAAATTTAATTAAATCTAATCCCATCAACTATCCAATCATCCAATCAATCAATCTATCATCTAATCCAATCAATCCTTTAGTCATCACCTAGTTCATTCATTTAAGTGCATCCTAGAGCTTAGTGTCATCTTAGTTACTTGGTAGTTTTGCATTTTTATGCCCATTACCACTCGATCACAAGAAAAGAAACTCATGGCAGAACAATAGACCCAAGGTATGCAATCTCACATTCCTCAGGATCCCACCAATGGTGGTTCTTTGCAATCCAATACTCAAATCCACACTATGTCACCTCTTGCTGATGAGAGCATGGTCAACCAACCTAAGGACACAATGGACGAATATCTTAATAATCCTGTCAATGTCCAAATGATGGATCATCTCCTCAATGAGTGTGGGGATAAGATCCTCTCCACATTTCTCCTAAAGGGTGTCAAACCATCATTAGGGTTTGACTTATCCAAATATGTCAATATCACACCTCCTAGACCCCCAGTGTCGTAAGACCCTCATAATTCACAGAGTATCCTAGGCAATTCATACATCCCTAAGGGTCCACCACAAGAGGGTTGGTATCAACTTGGATTTGGCAATGTTGTGTTGTATCAAGTTGTACCCCCTATACCACCTCCTTGGGTTCCAATTTTGGTTATAGGAGCACCTGATCCAAACATTCCTCAAGGCCCCGATCCTAATAATCCTCTTGGTCTTGGTATGCCACAAGGTCTTCCCAATCCTCCAAGCATGAACATCCCACAAAGCTTAACCCCCATACCATTTGCACCACCTCTCTTACCTAACCAACTGGGTCAACTAACAATAAATACCAAGGGAAATCCTTCTGTTACACCACCTCCACCTCCTCGATATACAACCGCATCCAATTTACTACCACCTCCATTCACATATCAACAACCATCTCAAGGAAATATCCCATCCTTGCATCAGGCTCAAGGTAACTTGCAGCAGGCACCACCATTGCAACCACCTTACTAGCATACACCACAACAACCTCCATCTCATCCTCTATAGCATGCCACCATTCCATCTCAACCTCTACAACATACCTCAATTCCTTCGCAACCCCCACATCAAGTACAAGTTACTTCATAACATCAACCACAACCTACACACTAGTCACAAGGTGTCCTATCGCAAGCCCCTCAACAATCATAGATGCCCACTCACTAGCCAACATCAACTTATCAGTTGCCTCCTTATCAAAATCAAGTCCCACAACAACCCCAAATCTCATCTTGACCTCCTTATCAGCAACCACCATCTTATCAACAACTTCAACATACAAAAGTCCTAACACAAACACATCAACCCTTCCAACAAACACTAGGAAACCTTGCTACTCAATACCTGTATCACCCACAAAGAACGTATACCACATACGGTACCATGTCCAATCCTAATCCCACTTATCCTTACCACAATCCTCCACAATCCCAGTAGCAGCCATCTTACACAAATCCTTAGCAATCACAACAAAATCCTTATTATCAACAATCCAATCTACAACAACCTCCATATGCTTCCCAACAACCAATTGTTACTTATAATTACTAGTCCAATCCATATTATTCCCAGCAACAACCATTGTATCAACAGGGTGCCTCCACCTCTTCATATTACCAAGCACCATCCTCATATCAGCAGGGTGCCTCTACTTCATACTATCAAGCCCCGCCATCCTATCAACAATCTTATGCCAACCCACATATCCCAATCAATATCAGCAAACCTCTTCATATATGCCTCTGCCATTATACAATCAAACCATCCTGACTCCATCCACAACATATCAACAATATGCTCCTTATAGTAAATCCAATCTGACCAATCCTCCTCCATTGACACCTGTCAATAAGGAGTGGGAAGAGATAAAAGCCGCGTTAAAAGACTTACAAGTAGGGACATCCAAAAAGTCTTTCAAATTTGAAGACATTTTCCCCTATCCACTTGATCCCTCGATTTCACTTGTTCCTTTTCCTAACCACTTTGAATTGCCAAAGTTTGACAAATACAAAGGAACCAAGGACCCAAAGAACCATCTCCAGGAATTCTACATACACTGCTAAGAAGTCATGCACAATGAAAATTATCTCTTGCGGTTATTCCCTAGGAGTCTAATGGGGGTAGCTCTAGATTGGTTTATGGGTCTTCCAAAGGGGTCAATCTCTTCTTTTTCAGATCTTTCAAAGAAATTTGTTGCATAATTCTCCTTCAATTTGGAGAAGGACATCAATACCTTAGATCTTCTGAAAGAAAAACAACTTGAGGGAGAAACCTTTGCAAGCTACCTACAAAGGTGGTGTGCCTTTGCTAGTTGACTAAAATCCCATCTTAGTGAGGACATGGTGACCATTTTCATAGCAAACACCCATATGGATATGTCACATAATCTGAACTTTCATTGTGTCGCAACCTTTTTAGAGGTCATAGAAAAAGGTACTATCATTGAGAGGGTGCTCATTGCTAAGGGACAAGTCAAAATTTATAATCCCGATAAGGATAAGTCATCTGGAGATAAGTCCCGCTACTAGAATAAAAATAAGAATTTTTCCAATGATGGTGTCACTGATACCAAGAATTTCCAAGTAGCCAACACTTCACAAAGGTCACAATACGTCCCCAATCAACCATCAGTCTCTAACGTCATATCAGTGCCACAAGGGGCACCGCATCCTCCCCAACAGTCCAACCAATAGAATCAAGGGAACAATAAATGCTCACTCACTCCTTTGGGAGAATCCTTAAGTATTGTTTTCAACAAGCTTCTCCAAGTGAGTTACCTAGTCACCTATCCTGTGACTAAGCCTTTTGACAAGTCCAAACCAAAGCCCACTTGGTATAGGGAAAACGAAAAAACTATGATTTCCACAAAATTAAAGGTACCCTATCAGTTAAGGGAAAACAATATCAATTATAAGAATGTACCCTATAACTATGATGGCATAGTTATGTGCATTAGCCAGGTAGAGCCTCACATATCCATGATTCATGTTAAATGAAAAAACCCGCAATGTGTTGTTATAATGTAACACACCCACATATCCGTCCCTAGACCTTCCACATCATCCCAGCTAGCTCCTGTGAGCTCTCAATATAATATTCTTGATCACCTTGGAAAGACTCTCGCTCAAATATCCATCTTGGATTTTCTTAAGTCTTCCCCCATCCATCAAGAAATCCTCATCAAATCTCTTTAGGATACTCACGTACCTAATGATATAGATCCTACTCAATTCCAAGCCTTAGTAGGACATCTTTCATCCACATACCAGCTGGGCTTCAGTCAAAATGATATGCCTTCAATCAATTCAAACCATAACCACCCTCTGCAAATCAAAGTCCTTGTAGCGCATCATAAAGTAAAAAGGGTCCTAGTAGATAATGGATTTTCCCTCAACCTCTGTACGTTAAAGTTCATAAAATAGGTAGGGTATACCCACACTGACTTAAATAATCAGGTCATCACTATCAAAGCTTATGACAACACAAAACGAGACTCTGAAGGAATCATTTTTCTGCCTATTCAGGTTGGCCCTATTGTGCATTATACCACATGGCACGTCCTTGATATGGACCTCCCATGCAACCTTCTCCTTGGTTTCCCATGGATCCATGCCATGCAGGCCATTCTTTCCACTTACCATCAATGCCTGAAGTTCCCATTCAATGGGATGGAAGTAACCATACATGTTGATCTGCAACCCTTTGAATATTTTTGTGCTTTAGAAGCTTCCTTTCCTCACTCTCACTATTGTCTAGGAGTTGAAGTGGGGGCACCTCAGGCATCATCTTCTAATCCCTCTTCCAATCCATCATCCACCACATCATCCATTCCTTTCTCCACCTCTGAATCCATAATCACCAAGGTCCATATCATAGATAAAGGTTGTGGGGAATACAATATGCGCATGGCTCTAAATGTGGCAACCATGCCACAATCTCCTCGTACCTACAACCAACCTTCTCAATCCACACCAAAAGAAGAAGAGAAGACAATAACACTTAGTTCTAAGAACATGGGTTCTAGCACTTTCCAATCCCCTAGAACATGACAAGATCAACTAGAGGATGGTATCAATCAATGGATATACATGGAAGAACCCGAGCCTTCGCCTCCTATCATTGAGCACTTCCAAGATACTTATCCTCGTGCATCTAAGCTAGCTGAAAATAGTAATTATCAAGGGGAGGCCTGGGTGTAGAAGAAAAAGGAAGGTTGTATCCTGTTGACACACCTGTGTGACCTAGACATTTGGGCTTAGGCTATGATAAGAAGAAAAAGGCTCCTGCATCATCAACTAGTACCTCTAATAATGACAATGTGGATAATGATTTCCTTGAAGACATACCAAAGGAAGATTCCATCATACTCACATACGATGACATTGATCTCCCTTCTCTATTTAACTGCCTATCTGTATTTACCATCAACCTTTCCCTTCGCCATCCCGACCTTATTGATTGAGACTTATGAGGTAGTGCACCTATCGATACTTTTCCTTCTGTGGAAACTTACATGCATCTCATGGAATTGGGGGAAAATGAACACCCTAACCACAAAAGTAAAAAGAAGAAAAACAAAAAAGGGTCATCTAGTGAAAACCTCTCTAAGGAATTTCCTAACTCATCAAAAGTCAAAATAAAGGGTGCATTTGATAGTGAAAACCTTGATGAGGCACTGGAGGATGGGGATGTTTACCTTCCCCTTGTTGGAACTTAGTTTTCTGAACGATCTTCTATCTTGATCCAAGAGACCCAAGAAGTCAATTTGGGAACATAATAAGACCCTAAGATCACATACACAGCCAAATCATTGTTAGAGGAAGAGAATTCCATATTGTCAACCTGTTAAAATAAGGAATCATCAACTTCTCATGGACCTATTCATACATGCCAAGATTAGATCTCGCCTTGGTTGT
Organism: Sequoia sempervirens; assembly: GCA_007258455.2. Classification (NCBI taxonomy): domain Eukaryota; kingdom Viridiplantae; phylum Streptophyta; class Pinopsida; order Cupressales; family Cupressaceae; genus Sequoia; species Sequoia sempervirens. The sequence goes on from VDFB02353493.1 coordinate 212,317,485, forward strand.
GCACCATTTGGATTTTCATCTGGATGCCAAACCTATTAAACAAAAGCTAAGAAAGATGCATCCCCAAGTTTCTTTTCTCATCAAGAAAGAATTGGAGAAACTATTAGAGGCTGGGTTCATAAGACCTATTGAATATTCTAATTGGATATCCAACATAGCGCCCATGGCCAAACCAAATGGAAATATCAAAATTTGTATACATTTTTTGGATCTCAATAAATCTTGTCCAAAGGATGATTTCCCCCTTATAAACATTGACATGTTGGTTGATCTTATAGTAGGGCATGAGATAATATCCCTTATGGATGGATTCTCTAGCTACAATCAGATCATAATTGCACTAGAAGAAAAACATAAAACTACCTTCACTACCCCTTGGGGCACCTTCTGCTATAATGTAATGCCCTTCAGTCTCAAAAATGTGGGGGAAACCTATTAGCATGCTATGAATGTTATCTTCCATGACCTCATTCATATCATAATGGAAGATTATTTCAATGACTTATTGGGGAAGTCCAAGACCAGAGAAGAGTATCATATGATCTTGAAGAAAATATTTGAGTGGTTAGAGCACTACAAGTTGTATCTAAATCCAAAAAAATGTGTATTCGGAGTTACATATGGAAAGCTATTGGGATTCATCATCTCCTTAAGGGGTATTGAATTAGATCTAGCCAAGGTCAAATCAATAATGGAAATGCCCCCACCGCATAATCTAAAGCAATTAAGAAGCCTTCAAGGGAAGGTACAGTGCATCAAGTGGTTCATAACCCAGCTTGCTAACAAGTTTCAATCATTCACACATCTCTTGTGCAAGGATACCACATTCAAGTGGGATCCATAATTTCAGCAAGGATTCAAAAAGATTAAGGGGTATTTGGCTCATCCCCCTATCTTAATGCCTCCCATTCTAGGTAAACCACTCTTGTTGTACATTTCAGCTAAATTGGTTGCACTAGGGGCATTATTAGCTCAGCATGATGAGTCCTCTAAAGAGCGTGCAATCTATTATATTAGTCGAACGTTGGTGGGTTATGAAATCAACTATTCTCCAATGGAAAAGGCTTGTCCGACAGTGGTCTTCAGTTCATAAAAGCTTCATCATTACATGCTTAGTCATCCCATCAAGATAATATCTAAAGTTGATCCACTAAAATATTTGTCATCCAAGACTTCTTTGACTAGCCACATGGCCAAGTGGGCCATGTTATTGAGTGAGTTCAACATAGAATACGTGGATTGTAAGGCAATAAAAGGATAGGTTATAGCAGATCAGTTGGTCGATGCTCCTTTGGTGGATGCATATCCACTAGTAGTTGAGTTTCTTGATGAAGGGGTCCTTACAATCACAGAAGAAGATGCACGAACGCTCTATTTTGATGGGTATTATACACATAATGTAGCTGGTGCAGGTGTCTTATTCGTCACTCCTCAAGGTGAATACATCCCAAATTCATTCCAGTTATAATTTTTGTGCACCAACAACATTGTAGAGTATGAAGCTCTTATCACTGGTCTTAGAATCACCATCCAATGGAATATCACCCATCTACGAGTCTTTGGTGATTCCCAATTGATTATCAAATAGGTCAATGATGATTTTTAGATAAAGGATGACAAGTTGTTATTCTATAAATGCATGGTGGATGAATTCAAGAAGTATTTCACCTACATTCAATTTGAGTAGATTCATAGAGTCCAAAACAAGGCAACAGATGCAATGGCTACAATCGGTTCCCTTATTAACATGCCAAAAGATCAAACAAACTATGAGTTTCTCATTGAATAACTCCTAATCCCAGCATATGATGTCCGTGATAATGAGATGGTGTGTCATATTGTAAGTCTCAAATCACCTTGGTACAATGCCATTTACACCTATCTCCATGACAATATCTTACCACCTGACCTTACTCAAAATCAACACAAATCCTTTATCAAACGTACTTCATGCTATACCATCATAGGAGATACACATTATCATTGAGGGTATGATGGCACTCTACTTAGGTGTGTGAATGAATGAAAAGCCCGCATTGCATTAAACAAGGTAAATAGTGGTGTTTGTGGGTCCCATTCTAATGGCATGGCCTTAGTAAAAAGGATTCTCATAGATGGTTATTATTGGCCTACTATGGAGCATGAATCTTGTGAGTTCATGAAGAAATCCCTACCTTGTCAGCAACATGCAAATTTAATCCATGCTCCCACACAAGATTTACAACCCATCATAGCACCATGGCCTTTTTCTTAGTGAGGTTTTGACTTGATCGACAAGATCTACCCTCCATCCTCTGACGGCCATAATTTCATCATCACCACCATTGAATACTTTACCAAGTGGGTGGAAGCAATTCCACTCTCTCAAATCATCGACAATGGAAATCCCTTTAAAAATCATTTTATGAAAAACCTTTGTGATACATACCATAGCCAACATCATTGGTCCAGGCCCTATTACCCACAAGGTAATGGTCAAGCAGAGGTAACCAACAAGACCCTCATCAAGATCCTTTAAAAAGTGGTTAATAATACTGGTCGAGACTGGCACCTCCATCTCCATCCTGCCCTTTGGGCATATTGTACATCCATCCGCACTCCTACTTGTGCCACCCCATACTCTCTTGTATATGGTTCCAATTCAATCTTTCTAATCAAAGTTGAGATCCCATCACTTTGAATATCTCTAAAGAACCTCATTAGTGATGAAGATACCCAAGTTGCATGGTTAAGTCAACTTGAACTCCTAGATGAAAAGTACATCAGGGCCTAAAATCATCTCCAAGAATACCAGCATCGTATTAGGAGAAGCTACAACAAGAAGGTCTATCCTTGTCAATTCAATGTTGGTGATCTAGTCCTCAAATAAAATCAATGCACCTAGCAAGATCGAGACAAGAAAGGAAAGTTTGAGGCAAATTGGTTGGGTCCTTATGTTGTCACAACTAAATATGGTTCTAGGGCATATAGGCTTGCTACACCTGAGAGGGAACCCTTAGAGGATCCTATCAACATCATGCACCTGAAGAGGTTTTACACCTAAGTCAGCTGGGTTATCCTATCCTAAAAAATACCAAAAAAGTAAAAAACCATCAAAAATACAAAAAAAATAAAAAAATAGTAAAGAGAAATAATTCATCTTATGGTGAAAACCACCCTTGGTGGCACCTTGGATAAGTACATTTAGTGAAAACCTTGCAATAGGCTCCATTCGTAGAGGGCTTAATCATTATCTACCTTGTGTCCTAGTTACTTTATGCTTCCATCCATCCTATCCTTGCATCCTATACTCATATCTTATCAATCCAATCATTTCCTCCGCATCTGCTTATCTGTTGCTTGCTATATTCTAGTTGAACATTGGACGATCCACATCGGTTATCCACAATCCTAAACTTTTATCCTAAGTTTGAGCTTTCATCATTTTTCTATCGGTGTTGTTTGTTGGTCCCAAGTTCTCATCTAGGATCTCTCATCATGTCAGTTATCATTAGGTCTCATCTTGTCTCTTGCTCTTTTTTCAAACTACATTTCCCCAACACTTTCATGTAGGCAAGGCTAATCATTTGATCAACCCCTAGGGAATTTTTCTATCTTGTCTTTGTCCTCCATCAAGGTCTCCATTGTCCTCTTTCTGGTTTTATCCATGGTCAATCATCGGTCTTTTATCGAACTACGAGGGCTCTGCACTTTCATGTTGGCAAGGCTAATCTCTGATCAGCCCCCAAGCCCCTAGGTCTTTAGGGTGTTTCTTGTCATTGTGTCATTTGGTCAAGTATGTTCCTACCTAGCTAGTTCCTAACAAGAAAATTTTGTTAGTATCATCAGGTCCAAATAGTTTTGAATATCTTGAGTCATGATGTTCATCTAATCTATCCTCCATCTTTGGTCTTAATAGGATGTATCCTTCCTAATTAGATCACACCAATCCCATCCACCCTTTTGATCCTATGGAAAAGGACATTTGCAATTTATTGTGATCTTTGATGTTTTTTTTGGCTTTTTTTTTATCATTTTAGCTTCTTATTATACCTTATCAGGGTCACCATGATCCATCATATCATGGTGTGCTTTGACTGGTAAACGCAGCGGCATATCTTCATCTTTTTTCTATTTGTCTTCTTGGTTGTCCCACATAGTACCCACCAAGGCCCCTGTGGTCTTGTGTTACACTGGGGAATCCTTTGTGCTTTTGGTTATCCCAATACTTTTCCTGACCAAATCCCTTGTGGCTTTGGGGTGTTGGGATAGCCTTCTTGTTTGTTGTGTTTGTTTTAGGAATTTAACACTAATTTTCCTTGCTTCCTCATACCCTGGCGTATTGTGTCTTATGTTATAGCAAAAAATAGTGCTCTGAAATGGAAAAATAGCATTAGCATTACATTTACCTCCATCCATCCTTTCCCTATCCTATGGTTAGTGATTTTGGTTGTGCACATGCTCATCTCTCACCTTCTCTTCTTAGGATTCCTATGGATTTGATAGGTGTAGTATCACACCCATCATCACTCATCTTGATATGCGATGCATCGTCAAACTTATCATTACTCACTTAGGTTCATCTCATTTGCATCATCATTTTCATATTCATCTTAAGTTATTTAGATTAATATAGATTTGTTATTCTAAGAATCTTAAGTTCATTTCATCATCTCATTTCATTTTGCATTATCGTTTGCATATCCATTCATAAGTTGTTTGGATTAATATAGATTTGTTATTATAAGCATCTTAAGTTCATTTCATATCATTTCATCTCATTTTCATTTATCATTATCATGTTCATTTTAAGTTGTTTAGATTAATCTAGATTGGTTATTCTAAGCATCTTAAGTTCATTCCATTCCCTTATCATCTTGTTGCATTATCATTTGAGATTGTTTAGAGCTATTATTCTAAACATATTAGTTCATCTCATTGCATACATTGCATTACAATACATCCATCCATAACATTATCACATATGCATACATCACATTTTCATATCATAATCAAATCATAATAATATGCCTGGAAAGTTCTCCCACTAAAATTAAAAGCAAATTGATTGTACAGTGTACAAACATTCATCACCACTTGTATCACAAATCATTAGTATCATATCCATAGCATATAAAATCATAAATCATTCATCACATCCTACATCATAATGTGTTAAACATAATGCATTTAATCCATATCATCCACATAAACATAGGCATAAATCATCATCGACACATACATATATCATAATCATCATCATCATAACTATCTGCATATCTCATAATCATCCACATACACATAAATAAACATCCATCCCATAATAACCATATAGTGTCACCAATGTCTATCACATATCATATAAATATCAAAATATATAATGTTCATCATATGTCCAAAATAATCCATAATAAAACCATAAGAGTCCATAATCAGTCCATCATAAAAACATAACACAAGTCCATCATGCCCATCGAAATCCATCAAATAACATACAAGTACAGAGCTCTGAACAAATACGCAGACTACATCTCCCAAATGACAAAAGAATAAAGAATGAACTAATCAATGAATGAAATAATCTCTAATATGTACTAAGGATTTTGTAGCCTCTGTCTCTGTCCACTGTACATGCACTCTACACCTGTCAAAACCTATGTCCTGTATCCTCTCTCCTCTCTACCCGGTGTTGGCTCCATATGATCTCTGGGGGGAGTCTGGGACTGAACCTCTGCCTCTAGGGAGAGTATCATGGTAGCTATTGTATCCCCATGTATGTGTCACTCCTAAGTGGGATGGTGCGGGCATCTGTGGTGCTGCTCTCACATATGGTGGGACCCTTCGTGTTGGATCTGGGATGGCTTGTTGATATGCAAAGCATATAGTATGTAGCCTATGTCCTGGAATCTACCACCTTTGTTTCCTTTCCTCTCACTAGATCTTGCTCAATTCGATATTTATCCCGTGGTCCACTAATATTCCTCCTCTCTTGCTCCTAGGCATCCTGAGCTAGCCTCATCTAGTCCACCTATTCCTACAGTCATGACATCTCCTGTACTATTGCATCTCGCTCACCTTGCAGGGCCTGTACCTATGCCTCTATTGTCTTTTCCCTCTCTAGCAGTGTTCCTACATCTCCCATAGTCAACTCAACACACTTTTCCATGTCTTGCAACTCATCCCTCTCCCTCCTCAACTCCTCCAATCCCCTATGCATCTCTGCCACCTGCTTCCTCAGACCATCTCTCTCTGTGTGGGCCTCTTGTCCTCTCAATGAGGCATCATCTGCTAGGGCTTTGTAGTCCCTGTCTCCATCCCTCTGCATAGCCTGTAGTCAGTCCATCTCCCTCTACAACCTATCCCTATCCTCCTCAGACTCCCTGAGTCTGTGCTCTGCAATTCCGAGTTAGTCCACACCAACTAACAATAGTACAACGGGATCCTCAAGTGGTGGGGGTACATATAGTACCATCACCAATGGATACACCTCTGGGGCATCCTTCTCCATGGCCTACTCCTCTCCTCCTACCTGTGGCATATCCACATCTCCATCACCTCGCCTCCTCTTTCAGCCACCTCTCCTCCTCCTCCTCCTCTACTACCTGGCTAGCCTCCTCTGATCATCAGATCCATATCCCAATACTCCCACAATTGGCTATACCGTGGTGATCTTCCCAATCCTCCCCTCTTCCCACCATGCTGAGTAGTGCATTTTGGTCCCTACATCTATTGGTCCTTCCCTCTAAGGGTACTGTGTTGGTGGCATTGTGTCCCACATCTGCCATGCATAATCTTCTATGATTGGATCCCCCCATAATGTTGTCGGCTCTCTGGTGATCCGCTGAAACCTCTGTGGTCCCACAGGAATATCCTATTATACCCCAAATTGCTTGGTGACCCTGTCTGGTTTGTGCAACCCCACAATGAACAAATCTTGTCCAATCAAATAACAAACCAAAAAGAAATAGACCATATATCTCTATTCATCATTCCTCCACCCCTAAAACCGCTGTGTAATCTAGGGTCTCCATGCGATATCATCCAATCTCAGCCCATCCAATCTCCTTCTCCATGTCTCCAACTCACCCATTTCCTAGTAATGTAGCCTGAAGCCATACTTTGTCCCCCACTAATACACTACTGATGGCATCTCATCTCTCACTCCAACAACCAAAATGTCTGGCCTAGCCACGCTGATATGCTCCCACGCCCACACCTAAAGTAGTGTCACATAGGTGATGCTCAATGCTTTTCTATAAAAAATGACATGCATATCCTAGTATAGTTTTGCTAGCACGCACACTCCCCACATGAACTCCCCCTCTCTCCTCTCTATAATTTGTCTGACAACCTCAATAACCTTTAGGCTACAGAATCATTCACTCCTGTTTGGCAACAAAATCATGCTAATCAAACCACAAAGATATAGTAGTAAGGCTGGCACATGTAATCCCAAGAAAGCATCAAGGTCTAGCTCCCTCCCTTGAATCGACAGCTCCACTAGTCCAAACACAACCTGCAAGCTCTCCTCCACTGGTCGGGTGTGAGCCTAGTTGACCAAGTGCCCTCGAATGTGTAACTGCAAAATCCTCCAAACATCCTATAATTTCACTATCATCTCCCCTTCCGAGAGATGAAATGTCAAAGTATCTAAACTTCATCTCTCCATCAACGCTGTCAGTAGTCCCTAGTGCGCTCATATTTTGAGTGAAAGGGAATGACGAACTCAGAAAGCCTTCCAAGATCCAGTATGCACCTTCAGTATCTTATGCTTCTTAAAATAAATCAGATTTTAATCATCTTGATACAAGCACATACTACTATGCCTTAAAGCGGAAACATACATAGTTTAATTTCCCATGCATTAACCCTTCTACGAAAGTTGTAGTTTCATATCTAAGAAAATTTCAGCAGCATAACGGCATGTAAATTAACATTTCAAGAATGGGAAACACAAAGGATAGAAGAGAGATAGACAAAAGAGAAGAAAACACGATCTACGTGGGGAAAACCCTTTCGAGAAAAAAACCCCACACTCCAAAGCATCGAACCAATGTATTAATCTACAACAATAAGGTTACAATACACTTGCAGGCTCGCAGCCTTAACATGGAGACTACATCTTGCTCTTCTAGAGGAAATCCAACAACACTTCAATACATGTAATCAAACTATGCATTCTACAATGCAAGGCATCCTATTTATAGGAGATACAAGCTTTGAGAAGCTTCTAGAAGAGGTTAGGCTTCCAAACCCATGTGGTAATAATATCTCACACCATAGGCATGATTTGGACATTTGTACAACATTCTCTTATAGCTCTTACAGTTGTCATAACATGCAAAACCTCTCTCCCAAGCTTAGGCGCCTAGTTCATGCTTATAGTGTGTTATGACAAATTCCTTACAAATGTCATATAACATGTGCCACAAAATTTTGTCACACTTACAACACATTCAACAAACAAAGAATAAGTCAAACATGACTATCACACTTATTCTTTCACACTTTTGTCATACCCCACTAAAGCACCACACTTTCTCCATTCAAAATATACCTTATGACGTGTCATAGAATATGTCATAAGATGACATCACTTGTCCTCGGTCCATGATTCCAAGATGGGACACCTACCTCCACATGTGATGAATATGTGTCATACAGTCACCTCCAACGGGGATGCCACCCAGCCAGTGGGTCCCACTTAATGACATGACATTGTAGGCAATTAATTAAAACAAATAAATACAATAATACATTAAACAATTCAATGTTAGGACTCTAAGGTTGAAACACCTTATTCCCAACATTGAGATACCCCAACATGTGTGCAACCCAACCTGTGCAAGCGATCTGTGGTCATGGGAATTCATTGCCCCTCGTGTCACCTCCAACACTGCTGAATGTCTCTTCCATGTCCTCAATGACTCAAAGTTTTGCATCCACATAGAACAATTTGTCAATTTTTCTCACATGTCATTTCTTTCCTATCATTTTTCATCCCTACCCTGGATTTGGTGAATTCACCTCTAAGGAAAATTCACTCTTTTCCCTTTCCTGGTGCATTCGCCTATCCAACCAATGCACTCACCCATTTTTTGTCCTCCAGTGAATTCACATGTTTTCCTAGTGAATTCACCCCTTCATTCTCCAAGCGCAAATATGCCCATTTTTCCCTCAAAGGTGAAGTCGCATTCACCCTTTTTCCCTAAGGGGAAATTTTGTATTCGCCACTATGTCTTTCCCTTCCCGAGTGGCAAAGTCACCCTCACCCTTATCCCCTAAAAGGTAGATTCGAATCCGCTTGTTTTCCCTTTTGGCGATATCGCTTTCGCCTCTTTCTCATTTTGGTGAATTCACATCTTCCTATCCCTATGCACATTCTCCCTTGCGTTGTGCAATCCCACCCCTTTCCTCAGAGAGGAGATTTTGAAATTTCCCCTCCCTCTGTGCATCCAACCCTATGGAGCACAATCTCGCCCCTTCCCTCACTGACCCTCTTGGACAAGTGAATTTTCCTTTTGGACAGGCAAATCTACCCATTTGTGGTCAATCTGCATACCTAATCTACCTAATCCAAAATTCAAATCAATATCACAAAGCAGGATTTAGAACCCTACCTAGCGCAATACTGCTTAGTAGTAGTAGAACTGTCACACCCCCTCGCCTCGGTGGATGATCTCATCATCCACGAATCCCTCGTCATCGCTCCCATCAGCCATCCTCATCACTCTCTTTTTCTCTCTCTCTCTCGTCTAGTAGCTGCCAAGTATGCAAAAGGTAAATAGGAATTTTTCAAATTTACTATTAATAATTTTCTCTTTTTGCACCTATTTAGCCTTTTAAATTTTAGGTAATTTTTACCCTTTATTTAACCTTTTATTGATTTAATCACCCCTTTTCTTTCGCGAGCTACCATTTGTGCCACGTTTATCCATTTTCCTTTATTCAAAATCCATTGTTCATGGTTTTTTACACTCTATCATGTGGTACCCTCCATTTCTCCATATCAAGAAGTCTCTCAAGGCCCCTTTTTCATTCCCCATCTGCCCTCTCAAGGGGGCATACCCTACTATTTTCCTCCATTCTTTTGTCCTATCCACTTCCCTGCGACACTAGGGAATTGTCTAACATTATTTTCTTCTATCAAGTCGTCTGTATTTTATTTTTCTTTGAAACACTGTTATTCTAATAGTATTTCAAAGAGGGGAAAAATGTAGACACCTAAATTTGACCACCCCCATATGGTCAAATTAACCCCTTTTTCAAAAGGACTTGAACTTATGGTTTGTATCCTTTTTATAAAAGTAACACAACATTGGTTTTCCTATTTTACCCACACTTAGAGTCACCAAATATGCAAACTTAACCTCTTAAAGGTCAGAAATTTTTTTGGTTCCATATCAAAACTAGTAATTAACATGTACTGCTAAACTGTTCTGATTCGAACAGTCCCACCGAGTGTGCCAAAATTCTTATCTTCTGGATTTGTACCTGTTGAATCTAAAATTCAACAATCTAGTGAAAACATGGGAATGATCCCAAGGTGTGGGTACCTCAAATGAGACCAAACCTCCAAAGAAGGTCAGATTCCTAGCTGGTTATCACCTAAATTACTTCACTATTCTACTAATTGACAAGGAAAATGGAAGAGAAATGTGCATAAGTGAGAAACTAAAAATGAATAAAAATACTAAAGAGGCGATACACCAAACTGAACTTGGACATGAACTCAAATAATAAGCACCTACTTAAAATGACTGGAAATAAACTTGCATAACTCATTCTTGTATGTTTTTGCATAAGTATTTCATAAAAAGGTCTTTATGCTCAGACTTCTAGAAGGAAGATGACTTCACAACTATAAGCCATCCACAAAACTTGACACAAATTATGACCTGCATAAACAAACTCTTGCATAAAGGTGTTGAACATGAGACAAAGCTACAAGGAAATAATACTATCTCTCAAATAACTTGATCAAATCATTTGAATGCACACAATGAAGCAAGGAAAGAGAAGCAAAAAATCCAAAATCATTGATATTCAAGGTCTCTATTATTCATGCCCAAAATGTGAGTTACAAAAATATGCTCAAAACTAACAAAGGATTGAAAAGTCACTAATTCCAAAAATTGCATAACAAAAAACTAAGTACAATGAGTCAAATGAATGACTATTGTTGGGAAATAGGAGGGTCATCTTATACTGAAACATCTGAGAACAACAGTGCCTTAGGTAATTTATTTTCATTAGATTTCCTCAAAGAAACTACCACTATGCCACAAAAGGGAAACATGCACAGTTCATTTCCCACATTGACAATTAGAGAAACTCGTGCAAAATAGTTTCAACAACACCTATAATAGATTCAAACATGCAGAATCAACAAAAATGAAAGATGAGACAAAAGACATGAACACACAAATATACGTGGGGAAAACCCTTTCAGGTGAAAACCCCACACTCCAAAAGCCCAGATCGTCATTGTATTAGTCAGCAACAAAATAGTTACAATACAATATCAGGCTCACAGCCTTTACAGAGTTTACATCTTGTTTCATTCTGGAGAAAATCTGACAACTCAAACCCTTGAGACTATTTCTTTGAGTAAGAGACATCTCATAGATACACAACCACACAACTCAACCACCGACTTCTTAGCCTCTCTGTCACATAGTCACTCAACCTTCACATTCTACAAGATTTGTCTCAACCATGGTGCCACAACCACTCAGAAAGCACTCAGGTTCTTAGCCAGTCCGTGCCCAACATCTTGGCCTCTTTGCTTGCATCCAGCCTCACAGCCTACATCCAGCATCTCAACCTCCTCGGCTTATTTGGCACCCAGCCATCTAACCTCCACACATCATCTTGGTCTCCACCTGGTAGCCTCAGCTAGTACTCGACCCTTTTGGCCTCACACCCAATAGCCATACCTCTTGGTTACTGTCGCTCATAGTCGTCGCCGCTCTCTCTGCCCCAACCATCGAGATCTGGGAGAGTCCCCTTATCCTTCACTGCATCTGGCCTTTTGGCCTACAACTTAGCTTGACCAAGGTCAACCTCTGCTCCAATAATGCTTTTGTGAGAGACCAGACTTCCTATGAGAGATTCATCTTCTTTATCGCTTCCAGACTATTCAACTACTGCACCCCTTAGGGTTTCACCTAGATCCATACACCATCACTGAATATTGGTCATCAAATAGGCAGTCAAACAAATCTCCATCGTTGAGCTTAGAGTTCACCAAAATGCCCACCTCTCTACGGCAACCAAGACACAACACCCTCGTGGTGTGGCATTTACTACACCACACCATTGTAGGCTCCTCAAAGAGTCACCGAGTCAACCATCGAGCACATGGGCCCACATGCCATCTATCCTCCACATCATCACCACCTATCAGCCTTTCCTTATGGTCATCACCATCCACCGTGCTATCGCTCAACAACCAAACGAACACCGAGGTATGGCGGTATCCCACACTACCGCTAGAGAGGTGAGAAGCTCCTGCGGTATGGCAGCATACACCACACTACTGCTAGACAACCAAAAAGATCTTGTGGGTGGCAGTACACCACACTACTGCCAAACAGTCAGAGGCATCCTGCAGTATGGCAGTACACTGCACTACCACACCTCTCTCACCAGCACCTAGTGGTACAGTGGTACACTGAAGGAGATTTTCTAGTTAGGAAGTTCAGAAACTTCTGAACTCCGCGACAAGGTTCCAAGGTTAGAAACTATAGTGACCCTATGACCAACACACTGTCACCATGTTGGGGAGTTAAAGAACTTTCTAACTCCGCAACATAGGTTCCAAAGTTAGAAAATCCACTAATCATACGACAAGCTCGATGTTTCCCAGTTGTAAACTTTCAGAACCCCATGAAAAAACACAGGCCGATGAAGAAGAAAAATTAAACTTCTCCAAGAAGCAACCAAGCCAGTAAATTGAGTCACAATTCTCAACATTCTCCCACTTGATGAAGAACTTACTGGCTCCTTCCAACGCAAACAAAGAATCTTAAACAATGCTTTTGTGCTCCAACAAAGACTCTTGCAAAATGACATCTGAGATGTCCACCAACTCAGGCAATAGTTCCAAACATCCACCACAGGAAAAGGAACGAGCCAAGGCGTATATGCACCAGTCTCAGGAACACAAGCATCGGATCCTACAGATGGAAAATGCACCAACATAGCCACCACTCCACTGTGCTCATGAGCTAAACAGAAGCAAACTTGAAAGCCCTCAACCTAAACACATACTTGAAGCTATCCTCCAAAAACAAGACAAAACATTAGCTAGAACAACATCCAGAAAACTAGCTGGTCCCATCTAGCTGATCAACCCACATGACTGAAAATAGCACCCACAACATGTGCTAATCCATCCAATCACTCATACCTCCAAGGTATTAACATCAGTAAACTCATTCCACCATCACAACCAACCCATCAACCATAGAAACAAGCTCCATGTGCCAACCAGTCGAAGAAGACAAAGCACAACCAGGAACTCCCACTGCATGGGTAACGTAAAAACTAAAAGATCATGGCATAACAAGTCTACCAATAGCATAACATAAAGAGTGTAAACATGTAGTTTCAAGGAACCATCCACAATGACATGCACATCATATAGTTGTAGAAAATACTCCTACATACACCTCTAAATGCCAACTATGTCACCTTATTCTCCATGTATCCATGAGCACCTACAACTGATCATCTCATGCTAAACTCCAAATCCAACACTGCACCATCATGAAGTTCTCAAGCATATGACCAATGTACCCAATACACAAAGAACCACCATACCATTGTCAAAGCTCCAATCATCAAAACCAGGAACTTATCATGACAACATGATCTACACATCCCCGTAGGAGATCCCATGCTCCAAGTGAGCAGACAATGCTCTCAAGAGCAATGCATCATGCCAAAACTCTAATGCACAATCAAGAGTATACCATGACATGGAACAAAACAAAATCTAAACCAACATCACTTTTCAAGCACCACCAACACCTCAACCAAGGACTCACAAGAGCCCTCCATGGCTCCAGGATGTTACTCATCCTCAAGTAGTGTCCATGCAAATGCGAAAGAACCCTTCTATAGCAACATGATCTGAGTCCCTCCTAGTAATAGGGTGAAGCCACAATAGTGGTTTACAATTGAAGTGAGGAAGGAAAACTCACAAAAAATGAATGCATGGCAAAAAACTTGATTTTAGGGGTTCATATGAACCTATTGGTTCGACTGAACCCATTAGGGCTTCGCTAGAACCTACATTCAGGAAAACCCTATTAATACTTTCCCGCCAAAAAATCCATCAAAACCCCTTATAGAAGGGGGGTTCGAATGAACCCTGGTTCGAGCGAACCCCCTTTATTCCTCATCCCCCCTGAGACACAAAAAATCCCTGAATTTTGGCACTTCGAAGCTCGGGTTGAGGATGAAAATGGAGAAATATTCACAAACCCAACTGGAATCAAGTAATCCTTGGAATGATCTATCCAACGAATATAATTTTAATATGTTTTGGTTTTATTATGTATTTGCTTTTTTAGTTTTATTAAAGATAGGTTTTTCATCGAAAATGAAAGTCTATGTTCTGCATATGTGGAAAAATAGCAAATTATCAAAACAAAAATTTGAAAAATATGAGTGCACCAGATATTGAAGTCCTTTATCCAACCAAAAAATAATAATTGAATTTTGATATGTACAAAAAAAATTATGCGTTATATGGTCACGCTATGTCTGAATTGTAATTGGTTTGACTTCGAAACTTGATTAAAGAAAAAATATTCAATAAAAAATTGTCTAAGTGGAAGCACTAGATATCGGAGTTATGAATCTAAATTTGAAAGAATTAGAATTTTCTCCTTCATGGAAGAAAATTTATGCGTTATACGGTGTACGTCACTTTTTAAAAATGTTGTTTTTTTAAAAAAACTAGTTTTCGTGGGAGATGGAAAAAGAAGTGCAATCTGATTCCAAAAATTTTGAAAAAAATATTTTTAGAATTTACAAACAAAATGTGACAAGACTCTAGTTTGCATCATCTTCAAATTCTTCACAGTTTAGCCACTATAGGTGCTCGAATGTGAAGATTTAGTTTTAAAAAATAATTTTAGTGTCCAGTTTGGCCAAAAATTGTAAACCACTATTGTGGGATCACCCAACATCAACAACACTAAGGAAGACCATTCAACACCAAGTGATGAATCCATAGTCATTGTTAAAGCTCCCATTGAACTATGACACCAAGCTCTCAAAGCATCGTGACCAAACATCTTCCAAACTAAAGATCCTCCAGGTCTACAACAACATGTCCATCTGACAAAAATTCCAAGCAACACCAAGATCTCCAAACCAAGCAGACCAAAAAACCATCATTGTCACAATCTTACATAAGGTCATGTATCCAAGCTATCCATGACATCATGATACAGTGCAATAGGTCCCCATAACCAACTATTTAGGTACTCCACACCATCCATCCTCTTATCTCAAAGCAGCTACAACAATGCACAAGTGACCATAGACAAGGCTAGCTAACAAGTCTACACCAACATTGAATCAACCTCGTGGATATAGACAGTCCACATCTGAGTTGTCTCACAAAAAACATGTAGGTAAAGACAACCCACAACCCGTAGATTCATTCAATAGAAATATGCAAACCCATCATCACACTGGAAATGGAAAAACTAAGATCTAAAAGAGAACAACAATGTAGACAACTTCACTCAAACACCAGATCAAGCTTAGATCTGATTCACCAATCACATCCACAACAAGCACCATAGTCAAGAAACCCACGAGCACCACCACAAGAATGTTGAGTGACAAATCACATACCAACACTCCCATGCAAAGAAGACTACACACCTCCTCAAACCATGTCAAACTACAACTATCTCATCTAGTCACACCCAAAAGCTAGGGTCTAGAAAATAGCTTAACAACGCTCCACATAACTACAAATTTTGCTTGACCATGTAAAACCTGCAAAACCATAGAGCCATGCAAATAAAAATAGCAGTTCAGGAACTCCAAGCCCATTTCAAGCCAACTCCAAAACCACCCACATGCACATGCATCTGAGAGACAAGCTATTACAGAAGTTTCCAGATCATCCAATGACCAACTCCATAGCCTTCTTGAAATTGGGGTACAAAGAACAATGCCTTCAATACTAGGTCAAAACACCCAGCACAAGCACAATACTCCATGGTTGAAAAAATAGCCCAAGCATCTCCATAACATCAGGGAGCCTCTCACACAGACACCTAGTATGAACCACACTCTGCTACACCACAACCATAAGCATAAACTCATACCCCTTGCATCAGAGTCATTCACTGCCAATTCACGAGCTTTAGGTCACATCATATGACCAACTCAAGTCTCTCCATCCTCACCATCTTACATGATGTGTGTTGTCTTAGAAACTTAAATAGAAAGGCAAGAACTTCCACTCATCAAAAGAATCAAAACATGAGTCGATTCCTTTAGATTTCCTCAAACCCAAGACTAAGAAATCTTCACAAAAGGAATACCTAGAACAACAACACACTAGGAAGAAAAACACATCCCTAAAAAAGGATTTGATACCACTTGTTGGTATCAGCGAGTCCTAGACTCCATTCTTCCTACAGTCACACCGCTCTAATACCACTTCTTGAGAAATTTTGATCATCTCAGAGAAACCTCCAAGAACAATAGTCCCTTAGGTAATTTATTTTCATCAGATTGCCTCAAAGAAACTACCACTATGCCACAAAGCAGAAATAGGCACAGTTCATTTCCCACATTAACCCTTAGAGAGAAACTCATGCAAAAAAATTTCAACACCTATAACAGATTCAAATACGTAGAATCAACAGCCATGAAAGATGAGACAGAAGACATGAACACATAGATATACATGGGGAAAACCCTTTTAGGTAAAAACCCCACACTCCAAAAGCCCAGATCACCATTGTATTATTCAGCAACAAAATAGTTAAAATACAATATCAGGCTAATGATCTTTAAAAATTTTACATCTTGTTTCATTCTAGAGAAAATTCGACCACTCAAACCCTCTAGACTATCTCTTTGAGCAAGAGACATCTCACAACTATACAACCACATGACTCAACCACTGACTTCTCGACCTCTCTATCATATAGTCACTAGACCTTCACCTTCTACAAGATCCATTTCAACCACGGCGTCACAACCACTCAGCAAGCACTCAGGTTCTCAGCCAGTCTACACCTAGCATCTCAGTCTCTCTGCTTGCATCCAGCCTCATGGCCTGCATCCAGCATCTTAGCCTCCTCAGCTTATTCGGCGCCTAGGCAATCGACCTCCATGCATCATCTTGGTCTCCACCTAGTAGCCTCAGCCAGTACTCAGCCTTTTTGGACTCACACCCAATAGCCATACCTCCTGGTTACCACCACTCACAGTCATCACTACTCTCTCTGCTCCAAGCATCAAGATCTGGGAGAGTCCCCTCAACCTTCGCTACATCTGGCCTTTCGACCTACAACTTGATTTGACCAGGGTCAACCTTCGCTCCGACAGTGCTTTCGCAAGAGACCAAACTTCCCCCGAGAGATTCATCTTCTCTATCACTCCCAAACCATAAAAATATCACACCCCTTAGGGTTTCACCTATAGCCATAAGCCATCACCGAATGATGTCTGTCGGATAGGTAGTCAAACAAATCTCCACCATCGAGCTTAGGGTTCACCAAAACGCCCACCGCTCTACTACAACCAAGAAAAAACACCCTTGCAGTGTGGCAGTTCCTACACTGCACCACCGCAATCTCCTCAAAGAGTCACTGAGTCAACCACCAAGCACATGGGCCCACATACCATCTGTCCTCCACATCATTGCCACCTATCAGCCTTTCCTTATGGTCATCGCCATCCACCGCGCTACCACTCAACATCCAAAAGACCCCCAAGGTATGGCAATATCTCGAGCTACCACTAGATAAGTGAGAAGCACCCGCGATATGGCAGTATACACCGCACTACCGCTAGAAAGTAAGAGGAATCCTATGGTTTGGCGATACACCACACTACCACACCTCTCTCGCCAGCACCTGGTGGTACAGGGGTACACTAAAGGAGATAGGCCAATTGGGAAGTTCAAAATTTTTTGAACTCCATGACAAGGTTCCAAGGTTAGAAACTGCAGCGACCTTGCGACCAACACACTATCACCATGTTGGGGAGTTAAAGAACTTTCTAAATCCAAAACATAGGTTTCGAAGTTATTAAATCCACCGATCAAGCGACAAGCTTGATTTTTCCTGGTTGTAAACTTTTAGAACCCCATGACAAAACATAGGTCGATGAAGAAGGAAAAATGAACTGCTCCAGGAAGCGACCAAGCCAATCAATTGAGTCACAATTCTCAACAACTATATCATCAACTCCCAAGTAGTTGCACCAAAATAGGAGCCAGAAACTACCTTGGGTCAAATACCCCCAAAAATCCTAAAATCTAGCAAGTAGATTCCCTCCAAATGAGCTCCCATGTGTGAAAAAAGATAACTTTGACCATATCAAGCATCTAGGCATGCAAAACCATCCCCTAGATTCTCTCATAACCTCCAACAAAATAAATAAAATCCCCTACATCCTCTCCATATATTTGAAAACTTCCTCAACTCCCCCTATATGCTTGCCAAAAAGCATCAAGGCTTAACAAGGTCGTTCAAGGAATTTACATAGCATTTTACATGTTTTTGCATTTAAAAATAACACTTTAACTAAGTGCTTTATAATACACCACTTAGTTAAAAGCTTTACATTTAAAAGTGGAATACAAGAAAATGAAAATGCATTCATTCGACCATGTGGTAAAGACAAGACCAAGTCTTGAAGACCCCTAAACATGAGAGACATAGAAAAACTAAAGCATAGCATAAGACATAAGACTTAAAGTCTTAGCCCATAGTGCATATATTAGTTACACTTGCATTTTTTTAAAAAAGAAAGGTAAAAATACCCTTATTGGTCAGAATTTTTAGGGTAAGAAACCCTAATGAACAAAATGATGCAAAATCATTCATTTGTAACTTGAACATTTGGAGTCCTCCATGAGTCACCATCAGAGGGTTTTCCATGGAGATTTTGCTATGATGAAAGCCAAGGCACATTCAACATATTTTAGGCAAAAAAATAAAGAAAAGCTCGAGGTGAGCTTGCTGTTATTGACATTTGGCCTTTCCTTTTTTGTTGCTCTGTAGAAAATAATTCCTATTCGAGCTCTTTAAAGGGAAAATAGTGAGACTATGTTTGTTTTCCTGTAGCTCCATTTGCAAGTTTCTATGCTCAATACTTTTGTGTGAAAGAATAATGATTTTTTTTTTTGTTAAGATGACTCATTCTGGGTTTTTCAAAACTCGTGTCGTTCTTGCATCATGCTGGCATTTTTCCCAACGGCTTCACATATATTTGCAATTTTTGGGGTTTTTTCCACCTATGGTCGAGCTTCTTCATTCTCACTGTATTTGTTCTTTTTTAGAAAGAATTGAAAGAAAACCTCTCTTATATAGCAGGTCGCGGCTAAGAAAGATTTTAAAAATGCATTTAAAATTGTTTCCAAACTTGAACAGTTCAAATCTTACAATATTTCCTTTTTCATTTGCTTTTCTTGCAAACCCTAAAGATTTACTGCTTTCTAAAAATGAATGGTAGACTTTGGGCCACGACCATACTACATAATACAGGTGAAAGGGCCTCGCTTTCATTTATGGCCTAGTCTTTTCACTTGCGTCTTGCAGATTTTGGTTCTTTGTGACAGCAAAAAATGAAAAATGAGGGATTTCTTTTTATAGTTTGCTCTTGTACAGACCACACTCTTTGCATTTTCTTGGAAATTTACTTAATTTATGTGTTTCTTGGCTCAACCCTTTCATTTCATGGCCACTAGGGTTTGCATTTCTACAGGTTGGGCTCAACATTTTTCCTTTCTAAAAAAATAAAACATAATTTTCTACTTTGAGCTCAGTCTCCAAGAAGAACAGAGATTTCCATGTTTCCTCCTAAAAAAAAAAGAATACAAAACCTCATTCTATTTTGGGTTTATATGCAATACCAAGGGCTTCATTTTGTCTTTTTTGTACTTGAGGGTTAGTTAATTTCACTATGGCTATGAATCTTGCATTTGGATCAACCATAATAAACCCTCATTTGGCTTCACCCTATAGTTTGTATTGAAGACTTTGACCTCAGTGAAACGAGGGTCACCACTTTCTTTAAAACCTCTCTCATATTGCACTATTGGAATGCTTTTCCTGTAGCTCATCACTCTTCAGTTATGATGTAACTCCATTCAATAATGCTTTGATATGTCATGACCTTATTAAACATGATGCCATTATCTCTAATGGATATTGAAATGTTCTCCAAGAACTACTCCTTTAATTATTCATAATGATAATCATTCAATTGTGTCTGCAAGAGATATACTACAGGATCATATTTGATAAAGTGCCAACATTATGTGGTTCATTGTTCATTGAGGTCCTTCAAACAAAATTTCCAATGAAGTGTCACACTTGATTTTCCCTTTTGTCATTTCTACCTTGTGATGTTACTTGCAATTTATCTCAAAGCAAATGCAATCATGTATCCCTAGTTACACTATACTGAACATAGTGCATATACTCCACTGCACTATTCAATTTTGATTAACAATGCATCTAGGTTGCTCTTTTGCACCAATGTCACTATCTTTTGTATGCATTGCTCTTGGGGGCAGTATGTTGACATACTGGTTTAAATTATGCATCTCACTCACCATCTATAGTTTTTCTCTCGATGACTCCTTGAAAGTGATCTTGTTGCCTAATGATTTTGATGACTAACAAATAAGCATATTTGTGCTACACTTACATGGAACATTATGTTATATCTGCTTTGACACATGATACTAAATTCATCCTTTATGATTTACATTGGGAAAGTATATATCACTTATGACAGTGACAAACACTCACTACCATAATTGATGTGTGCTTGTTTAAATAATTACAAGGAGATGAATTACCTCTTATACTTCTTTTAGAAGCACAATACGACAACATGTTGAGCTCAACCCTTGTGGGAGAAATTTTTTAACCCACATGCTGAAATTCAATGAATCAAAGAAGCCACATATTTTTTCCTATACTTGCACAAGAACCAAACATGTTAGATAAACAATCATATAATAGATGTGTTTGATTATGTCCTTTGTTTTCTTGCACATTTATGATATGCAAGTTGTTTTAATGCAAATGAAGGTCAAGCTATATGTTTTTAGATGTTTGTAGATATACTAAGAGGTGATTCTTCATTTCTTCAACAACACACACTCTCTCTTAGATGCAGGAAATTAGGAGCAGCAAGGAGCAATAGCTGGATGCAAGACAAGTGGGAAGACCAAAGATGATATAGGGAAACTCGACCAGGACTCGTCATTTAGGCAATGATGGGTCACCTTTCTCTATATGTGCATTTCTTTATCTACAAATGTATAGTTTTTCTCTTATTTGCATTAGAAGAGTTAGTCTAATGGCTCGTGTGAGACATTATACATTTACATTATCAATAAAGATTAATTTTCTTGAAAATATTGTGCAATATTCTCCTATGTTATATGCATCTGCATAAATGCAATCTAGTAATGCAATCTTCTGATTTTGTTTATGCACATGAATGTAATGTAGTAGAAATAAAATTGTACCTTATTCTTCATTTTAAAATCACAAAATCTCTACCTGATTGAGCTATTAGTGAAATTAGGTATCATTTTTGGTGACATCTAATATATGTTTGCCTGCTAAACATCTTGACCAGTTGCCTAAGCCTATCCATTGGGCACTGAGTAATCTAAAAGTTGACACAACTTGAAAACAATCCTCAAAACAATACTATAACTCAGTAGATTAGTGCTAAAGACCTTGGAAACTTATTGAAACACCAAAACTTCAGGATGAAAACTACTAACTGTGCTAAACAACACTTAGGGAAATTGAAAACTTGCATATAAACTATGGTACAATAGCACTTATTGGAAACAAAACTCCTAATCTAGCATGTACAATGCAGATCAAACCTTAAAACACCATTTGAGGTTTATCCCATTGACTAGGATAGGAAAAATTTCTCCAACCATCTTTGATAATTGGAATGCATTGTGCTCCTTGCATTTTGTAATAACAAATGAGCCACTCCAAAAGTTATCAAACTTAGAGTGCTTGCCTGGCTTACTTTTCAATTCATCCCATTTGAGCACAACATGACTCTCTCTAAAGACTCTAGGTGTTTCTTTCTTATCAAAGAATTTTTTTGTTTGGATTTGATGATACTCCAAGGACTTCATTGCTTTATCTCTTATCTCCTCTAGCTCCATGACCTGAGCATTCCTAACTACCATTGGGTCCCTTTCCTCAAACATCTCTAGCTGATGCATAATATCAAGAGTTGGCAGCTCTACAGATAAAGGCAATCTTTCCTCCTTACCATAAACTAGCACATATGGGGAGTTCCCAATGGAACTTTTGGGAGTTATTCTATCTACCCGTAAGGAAGATTTCAACTTGGTGTTCCAAGTTCTCTAATTATCCTCCGTGATTCTTTTGATGATCCTTATCAAGTTTTTGTTTGTTGATTCTACCAAACCATTACCTTGTGGGTAATAATTTGATGATGTATTCAAAATAAATGCCATTCCTGACAACCCAATCACTTACTCTAAGTCCAAAAAATGCTAAATAATTATCTAAAATGATTGATTCAAGTACTCCAAACCTGGTTACTAAATCATCATAAAAGTTTAAAACAACACTTTCATTGGCTTCTTTCAAAGCCAATGCTTTAGTCCACCTTGTAAAATAATCAGTTGTAGTGAGTACCCACCTATGACCTACACTAGAAGGTGGATTTATAGGTCCTATAAAATCAATTCCCCATTTCATGAAGGGTTGTTCCACTTGAATTGGGTGCAAAGGTAAAGCTAGCAGCCTCTCTTTTCCTGCAAAAATGGCACATTTTGCATATTTCCTTTCCCAAGCATGGGAATCCTTAAAAAAGCTTGGCCAATAGTAGCTAGCTCTCATTATCTTCCCTGTAGTAGTTCTTGGGGTAAAATGGACCCCATCAGTTCCATCATGGAACTCATGAAGTACTTTATCCACTTGATCATGATCAATACATCTTAACAAAACACCATTAGGGTCCTTTTTTAAAAGAACATTATCAACCAGCACATAAGGAATAGACTGCAATCTGAAATATCTCCTCTTGGCCTTATCTAAACCTGGTGGACACTCACCAGTTTGCAAGAAATGAGTTGTATCACGTACCCAACTTGCACCCAATACAGGTGCAACATTTTGAGGCTCATCATTAGTGACCAAAATAGTCTCTGCTTTTGTCTTTTGCTCATTTTTAGATCTTGTAGCTAGTTGTTCACACAACCCTTTACCTCTTACAAGCTTGGTCACCTTTATGTCTATATCATACTCCATAACATTCGTAATCCAACCAACCCTCTTTTTATTCAAGTCCCTGCTTAACAAAAACTCCTTCACACTAGGGTGAGCAACCATTAGATGTATCTTATTATTAGAAATCAAAGGCTTAATTTTTTTGAATTTTGATAATAGCTAGAACGCGCTTTCTCCAAAAAGGTATACCTCTATTCATAATCCTCTAAACCTTGACTGAAAAAGACAATGGGATATTCTAAACAATGGGCTACTGATAAGGCCTCCTTAATAGCTTCAAAACTGCATTTGACCTCTCTAGTCCAGCTGAAACTTTCATTTTTCTTCAACATGGCAGTTAGTGGCCTCAAAATATTTGCAACATCTAGAATAAACCTTCTTAAAAAATTAATTCTGCCAAGAAAGCTTTTCAGCCCCTTTTTATGATTGGGAAAAGGCAGCTCTAAAATGGCTTTCACTCTTTCAGGATCAATGGTGATCCCCTATTTTGACACTATGTGTCCTAAAAGCTTGCCTTTGTGAATAGAAAAAATGCACTTTTTTGGGTTAAGGGATATACCAAACTCCATGCACCTCTCAAACACTTGTCTTAGATGAGAAAAATGCTCATCTTCATTTTAAAAAAAAACTGTTATTTCATCAAGATATATGAGCACTAATTTATGAAACAACCCCTAAAATGCCATGTCCATGGCCCTTTGAAAGGTGGCACCAACATTAGAAAAACCAAATGAAATTATTTTATAGGCCATAGTACCCCATTTTGTGGTGAAATAATCTTGTATTGGTCCTCTTCTTTGACCAATACCTAGTTGTAACCAAAATAACCATCAAGTAAGGAAAATATTTCTAAACCAACAACTACTTGAAGGATCTACTCCCTAGAGGGCAGCAGATAATGGTCCTTTAATGAGGCTCTATTAAGGTCTCTAAAGTCTACACAAAGCCTAATTTCTCAGTTTTTCTTTCTAACTGGTACAAGGTTAGAGACCCACAAGGTATGCTTGATTAGGAAAATAATGTCTCCCTAAATCAGCTTGGTTAATTCCTTTATCATAAGGGGCTCAACTTTTGGATTTAATGGCCTTTGTTTCTGCCTAACAGGTTTTATATTTAGCTCTAATTCTATGGTATGTTGGGAAATCTAGGGATCAAATCCCTTTAAATATGAGTATTCCCATACAAAAACATCTTGAAATTATTGACAAAGAGCAACAAAATCTTGCCTATCTACTTGTGAACATTTTTTCCAATTTTAAGGAGCTTACCTTTAAATATCTCAAGCTCTTCATAATGTTCCTTTTTGACCTGCATACTAGTTTTACTCTTTTTGAGTTGATCATCAGTGTTGAAGATAGATTCTAAGGTGACTAGACCCTTGGGCAGCTTGTTAGTTCTCAACTGAATGATCTGATCATCATATTATTTCTTGAGCTTCTCCATATTTACCACTAAAAACTCATCTTCTTCAAGTAGAAAGCTCAACACCTACTCATCGCTCTCAAATACTTGCCAATGAATGTTATTATCAGGAATAGAAGGCCTTACAACAACCTTAACATATTGCTACACTTTTCCCTTTTTAATATCAATAGGTATATCAAACTAGGCACCTATTGCAGCTAACCTATCTATGTGTTTATTCTAATTCCTAGGAATTGAAACCAAATTAAAAGCATCAAATTCCTCTATCATATCCCAGAATTTGTGCTTGTAACACTTCAAAGCATCATTTTTAGTTGTGTTCAAGCCTCTTACTTGATTGACTATCAATTCACTATCCCCAAATACTTGTAGGCAACTTATCCCCTTTTTCCTTGCCCATTCCAAGCCCTGAATCAAACCTTCATATTTGGAAGTATTGCTAGAACAAGAGAAAGAAAATCTAAAAGTAGAATAATACTTGTCACCTTTTGGGGACACAAGCATCACACCCTCACGGGCTCCATTTATGCTTCTAGAGCCATCAAAGAACATCTTCCACACTTCATCTTGTTGTCCTAGTTGTTGTTCTACCTTCTTTTCAAGGTTTGGCATGACTGCTTCAGGTTCATGTAACACATGTACTCCCAAACCGGCCTCTTTAATATAATCATTTGGATTATCCTCAAAATTTTCTACTACCCACTCATTTAAGAGTATATCTGGTACACTTTCAGCTTGCAATTCTTGAGCAACAACGAGCTCTCTATCCTCAAGAACAACACAGTTTGCATTAGCAACACTTGGTACATAAGGTTCAATGTGATCTTTGGAAAGTGACTCAAATGTTATAGTCACTTTTGTCCCATATCTAGTCCTAAACAACATGTAGGACCTATCTCAGGACAAATAACCCTCTATCTTGGTAGTAAAATCTATTGACAAGCATAATGCAAAATAAGTTGGCAAGTCAATGAAAAATATGTCTTGGGGAATGGAAAACTGTGGACAACCGTGAAGTGTAAGGATTATGTCCTTAATGACACCTACAATATTAATAGATGACCCATTAATTGGACCACTCCTTTCTCAAGGGGTTGATATTTCAGTTCCAACTTGTTAGCAATTTGTTTGGGCATAACAGAACTGCTTGCCTGACTATCCACCATGCAATTATGGACTAGCTTATCTCCTACTATCAAAGTCACATAAAACAGAGGGGGCTTGACATATTTACCTAATTGTTTATTGCTTTCCTGAGGTGTATTTGTGAAAGCAACTTTAGCCTGACCTATTGGTGTATCATTTGAAACATTCACATCAGATAAAGCAGATTGTAATAATAATTTTTTTTGGCCTGGGATGGATAAAGAATCCCACATAGACTTTGATACATTCATTTTCTTCATAATTTCAACAATATTGTAAGGTGCAGTAGTATTTACCTTATGTTGAGTCCTCACAACAGCAGGATCAACTTGCAAATGAGTTGATTGAGGGTGACTCCCAGTCTGTTCCTTGGCACCAACTTGTGAATTTCTTTGTAATATATGTGGCACTTGAGATGCAGATGGACCAGTAGCTTCTTTACCTTTGTTTGTTGATTTTTCAATCTCAAAAGCCCTCTTTTTGGCTCTTGTGTTGGCTGCAACTGTGGAATCATCTACATTCAAACCAAAAAATTCCTCTCCTTGCCAATTTAGGAGAGTTGTATCATCTGGAGGATGATTTTGTTGTTGTGGTGATTCCTCATTAGGTGTACTTTGCACACTTGATACATTCTACACCATCAAATCTTGAAATTAATAACCCCATTCGAACATGTAGCTTTATTGTGGGTTGATTGCATGGAAAGCACCACTCATAGTCTACTGCAAGGTTGTTTTGTACAAGAATAAGATCCCTAGCTACACTAATTGGAGCTGCATTATATGGTTGAAAAGGCCTCGGGTTCACATTATGTCTTGATCCTTGTTGATTTTCTTGAAATGGCTTTCTATTAGCTTGATAAGTATGATTTTTCCCTTGGTTTTGAGGTTGATAGGGCTTAAAACCATGAAACTATTGTTTCTTAATGTTAACCAGCTCATTACCAAAAGTATACAACAAATTTTCAATCTTTTGATAGTTGTTCTTAATCTCCCAAATCTCCTGAGATGGTCCTAGGACAACAACTTCTTGATTAACAACAACTGGTAAATGGGGCTATTTGAGGTGTTAGCAAAGTTATGGGAGGTTGTATGTCAAGAAATCTGGGCATGAGAGGTCTAGGAGCTATTCTTCCAACTTGTATGAGGTTGTTCTCAACTCTAATTTCTATATCATAGGCCTATGGTAATGTATTCCCACCCATGGACTGTATCATAACAACAATCTCACTATGCAAGGACCTCAAAAAATATAGAAAGGCATATTCAAGTGAGGGCCTAATATTCTATGGAATTTTGTCCCAAGACTTATGGAAGCGAAAATTGAAGTTTTTCATATGTTCATGGGGAGCCCTCTTTATGGTAGTGAGCTACTCCACCAAGGACAAGTGATCAGACTTGTCTTCAAAATGTTTACAAAAAACTTCCCCAAGTTCATGCCATGTAGAGATGGAATTGATAACTAAAGAGCTTTCCCCTTAAAAGATGTTGCTAACAGTCTAATGGCTACATCCTCTTATGTTATATGATGCACCGAACATAGGTTAGCTACATCTTTTATGTGTTCTACAGGTGTAGTTTGGTCTTCTCCAGTGAAAAACTAAATACCTTTAAGATTTTCCACTAGAATATCATTATGATGTGCTAAGTTTAATGGGTTGACCCCATTAAAATTCACAACTTGGGATGGTTTATTGCCATTGGTTTGGTTTGAACTGGATTAATAGACACAAAAACTGAAGGTATTGAAACACTAGTTACTATTGGCTTGAAGCTAGGCGGTGTTGACTAAACTCTCTTTGATGAAATAGGAGTTCGTTTTGTTGCTCTACCTTATCTTTTGGGTGGGAACAGCTGAAGGTATTCAAAAGGACCTAAACTTATGGTTTGTATCCTTTTCATAAAAGTAACACAACACTGGTTTTCCTATTTTACCCACACTTAGAGTCGCCAAATATACAAACTTAACCTCTTAAAGGTCAGAAAAAATGTTGGTTGCATATCAAAACCAGTAATTAACATGTACTGCTAAACTGTTCTGATTCGAACAGTCCCACTAGGCACGCCAAAACTGTTATCTCTTGGATTTGCACCCTATTGAATATAAAATTCAACAATCCATTGAAAACATGGGAATGGTCCAAAGGTATGGGTGCCTCAAACGATACCAAACCTCCAGAGAAGGTCGGCTTCCTAGCTAGTTATCACCTAAATTACTTCACTATTCTACTAATTGAAAAGAAAAAGGGAAGAGAAATGTGCATAACTGAGAAACTGAAAATGAACAAAAAGACTAAAGAGATGATACACCAAACTGAACTTGGACATGAACTTAGATAATCAACACTTGCTTAAAATGACTAAAAATAAACTTGCAAAACTCATTCTTGTATGTTTTTGCATAAGTATTTCATAACAAGGTCTTGATGCTCAAACTTCTAGAAGGTGAGTTTACAACCATAAGCCATTCAAAACTTGACACAAATTATGACCTACATAAACAAATGCTTGCATAAAAGTGTTGAACATGAGACAAAGCTATAAGGAAATAAAAATACCCCTCAAATAACTTGATCAAGTCATTTGAATGCACACAATGAAGCAAGGAAAGGGAAAGAAAAACTCCAAAATAATTGATATTGAAGGTCTTCTCTATTATTCATGCCCAAAATGTGAGTTACAAAAATATTCTAAAAACTGACAAAGGACTGAAAATTCACTAAGTCCAAAAACTGCATAAAGAAGAATTGAGTACAATGAATCAAATGAATGACTATATCATCAACTCCCAAGAAATTGTACCAAAATAGGAACCAAAAACTACCTTAGGTCGGATGCCCCCAAAAATCCTAAAATCTAGCAACTAGATTCCCTCCAAATGAGCTCCCATGCATGAAAAAAGCTAACTTTGACCATACCAAGCATCTAGGCATGCAAAACCACCCCCTAGATTCTCTCATAACCTCCAACAAAATGAATAAAAACCCTTACATTCTCTCCATATGTTTGCAAACTTCCTCAACTCCCCCTATATGCTTGCCAAAAAGCATCAAGGCTTAACAAGGTCATTCAAGGCATTTACATAGCATTTTACATGGTTTTGCATTTAAAAATAACACTTTAACTAAGTGCTTTATAATACACCACTTAGTTAAATGCTTTACATTTAAAAGTGGAAAGCAAGAAAATGAAAATGCATTCATTAAACCATGTGGTAAAGACAAGACCAAGTCTTGAAGACCCATAAACATGAGAGACATAGAAAAACTAAAGCATAACATAAGACATAAGACTTAAAGTCTTAGCCCATAGTGCATATATTAGTTACACTTGCATTTTTTAAAAATAAAGGTAAAAATACCCTTACTTGTCAGCATTTTTAGGGTAAGAAACCCTAATGAACAAAATGATGCAAAATATGCAAAAGCATTCATTTGTAACTTGAACATCTGGAGGCTTCCATGCTCCACCATCAAAGGGTTTTCCATGGAGTTTTGTTATGATGAAAGCCAAGCCACATTCAACAAATTTCAGGCAAAACAATAACGAAAAGCTCGAGGTGAGCTTGTTGTTATTAACATTTAGCCTTTCATTTTTTGTTGCTTTGTAGAAAAAAATTCATGTTCAAGCTCTTTAAAGGGAAAATAGTGAGACTATGTTTTCCTGTAGCCCCATTTGCAAGTTTCTATGCTCAATACTTTTGTGTGAAAGAATAATGAAGTTTTTCTTTCTGTTAAGATGAACTCATTCTAGTTTTTCAAAACCCATGTCTTCCATGCATCATGCTAGCATTTTTCCCCACAGCTTCACATATATTTGCAAGTTTTGGGGCTTTTGTCCACCTGTGCTCAAGCTTCTTCATTCTCTTTGTATTTGTTCTTTTTTAGAAAAAAATTAAAGAAAACCTCTCTTATATAGCAAGCCACGGCTAAGAAAGCTTTAAAAAATGTATTTAAAATTGTTTCCAAACTTGAATAGCTAGAATCTTACAATATTTCCTTCTGCATTTTCTTTTCTTGCAAACCCTAAAGATTTCCTACTTTCTAAAAATGAATGGTAGACTTTGGGTCAAGGCCATACTACATACTACAGGTGAAAGGGCCTTGCTTTCATTTATGGCCAAGTTTTTTCCCTTGCATCTTGCATATTTTGGTTCTTTGTGATAGCAAAAAATGAAAAATGAGGGATTTCTTTTTATAGTTTTCTCCTGTACAGGCTGCACTCTTTGCATTTTCTTGGAAATTTTCTTAATTTATGTGTTTATTGGCTCGGCCCTTTCATTTCATGGCCGCTACGGTTTGCATTTCTATAGGTCAAGATCGACATTTTTCCTTTCTGAAAAAGAAAACATAATTTTCTACTTTGAGCTCGGTCTCCAAGAAGAACACAGATTTCCATGTTTCCTCCTGAAAAAAAAAAAAAAGACAAACCCTCATTCTATTCTGAGTTTATATGCAATACCAAGGGCTTCATTTTGGCTTTTCTATACTTGAGCATTAGTTACTTTCACTATGGCTATGAATCTTGCATTTGGATCAACCATAATAAACCCTCATTTGGCTTCACCCTATAGTTTGTATTGAAGAATTTGACCTCAATGAAACAAGGGTCGCCACTTTCTTTAAACCCTCTCTCATATTGCACTATTGGATGTTTTTCCTATAACTCACCACTCTTCAGTTTTGATGCAGTTTTGATGCAACTCCATTCAATAATGCTTTGATATTTCATGACCTCATTAAACATGATGCCATTATCTCTACTGGATATTGAAATGTGCTCCAAACACTGCTCCTTTAATTATTTAGAATGGTCATCATTTAATTGTTTTTGTAAGAGAAATACTACAGGATCATATTTGATAAAGTGTCAACATTACGTGGCTCACTATTCGTTGAGGTACTTCAAACAAAAGTTCCAATGAAGTGTCACACTTGATCTGCCCTTTTGTCATTTCTACCTTGTGATGTTACTTGTAGTTTATATCAAAGGAAATGTGATCATATATCCCCAGTTACACTATACTGAACATAGTGCATATACTCCACTACACTATTCAATGTTGATTAACAATGCATCTAGGCTATTCTTTTGCACCAATGTCACTATCTTTCGTATGCATTTCTCTTGGGGGAAATATGTTGACATAGTGGTTTAAATTATGCATCTCACTAACCATCTATAGTTTTTCTCTCGATGACTCCTTGAAATTGCTCTTGTTGCCTAATGAGTATGATCACTAATAGATAAATGTATTTATGCTAAACTTACATGGAACAATACATTATATTTGCTTTTACACATGATACTAAACTCATCCCTTATGATTTATATTGGGAAAGTATATATCACTTATGACAGTGACAAACACTCACTACCATAATTGATGTGTGCTTGTTCAAATAATCACAAGGATTTGAATTACATCTTATACTTCTTTTAGAAGCACAATACAACAGCATGTTGAGCTCAACCCTTGTGGGAGCCACATTTTAATCCACATGCTAAAATTTAATGAATCAAAACAACAACATAATTTTTCCTATACCTACACACGAAGCAAACATGTTAGATAAGAAAGCATATGATAGATGTGTTTGATTATGTTCTTTGTTTTCTTGGACATTTGTGATATGCAAGTTATTTTAATGCAGATGAAGGTCAAGCTATATGTTTTTAGATGTTTGTAGATATATACAATAGGTGATCCTTCATTGCTCTAACAACACTCTCTCTCTCAGATGCAGGAAATTAGGAGCAACAAGGAGCAACAACTAGATGCAAGACAAGTGGGAAGACCAAAGATGATACAAGGCAACTCAATCAAGACTCGTCATTTAGGCAATGATGGGTCACCTTTCTCTATACGCACATTTCTTTATTTTCAAATGTATAGTTTTTCTCTTATTTGCATTAAAAGAGTTAGTCTCATAGCTTGTGTGAGACATTATACATTTACATTATCAATAAAGATTACTTTTCTTGAAAAGATTGTGCAATCTTCTCCTATATTATATGCATTTGCGTAAATGCAATCTAGTAATGTAATCTTCTGATTTTGTTTATGCACATGAATGTAATGTAGTAGAAATAAAAATGTACCTTATTCTTCATTTGAAAATCTTAAAATCTCTACCTAATTGAGCTATTAGCGAAATTAGGTAACAATAGCAATTACAAAAGTTATACAAAAATAGTGTTAATGTTAAAATATAATGTATGTCCTAATAGGATGTCTTAATGTGATCAAAGAATTCAAAGTGCATGTCTCATGTTCAATCACAATTGATATAATTAAGTATTAGAATTTAGGATATGTCCTAATAGGATGTCTTAAGGGGATCAAAGAAGTTCTCAAAATTTGGTGAAATTTCCCAAGGCAATGAAATTTAACAATAATATACATGATATTTAGTGATTATACATTCAAATTTTAAGTTTCAAAGTAGGAAAACATGGACACTTAGCGAACAAAATATATAGAATATTTATTTTGATATGTAAAAGTGTAGAGCAATTGTATATGTACATATGCAAATTTGGCATATATGCCAACTCAAAACAATGTTTATAAAATGTGGCTATGTCATCTCAAGAAAATCCAAAACTTGTGGGGAATCATCATAATGTAGCCTCTTCACGCCACCTGATATCAAAATGATTTAAGCAATATCAATATATCATCAAAACATGTATTTTAATTTATATAAAAGTATATATATACAGTTACTTGTATTTACAAGTATTCCACATGTGTGTAGGTTGAATATGCATCCTCTCCTTTTTGTTTCAAAGTATGTGATAAATGTGATCTGATGGCTTAAGGATTCAAAAAGGATAACAAATCAATTTTAACTATTAACGTAAGAAATATTAATATATCATCAAAACATGTATTTAAATATATCAAACTAAAACTATACTTGTATTTACCAAGAATATCCATGTTGTCTAGGAATCTCTTTTTTGTCTCAAAGTATGTGATGAATTTGTGATGATGGATTAAGGATACAAAAGGAAAATAAATCAGTTTTAGCTATTAATGTACAAGCAATATAAAAACATGAATTTAAATATATAAAACTAAAACTATATTTACCTGTATTTACTCATTCCATTGTACCATTTGCATCCTCTCTTTTTTGTAATGCATCTATGATTGTCTCATGCTCTTTCATAGAAATTTTCCATAGCTCTTTATTTGTAGGTCTTCCATGATACATCACTAGTTTTATATTTGTTGCCACCACCAAATGTGAGTAGTGTATAATCTTCTTATGTGTTTCATAATCTTTGAATGCAGGAAAACCATTCTTCCTTGTTAGGTATTTTCGTAGCCAATTGCCAACAACCACCACCAAACCTGTTGGATAATGATAGCCATCATCAAAGAACTTGTTCTCAAAATTTGATTAAGGGGATCAAAGAATTTACCAAAAATTGCTTAGGGGGATCAAAGAACTTCTCAAAATTTACTTAAGGGGATGTCTTAAGGCGATAACCGACCCTATTGGATAATGATGGCCATCATCATCTTCTCGACATTCTATTAACTTATGTTTAGTCTTCACACAATGAGCCAACCAATATTCTATTTCCTCTTTATTCTCCTTAGGTGCAACAACAGCATACACATGTCTTGCAAAAAAAATTGATTCAATAACCTTTGTTTCCATATAATTTGTCCAATCTACATACATGCATTCATATATATAATTAAATAAGAGCATTAAAAAATAGTAATAAAGTGAAATAAAATAAAATAAATTGAATTAAATTACCTTTTTGTACAAATTCTGAAACATAGTTATAGTCATCTGATGCAAACACTTGATCATTGTCTTCAATTGTTGTTTCATATTGATCGTGTGCTTGTGCAAGTGTCAATGATCTTTGCTTCCACTCTTCAACCCATTCTATATTCTCACATGCTTCCCAATTTCTTGAAATACAAAACTAACAAAAAAATGTAAGCTTCCTTGTCTAGATAGTCCATGTGCTTGCATTCAAACTCTTAAATGAATTCCATTTAGTAGATCCACTGATTGTCTCACAATCAAGTCTAGGTAGAATGTTCTCTTCTTCAATCAACTAAAATAATCAACGAACTGTAGAGTACTCACTTGATCTTGTAGATAATTTTGTATTGCACCAATCCACAATCCTATGTGCATCCTTAAATTTTACTACATCCTCAAATTTCAATTTCTCTCTAGCAAGAATTCTTTTAACACACACACCAACTCCATCATGTTCTCCTTTACCATGTCCAACTTAAAAAAAAAAATCCACATATGTTGGACATTATGTTCCTTGTGAACCCTACTTAATCAATAGACCATTTGGGCATTCTTGAATTGTCTCATACAATTATCTGATCATATGATATGTTTTGTCATCTGGATTCCTCTTTTTCTTAAATTTGTATAATATATATTCAAACAGTATTGAACAAACTTTGACGAGTGTAACCAGTTTTCACTCAAATAGAAATTATACTCCCTCAAAAAATTTATATCATCATTTTTGCTATCATCTACATGCCTATATACAATATGAACAAACATAGCCACTTGCACTGAGTTGTAATATTGTGATTCAATTTCCTCTTGCGGGGAAAGAGTATAGTTTTTTCGCAAAATCAACCACTAATAGTAAAGCTCCAACTGGAAATGTGTTTCTACATGTGCAAAATTTTCCATCTAGCCATCGAGCATGTTGAGAGTGCTTGACATATTTTGGTACAATCTTACTTTTAAATTCTACTATGAATGCATGTACACTATTTTTTGTGTAATTAAATCACAAAAATTTCCAATTTTCCATCTTTCAAAGAATACTCAATATTCTTAAATCTTTTAACATCCACTAATCATTGTCCAAAATCATTTTCAACACTTTCATGCATACAAACTTTTAAGAATGAAAGATTGCCGCAACTAGTGCATTGTCCAAAAATACATGAACTTAAATAAAATAATTTCCCATTATATCTTTCACAATGCAAATCTTCTATAAACTCCTTGATTGTTTCAGGTGGCATATTGATACCACATTTCTACATAATCATGTTAGTATGTAAAGTACAACATATATATCAAAAAACATCATAATAATAATGAAATCGTATGTGTTTAACAACAACAAGAGAATTGTTGCTTATTAATTTTCACATACCAAGGTTTACATTTTTCAAAAGATCTTTGACTTATTCTAATATTACCAGGTAACACTTAATCATCACAAAATTTTGTATAATTCGGTTTGATTTGTGTCTAATAGGTGTTTTGGATGAGGATAGGTAATTTTGGATTACTCTTCAATTTCAAAACATCTCTAGCATTAGATGATGCCACTTGTATTATGATGTAATATTTTCAACCAAAGATTTGATTTCATTATTCAATTTCATGTCATGCCTTGGGATTTCACCACTAAAACTCCAACATTGGTTGATTGGATCATTTTCACATGCTTTCTCTTCTCTTTGTTGCTCTTAACAATGTTTTAGGATGTATTTTTAGAATTTCACTAATATTGTAACATTATTTTATTCAATTTTTTTATTAATATAGCAATTGTTATAGGTCATGTCGCATTCTTATCTTTTTAGATCAACTATTATTTCCAATAGACTCAATGGCTTTTAACATTAGATATAGCATGTTTAAGTGATTCATCTTTTCTTCTTGGTTTAACAAAAATGTCAACTTTTTTCATTACTTCTCATTTCCACATTCTCATCAATTGCATCAAAAGTTGACATTGAAATGATAGTTTTATGATAAAAAATGTTTGTACAATCTATTGGCATGTGTTCTTATTTGTCTCCAAGAAATCTAACCCGAAGATTATCCAAAATAATTACTTTCAATTTTTAAATATTTTTTCATTTTCAACGATCACAAAGGATTTTTCATTTTCATTTTCAACTTCAAAAGGATTTTTCATTTTCATTTTCATTTTCAACAACAAAAATTCTAAATTTTTATTATCTCTATGAATATTATCGATCTCAACATCGTTAAATCCAACTTGTTTTAAATATTCTACAATAAAAGTTTCCATATCATTCAAAGGTGGATTTGAAGACATACTTGGATTTGTGCCTATTGTCACATTCTCCATAGCATTGAAAGGTGGATTTGAAGACATAATAGGATTAGTTTGTATAATCTTATTATTTTCCATATTCACCTCTTGCAAATTTGCATCATCTACATTCATGGTCTCTTCAATATTTTTATCTTCAATAGTCATGGAATTGGATGCTTTAGCATTATTCATTGATCGAATCCTCATTCTTTTGTCTCTATCTTTTTGCCTCCTTCTCTCTCTTTGCTTGAATTTCTTCAGGGTTCAATACCTTCCTATCTTTCCTCTTATTACGACATTGTGATCCCATGAATACAAAATTCTAAAGTACAAATGAGTGTCAATAGTGAAAGTCTTCCTTCTTTGTTCCTCCTTCAAATGAGTAAAAAATGAACAAATTCCACTCAAAAATTGTCCCAATGATGCCTCCTTTCAAAATTTAAATCAAATTGTAAGTTCAAGGTCTTGTAGAAGACAAAATTCAATAGAAAATGGGTGAATTTGTTGCTATCGGTTGGACATTGTCAAGTTGCAAAATTGACAGTAATTTTTTAGCAATAAAAATTTAAAAAGCAGTCAAAAATGAAATGAGATCTAGTTTTATAATCTGGATCCCATAGCAAACAAGATCTCGTTCATTTTTCAAGTTCAAAATAAATGTAGACACTAAAATGTCCTAGACTTCTTGAACACTATCTTTTTCTTCATCAATCCTATGTATATATAATTAAAATAATTTTAATTATTTAATTAATTCATTTCTTTCCCTTTATTTCCTCCTTTTGATTAATTAATTAAATTTTATTTATTTAATTCTTATCATCTTTCTACTATAATTAAATGATTGCTATCAAAGGAGACAAGTATAATCTTCAATATTTTGCTATCATTATCACTAGGCTTATTGTTGTATACTCAAAATTTGAGGGCAATCGAGCATACAAAGCAAGATGGAGAAGAATAATGGAGGTGAATCAACCATGGCATAGAGATATTCGGTAATATTGTTTTATGTTTTATGTTTCTATGTTCATTTATTACTTCATTGTTGGTTTAGGGCTTTATGGTTTTAGTTTTGATGTTCTATTACCTTAACTTGAATTTTACCCTATTCTACATCAGTGAACCTGATGTGAACTAACCAAATTTGGAAAAAAAAATTAGAAATTTACGGAGTTTAGTCACGAACTACAACTATGAGCCCAAATGATACATTTGATAGGTCCTACAACGCATTTTTCAAAAACCAAAACACTACAATCGTTGCCCTGAATGCTGCATCTATTCAGATATAGGGAAAATCTTTTTATTAAGTCTAGTTTCATGTTTTTCTATTATTTTTCAGTTCTCTAGTTTTATGCTAACCTCTTGACATCATAATTGCATCATATCGGCTTCGAGTTTTGTCAAATTTGGTTGGATTTAAGTGTTTTGCAGCTCCTGGGTTGGTGTGACGCATCTGTTGAGGACTTCACCGCAATCGATTTCGACCATTCACCATAGTCGACATTTTGAAGGCCACAGTCGTTGTTCCCTGCACCACATTTTTTTGCAGCCAATGAGTTGCATTCATCATTCCTACATCACATTTTCTTGTTTTCTAGAATTAGGATTTCTATTAGAAATTTTTAGTTTATAAATTTTGCATTCGATAGATTGGGGGTTTTTCTGTTACTGATCTCTGGTTTACACCATGTGGCTTAGGTTTGGAGGAGATATTTGCATTCGAAGTCACTAACCTATCTTTTGCATGATTCTTGTTTTTAGATAGGAGATTTGATTTTGCAATATCTTTTGGTTTATTCACACTCATTGGCTTAAATTATCCATAATCTACATTAACATATTGGATTAAAATTAACAACTTGCATTTTCTCACTTTTCTGGGTTTAAAATGAACAACAATCTTATATTTTTTCACTCATTGGTCTTAAAAAGTATAACAATCTTGCATTTTCACACACATTTGGTCTTAAAAAGAACAAACAATTTGCATCAAGTGTCTTTACAACTTTCACATTTTGATTTGGGGCTTAAAAAAACCCATTGTCTTTATTGTCTTGTGATTTTGTACTTGTTTTGAGGTGTGTATGTTCTTCCCTCACACCTTGAGTGATCTTGGGAATCAAAAACACTTCTTGACATTTTCACTATCACACCACACATTTGGTTTTATTAAGGTTAATGAACTCTTGCTAGTGTGAGTCAAGCACATTGTGTATGCTCTCTCCTTACACCTTGAGGGATCTTGGAGATCAAAAACATTGTGCTTGTCTTGCTTTTGTTATAACCCATTAGAGTGGGCCTACCAATGTGGGATGCATCCGTACGAAGAACTCCTTGGTGACCTCAACTGATTTTCCCTCGGGCCAATATATAAAAG